>QXEO01000734.1:9476620-10092536 GCA_007115705.1 Dactylis glomerata
CGTCAAAATCTGACCCTTGTACTTGCCTGTCAGAAATGTTCCATCCACACATAACACCGGTCGACAGTATCTAAATGCTTCGATGCATATGTTAAACGAGAAAAACACTCGTTCTAAAACCTTCACAGTGGAGTCCTCCGCAAACCATGAGTCTTGGATGTCAACATAGGTGCCCGGATTTCTTTCCTGCAATGTGTGCAACATACGGACAACCGAGTCGTACGAGTCAAAGAATGATCCAAATCGCGTCCCCAACGCCTTCTGCTTAGCCCTCCAGGCCTTACCATAAGATATATTGTACTTGTATCTCTGCTTCACTGTCTTCTGGATAGCCTTTACCTCCATAGCTTTGCCCTCGACTATCTGTGTATGAAATAGTCGTGCCACGAGAGTGGAACTCAAGTTCTTATGATCCACCAACTGGTTTCTAATAATACATGTGTGCTGCACATGGTCGCTCACCACCCAGAAGGTGTCATTCTTGCGAAGGTAGCCATGCACCCTAGCGGAACATCTCTCGTTGGTACATTCCACTGTCAAATATTTCTTGTTTGACGCGACTGTTTTAAATACCCTCTGCGTGGACATTGCCCAACTAGTTATTGCATCCTGAAGACGTTGCTTGTCGGGATATAATGAACCGACTGAGATGCTGTTCGGGTGATACTCCCATGCCGAATCGTGCCCCTCGTTCACTCTCATTAAATTTGAGAAGTCCCGATTCCATTCTTTCGGAATCGGGGCCTCATCCTGATCATCTTCTTCATCTTCTTCATCTGAGTCAGATGAATTAATATCATCAGCATCTCCATCAACATCTTCAGCTTCCATCTGCTGCTGCAAAACCTCATCTTCATCGTCTGAAAATATCTCGCCACCTGCATCATCTGCCGCTGCACCTAATGCATGACTGCTCTGCCCTGTTTCATACCCAATGTCGTCGGCATATGACATGGCCACAGCAGGCTCATCAGCTGGTTGCATGCTCTGCCAAGAACCAAAACCAATTGTCTGGTTGTTGTGGCTTGACTCGGCCTCCCCTCCGACAGTAATCGGCTTCGCAACCACAAGGGCGATCGGGGATGTTTGCCGCCGCTCACACCCTTTCAACCAGCCCACCCACTGAGAGGTACGCTCTATCTCTTTCAACTGACAATATGTATTGCTAGTTGAGTTGCTCCACAATGCTTGTAAGCTGACAGTGTACATCTTACGATCCCATCCTAAGAACACCATTAACATCCTCTTGAATTCCCCAATACGCATACTCTGAGGATCAGTGAACTCCATCTCATGATACTCAAATTCACTAAGATCAGCTCCAGCATCACTGCTACGGACGTTACCGTACCCATAATGAATAACAAATCTAACTAATCCAGACATGACTCCTGCTACATAAAAAATCCTACTTCCGTCAACTACACCGCTATAATATATATACACAAAATTACACTACCACCATTTGAGAATAAGATTTTTACCCTCGTAGCGTGCGAACCACCACCTCAAAACTTGCTCACGTCACACCACTTTCAACGCACCGGAATCAACAAGAACACTATAACCTGGAGAATACATAAACAACATCAAGAACGCTACATAATACAACAAGAACACTAGAACACCTATAATTTTTTTTACACAAACTACATCTACATGCCACTATACGCATCATAAATATTTATCCATAATTAAGCTCATATCTCTACACCTCTAAACTATATCAACAAAATATACACAACCACCGTATGATATTAACATTTTACCCTTGAAGCTTGAAAATCACCACATTATAACAGCCTCACGTCACACCTCTTCTGCAGCTACGAAATCAACCTGTAGAACACAAGAACAACAAGAACAATATCAAGAACTGATGAACAGCTACAGGAAAACTAACACCAACTAAACCAAAATGCGACGAAATGAACCAACGAAATTTCTCCTAAAGCTAACCCATTTGTAGATCGGGCTATCCTCTACTTCTTGCAACAAATTTGACTGATTTTGATCAACAAATGCTCTCAGAATCGAAGGAATAAGATTTGAGAAAGAGAGGGTTGAGCTGCAGCTGAGAAGAGAAAGAGAGAAAGAGCAAAGAGAAGGGGCGAGTGGCAGCTGAGAAGAGAAAGAGCAAAGAGAAGGGGCGAGTGGGGAGTCGGCTGCCGCAGGGTGCGCGCACCGTTTTCGCTGCAGGGTGTCGAATCCGGCGGCCTCGACAGCAGGCGGACGTGGCCCCGCCCCTCCACTCGAATCCGCCGGGCTCGACAGGTGCGCTGGCGTGCGTGCCCGCCTCGAAAGGTGCGTATTCCTGTCCGCTGGTTCCCTCGAAATTCGCCAGTCGAGCCCGCCGGATACTATTTCGGGTAATCGAATCCGGCGGGTATAACAGTGCCCTACTTTCGTAAATACTAAACTAACCATACTATTTCTGAAATAGCTGAAAAAAAGTGCAATAAAAAAAATTCGCGCAGACAAGGGGTTTGACAAGCTAGCTATGATCTCCTCCCGGTAGCAACATAAAAAACGAAGACTACACGACCGAATAAGTTACTACAGGATTTTAGATTACAGAAAAGCTGCGGAGAGAAAATAGAGAAGTAGCTAGTCTACCACTCGTACCATATGCCGTGCGCGTGCAGAGAGTGCACATGCTGGCCAGTGGCCTGCATAGAAAAACCGGTACGAGATGGGCGGCGCACCGGGCCAAGGCGCGTACTCGTCGTCGTTGGATTTGATAAAAGCTGGGACGCACGCACTGGCCAAAGCCACATGGATACATGACAGTGTGTGTAGGGCCTCCATCGTGCATGCTTCCGTTTTACCCGGACCAGACCATGCTTCATCTACCGTACGTATGCACGTACACGTACTACCTTTGCGTGCGCGAAACATACACACATGAAACAGTATGCATGGTCAACGGTGTACGTACTAGGAGTAGTGAACCTTTACATGCGCACTGTATCTCGGTCGTCGGCACGTGTCTGATGTAGATCTACTCGAGGCGCTGTGTTTTTTCAAAAGGAGGCGAAAAGACCCATTTTCGTTAACTACAAAGAAAGCGGGAAACCTAAAAACCAGTACATATACCCTCGTCCACTATCATGGAACATAATTGTCGCGAGGGCACACAGCCGCCCTGACTACCAAACACTCACTGCATACAGAGCACAACAGAGTACGAGAGTCGTCTCCGAGATTGCTCTCACCATCACTCCTCCATAAGTCAACGACTCTGACTTCATCGAACAAATAACAATCGAGGAAGAATCATCATAGTAGCCTCGTGAAGCTCACATCGGCCCATGCCAAACAGATAACCCTTCACACCGAAGACTAGCATCTCCGCTTCCATGGACGAGCTGAAGAGGAGATGAGCTGGACTTGCACCAACAAAAGTCTTCGAGATCAGACCACGACAACACATGCCATCGTTTCCACGGGCCGCTCCAGGCAACAGCTCCAACTTCATGGTAGCGGAGACCAATAAGAAGACGAGTCCGACATACCAAAACTAGAAGACGACTAACAAAGCCATGCCGCAACCAAACCCTCACTCATTGTCGTCGTCGTTGCCACGCAAGCCACCACGCAGAACTTAGAACACACCAACAAAGTAAAACCACTGGTCCCCCGGCCAATGCACAACTATAAGGATGATGCCCCCAGGGGTGGGAAAGACGATGGGTCACTGCCATAATCCGAATCTAGGGATTCTCCCGAAGGTAGCTAGAGGAGGTTGGAGCTTCACCTCGACAATGCCTTGAAGAAGGGGACAACACCGAAGGCGTCGCCGTCGTCGGCTCTGGCCCGGTCATGTATAAATGTCAACGGTATTTTCATATTATTAATGTATGGATTTTTTTTCAAAAAGGAGGTGTAGCCCTATCCTCTACATTGATTGATGCATGCGGTCTTCTTTATTATTTTATTCATCCGAAAACCCTAAGCCACCACGGAACACCTACAAACCAGACAACGAGTGAAGATCTGATCACGCGAAAGCCCCCATTAATTAGGAGTCAAACATCACATACCCTGATACACCCTCTAGGTGAGACAAGAGCGTTTATCCGGACTAGTAGACTCTTAGCGAGTACCTCATGCACACGCTACAAAAGCCGTCACCGCTCTCAAACCGTCGATCACTCTTCAGATTAAAAAAATCTGCATGATCTTCGTCATTTCTGCCGTCGACGCCACCATGACGCCAGGCAGCGCCTCCACCCTGTGCGAGTTCATCATGTCACGTCCGTCACCAAGACCCCATTGCGCCACATCGCCGAGACCCAGTGTTGTCGAAGCTGTAGAAACATACCGCTCCACCTTTAACCTCCATCATCTAGCAACTGCTCCAAACGATGCCCCCATAAGGAAGAACGACACCAATAGCGTCGCCATCGTCTGATCCAAGAGTTCTTTTTTTTCGAAAAGGGGGGAAGTCCCAGCCTCTGCATCAATCGATGCATACGGCTTTTTATTAAAATTATTTAAACATTCATACTTATTACAGTTCAAGGATCAGAGAGAGTAGAAACATGAATCAGCCATCTAAAGATACAACGAGACAAATGTAGGCGAGAAATCAACATGTCAATCTTCTATCAGACCGCCACCCGAATCGGCTGTAAATATCCCGAGCAACCATTGCCAAACGGTTGCACCCAATATCCATGTCCCGGCGTTGCTCCATCGGCCGGAGAAAAGACCACATATGGCTCCAGTGGGTAGCCAAAGGAATGACCTGCAAGAATGATGGAAACTTTGATTTGTTAAATATAAATTCATTTCTAACATGCCATATAGACCACATAAGTGCACAAATTCCCACTCTTATGTTAACTTTCTCTTGTTTGAAGATGCCATTCAACCAATTCCCAAAAAGATGATTAATACTGGTAGGAGGAGTAATATTTAAGGCCATATGAACAATTGTCCAAATAATCTTTGCAAACGGACACTCAATGAATAAATGTTGAACTGTCTCCTCATGATCACAGAAACAACATGCAGGACTCCCTTGCCAGTTCCTTTTTATCAGATTATCTTTCGTCAGAATTTCTTGTCTGGAAACGAACCACATAAAGATCTTAATCTTCAGTGGAACTTTCATTTTCCATATAAATTTTTTCAGAAAAATTGTGTTGTCATTCAACATATGTAAATACATGCTCTTAACCGAAAATCTACCAGACTCCACAAGATTCCATTTGAAAACATCGTTATTTGAGTTTAACTGGATGGTCATCAATCGCTGAACTAAATGAATCCATCTATCCCATCTCCCTCCTGTCAAACTCCGTCTAAAACCTATGTTCAGAGGTGTTGTCGCAAGAGTGGTAGCTACTGTAACATTTTTGTTCCTCACGATATTATATAGGGACGGGTATTGATCAGCTAGAGGCCTGTTGCCTAACCAGGTATCCTCCCAAAACCTCGTGCTCATGCCATTGTTAACAACAAAAGATCCACGATTAAAAAAATCATCTTTAACCTTCATTAACCCACGCCAGAAAGGGGAGTCATGTGGTTGCACTGTTACTTGAGACAAAGTTTTATTGTTAACATACTTGTTATGTAACAATTCCTGCCATACCCCTTCTTGATTTATCAGCTTATCAAGCCATTTGCTTAGAAGACATCGATTCTTAATTTCTAAATCTTCGATTCCTAAACCCCCTTGGTCTTTAGGGCGGCAAATTATATTCCATTTTGTCAAACGGTATTTCTTCTTGTGTCTGTCGCTCTGCCAAAAAAAGCGGGACCTAAAAAAATCAAGTCTCTTACGAACTCCCTTTGGAATTTCGAAAAAGGACAACATAAACATCGGAAGGCTTGTGAGGACCGAATTAATCAAGATAAGTCTATCTCCATATGACAACAATTTACCAATCCAACTACTTAGTTTTTTCTCAAATCTATCCTCAATTGGTTTCCATTCCCCATTTTTAAGCTTACGAAAATGAATAGGAATACCTAGGTACCTGAATGGAAGCGAACCTATTTCACAACCAAAAAGGATTTTATAATCATTCTCGACTTGTTTTGCCTGACCAAAACAGAATATCTCACTTTTATGGAAATTTATTTTTAAACCAGATAATTCCTCAAAGATACACAAAATTAGTTTCATATTGAGCGCCTTCTCAAGATTATGTTCCATGAAAATAATTGTATCATCTGCGTAATGTAAAATAGAGACACCCCCATCCACTAGATGAGGTATAAGACCATCAACTTGACCATCCTCTTTAGCCCTAGCTATCATGATAGCTAACATATCGGCCACGACATTAAATAAAATAGGAGATAAAGGGTCGCCCTGCCGAAGTCCCTTTCTAGACTGAAAATAATGACCTATGTCATTATTAACTTTGATGCCCACACTACCTTTCTCAACGAAATTTTTAATCCAGTCACACCATTTTGGATGAAAACCTTTCATTCTAAGTGCTTGTTGCAAAAAAGACCATTTAACTTTATCGTATGCCTTTTCGAAATCAATTTTCAGAAGAATTCCATCCATTTTTTTCCTATGAAGTTCATGGATGGTTTCATGTAATATTACGACTCCCTCAAGAATATGCCTTCCAGGCATAAAGGCTGTTTGGGTCGGCCGGATTACCGTCTCAGCAATCTGCACAATACGATTTGTTAACACCTTTGTGAATATCTTAAAACGCACATTGAGTAGACATATTGGTCTGTACTGTTGAATTTGAATTGCGTTTTCTTTTTTTGGGAGAAGAATAATAGTTCCATAGTTTAAATGGAACAAAGGCAGATTTCCATCTTGAAAGCTCGAAAACAATCGCATTAAGTCCTCCTTAACTACCCCCCAACACGTTTGATAAAATTCCGCCGGGAACCCGTCAGGGCCTGGTGCCTTGTTTTTTTCCATTTGCATGATAGCATCAAAAACTTCTTTTTCGGAAAAGTCTTTTACCAAGATATCATTCTCCTCTTGAGAAAGTTGTGGGATATCTTGATTAAAGCTTTCAACCATCGAAACATTACTGGGATTTGGATCCCCAAAAAGTGCCTTATAATATTCAGAGATATAATTTTTAAGGTTCTCTTGGCCTATAATCGTCCCTTCATCTTGCTCAAGCTGAAATATCTTCTTACGTCTATGCTTACCATTTGCTACTAAGTGAAAATACTTCGTATTATCCCCCCCCCCCCCCCCCCCCCTCTTGAATATGCTTTACTTTTGCTCGCTGAGCCCATTTAGATTCTTCATCACGACGCAAAGTAGCCAACTCATCCTTTGCTAAACGAAAAGCTGCCATTTCCGCATTGGATAGTTTGCACGTTTCAGCCTTACAATCCAGAGTATCAATAATACAGCTTAGGCGTTTTACTTCTTTTTTATATTTTCCACTTTGATCTCTTGCCCACCCCTTTAGATATTGTCTAAGATGGCGAATTTTATTTTGCCATGTGATCATTGGATTATCATCAATAGGTATAGAGGCCCACTCTCTGGCCACCATGTCAACAAAACCAGCTAATTTTAACCACACTAGTTCAAACGAGAAAAAGGATTTATTTCCTAAATGAGACCGCTCTCCTGAGTCCAGCAATAGTGGCGTGTGGTCAGATCCTGATCTGGTCAGGGCCTGGACCGAAGCAAGTGGAAATTTAATTTCCCATTCAACACTCACCATAATTCGGTCCAATTTTTCAAACGTTTGGTTCTCCCTCCTATTCGCCCATGTGTATTGACGCCCCGAGAGAGCCAGTTCCCTCAAATCAAGACTCTCAATAATCGCATTGAAAATAAAAGGCCATCTAGGATTATAATTCTCATTATTCTTTTCTTCCTTACGACGAATTATATTGAAATCACCTCCTACTATAAGAGGTAAAGTCTCGTTCTCGCAGATTCTAACCAATTCTCCTTTTTATTTTCCAAGAGTTCTGGATCTGGGGTTTCCCCTGAAACAGCACGAGTGGGTAGACGTTGCTACAACGGCCAACAAGATAGCAGTGTGTACATGCCGCCATCACCGAAGTCGAAGCTCGGTATTCACCGACAGTTGCAGCATCCCAACTCACTGCCGGGGCCAGATGTGAGATCTAGAGACCCATGACATCCCAGTTGGCCGACCACCTCTAACGAAGGATTAGGCCACCCCTAACCATAGGTTCATCGACAAGACTTCCTACACCATCGCCCATCACCGGAGAGACCCCAACACCGTATACATAGAAATCACGATCATCAGGTATCAATGTGCACGCGTGGCAAGAATCGGTCCTGTATTATAGGCAAGGATAAGACAAATCTGGCGTTAATCTCTATCATAGCTTGTCCTAAGTTGTAGTACTATAAATCCTGAGTTCAGCTGGGTCTCCCTTCCAGCATTTGCGGCGCTTGGACCATGCATGCAACAAGTTGCCATCAGGAAACCCAAACAATCTGGCATCCAAACACATTCAGAAATTCCTCCATGTAAATTACCTCCACAGCTGAACAGACTTACAAGCTAACCGGAAGATATGAGTTCATAGAGGCACAGTAACAGGGGCAAATCATATGGATAATTTCCTATAGAACCGTGGCTTCTACAGTAGATGGATTGAACAAGATGAAAATAAAAGGACACCTGGTAAAAGGCATCCTTTTACTTAATCAACCCGCTTGACTTCTACTAAGGTGGGCAAGACCACAAGGTCACTGTCCTCAAGGTAGAACAACAATGGCCAGTATGAGCATGCAATCTTCCATTAGTAAAATACTTCACAGATCAACTGTCATGCTCATGTGATCTTTCTCCAAGTTTCCCGGGTTGCCCTTGGACACGAGTGAAGACATGATCCTCCATGCAGGCTTGAAGGTTGTAATAATGCTACATGTGACCTCTGGCTGGTATTCTGATTTAACCTCACATTTAGGAAACCTAGAGACTACAGGCTCTACAACTTCTGGTAACATCGACTCTGCTGGTGATAGTGGTAACTGCTAATACTATCTTATATAATTAGGGGTAAACACTGGATTACTTGTATATTATATATGTGTCTCACAACACTGAATATGCTGTTGATGCTGCTTTTCTTAGTCAAAAGGCTAATGGCATGTTTTTCTCTTGTGGTTTTGTTTAATAGGGCTATCCACTAAAAAGCGGGATTGGGAAGCTAACACTACACTGACACTTCACACTTTTTTCTCCTGCACAATAAGAAAACAAGAAAAGGATGTCACAATAACAAACAGCAAAAGGAGAAATAAGAAAACACAAAAAAAAGGACACCATAATTTGATAGGGAGAATGCTTAATTTTTGGAGGGAATAAAGGTAGGTCTAAGTGCTTACTATGATTAGGTTTGGGTATTGTTCACTTTCCATTGAAGGACAATTTCACATCCCGATTGCTCCGTGATCGGAGGACAGCCTGCTCATTGCATACCCCAAATCATTTCACTTTCACTCACAGATCACAAATTATCAGCTATAATCACAGCCTTGGCAAGTAGTATCGATCATTGTACCTGGACATGGGGAAGAAGTAGGACCTCGGTGAAGGAAGATCCAATGCTGAGGGCAGGAGATGGTTAGTGCCACCACCAACATTGGCGCCAGTGCAGACACCGTTGTGGGATGCATTGCAGCCATCACCGGCGACCTCATTGTCGTGAGTGAGTGTGGCCGACTTGGTTGGGGATGCGAACGGGCTTTCCGGCAAATCATGTTCCCCACTGCATAATATGCATGGAAGAAGCAATGCTCAAATTTTTTGAAACAGTTGCAAGTTTTCAGCTCAGTATGACTATGAGATTATCAAACAGTAGCAACTTTTGGCTTAATATTCCTATCAGAATATCAGATCATCAAAGCTAAGGCCAGCCGGCCAAGAATAATAATCAAGGAGAACTGTAATGATGCTGGGTTTAGTGCAGTTTAATAAACCTTTGGTCCCTATCAGTGTTCTGGTTGGTCTCAGCCGCTGATTCCTCCTTGTCAACTCCTCCCTTAGCCACATTACTCTCGTTACACTCCTCGGCACAGAAGCTGTTCCCATTCAGTTGTTGATCTGTTAACAGCCAAGATATTCAATGTTCAGTAACATTTGGCACAACCTGTTTCACTAACAGGCAGAAAAGGTTCCATCGCTGAAATTCATACCGGACTCTGGCTGCGACTCAACAAAGGTGCTTGCGCCGGGCTGGCTGGTGGTGGTGGGATTGGCAACGGGCGTTGTCGGCGTCATTGCTGCTGTTCTGGCTGCCGCAGCGGCTGCGACGCGAGATTTCAGGTCGAGCAGCTGGAGGCCCATGAGGCGGCGGCTCTGGAGCTCGACGGCGTGCTGGAACTCGGCATCCTGCTGCTCTTCCTCCAGCTTCCGCCGCAGCATCAGCTCGTTCGCGCTGTTGGAGTGCTGCAGCATCCTACCACCTGAAAACATTGCAGAGCATTGTCGAATGGTCAGCTCAGCTTCAAAATCCAAAGACACCATGTTGAAGATGATAATGCAAACATCAAGAGTGATTTTACCGAGTTGGTGCAGATCGAATGGGTCCCTGCCGTCTAGCCCGGTGGGCGTTGTGCAGCCGGAGAAGTCACCTTGCGGCTGCTTCCTGCCAACCGCAACCGAAATCAGGTTAGTTAACTGCATGCAATGCCAATGCAATGTAAGAAGCGAAAGTGGGGATTGATTGGAAGCGCATGCATGCGTGCCTGTACTTGTCGGGGACCTTGCCCTTCTCCTTGTAGGGCTTGACGAGCACGCGGGCGTCGCAGATGAAGTGCGGGTTGCCCTTGGCCAGGATCAGCCTCACCGTCTCCGGGTACATGAAGGTGACGAACCCGAACATGCGCTTCTGCTGGTACGGGATGCGCACGTCGTGAACCGGCCCGTAGATGCTGAACATTGCATTGCCAAGAACAGCAATGAGATACTCAGCTAGGCATTCCGCCATGAAATTAAGAAACATCAGTCATGGCGCGCGTGGAATGCGTACCTGAAGTAGCCGGAGACGTCCTCCTCGCGGAACGTGCTGTCGGCCGGGAAGGTGAGGTAAATCTGGCGCGATCCCGGGTTCATCATGCTGGCGAAATCGGCGCGGTCCAGGCGCGGCCGGCTCATGAACTTGTGTGACTCGTCGCCGCCGCCGCCGCCGCCCAGCATCAGCGCGGCTGCCGCTCTGCAGATGCACGAGTGGGGAAAAAAGTTGGAACTCTGAGTGGAGCGTGTACCAGAAGCTTGTTGGAGTTGGAGGTGGCAATACCTTTGGTTGTCGTTGTGCTGTTGCTGCAGCAAGATGCTGAGGCACTTGCTGGCGGCGGAAGGGGAGCCGGGGAGGGAGCCGGTGGGGGAGTAGGGGAAGGCGGCGTGGCCGAGGCGCTGGCTCCTGGAACGGAGAAGAAAGTCCTGCTGGCACTGCTGCTGCTGCTCGGCGGCGGCTGCGTCCATCTTGGCAGCGGCGAGCGCCGCGTCGTCGTCGGGGAGGCCGCCGGCGTGGACGAACCTGCAGCCGCTGCCGTTCTTGCAGAACCCGCGCGCGTAGTACAGGCACGGCTTCCACCCGAAGCTGTCGCCGCCGAGGCAGGCCTCGTTCGCCGACGCGCTACGGCGGTGCCCGGGGACGCCGCCGTTCGCCCAGCCGAGGCCGTACGGGAACATACCGTCTCCAGGACCGGGGCTGCGGCACTCCCTGCCGTCGAAGGGCCCGAACGGGTTCGTACCCGCGTCGTTTTGGAACGCGAGCTCCTCCTGCTGCTGGAAGTCATCCATGGGCGTGTTCCCGGCACGAGAAAAGAACGGCGCCGCGCCGCCGTTCATCGGGCTCATCATCTCCTCGCCAGCCCCCACCATGCCGTCCGTGAAGCCATTGCTCCTGGAGAACGCCGGCGCCTGGGCCCACGACGACGGCGAGGACACCGAGAGAGGGGACGGCGCCCCACCGCGGCCGGAGTTCTGCCGCGAGAGCTGGAAGGGCGACTGGTGCCCCGCGGTAGGCGGCGAGCCGGGGCCGGACGCCGGGAGCAGGCCGAGCTCCCTGCGCGCCTTGGCCATGACGCTCTGGAGCAGCAGCTCGGGGCCGAAGGCGAGGCGTATCATCTCCTTCTCGCCGTGGTCCTGGACGAGCAGGAGCCCCATGATCTTGGCGGCGTGGTCCGGGTCCAGCGCCTGGATCCGGGAGAACACCACCTTGGTGGCCTCGTAGGCGTCCATGGCCGCACCCAAGAAACGCCCAAGCTCGCTCCCCCTCCTCCCACAGCAGCGGCTCACGGTCACGGGCTTCTCGCTCCCTCGCACCTCTGCCTTTTCTGCTGCGTGGCCGGGCTTATTATGTATACAGAAGCAGCTAGCTTGATGCTGCGACTAGTACAGGAGCACTAGCGTGCAGTGTTTACAGGAGGGAGAGGGTACTAGCTAGATTAGCGCTTGGCTTGGACCGGCTGCCCGTGTTCTTCCCGGAGCTTGCGCCGCTGAGCAGCTCCATTTCCCAAAGGCTTTGGTGCTACCCCGGCCCCGGCCTATCACCACGCTGCCTACCGCGGCCCTTTCGCTCCGCGCGGGGCGGGTTTCTCGGGCACGGAACTTCGCAGCTCGCGAGTGGCTGGGCGGGGCGGTGTGTAAACTTCCGAGGGGTGGTGTTGCCATTGTTAAATGTGAGGAGTGGCTCCAGCAGAAAAGCCATGGTGGTTCCTGATCTCTCTAGTTTTGTCCTCTTCAAAAACAGCCCTGATCACGGTCACGGAGACATGAATTAGCTTGAACCGACTACTGTATGTGGTTCTCCTGCTTCCTCTCCCCTGTCCTGCGTATGCTGACTCGTTCGTCTACCTGTCATTAGTTTTGGTATGCCGGTACATGCGAAAGATAGCAAGCAAACAGCTGCTTTTCACAAGCCTGGGTGACCTCACCGCTTCAAACGGGGAAATTTTGGTATCTGAACATGCAGATCGGCGAAAATTGGCGGAAAGGTGGGCAGAAGCTAGCTGTGTCGAGCGAGCGATCCAGTCACATTTCTAAGGAGAACCTATCTTGATATTGACGGGATCAACTACAGTAGTGATATAAAACGATACACGATGCGACATTCTTTTCATCATATCCAAATCATGGGTGAAGAGAACCTGAGCCGGAGCATGCTGAGAACATCCCACCGGACAGGCTCTTTGGACCGGTAAAAATTGCCGCAGATTTGAGGCGGGCTGCTCACACCGGAACTCTAAAATAACCTCCCAAAAGAATTTTAGCTAAAAAGGTAAAATTAAACTGAAGTCTTGAAATTAGTTCAAAGTCTGTCACAAAGGCGCCCACATTCAAATCAAAGTGAAATTAAGGCAGCCCTTATGCCTTTCCTTCAAAAGAAAACTTGAAGTTGTTATATCTTCTAGAAAAAGCCGATGTTTTTTGGTGTTACCGTTATATTTCAAACCTCTCTATTTTTGAAGAAATATTGAATTATATTCTTTAAATCTCAAATATGTCTTTGTGACACATATTGAAAATTCTACCATCATATCCCATTGGAACAATCATCATAAAATATAGTCTCACAAACAAGTCATGTACTTATTGATACATCACCCTAATGATGTTTAAAGAACAATATAAATAACTTATGAGTAGAATAAAAAGTATAATCATCACATGATTGCCTTTAGAGCATACTTTCAACAATGCTTTGGATATTTTCATCATCATTTCACTTCAAATTATTACCACACATTCACTTAACCATTTTATTGCAAAATGTGAATTTACATTCCCTCTTTTCCCAATAAGTTTATTTTACTTTTTATAACTAAATAAGTTAAACCTCTGATGTAACTTGCAAAATATTTATGAAATGAATCTGAGGTTCTTTTTTGTATTAATCTAACTACATACTAGATTCATGACGTCGCTATGGGGCGTGGTCGTGGGACAAATCGTTAGATGACACGGTTGAGGTATGTGAGTAGAAAACAAGAACCACTTTAATTAAATTACCTACTTCATCTTTCCAACCTCTCCTTTTTTAAAGAACTTTTTTAAAAGTAAAAGTTTACTACTTAGATATTACTCTAGTTTTATATTTGTGACACTTTTTAACCTATTTAGTGAAAATCTACCAAAATAGCCCATTAGAACAATCAGCATACAATATATTGTCTCACAAACAAAACCATATACTTATCAATACATATCACATGATTGCCTTTATGGCATACTTCCAACACTCCATTGAACATTTTCAACATCATTTGCACTTGAAAGTTTTAGCACTTCATCTCTTTAATCTTTTTATTATAATATGTGAATTTTTAATAAGCTTTCGAGTCTTTTCTTTAAAACTAAATAAGGCGCACTTATGATGTAACATGCAAAAATATTGGGGACAACAAGGTAGCACTTAGTTCTTTTGGAGGTAAGCTAGAGAGTAGACTACAACAAACCTTCCTTTTGTTCAATATTAATCATGAGTTTCCTTTTGGGGAAAAAGAGCTTACACTACTACAACATTCTCAACTTGGAGTCTCAACAGTAGGCCCTTCACCAAAGTGCCATTGCAACCATCAAGCAAATTTTCGGTCGTAGTTGTCGGTGAAGGTATTACTGAGTATGTATTTTTTGGCTTGTTCTTTTAGTTACCTTGCTTTTGTTAGTTGTATTTTATAAAATTAAAATCTACAATAAATTTTTGTTTCTTTTATGTTGTTACTTTGTTCTTGCAGCTATGGGTGAAACATGTGCCGACACAACCATGTTTGGTGATCATTTCACTAACTTACCTAATGCTCAACTTATCTCTAGGCCTATTATATCACCTGGAGTTACTCTAAAATCCATTGAGAGAAGCCATGTCTTTCTTAACATGATTTGTAAATATCAATTTGGAGGTACAACTCCTAAGCACACGCCACACACACTTGCATGGCTTCCATGAATTAGGGAGATGCGGAAATTTCTGAATGTAGAGAGTAACATTGTCAATAACCTGATGTGTGTTTTCTTCATGTGTGGTGAAGCAAAGGAGTAATTGCTATCTTTTTTATCTACATTAGTAAAAAATCTTGAATAATTTCAAAAAAAGACCCTACTAAGATTTTGCAAAATAGAAATAGCATTGGTTATAGATAGGATGAAATGAGCACTTAACTTAAACTTGGGCAAGACTTAAGGTAATGGTTAGAAGTGACATTCCCTTAGACTTAGTTATGGACTTTGCTACATTTTTTTCATGGTTTGAATCAAATGTCTAGAGTTATGTTTGACTCTATTACATGTGTTATCTTTATGCCAGAAATAGGGCCTATAATTGGGAGGCAATGTATCATGTGCTTGTAATTCTCTACAACGCTACTTGGACTTGTCTTCTCCACTTCATATTTTAATGTCTACAACAACTAGAAACTTTCCTTCCAAATACCATAAATCTTGTTAGGAGCCATCTCCTTACCATAACATGCCATCATGTATGGTGATAGGATGTGCTTCTCATGTATCTTCTTTATAATGTAGTTTTACCAATGCATGTTTCCTCTATAACTCATTTCAACAAAACATCGATCCACCACCTTCTCCTGGCTACCTTTAGAGCCTCACTTCCCTTAATGCTTGGACACATGTAATGAAAAGAGTTCACTTTGATTTGGAATACAATGAAAATCATCTTAGTGGGTGAGATCAAGGAAAAATACACTAAACGATTATAAAGTAAACAGAATCAGTGACCTATGAGTTCAAGTATAGTTCCTAAACAATTGTCATATTTTGCATACAAGACGCATGCATTCTGAAATCTCAACGTACACATCTTGTGGCACAATGAACCTACAACCTAGCTGGCTCACTCTTTTCACTTGTGAAGTCATAATAACGTTTAATGAAATAAGTAGCGAGTGCATTCCTAGAGGCCACCTTAGTTGAAGATATATTGCCTTATTTGAGAAAGGATTACCTTTGTGTCAGTTAGTCACTAGCTAGCATGTCTTCACCCTTTTCATCCTCATCGATCCCCATGTAATTGTTCGCTTCTCTCTTTTTTCAATGGAGTCATGTTATTGTGCATGGATATCAATACCTCCTACTCCTCGTCCTCTCCATCATCATTGTGGATTGATCATGATTCATTGCACCTTTCAACTAAATCTAGACAAAGCCTCACATCCTCATCGTCACATAAAAATACCTCATAAGGCAACATTATATCCAGCGCACTACTAGGCTAGCTTTGACTGCCAAAAGGTTGACAAGGTGCCCGACTTAGGCGCTTGGGAGCTAATAATATGCCTTTTCATGCCAAACTTGAAGGAACAAAGCTACATTAATTCTATTGAAGATTATTCGCTCACAGATTATGATCCACTCTTCAAGCCAGACAAATATTCGGATCTCACTCATGAAGTTAGAGTGGTTCACAACATATTGTGACATGGCTTTGGTGCAGTTCGAGAAAAAGAAGGAAAGATCGACAAGGCTCATTAGAAACTTACTATGTCATGTCATGGCTGGTTGACCAATCTATTAGCGGATTTCTTTATCCAAAACATATACATAGTCATGATTGATCCGATAAGAAAATGGTCATATGTGCCTCATCTCATGCGCTTCATTGAAAATGCTTGTGGCTTTCAATTTCATCAAGACGAGCCATGCGGTGAGTGCATAATAAGAAACTAGCAACTGCACTCACTTTCACTACTAAGTCAGTTGAAGAAGAGGAAGTGTCTACTCCAAATATTGACAATATCTTAGAGAATCTTCATTTTCCTCCACATCACACATGCAACTATTAAGCTCAAGATACACTCAAAGGGAAAGTGAGAACCCTCTTGGTCTAGTAGATCCCAGTTTCTGCTTTGAGACAAAAGATTTGCCACCACATGTGGAGACTCAATCGACACTATAGTCTGAAAATCTAGGAAGGACAACTACTGTTCTTGCAAAATCAAAAGGAATAGGTAACATAAACACAAACAGAGCTCAAGCACCAACATGATCTTATTGAAGAACACACTAAAAATCTCAAGATGATAAGATCAGACGTAAAGTATATGTGCAATAGAATGAAGACAATGTCAATATGCGAAAAATCTTCAATGTGTTCACACGTCTAAACTTTACTCATGAAGAGATCGGTCAATTGAACCGGACAACCCGTAAGCCATGGGAATTTTCTCCACACAAGTACAGATCAACTCCATAAACTTCACCCTCAGCAGCTCCTTTGGGACTTTACCAAATGAACATACTCATCGTCCATGCATCATTTCTCTAGAAGCTTCACCCCCTCACTTTGAGGTGTTTTTAATGACAATGGGGTAGTGAATGAGATTCAAGCTTCAAGTGCACCAACTGGAGGAGGAAGAACAAATGAAGTTGCAAGTGAATTCTTCTAAGGGGCTTGTAACATAGATATGATGTCACGCTACCTTGAAACTTCTTGCGACATGTCAAACTAATTGATTTTGATGCATTTTTCATTCTTTGTTGCATCACTTTCTTCTCCATTGTGCTATCCTCATCCATATCACACGTAATGCACCCCACGGGTTCCAAGATAGAGGAGGGAGCTCCTCATGTACTTAATATATGTGCACATGCATTCAAATGCAAATTTTAGGTAGTGGACATCTTTAGGAAGCACCCCATATCAAGGAAATTCAAAACCAACAACTTTGTCAGCTTCCATATCCTTTTGGATCTTTGATCATATGGTCATTGATCACCCCAAATGGGGGATACTGAAAATGTATCTAGTGCCCTCGTAGTGGTTTTTGGATGATTGATAACAATACAATAAAGGACTAATGTGCTTATCTAGTACACAAATGAACCGAGTCCAAAAAGTTGGTTTAACCATGTTGAAGATGATCCCTCAAAAGGATTGAAGAAAGTATGAGTCAAATACTAACTAACTCAGATGCTGGCTTAAGCAAGGAGCATTTCTAGCATGCCTAGGGACCTTGAAGCTGAACATGGTTGAAGAATATAGGTTTTTATTTTACAGCTTTGTGTCAAATAGGAACAATCATACTATTAATAGGGGTTGGATATTTAAGACTAAACACAAAACTTGTTGTGTGCTCAGTTTCACTCAATAATATTTTCCATGACAATTTGTTGGAAATCTCTGGTGAAGAATCAATCAAGCTTTCATAGCTTGAGATGCTAGCTTGAACACTTGGTTAATGCTTGGTTGTGGCCCAAATATAACATGCATTGAGTTTAGCACCTCATATACTGAAGATTGGTTCAGATTAGTTAGGGCTTCCTGGCAATGATTGAAGTTGTAGGGGGTGCAAGCTATGCACAACACCAATTGAAGAGAACCTCTCTTGAATACTAGCCGTTGTTATTTGTTCGTGCACACATATTTGGCAACAATCGATAGATTTGCAACATGCCTATAAATAGCACATGAACCTCAGTTCATAGGCATTTGCAAAACTCAGTTCATAGGAAGTCGCTGCTAAATGCATTTTTTTAAGCCTCTCAAGTGGTACAGCTGTAGCATTCGAACTTGCCTAACACACACCACACTCACGCCACACACACGCACACCACTACGCAAGCTAGACCTACAGACTACACAACACACGCGTGCTTTGAGCTGAAACATTGTGGCACGAGCACACGCTAGAGGTAGGAGCTGCTTTTAGTAAGCCCGTGAGGCACCAGGGCATCGCTCGCGGGATTCGATCCCTGGTGGGCTGGGAGCAACCACCGGCTCCCAACCACTGCGTCAAGTGTGCGTCCTTGCCGCTGCTAAATGCTTGTCCGACAAGATTTTCTTCTTACTATTGGAGATTTTGCATCTCCTAAATGGCTAGGTGTTGTCGTTGATCATCCAAGGTGTGGACTTGTTGTGATAAGTTTGTGAAGGTTTGGAGGTTACTTCAAATATCTACTATATATTATAGATCGGGCCAAGCGGGTGAACCTTGCACTAGTGAAGAAGAACGTTTAGCTATCAGCTGGTGATGTTGGTGGAATAGGGTGCACATGTGCATAGCCTCTCCAAACGGATACGTGTAGAGTTGGTCCCAACAACCTAAACTTCGGCAAACAAACATGTGTACTCGCCCCTAATCTTTTTTTCTTGTTTGTGTTATATCTTGTTTGTTTGTTCTTCTTGCGTGCTCATGAGCTCTAGCTTTGTTCTATATAGGTCTGTTTTTGTTCTGTTTGTGATATCTGTTTTAATCTTCACCCTATTATTGCTTTGATCTATCATGTTTTTTCTTTCACTTTTACTACCTTTAGCAGTAATTTTTGTGAACTCGTGTTCACTCTCATCTTGTTATTATCTCATGATTCTCCAGCACAACCTTCCCTCCCTAGTCTACCATGGACCTACAAACCAAAGTTTTACCTCAGTTACCCTTCCACCTCCACCTTTCAAAGGGTAGTCTTGGTGATTTGTCGAGAAGCCCTAGGCTATAGAAGCCCCCCATGGGATCTGTAAGAGGACACCCTCACTTGGATTGAATTGAAGAGTGCTAGTGGTCCAAGATGAGTTCAGGGAACCTAGTGTCGGATCCAAGAAGTCAAGCACAATTTGGGCCAACATCGAGTAAGTGTGGTAACTGGTCAACTTGGGAAGACGAGTTTTAGTTGGCCTCCATAGACTCGGCTGAGTTTATTAAAAAAACATTGTGGTTTCAAATCTAGTTAATGTATGATGACTTTTGCCATAAGGTCGTGTGGTGACCCAGCATACCACTGCATGTTGTAGTATACAAGTCGTTGACATAACACTCGTGAAGTACCAATTCATAAATATTACATCCCTCAGAGTGGTACAACAGAAACATAGCGGTCTTTATTCAAGTACTGAATATTACAAGCCATAATGTTACAAAGGACTCCAGTTCCTCCTCGGTCCAAAGAGGAACACTAGGCGGTTCTAAGTTGATACAACAAACCTTAGCTACAACTGAAACTAGTAAACTAAACATGATGTCTAACTCTAGTCGCTTTATTCTAGGTGTTCGGTGCGACCAAAGTTTCTATCCTATGGTTCTAAGTGTCGGCCTCCTCCTCGATTCCTTCGTCGGGACCATAGGAGATGGTGTAATCGATGCCTTCGACTCCTCCTGATAGATCCGGTTCTTCGTAGTAGACCTCCTCGTAGTCCTCCGGGCTTCCTTCGGTTTCTTCAAACTGGACCTCCGAGTCTAAGCAAGGGTTAAAAAGGAGTGGGGTGAGTAACGAGCGTTACCCAACAAGTTCATTTAATAGCATAGAGGTGTTTGATGCACTAGCTACGACCATAGACTAGAAAGTCTTAGGCCAAATGCAGTTTTTGTAAGCATTTCTTCAAAGATTGATTTTACTCAAAGAACTATGTCCGTCAGCTTTCACAGGTTGATTAGAGCTTCGATGGGCTCCTTTCCTGCCGTGTTCGTAGCTCCTTCCCGGAACAGGGAGTATCTTGATACTTTTTGTACACTCTGCAGAGGTGGTCACTTGTACCCATAGGAGATCAACACTTTGCTGCATAACCGGGCATACTTTCCCGTCCATACTTCCTTGGTATGGGGCCCAGCCGTTGATCTGAGCCAATCAATGTTCCTTCCCGCGACCGTGCATACCCACCCTTTTGTGGCTCCAACTTTGGTTCGCTACCCTCACCGGTCTACTCTTTGGTAGTTGCCGACCTCGGCATACTTGCCTTTCCTAGACAACGAGTTACCCCCACCGGTTTTGGTTACGCTCTTTGGGTAACACCGGCCTCAGCACTCTACCCCCGTCGTTGCCGCAATCCATCATAGACCGCCAGAATCATGAATTCATTAGGGGGAATCCACCCATCCCGAAGCTCCGTGCAGGGAGACAACTGCTCCGAAACGGCGCATCCATTGATATGCATGAGGGAAAAGATACAGCTGACTCTCCCATCCCATTCCAGACCCTCTGGTTGACCGTATTTTACGGCACAAGAATCACTAGTGACATTGGTTATTAGTCCTAGGTGAACATTCCCGGTACAGTGGGACCTCCACCATACTCTTACCATGGTCCCACTGCCCACCTTCCTAGGTCGACAACCATTATGATTGCAAACCACTAAGCATATTCATTCAAGAAAAGCAGAACCTTTGCTTTTTAATGCAATCAATAATAATACCACCGGTATATTTGCAAGTACTTTGTTAAAGATAAACAAGAGATATGAGCAAGAGTGAACTTGCCTACAAACTGCAAGGTAGTGCAGTTGGATTTGTTGAAGTGACCCGGGACCTCAGGTTCTAGAAAACAGCATCATTGTCCGATAAGGGCAATGGTTAAAGATTCAAATAATGCATGCTCCTTTAAAGTGTGTGTATTCCCTTTAAACCCCCCAGAAGTGTTTTATTCTTATCCATGGGTTTATGTACTCCTTTTATGATTTTAAAGAGTATATGTTATCAATTGATTCATTCAAGAATATTCTTTAATACCCTGGAATGGAGTTCAACCTTAATAATGAGTTCTATTCTAATTAGGTTTTTCTTTGATGTCTCAAAATTAGAGGAAGAACCTTTTTAAGTTATTTTTCCTATTTTTTCTTGAAGTGATTTATTAAAAGTGTATATACCCTAATTATGATTTTATCAGAGCATATATTAGGTGAAATTCATTCAAGAATACTGAAGATAAATTCTTGAATGAATTACTTGGTTTGATTTCAAGAATGTTATTTCCTCTTTTACTTTTGTATTTAAATCATTTCTAGAGGTTTTTTCTTTAAAAGAAAAGTTCATAAGGCAATTATGAATAAACCTTCTTTTACTCATAATATCACTATTTAATTGATTTAAAAGGTCAAAATGAATTAAAGTTATTATTGCAGAAATCCAATTTATTTTTCTGCTTTTAATTGGGTGTTGAAAAACTTTTTCTAGAAATAAAACCTTTTCTTTAATTCAATTTCTGCTTTTAAAATTTTGATTAAAACCTCACCCTCTCACCTCTCTCTCTGCCAGCCCTGGCCCACCTGTCGGGCCAGGCCCACCTGTCGGCGCCAGCCTTCTGGTCGAACCCGACCAGCGGCTCGGTCCGCCCGACCGGTCGCTTTCCCCCTCGCTCGCTCGCGTCGTCTTCTCTCTCGCGCTCCCCTGGCAACTGCGTCGCCTCGCCGCCACCGCGCTCGATTCCGACGAGCTCCGCCGGAGTCTGCTGCTGAGATGGTGCTCAATCGATAGATCAAGCGACGGCGATTCCGCCTGTCCGCGAGATCTAACCGATTGCTTCCAGGACGCTCGCATCTCCTTCGCCTCCGAAGCTCGGGACCTTGGCCATGGCGACCTCGAGCTTGATCTCGAGCTGCTAGGCCTTGTCCACGGCGAGATCTGTGCTTGGTGAGCTGGGTGCTTCATCGACGTGTCGTCGGCGACTTCCCCTGGCTTGATGTCGTCGTGGCCGTGCGGGCACTGCCCCGCCATGCCATGGTGGTATCTCATGGGCGTTGTGTAAGTGCTCCTCCTCCACTTCTACCCCTCTGTACTTCTCTGTAACCTCCAGGAGCTTGCTCCATGCCCTCCTGGAGCTTTGCTCCATGCCCTACTGGAGCTTTGCTCTGCGCTGGCCATGCCCACCTTGAGCTTGCACTGGCTAAGCTCACCTGGAGCTTGCACTGGCCATTCTCATCTGGAGCTTGTGTTGGCCCAGTTCCTCTACCTTCTGTTGTACTAGGGTTTCTCCCCAAGTTGCACTTGTGCTGTGCGATTAAGTTGGTTGTGATGTGTGTTCTTAAGCTCTATGATCTTGTTGTTAAGCTTGATCATGCTTGTTTAGCTGCTACTGTTAGTCTCAGTCATAGTTTCAGTTAACTCTGTTAACTAAAACTTGTTGATTTAGTTAACTGCATACTCTGGTGGTCTGTTACTGTTGAATTAATCAATTGCTTCTGTTGCTTGATTAGTTAATATGTTGCTAGTGGCTAGTCTTGATCAGTTTGATCAAGTGCATGGATAACTATGTGTTTTAGTTATCTCTGAATGTGCTGTTAATTGGCTAGTGATGTTAATAGTCTCACTGCACTTTCTTGCAGTGGTTCTGTTGTGCTGACTTAGTGATGCAACTATTTTGTTGAGCTTGGTTCTACCTAGATGTGATGCAATCTTTCATGCCTGCTGTTATGGCTCTTGCAGTAGCTTTTGGCTAACTACTTCACTGTGATGCCTCCTTGAGGTGTTCACAGTTACTATGGGTGTTCAGTTTGGTGCTCTTGAGAGTAGATCACTCCCTGTGGTGGTCTGTTGGTGGCTTATTTGATTGAAAGTGTCCCTGTCCACTTTTCCCAGATGCTTAACTGAACTTGGTCAATTTTAATTGACAGAGTGCTCCATGCTTGTTTTTATACCATTTGCTTAGTGTTTCGTTACACTTCGTGGCACTTTTATGCATTTTCCAGAACTAACCTATTAACAAGTCGCCATAGTGCCAGTTCCCTGTTTTCTGCTATTTTTGTGTTTCAGAAAAGTTACACAGGAAATATTCTCGGAATTGGACGAAACCAAAGCCAGTCGCCCAGAATTTCACCGAAGCTTCCAGAGAACCGAAGAGGAGACGGAGTGGGGCCACGAGGGCCCCACACACCAGGGCGGCGCGACCAGGGGCTGGGCCGCGCCCCCTATGTGTGAGACCGCCTCGGTCCACTTCTGACGATGCCCCTTCGCCTATAAAGACCCCCCCGACGGGAAAAACCTAAATACCCGGTCACTTTTCCAGAACACATCGCAATCCGCCACCGCCGTCGACTTGAAGATCGAGAGGGTCCAGAAGCTCTTCCCGGCACCCTGCCGGAGAGGGGAATCGCCACCGGAGGTCTTCTTCATCGCCATGCTTGCCTCCAGAGCGATGAGTGAGTAGTCTACCTTGGACTATGGGTCCATAGCAGTAGCTAGATGGTTGTCTTCTCCACCATGTGCTTCATGTTTAGATCTCATGAGCTGCCTTACATGATTGAGATCACCGTTATGTAATTCTACATGTTGTGTTTGTTGGGATCCGATGAATATTGGTGTTATGATTGAGTTGAAGTACTGAATTTTATCTTATGTTATCTCTATGTTGTTTATGATCTTGCATGCTCTCCGTTGTTAGTAGCTATCTTGGCCGAGTAGTTGCTAGTGACTCCAAGAGGGGGTATTTATGCTCGATAGTGGGTTCATGCCTCTATTTAATCTGGGGGAGTGACAGAAACCTCTAAGGTTGTAGATGTGATGTTGCTACTAGGGGGAAAACAACATTCATATGCTCGAGGGCATATGCTTTCTTTACATTACACACTTTGCTTAATGCAATTATCTGTTGTTCGCAACTTAATACTTGTGGAGTTCTCAGATTGATTCGCCACAGGTGGATTATTAATCATAGATGCAGTTGGATGGCGGTCTATGTATCTTGTTGTAATGCCCAGAGTAAATCTCATAGTGATCCTCTCATCATATGCACATTGTCTTTATTCTATCAATTGCCCAACTGTAATTTGTTTACCCAGCATGTATTATTTTATCTTATAGAGAGACACCACTAGTGAACTGTGGACCCCGGTCCTATTTCCTTTATATTGCTATCACCTGTTTACTTTACTCGCATTGTTTACTTTACTCGCATACTATTATCACTTTCCACTCGATACGCTCATACCCTTTGTTTCAAGCAAACCGGTGAGATTAACAACCTCATCGTAAGTTGGGAACAAAGTATTTGGTTGTGTTGTGTGCAGGTTCCACGTTGCTACTGGTTGAAGACGCGCTAACAAAAAATCGTTAACGGCGCCCTTGTTAGAGCATCACGCAGCTATGGGAATCACCTTCAGTCGTTTGGCTTTCTCCTACTGGATTGACTACCTTGGTTTCTTACTTAGGGAAAAGCTTGCTGCTATATTCATCACACCTTGCTCTTGGGGTTTTCCAACTGGCCGGTAATTTACTCGGCTTCATCAAGCTATTTCTGGCGCCGTTGCCGGGGGTTGAAGAAGAATAAGCTCCCACGTCAACTAGGCACCAGCTATTTCTGGCGCCATTGCCGGGGAGGAAGAAGACTTCTGCAAGGGGAGTTTCGCACGCACATCCTTTACTTTGTTTTAAGTTTTGCTTTACTTTATTTTTACTTGCATCGTTTTATCAAAAACCCAAAAAAATAGAATCCTTCGTAGTTGTTATCTCTTTACTTCTAGTTCATTATGTTGTTCCCTAAGTATGTTTTGGAGGACCTCTCAGTAGGTAGTGGTTCAATTATTGGAAAAAGTAACATTGAGGAGTTCTTTAATCATATTAGTATGCATAAGGATGTTGAGAAAAAGTCTTTGGCTGAGCTTGCTCCTAGTTATGAAGTTGCTTCTGCTTATTTGATTCACATGTTAGAAGCTAGGTTTGCTAGCCTTAATCCTTTTATGCAATACATGTTTCTTAAGCTTCATGAAATTGAGGATCCTGAAAAGAAAGCTTTTATCTTGGAAACTTTGCGCATAGAATTTAGAAATGTGGCCATTGAGGCTAGGGAAGTTTTTAAGAAATTTAATAAGCTTGGCTCGCCTGTTGAAGTTGTTGGTACACCCAATGAAGATTTTAGAGTGCCAATACCTTGTAAACTTGTAGGAATTCATGATGCTTGGGAAAAGAATTCTAGTTGGATTTGTCCTGAGAATCCTTTTGATGAAAGTAGTGTACCAAAGCATGATCATAAAGGATCTTCAAAAACTCATTTGGACACAATTCAATTCATTGTTGAAAAGACTCCTATAGTGGATCCTAATGCTTCTTTCATAATTACTTGATTCGCAATTTTCTGCGCCTAGCTCAAAGGCGTTAAAGAAAAGCACTCTTGGGAGATAACCCAATGTTTTTACATTCAGTTCTTTTTCCTTTATTTGAGTCTTGGAAGTTATTACTACTGTAATGACCTCTCCTTATCCTTTTTATTTCGTTGTTGTGCCAAGAGAAGCCTCTAATTTGAGCGAGGTAAGATTTGGGGATGTTGCTGTCCTGAAACAGTTTTTGGTGCTGCACCGTAAAAATTCGTGAAAATTCTCTGTATATATTTTAGACCTGCGATTTCTTGTGCATATGCCCTAGGTTATATCCAAACTTTCATTCGTTGAACACTTTTTGATTTGAGCAACATAAAACCCCTCAAAAATTCGACCTTTATCAGTTGTTCTGTTTTGACAGATTTCTGCAAATATTTGTGTTTGTCGCTTTATCGCTTTCTTTTTGAGTTTTTTTATCACGGAACTTTTGGGGAAATTGCTACAGTAGTATATGCTTTATATGTGGTGGTTTTAGGTTGAAACCTGAAGCAAAAAGAGGTTGATTCAATGTTATGCTTACACTAATGTTGCTAATAGATTTGTGTTTAGTTTTGTATGAAGGAAGTTTTCAAGTGTAGGGATCGGAGAGTGATGAGATGAGTTGAAGAATGGACAAAAGATCAAGCTTGGGGATGCCCATGCAACCCCCAAGAAATATCCAAGAAGTACAAGCGTCAAAGCTTGGGGATGCCCCCGAGGCACCCCTTCTTCATCGGCAAAAATCAGGTCACCTTTCAACACACTATATTTTTATTGTTTCATGCATTATGCGTTTTTCTTGGAGCGTCAGTGTTTTTAGTTGTCAGTTTAGTTTAGTTTTGTTTTCTGCAATAAATGGTTGGACCCCAACAAATTTCTTTTGGAGAAGTTGCCTTGCTTTTCATTTGTCAAGAACACTCAGTTTTTCACTCTATTCGTTTCAACGAGTGTTCTCTTTTTCTAGAACTGCATTTAGTTTTCGATTTTCGCCTTGATTTGTGTTCAGATCTTCTTATATCTTTTAATCAAGGTGTATTTTTGCCTCTGGTCCTTATTGGTTTTTATCAAAAGAGGTGTTTATAAAAAGTTTGAATGGTGTTGGAAAAGAGAAAAAGCTTTATGCAAAAAAGTGGTACAAGAAGGAGCTTGTTTAGACTGCGGCTTAGACTTTTGCATGTAGTGCTTGATGTCTTTTTGATAGCATGCTTAGTGGTTTTGCTGTAGCATGACTTGTCTCAAATAACTGAGATTGCTTAATGAGCCTTTGAAAAAATCATGCGTTGTTTTTATCGTTTGGAAGCATTATTTTGGTTTTCTCCTTGATGCTTTATTTGGGTTGACTTGGCGCATGCTCACACATGTTAGACTCATACAAAGTCGCCAATAGCCTTTATGATCATTTAGTTTTTGACTTTTGATGTCATCTTATGCTTCTTTTAATGTCGCTTTGTCGCTTTGCATGATTATGGCCGTTATTGCTCTCTTAGTTGGTTGCTCCCATTCTTTTGCTAGCCTTCGTTTTGTACTGAGTATGAGCTCTACTCGTGCATCCAACTCCTAAAAACCAAGTTTTGCCATTGTGTCCACTATAAATTCCTATGCATGGTATTTGTAAGCCATTCCAAGTAAATTTTCATGTGCTACCTTTCAAAAACCTTCAAAACACTTCTCGTTTTGTGACACTGTTTTTAGCTCATGGGGACGCAGTGGTCGGATTTGCTATCTTCCATATTGCTTATTCCAAAAAGAAAATAAAAGGCACTCCTCCATGGTATGTGAATGTTGGTGGGCACCCGATGGAATCGGTTAGCCATGGTTTGAGAAAGGAAAAAAGGTGGGGAGGAGTACCAAGTTTTATAAAAGGAGCACAAAAAGTGCCAATCTCTCTCTCAAAAACTTGCTTCATTTTTGTATGGAAGATATTAAGAACCCCATTGCTAGTCGTTGACAAAAGCAACCACCTCTCAAAACTCAAGTTTTATCTCTCTGTTTTACAAATAAAAAGCTCTAGCACATGTTTAATCTCGGCTTCCCTCCGCGAAGGGCCTTTCTTTTACTTTTATGTTGAGTCACCACCTTCTACCTTTATGCACCATTAAGAGAGCATAGTTGTCATTCTGAGTATAATGTGCATTGTCCCAAAGTTTTCATTGATTGATTCATATTGTTGGTTTCACTTGTTCTTAAATTATTTGTATCTAGTCGCCCTCTTAAACTTGAAGGTGTCCTATGCATTTATGTTTTGCTCTCCATGAAGGACAAGCTGAAAACCATATGTATGTTTTTCCTTATAATTTGAACACACGTTTGACTTTCATTGTTTCATTTTCATGATCTTTTGTTTGTGTTCATTTTCATGTTATAACATAGTTGCTAAGTGATACGTCTCAAACGTATCTATAATTTTTGATGCTCCATGCTTGTTTTTACACCATTTGCCTATTGTTTCGTTACACTTAGTGGCACTTTTATGCATTTTCTAGAACTAACCTATTAACGAGTTGCCACAGTGCCAGTTCCCTGTTTTCTGCTGTTTTTGTGTTTCAGAGTGATACACAGGAAATATTCTCGGAATTGGACGAAACCACATCCTGAAGTCTTATTTTACCCGGAAGCTTCCAGAGATCCGAAGAGGAGTAGGAGGTGGGCCACAGGGGCCCCACACACACAGGTGGCGCGGCCAGGCCCCTGGCCGTGCCAGCCATGTGTGAGGAGGCCCTGGCCCTCCCCTGACATCGCCCCTTCACCTATATAAAGCCTCGGGACGGAAAACCCTAAAGGATTCGGCAATTTTCTAGAAACAGTTCCGCAGCTCCGCCGCCGTCGTCGACGAATTTCGGGGGACAGAAGTCTCTGTTCCGGCACCCTGCCGGGACGGGGAAGTGCCCCCGGAGCCATCTCCATCGGTCTCCATCGCCGTCTCCGCCGTCTCCATCGACCTCACCACCATCTCCATCAACCTTGTTGTCTCCTATGATGAGGAGGGAGTAGTTCATCCCCGGGGCTAAGGGCTCTACCGGTAGCTATGTGGTTCACCTCTCCCTCCCATGATGTGATCTTTTTGTGATCGTGAGCTTTGTATCATGTTGAACAAGTACATGTTATTATTCAGATATTTTGTGTACTCTAGTGATGTTATTAAAGTAATCTATTCCTCCTGCTATGGTGTAACGGTGACAGTGCGTGCATCATGGTGGTACTTGGTTTAGGCTATGATTGTGATCTCTTGTGGATTATGAGAATAATTATTACTATGATAGTATTGAAGTGATCTATTCCTCCTTTCATGGTGTAATGTTGACAGTGTGTGCACCGTGTTAGTACTTGGTCTAAGTTGCAATGATTTCTATCTTGAATTGTTATTTGATTTGGATATCTCTATGAGTGGTGTTTGTCAAGTACTTGATGAACTTTAAGGGGTGCTTCTGTAGCCACTACGCAATGATTAGTGTTATTCAATAGGAGAGTAATTCAGAGTGCCTTAGCAAAGAGAAGTTATTTGTTCAGTCATGTTATATTGTTGGGAGTGTGTCCACTAGTGAAAGTATGATCCCTAGGCCTTGTTTCCAAGCATTTTACACCGTTTACTTGCTATTTTGTTACTTGTTTACTCGCAGCGATATTTATTTCACATCACGTTTGCTACTTATAATCATCTATACCACTTTTATTTCACTATCTCTTCGCCGACCTAGTGCACCTATACATCTCACAAGTGTATTGGGTGTGTTGGGGACACAAGAGACTTTCTGTATCGTAATTGCAGGGTTGCTTGAGAGGGATAGCTTTGACCTCTAACCTCCCTGAGTTCGATAAACCTTGGGTGATCCACTTAAGGGAAACTTGCTGCTGTTCTACAAACCTCTGCACTTGGAGGCCCAACAAGTGTCTACAAGAATAGAAGTGCATAGACATCACTAAGTTTCTTCTATCAAGATCATATCTTTCATGCCCATGTTTTAAGTTTTTTTGATCCCAGCGCACAACGCTTACATAGATGATCAAGATTGTGTAGGTGCATGTCACCTCAAAAATTATTTCTTTTGTTATCACTTACCTACTCGAGGACGAGCACAGAGCTGATGGTTTTCTAGGTTTTAGGCCTTAGTCTTGGTAGCTAGGCAACCCATGTGCCACTCCTGGCCTTGCTCTTACTCCTGTGAGTATTTCCTTTGAGAAATTCCCAGATAAGATTATGTGTTAGGGAGTAGGTGTTGTGGATGGCCTTGTTTCCAAGGTCATGGTCTCCTGGACATCCAAATGATGACCAAAGCCTTTGTTTCATCAAGCTTTGCTTGATCTCTGTGTGGCTGTGCTCTGTGCAGTCTGCCTGGGAGAATAACTTGTGAGTTCTCTCCCAACACTCATGTGTGCTGTGGTTTAACAATAACCTGCTGCTGAAGAGTAGCTTGTTCTTCTGGAATATTCTGATTTCCTGCTTCTTGTGGCAAGCCTGCTCCTTCTAGCTGCTTGACCTAGTTCCTAGTCGAACTATGTGACCATGTTGGTCTTTGGCTTTGCTGGATGGTTTATTTGATGATGTGCTGGGGTGTGAATCTTCCCTGTTGCTCAACACATGAGCAGGGCTGATTGTGTGGTGGTGATTCAGTGGTGGTGGTGTGTTCTTGATGATGATGGTGTTCTTGGTGTTGCTGTTGGTGGCGTGGTGGTGCTATTCTTGGTCGACTATGATCTTTAGCCGAGCCAGTTTCACCACTGTGATGCTTTTATACTTGGTCTTGTGACTTGGGTATGTGACACCTGAGTGCATGCATACGGTGACTATGCTGCTGTGAGCTGCCTTGCCCATCTCGGCTGGCTTGGGATATTTCTACCCGAGACTTTGGTGATAAGACCAAACTTCTGATGATTATCTACAGTGGTTGTTATTTCTGAATGCCACTTGGTAAATGCTACCTTGGCAAAACTTGCTATTTTATTTGGTTGCAGGTGACAAGATCAGAAAAGAAGAAAGGAAAGAAAGAAAGAAGACTTTTAGTTTTCCTTTTGAATTTAACTTGTAATCTTCCATTTCTCCTTTTTGTAATTATCTTGGATTCTTTCCAAGTTGTAATATTCTTCTATTCATGAATTATGTAAAGACAATGTAATGTGTTTTGATGATCAATAAAGTTTAAGTTTGCTCTAAACTTTATTGATGTTTAATTTCAATCTCTTTTTCTTTATTAATATTTATCCTTTCTAAATGTGCCTTTTTTTAATTCAAAGATCAATCATTCAAATTCAAACTTGATTTATGTCTTAGTTCAAATTCCAAAGCTTTTAGCTAGGGTTTTAGTGGTTTAAGTCATCACTTCTCACAACAATGGATCAAAAGAGATCATGTCCAAATCTTTCGCACTTCGAGAGTTCACCATTCCCCCTCGAAGAGAGATTCGATCACTCCTAGGTTTTAGAAACAAAAGCGCGAAAAAATCCTGTAATTTCAGATGAAATGCACAAAAGCCCTTCGAATCTACCCCGGAGTTGTCCTACGTTCTAGGATGTTACAGACTTCCCCCCTTAATATAAACTTCATCCCGAAGTTTGGGGTAAGATGTACCTAAAGAAATCTGGATAGGCTGTTCTCAATTCCTCTTCCTTTTCCCAAGTAGCTTCTCTTTCCGGGTGATGTTTCCATTGTACCTTGCAATACTTGATGGCTCTATTACGGAGTTGCTTCCAATTCTGTGCCAAAATATTTGATGGTTCTTCAACATAAGTCAAATCAGCTCGCAATTCAATCTCATCGTAGGATATAGTTTCTTCCGGTGTCTTCAAACACTTTCGAAGTTGAGAAGCATGAAACACATTGTGAACTTTTGATAGTTCCTTTGGCAGTTCTAACTCAAAGGATACTCCTCGGCTCTGACTCAGAATCTTGAATGGTCCAGTATATCTTGGGCTAAGCTTTCCCTTGACTCCAAAACGATGTACTCCTTTCATGGGGCTAACCCTTAGATAAACCATGTCCCCAACCTGCGGTTCCCATATCCTCCTCTTGGAATCTGCATAGCTCTTCTGTCGACTTTGAGCAATCTTTAGTCGGTCTCGAATGACATCAATTGCATGCTATTTCTCCTTGATGTAGTCTGGATGAAACTCCTTACTGGCTCCTGGTTCATACCAACAAATAGGTGATCGGCACTTCCTCCCGTCAAGTGCTTCAAATGGTGCCATTTGAATACTGCTTTGGTAACTATTGTTATAAGAAAACTCTGCCAGTGGTAAGTGTTCTTCCCATGATCCTCCGAAGTCTAAAGCACATACTCGGAGCATATCCTCCAAAATCTGATTGGTCCTTTCAGTTTGGCCTCCCGTCCGTGGGTGATAAGCAGTGCTAAAGTCCAGTTTGGATCCTAAAGCTTCATGTAATTGCGTCCAAAAAGCTGAAGTGAATACGGATCCTCGATCCAATACTATTGTCTTTGGTACTCCATGCTTGCTTACTATCTCTTGAACATATAGGTTTATTAACTTTTCTCTGGAATCTTTCTGATTGGCAGCTAAGAAATGTGCACTTTTAGTCAGTCGGTCAACTATTACCCATATCATGTCCTTCTTCTTCGATGTCAGTGGTAATCCTATGATAAAGTCCATTCCAATCTCTTCCCACTTCCACTCGGGAATACTTAAAGGTTGCATAAGTCCAGCAGGACTCTGATGTTCTGCCTTCACTCTCTGACAGGTATGACATTCCGACACGAACTTAGCTATCTCCCGCTTCATATTATTCCACCAGAACAGTTCCTTAAGATCCATGTATATCTTGGTGCTCCCCGGGTGTATAGAATATGGTGTTTCGTGTGCCTCCTTAAGTATCAATTCCTTGATTCCCGGTATGTCCGACACACTTATTCGGTCATGAAACCAAAGTGAATTGAAATCACCTAAACGGAATTCTGATGGTCTACCTTCCTCAATCCTGCGAATTTCTTCGGCAATAAATACATCCTCATCTTGTCTTCGAATTATTGTGTACTTGAGATCGCTATGTCGTTCTTCCATTACCTTCTCGGTAGCTAAACTACCTAAAGATTGTACTTCAAGACATTGAATCTCCAACCTCTCTAAATCCATAAGCAATTCCTTGGGAAGTTCTCGGTTCATCGGTTGAGTGTCTGTACTCTTTCTGCTCAAAGCGTCGGCTACCACATTAGCCTTCCCCGGTGTATAGTTGATGGTCAACTCATAATCCTTGATCAATTCTAACCATCTTCATTGCCTCATGTTCAATTCCTTCTGAGTGAAGAAGTATTTGAGACTTTTGTGATCTGTATAGAGTTCACACTTAGCTCCATAAAGAAAATGCCTCCATCCTTTTAGTGCAAACACTACGGCTGCTAGTTCCAGATCGTGTGTTGGGTAATTAACTTCATGTGGTCATAATTGCCTCGACCCATACGCTATCACCTTTCTATCTTGCATCAAAACACATCCAAGCCTGTTCTAGGATGCATCACAATAGACGGTATAGTCCTTGCCAGTTTCTGGTACGGCTAACACAGGTGTTGTGGTTAGCTTGTCCTTGAGTGTTTGAAAACTTTCCTCACATTCATCCGACCAAACAAATGGTGTATTCTTTTGGAGTAACTTGGTCATTGGTCCTTGATACGTCTCCAACGTATCTATAATTTCTGATGCTCCATGCTTGTTTTTACACCATTTGCCTATTGTTTCGTTACACTTCGTGGCATTTTGATGCGATTTCCGGAACTAACCTATTGACAAGATGCCACAGTGCCAGTTCCCTGTTTTCTGCTATTTTTGTGTTTCAGAAAAGCTACACAGGAAATATTCTCGGAATTGGACGAAACAAGTTCCAGAAGTCTTATTTTTTCCGGAAGCTTCCCGAAGACCGAAAGAGAGCCGGAGGGGGGCCAGAGGCCGCCCTCACACATAGGTGGCGCGGCCTAGGCCCTGGCCGCGCCACCCTGGTGTGAGGAGCCCCTGGCTGCCCCCTGACGACGCCCCTTCGCCTATATAAAGCCCCGGGACGGAAAACCCTAAAGGAGTCGGCGAAATTTCCAGAACAGTTCCGCAGCGCCGCCGCCGTCGAAGACAAATTTCGGGGGACAGAAGTCTCTGTTCCGGCACCCTGTCGGGACGGGGAAGTGCCCCCGGAGCCATCTCCATTGGTCTCCATCGCCATCTCCGCCGTCTCCATCGACCTCACCGCCATCTCCATCAACCTTGTTGTCTCCTATGATGAGGAGGGAGTAGTTCATCCCCGGGGCTGAGGGCTCTACCGGTAGCTATGTGGTTCACCTCTCTCTCCCATGATGTGATCTTTATGTGATCGTGAGCTTTGTATCATGTTGAACAAGTAGATGTTATTATTCAGATATTATGTGTACTCTAGTGGTGTTATTACAGTAATCTATTCCTCCTGCCATGGTGTAACGGTGACAGTGCGTGCATCATGGTGGTACTTGGTCTAGGCTACGATTGTGATCTCTTATGGATTATGAGAATAATTATCGCTATGATAGTATTGAAGTGATCTTTTCCTCCTTTCATGGTGTAATGTTGACAGTGTGTGCACCGTGTTAGTACTTGGTCTAAGTTGCAATAATATCTATCTTGAGTTGTGCTTTGATTTGGATATCTCTATGAGTGGTGTTTGTCAAGTACTTGATGAACTTTGAGGAGTGCTTTGTAGCCCTACGCAATGATTAGTGTTGTTCAATAGGAGAGTAATTCAGAGTACCATAGTGAAGAGAAGTTATTTATTTGTTCAATTATGTTATATTTGTTGGGAGTGTGTCCACTAATGAAAGTATGATCCCTAGGCCTTGTTTCCAAGCATTGCACACCGTTTACTTCCTGTTTTGTTACATGTTTGCTCGCAGCGATATTTATTTCACATCACGTTTACTACTTATAATCATCCATATCACTTGTATTTCACTATCTCTTCGCCGAACTAGTGCACCTATACATCTGACAAGTGTATTGGGTGTGTTGGGGACACAAGAGACTTTCTGTATCATAATTGCAGGGTTGCTTGAGAGGGATAGCTTTGACCTCTTCCTCCCTGAGTTCGATAAACCTTGGGTGATCCACTTAAGGGAAACTTGCTGCTGCTCTACAAACCTCTGCACTTGGAGGCCCAACACTGTCTACAAGAACAGACGCGTACGTAGACATCAAGCTCTTTTCTGGCGCCGTTGCCGAGGAGGTAAGGTAAAAGGTACTCGCATCCTCCTGTGTGAGTACTCGGAGTTATTTCCTTTCGATTTTGCAATTACATCTTTTTGTTTCTTGTTTTTATTTTCACTAGTTAGGCTTAATGGAAAACAAAGAGTTCGGTAGTCTTTTTCCTGAGTTTAGATATGAAGTGTTTGAAGAGAAAATTGAAAAACCTTTGGAGCTTAATTTGCATGCTAATAGTGTTGTTAGTATGAATGCTTTGAACACCGTTGTTACTAATGCTATAGAAAAGTCTAAGCTTGGGGAAGCTGGTTTTGTTAAGCATGATATTTTTAGTTCCCCAGCTTTAGTGGAGAAAGTTTGCTCTGATAATATTTTATCTCCCACATGTGATGTTCCTTCTTATGATGATATGTTTGAAGAATATGCTTTGCGAAATAGTTGTTCTTTAGCTTGTGATGATACTAAACCTCTAGTTTATGATGGCTATGATGATGAGTATAATATTTTCTGTTCACCTACTATTGAGGATAAAATTAGTTATGATTACAATATGCCTCCTATTTTTGATGATTATGGTGATGAGAATAATTATTCTATTGAATCTGCTCCTACTACTATTGTTCCTGTGGTGAGTATTAATTCTTTTATGCATGTGGCTCATGATAGGGATGTTTTATGTCATAGTTATATTGTTAGTTTTATTCATGAGGCTACTGAAAGTTATTATGAGAGAGGGAAACATGGTTTGATGGATCTCAACAATATTAAGTTTCCCCTCTTTATGTTGCAAATCTTGAAGTGGCACTTGTTTTATCTATCCATGCTTGCTACTATGTGCCTCGTTGATTTATTTTCTTACAAGATTCCTATGCATAGGAAGTGGTTCAGATATAAATGTTTTTCATATCTGCTTTTTGATGCTCTCTATTGCTTTAAGTTCCTATATGGCACCTTTGCCTCAAGCTCTTATATGGCGCCCACATGAGCATCTTTGCAAATTACTGCGCCTAGCTCAAAGGCGTTAAAGAAAAGCACTCTTGGGAGATAACCCATTGTTTATTTTCAGTAATTTTTCTTTTATTTGAGTCTTGGAAGTTATTACTATTGTAATAACCGCTCCTTATCCTTTTTATTTTGTTTTTGTGCCAAAAGAAGCCTCTAATTTGAGTGAGGTAAGATTTGGGGATGTTGCTGTCCTGAAACAATTTTCGGTGCTGCACCGTAAAAATTCGTGAAAATTCTCTGTATATCTTTTGGACCTGCGATTTCTTGTGCATATGCCCCAGGTTAGATCCAAACTTTCGTTAGTTGAACACTTTTTGATTTGAGCAACAGAAAACCCCTAAAAAATTCGACCTTTGTCAGCTGTTCTGTTTTGACAGATTTCTGTCAATATTTGTGTTTGCCGCTTTATTGCTTTCTTTTTGAGTTATTTTGATCACGAAACTTTTGGGGAAGTTGCTACAGTAGTATATGCTTAATAGATGGTGGTTTTAGGTTGAAACCTGAAGCAAAAGGGGTTGATTCATTGTTATGCTTGCACTAATGTTGCTAATAGAATCGTGTTTAGTTTTGTATGAAGGAAGTTTTCAAGTGTAGGGATTGGAGAATGATAAGATGAGTTGAAGAATGGACAAAAGCTCAAGCTTGGGGATGCCCATGCATCACCCTAAGAAATATCCAAGAAGTACAAGCGTCAAAGCTTGGGGATGCCCCCGAGGCACCCCTTCTTCATCGGCAAAAATCAGGTCACCTTTCAAGACACTATATTTTTATTGCTTCATGCACTATGTGTTTTTTCTTGGAGCGTCAGTTGTTTTAGTTTTCTTAGTTAGTTTAGTTTTGTTTGCTGCAATAAATGGTTAGATCACATCATGTTTATTTTGGAGGAGATGAACTCGCTTTTCATTTGCCAAGAACACTCTAGTTTTCACTCTTATCGTTCACCGAGTGTTCTTCTTTTTCTGCTACTGCTTTTGGTTTTCATTTTCGCCTTGATTTATGTTCAGATCTTTTTATATTTATTTATCAAGGTGTATTATTGCCTCTGGACCATGTTGGTTTTCCTCAAAAGAGTTGGATTAAAAAAGTTTGAATGGTGTTGGAAAAGAGAAAAAGCTTGATGAAAAAAAGTGGTACAAGAAGGAGCTTCTGTAGACTGCGGCTTAGGCTTTTGCATGTCGTGCTTGATGTCTTTTTGATAGTATGCTTATTGGTTTTGCTGTAGCATGACTTGTCTCAAATAACTGAGATTGCTTAATGAGCCTTTGAAAAAATCATGCGTTGTTTTTATTATATGGAAGCATTTATTTGGTTTTCTCCTTTGATGCTTTATTTGGGTTGACTTGGCGCATGCTTACACTAGGTTGACTACAAAAATAAGTCGCCTATAGCGTCTATGATCATTTAGTTTTTGACTTTTGATGCCATCTTATGCTTCTTTTAATGTTGCTTTGTCGCTATGCATGATTATGGCCGTTATTGCTCTCTTAGTTGGTCGCTCCCAGTCTTTTGCTAGCCCCCATTTTGTACTGAGTACGAGCTCTACTCGTGCATCCAACTCCCAAAAACCAAGTTTGCCAAAGTGTCCACTATAAATTCCTATGCATGGTATTTGTAAGCCATTCCAAAGTAAAATTTCATGTGCTACCTTTCAAAACCTTCAAAATACTTCTCGTTTTGTGACACTGTTTTTAGCTCATGGGGATGTAGTGGTCGGATTTGCTATCTTCCATATTGTTTATTCCAAAAAGAAAAAGAAAAAGAAAAAAGGCACTCCTCCATGGTATGTGAATGTTGGTGGGCACCCGATGGAATCGGTTAGCCATGGTTTGAGAAAGGAAAAAGGGTGGGGAGGAGTGCCAAGCTTTATAAAAAGAGCACAAAAGTGCCAATCTCTCTCTCAAAAACTTGCTTCATTTTTGTATGGAAGATAGTAAGAACCCATTGCCAGTCGTTGACAAAGACAATCACCTCTCAAAACCAATTTTTATCTCTCTGTTTTACAAATGAAAAGCTCTAGCACATGTTTAATCACTGCTTCCCTCTGCGAAGGGCATTTCTTTTACTTTTATGTTGAGTCACCACCTTCTATCTTTATGCACCATTAAGAGAGCATAGTTGTCATTCTTAGTGTAATATGCATTGTCCCAAAGTTCATTGATTGATTCATATTGTTGGTTTCACTTGTTCTCAAATTATTTGTATCTAGTCGCCCTCTTAAACTTGAAGGTGTCCTATGCATTTATGTTTTGCTCTCCATGAAGGACAAGCTGAAAACCATTTGTATGTTTTTCCTTATGATTTGAACACACGTTTGACTTTCATTGTTTCATTATTCATGATCTTTTGTTTGTGTTCATTTTCCTGTTATAACATGGTTGCTAAGTTCTTATTGTCAAGATTATATCTTCATGCCCATGTTTTAAGTTCTTATGATCCCAGCTCACAAATGCTTACATATATGATCAAGATTGTGTAGGTGCATGTCACCTCAAAAATTATTCTTTTGTTATCACTTACCTACTCGAGGACGAGCAGGAGTTAAGCTTGGGGATGCTTGATACGTCTCCAACGTATCTATAATTTTTGATGCTCCATGCTTGTTTTTACACCATTTGCCTATTGTTTCGTTACACTTCATGGCATTTTTATGCGATTTCTGGAACTAAGCTATTGACAAGATGCCACAGTGCCAGTTCCCTGTTTTCTGCTGTTTTTGTGTTTCAGAAAAGCTACACAGGAAATATTCTCAGAATTGGACGAAACAAGTTACAGAAGTCTTATTTTTCCCGGAAGCTTCCCGAAGACCGAAAGAGAGCCGGAGGGGGGCCAGAGGCCGCCCTCACACATAGGTGGCGCGGCCCAGGCCCTGGCCGCGCCACCCTGGTGTGAGGAGCCCCTGGCTGCCCCCTGACGACGCCCCTTCGCCTATATAAAGCCTCGGGACGGAAAACCCTAAAGGAGTCGGCGAAATTTCCAGAACAGTTCCACAGCACCGCCGCCATCAAAGACAAATTTCGGGGGACAGAAGTCTCTGTTCCGGCACCCTGCCGGGACGGGGAAGTGCCCCCAGAGCCATCTCCATTGGTCTCCATCGCCGTCTCCGCCGTCTCCATCGACCTCACCGCCATCTCCATCAACCTTGCTGTCTCCTATGATGAGGAGGGAGTAGTTCATCCCCGGGGCTGAGGGCTCTACCGGTAGCTATGTGGTTCACCTCTCTCTCCCATGATGTGATCTTTATGTGATCGTGAGCTTTGTATCATGTTGAACAAGTAGATGTTATTATTCAGATATTATGTGTACTCTAGTGGTGTTATTAAAGTAATCTATTCCTCCTGCCATGGTGTAACGGTGATAGTGCGTGCATCATGGTGGTACTTGGTCTAGGCTACAATTGTGATCTCTTATGGATTATGAGAATAATTATCGCTATGATAGTATTGAAGTGATCTTTTCCTCCTTTCATGGTGTAATGTTGACAGTGTGTGCACCGTGTTAGTACTTGGTCTAAGTTGCAATAATATCTATCTTGAGTTGTGCTTTGATTTGGATATCTCTATGAGTGGTGTTTGTCAAGTACTTGATGAACTTTGAGGAGTGCTTTGTAGCCCTACGCAATGATTAGTGTTGTTCAATAGGAGAGTAATTCAGAGTACCATAGTGAAGAGAAGCTATTTATTTGTTCAATTATGTTATATTTGTTGGGAGTGTGTCCACTAGTGAAAGTATGATCCCTAGGCCTTGTTTCCAAGCATTGCACACCGTTTACTTCCTGTTTTGTTACATGTTTGCTCGCAGCGATATTTATTTCACATCACGTTTACTACTTATAATCATCCATATCACTTGTATTTCACTATCTCTTCGCCGAACTAGTGCACCTATACATCTGACGAGTGTATTGGGTGTGTTGGGGACACAAGAGACTTTCTGTATCATAATTGCAGGGTTGCTTGAGAGGGATAGCTTTGACCTCTTCCTCCCTGAATTCGATAAACCCTGGTTGATCCACTTAAGGGAAACTTGCTGCTGCTCTACAAACCTCTGCACTTGGAGGCCCAACACTGTCTACAAGAACAGACACGTACGTAGACATTAGTCCTGCAATCTTAGAGAATCCTTCTATAAACCTTCGGTAATATCCTACCATTCCCAAAAATCCCCTGATCTGTTTGACATTCTTCAGTGACTCCCATTCCAAAACAGATGCTACCTTGCTTGGATTTACTGCTATACCTTCTTTACTGATCACATGTCCAAGGAACTCTACTTGGTCTAGCCAGAATTCACACTTACTGAACTTGGCATACAACTGACGTTCTCGTAGAATTTGTAAAGCAACCCTCAAATGCTTGGCATGTTCCTCCTTGTCCTTGGAGTAGATCAAAATATCATCTATGAATACTATCACAAATTTGTCCAAATATGGCATAAAGATCTTGTTCATGAGGTTCATGAAGATTGTTGGTGCATTTGTCAATCCAAAAGGTACAACTAAGTACTCATGGTGTCCGTACCTTGACACAAAAGCTATCTTTGGAACGTCCTCCTTCTTGATCTTAATCTGGTGATACCCTGATCAAAGATCTATCTTTGAAAATACTCCGGCTCCCCTAACTTGATCAAATAAGTCTTGTATTCTTGGCAAAGGGTATTTGTTCTTGATTGTGACATTGTTGAGGTTTCTGTAGTCTCCGCACATCCTACGTCCTCCATCCCGCTTATCAACGAAGATTACTGGTGTTCCCTAGGGTGAAATACTTTCTTGAATGAAACCTTTTTGCTCTAGCTCGTCCAACTGTTCCTTCAATTCAACTAATTCCTTGGGTCCCATCTTATATGGTGCCTGAGCTATAGGTGCTGTGCCTGGGATTAAGTCAATGGTAAACTCAATTGCCCTATCTGGTGGCATTCTTGGTAATTCTTGTGGAAATATGTCTTGGAATTCAGTAACCACTGGAATATCCTCAAGTCTGCATTCCTTTAGAGCGTTGAGTTGTAGTTGAACTTCAACATGTGCATGTCGATCACCTTGATACACTATCCTTCCCCCTCCTGGGCTCCTAAGTGACACAGTTTTCTCTCTGCAATCAATCTGAGCTCCATTCTCTTCCAACCAATCCATTCCAAGGATTACAGCCATATCCTTCATAGGGATAAGAAAAAGATCGGCTAGGTAAACGCAATCGCGGATCATAATGACCTGCTCTTGCCTGAGGTGAGTGACTAAGATCTTTCCCCCCCGCAGATAAAACAGTAATGGGGTATTCTAGCTTATTGCATGGACTCCCATAAAGATCAACAAACTTGCGAAATGAATGAGGTAGTAGCAAGGTTTTTTTTCTCGGTTCAGAATTTTTACCGTTGGTCACCGGAATTAACGGTTACCACGAAATCTCGAAAATCTCGGCCATTTACCGTGCGAGTTAATTCAAACGAATTTTGAATTCAATTTTTTTTATATCAAAACAATAGATATTTGTATCCAGTTTCTAATCAACGGGCCTACTAGCTCAGTGGTCAGCGGTTCTAGCTAACACGGCATTCTCAGTGGTGGTCGCAGGTTCGAAACTTGTTGGCTGCACTGTGGTAAATTTTTGAATTTTTGCTGCAGAAAACATACCTAAAAAAATTGAATACAAGGTCGCAGGAGTCAATCCTGTGACCCCCGAGCGCGCTCGACGAGCCTTGCCACCAGGCCAGCCGAGAGTACTTGTTACATGCACCAATTAGAAATAGTTATCCCTTTCTTCCAATTTCAAACTCAAATTATATCGAATTTTTTTGACCGGTATCAGCATATCTCGATGGGTAGCGAGATTTCCGGTTTCTGGCGAAATTTCGGAAAAATCGGCCGAGAAAAAAAACCCTGGGTAGTAGCACCAGTATCAAAAAGTACTTTGCCGGGATGAGATAGGATCTGAAGCGTACCTATCACGGTCTTGTCGAACTGATTCACTTCCTCAAGATTAGTGCAATTCAACTTCCCATAAGTTGGCCTCTTACTTTTACCGCCTCCAAAACCTCCACCCCGGTGTGATCCTCCTCCTGTACCTCGACCTCCAGTCCGGCCCCTTTTAGGACAATCTTTTATCATATGTCCACCCTTCTTGCATCCAAAACAGATGATTCTGGGTTGATGATAATTCCTCTCTATATGCCCTCGCGCACCGCAACCACGGCAACTGATATCATTGTTCCCACTTGTAGTGCCACGAGGTGTAACATTTCCTCTGGACCTGTACTTGGGGTTGAACTTGATATTAGGAGTTGACTTGGCATCTGGATACCTCCTGGGTTCAATCCTGGCCTTCTTCCTCCTATCTTCTTGGACTTGCTTGTAATCATCTTCCATGGTGATGGCTGCATCGACAAGCTCTTGAAAGTCTGCTGCCTTTAACATCCTCAGTTGTATCCTTGCACCTGGGTGCAGTCCTCTCATGAATCATTTCTTCCGCTTCTCATCAGTATTCACGTCCTCCGAAGCATAACGAGATAGAAGAGAGAATTCCCTGGCATACTTCATAATAGGCTTGTCATTCTGCGTGAGATTCTCAAATTCCCTTCTCTTCAATTTCATGATACTCTCTGGTACATTTGCTTCCCTGAACTTCTTCTTGAATTCCTCCCAGGTGAATACCCTTCCTGGAGGATGTATAGCCACAATATTGTCCCACCATGCTGCTGCGGGTCCACATAACAGATGTGTGGCATACCTAAGTTTCTCACTATCATTGCAACTTACTGTGTTAAGCTTCCTCTCGGTGTCCAATAACCAGTCTTCCGTGTCCATTGGCTCATGTGCTGATGCAAAAGGAAGTGGTCTTGTATTTAGGAAATCCGCCAATGAGACTCCATGTACTCCATCATTTCGAACTTCACGACTACAGTCCAGCATATCCTGCACCATCTTTATCTGACACTCAATAAGCATTCGCTGCCTCTCATCTGCAGTCCTCATGTACTGAGCAAAATCCTGCTGCGTAAGGAATGGTGGTGGTGGTGGTAATGGTTCCCTTGCTGCTGCATCGGCTGCCTCCTTAGCCTTGGCTTCAGTCTCCATCCTCTGTTGTTCAGATTCTTCACCAACTACCATCGCCATTCTATTCCCCTAACCCTGTTACATTAAGCGAAACTCATAGTTACACCATGCTCATGTTTTCTGAGCTCAACTTTATGCACAGTGTTAGTCACACAATAAAAATCCAAATAAAACATTGCCAAATCACACCAAACATATACCATGTATATACATGGAAAAAAGAACATAGTGTTACATAACCTATCATCCTGTGAGTAACTACACTCACTTATTCAAACTACGAAAGCAAATACTACATATTACACATATGGTACATATGTCACAAAACAGGTCGCCTCCATCTCGGTGGTGGTCCTCTACGGGTAGTCGCACTCCCGATACATCCCCAGTGTCCAGCTGGTAGCTCTTGATGTCCTCCTCAGTGAAGCAGGGGCATAAGATGACTCCGCCGGGAAAAAGTCATAATCGGGTGTAGTACCTAAGTTGAAGTCAGTCATCCCCAGATAACTGCTCAACGATGGGTAAACAACATCATTAGTACCCCTCTCCACCTTAGGTCTAGAGCATTCTCCATGCTCCATGTGAGTAGGTAACTCCTCCTCCGCATCTGACTCTATTTCTATAAGCTTCCCCGCCACGTCTCCAGTGCGGTGAACAACCCTAAACTGACTCGTGACCTCATGCTCTGAATCACATGGAATCGGATCACCGGCCGTTCCCATATACTCCCCGAAACGCCAACCCATGGAGTTTCCTACTAGACTATCATTATGAGGCATTCCCCATGACTCCAAACCTGCCTCGTATCCAGCTCCAGTCGAGCCGTGTGCAAAGTGTGCTGGTGGCATCTCCGGTTCAGCCTCGGGCTCGAACTCCCGCTCCTCGGGGTCATCTTCCTCATCTAGGTTAATAAAATCTCCAGTCGAAAAGGCTGGAGTTTGTGCCCTCGGTGGTCCAGAAGTCTCCCCCATACACCACGGAGTAGGTGTCGACTCAGTGATCTCGTCCACTAGACTCTGTATCTCTCCCACTAGTGCTCCATGCACGTGGTAGAACACGCTAAGCAGATGCTTACACCTGTCCATGTGCTCTGCTGCGGCATGTGGGTGTCTCTTCGCAAACTTGTAACTATCCCGACAAGGATCTTCTCCTTCCTCGTCGTGTGGGATGTGCGTGAACTTAGTACCTAATAACTTCTCCGTTTTGTGTTCATGGATATCAGTTATGGCTCTCATCACTGCTATCTTGTAAGCTACACTAATTGTGCGTGCCTCTCCAGCTGGCATGATCACGCTCATGCCCAACTTGGCAGGAAGCATGATCCCTACCTTATACTTTTGAAAGACCTTTCCCTCATAGTATGCATACTTCTTGACTGGAATACGGGTTTCACACCCGCACTCTAGCAAGATGCCTCATAAAATATCGGATAAGTTCCCGTCATAGTCGTTGATGCGTGGTGAATGACCAGCCCATTGAGAACCCCAAGAGGAAGGTATGATGAGTATAGCAGCTAGTTTTCCCTCAGTTAAGAAACCAAGGTTTATCGTTCTTGGAGAGGAGAGACAAACGACTGAAGGTGATGCTTGCTAGCTTGCGACAGCTTCGGACAATTTATATATGGCACCTTGTCCAAGCTTTGCTTTGCTGGCTGCAATGCGGAACCTGCACACAACACAACCAAGTACTTCGTTCCCAACTTGCGATGAGGTTGTCAATCTCACCGGTTTGCTTGAAACAAAGGTTATGAGCGTATCGAGTGGAAAACAATAGAGTATGCGAGTAAAGTAAATAGTGCGAGTAAAGTAAACAGGTGATAGCAATATGATGGAAATAGGACCGGGATCCACAGTTCACTAGTGGTGTCTCTCCATAAGATAAATAACACATGCTGGGTAAACAAATTACAGTTGGGCAATTGATAGAATAAAGATAAACGTGATATGTCAAGAAGATAACTATGAGATTTACTCTGGGCATTACAACAAAATACATAGACCGCCATCCAACTGCATCTATGACTAATAATCCACTTGTGGCAAATCAATCAGAGAACTCCACAAGTATTAAGTTGCGAACAACAGATAATTGCATTAAGCAAAGTGTGTAATGTAAACAAAGCATATGCCCTTGAGCATATGAATGTTGTTTTCTCCCTAGTACCAACAGCACATCTACAACCTTAGAGGTTTCTGTCACTCCCCCAGGTTAAATAGAGGCATGAACCCACTATCGAGCATAAATACCCCCTCTTGGAGTCACTAGCAACTACTCGGACAAGATAGCTACTAACAACGGAGAGCATGCAAGATCATAAACAACATAGAGATAACAAAAGATAATATTCATTACAGCAACTTAATCATAAACACCAATATTCATCGGATCCCAACAAACCAAACATGTAGAATTACATAACGGTGATCTCAATCATGTAGGGCAGCTCATAAGATCTAAACATGAAGCACATGGTGGAGGAGACAACCATCAAGCTACTGCTATGGACCCATAGTCCAAGGTAGACTACTCACTCATCGCTCCGGAGGCAAGCATGGCGATGAAGAAGACCTCCGGTGGCGATTCCCCTCTCCGGCAGGGTGCCGGGAAGAGCTTCTGGACCCTCCCGATCTTCGGGTCGACGGCGGCAGCGGATCGCGATGTGTTCTGGAAAATTGATCGGGTCCTTAGGTTTTTTCCATCGGGGGGTCTTTATAGGCGAAGGGGCGATGTCAGAGGAGGGGCCAGGCGCCCTCACGCTAAGGCGGCGCGGCCAGGCCCCTGGCCGCGCGAGCCTGGCGTGTGGGGCCCTGGTGGCCCCCCTTCTACTCTCCTTCAGATCTCTGGAAGCTTCCGGGTAAAATAAGACTTCAGGAACTTGTTTCGTCCAATTCCGAGAATATTTCCTGTGTATCACTTCTGAAACACAAAAACAGCAGAAAACAGGAAACTGGCACTGTGGCGACTTGTTAATAGGTTAGTTCTGAAAAATGCATAAAAGTGCCACGAAGTGTAACGAAACAATAGGCAAATGGTGTAAAAACAAGCATGGAGCATAAAAAATTATAGATACGTTGGAGACGTATCAGTCGTCCAGAGTCACGTCCCTAACTTGCACGGTGCTTGACGGCCTTGTGCGTGCCATCCTGGCAGTATAAAAGATAAAAATTAGTACATGATGCATCATAATAGTAACAATAAAGAATTGTAACACTAAAAAGTATGACCTTTTTATTCTCAAGTGAATAACGTCACAACAATTTTAGAGAACTCTTTACTATTCCTATTTGATTCCTACAGGTCGTTCCCATTAACTAGGCGTCCAACCTAAGGTCAAAGCTTTTGCTCTGATACCAACTGTGGTGACCCAGCATACCACTATATGTTGTAGTATACAAGTCGTTGACATAACACTCGTGAAGTACCAATTCACAAATATTACATCCCTTAGAGTGGTACAACAGAAACATAGCGGTCTTTAATCAAGTACTGAATATTACAAGCCATAATGTTACAAAGGACTCCAGTTCCTCCTCGGTCCAAAGAGGAACACTAGGTGGTTCTAAGTTGATACAACAAACCTTAGCTACAACTGAAAGTAGTAAACTAAACATGATGTCTAACTCTAGTCGCTTTATTCTAGGTGTCCGGTGCGACCAAAGTTTCTATCCTACGGTTCTAAGTGTTGGCCTCCTCCTCGATTCCTTCGTCGGGACCATAGGATATGGTGTAATCAATGCCTTCGACTCCTCCTGATAGATCCGGTTCTTCGTAGTAGACCTCCTCGTAGTCCTCCGGGCTTCCTTTGGTTTCTTCAAACTGGCCCTCCGAGTCTAAGCAAGGGTTAAAAAGGAGTGGGGTGAGTAACGAGCATTACCCAACAAGTTCATTTAATAGCATAGAGGTGTTTGATGCACAAGCTATGACCATAGACTAGAAAGTCTTAGGCCAAATGCAGTTTTTGTAAGCATTTCTTCAAAGATTGATTTTATTCAAAGAACTATGTCCGTCAGCTTTCACAGGTTGATTAGAGCTTCGATGGGCTCCTTTCCTGCCATGTTCGTAGCTCCTTCCCGGAACAGGGAGTATCTTGATACTTTTTATACACTCTGCAGAGGTGGTCACTTGTACCCATAGGAGATCAACACTTTGCTGCACAACCGGGCGTACTTTCCCGTCCATACTTCCTTGGTATGGGGCCCAACCATTGATCCAAGCCAATCACTATTCCTCCCCGCGACCGTGCATACCCACCCTTTTGCGGCTCCAACTTCGGTTCGCTACCCTCACCGGTCTACTCTTTGGTAGTTGCCAACCTTGGCATACTTGCCTTTCCTAGACAATGAGTTACCCCCACCGGTTTTGGTTACGCTCTTTGGGTAACACCGGCCTCGGCACTCTACCCCCGTCGTTGCCGCAATCCATCATAGACCGCCAGAATCATGAATTCATTAGGGGGAATCCACCCATCCCGAAGCTCCGCGCAGGGAGACAACTGCTCCGAAATGGCGCATACGTTGATATGCATGAGGGAAAAGATACAGCTGACTCTCCCGTCCCATTCCAGACCCTATGGTTGACCGTATTTTATGGCACAAGAATCACTGGCGACATTGGTTATTAGTCCTAGGTGAACATTCCCGGTACAGTGGGACCTCCACCATATTCTTACCATGGTCCCACTGCCCACCTTCCTAGGTCAACAACCATTATGATTGCAAGCCACTAAGCATATTCATTCAAAAAAAGCAGAACCTTTGCTTTTTAATGCAATCAATAATAATACCACCGGTATATTTGCAAGTACTTTGTTAAAGATAAACAAGAGATATGAGCAAGAGTGAACTTGCCTGCAAACTGCAAGGTAGTGCAGTTGGATTTGTTGAAGTGACCCGGGACCTCGGGTTCTGGAAAATAGCATCATTGTCCGATAAGGGCAATGGTTAAAGATTCAAATAATGCATGCTCCTTTAAAGTGTGTGTATTCCCTTTAAACCCCCCAGAAGTGTTTTATTCTTATCCTAGGGTTTATATACTCATTTTATGATTTTAAAGAGTATATGTTATCAATTGGTTCATTCAAGAATATTCTTTAATACCCTGGAATGGAGTTCAACCTTGATAATGAGTTCTATTCTAATTAGGTTTTTCTTTGATGTCTCAAAATTAGAGGAAGAACCTTTTTAAGTTCTTTTTCCTATTTTTTTCTTGAGGTGATTTATTAAAAGTGTATATACCCTAATTATGATTTTATCAGAGTATATATTAGGTGAAATTCATTCAAGAATACTGAAGATAAATTCTTGAATGAATTACTTGGTTTGATTTCAAGAATGTTATTTCCTCTTTTACTTTTGTATTTAAATCATTTCTAGAGGTTTTTCCTTTAAAAGAAAAGTTAATCAGGAAATTATGAATAAACCTTCTTTTACTCATAATATCAGTATTTAATTGATTTAAAAGGTCAAAATCAATTAAAGTTATTTTTTCAGAAATCCAATTTATTTTTCTGCTTTTAATTGGGTGTTGAAAAGCTTTTTCTAGAAAAAAACCTTTTCTTTAATTCAATTTCTGCTTTTAAAATTTTGATTAAAACCTCTCCTTCTCACCTCTCTCTCTGCCAGCCCTGGCCCACCTGTCGGGCCAGGCCCACCTGTCGGCGCCAGCCTTCTGGTCGAACCTGACCAGTGGCTCGGTCCGCCCGACCGGTCGCTTTCCCCCTCGCTCGCTCGCGTCGTCTTCTCTCTCGCGCTCCCCATGGCGACTGCGTTGCCTCGCCGCCGCGCTCGATTTCGACGAGCTCCGCCGGAGTCCGCTGCTGAGATGATGCTCAATCGATAGATCAAGCGACGGCGATTCCGCCTGTCCGTGAGATCTAACCGATTGCTTCCTGGACGCTCGCATCCCCTTCGCCTCCGAAGCTCGGGACCTTGGCCATGGCGACCTCAAGCTTGATCTCAAGCTGCTAGGCCTTGTCCACGGCGAGATCTGTGCTTGGTGAGCTGGGTGCTTCGTCGACGTGTCGTCGGCGACTTCCCCTGGCTTGATGCCGTCGTGGCCGCGCGGGCACTGCCCCGCCATGCCACGGTGGTATCTCCTGGGCATTGTGTAAGTGCTCCTCCTCCACTTCTACCCCTCTGTACTTCTCTGTAACCTCCTGGAGCTTGCTCCCCTCCTGGAGCTTGCTCCATGCCCTCCTGGAGCTTTGCTCCATGCCCTACTGGATCTTTGCTCTGCGCTGGCTATGCCCACCTTGAGCTTGCACTGGCTAAGCTCACCTGGAGCTTGCACTGGCCATGCTTATCTGGAGCTTGTGCTGGCCCAGTTCCTCTACCTTCTGCTGTACTGGGGTTTCTCCCCAAGTTGCACTTGTGCTGTGCGATTAAGTTGGCTGTGATGTGTGTTCTTAAGCTCTATGATCTTGCTGTTAAGCTTGATCATGCTTGTTTAGCTGCTACTGTTAGTCTAACTGAAACTTGTTGATTCAGTTAACTGCATACTCTGGTGGTCTGTTACTGTTGAATTAATCAATTGCTGCTGTTGCTTGATTAGTTAATATGTTGCTAATGGCTAGTCTTGATCAGTTTGATCAAGTGCATGGATAACTATGTGTTTTAGTTATCTCTGAATGTGCTGTTAATTGGCTAGTGATGTTAACAGTCTCACTGCACTTTCTTGCAGTGGTTCTGTTGTGCTGACTTAGTGATGCAACTATTCTGTTGAGCTTGGTTCTACCTAGATGTGATGCAATCTTTCATGCCTGCTGTTATGGCTCTTGCAGTAGCTTTTGGCTAACTGCTTCACTGTGATGCCTCCTTGAGGTGTTCACAGTTACTATGGGTGTTCAGATTGGTGCTCTTGAGAGTAGATCACTCCCTGTGGTGGTCTGCTGGTGGCTTATTTGATTGAAAGTGTCCCTGTCCACTTTTCCCAGATGCTTAACTGAACTTGGTCAATTTTAATTGATAGAGCTGATGCTTTTCTAGGTTTTAGGCCTTAGTCTTGGTAGCTAGGCAACCCATGTGCCACTCCTGGCCTTGCTCTTACTCTTGTGAGTATTTCCTTTGAGAAATTCCCAGATAAGATTATGTGTTAGGGAGTAGGTGCTGTGGATGGCCTTGTTTCCAAGATCATGGCCTCCTGGACATCCAAATGATGACCAAAGCCTTTGTTTCATCAAGCTTTGCTTGATCTCTATGTGGTTGTGCTCTGTGCAGTCTGCCTGGGAGAATAACTTGTGAGTTCTCTCCCAGCACTCATGTGTGCTGTGGTTTAACAATAACCTACTGCTGAAGAGTAGCTTGTTTTTCTGGAATATTCTGATTTCCTGCTTCTTGTGGCAAACCTGCTCCTCCTAGCTGCTTGACCTAGTTCCTAGTCAAACTATGTGACCATGTTGGTCTTTGGCTTTGCTGGATGGTTTATTTGATGATGTGCTGGGGTGTGAATCTTCCCTGTTGCTCAACGCATGAGCAGGGCTGATTGTGTGGTGGTGATTCAGTGGTGGTGGTGTGTTCTTGATGATGATGGTGTTCTTGGTGTTGCTGTTGGTGGTGTGGTGGTGCTGTTCTTGGTCGACTATGATCTTTAGCTGAGCCAGTTTCACCACTGTGATGCTTTTATACATGGTCTTCTGACTTGGGTATGTGACACCTGAGTGCATGCATACGGTGACTATGCTGCTGTGAGCTGCCTTGCTCATCTCGGCTGGCTTGGGATATTTCTACCCGAGACTTTGGTGATAAGACCAAACTTCTGATGATTATCTACAGTGGATTGTTATTTCTGAATGCCACTTGGTAAATGCTACCTTGGCAAAACTTGCTATTTTATTTGGTTGCACGTGACAATATCAGAAAAGAAGAAAGGAAAGAAAGAAAGAAGACTTTTAGTTTTCTTTTTGAATTTAACTTGTAATCTTCCATTCTCCTTTTTGTAATTATCTTGGATTCTTTCCAAGTTGTAATATTCTTCTATTCATGAATTATGTAAAGACAATGTAATGTGTGTTGATGATCAATAAAGTTTAAGTTTGCTCTAAACTTTATTGATGTTTAATTTCAATCTCTTTTTCTTTATTAATATTTATCCTTTCTAAATGTGCCTTTTTTTTAAAAATTCAAAGTTCAATCATTCAAATTCAAACTTGATTTATGTCTTAGTTCAAATTCCAAAGCTTTTAGCTAGGGTTTTAGTGGTTTAAGTCATCACTTCTCACAACAATGGATCAAAAGAGATCATGTCCAAATCTTTCGCACTTCGAGAGTTCACCATTCCCCCTCGAAGAGAGATTCGATCACTACTAGGTTTTAGAAACAAAAGCGTGAAAAAATCCCGTAATTTCAGATGAAATGCACAAAAGCCCTTCGAATCTACCCCGGAGTTGTCCTACGTTCTGGGATGTTACAGGTCGTCATACATGTCTTGTACTTACTTTGCGTCACAACTACGTATGAAGAGACACTCCCTGATGTTGTAGTTTATACTACAACAACACTAATATAGAGCTAAACTAAATTAGAGAACTTTTATTGGCATTGACAGATAGCCAAGAGAAAAATATGTAATACACTTTGATCATAAATAACGTATGTAACTTTGTTTACACATTCATATAGATAAGTTATGCAATTTTGTTTGTTTATTATTTTTATCACCGTTTATATAATCTCAGATCATACATGTTGGCACAAAAATAATGGTCATAGTTGTGTGCCGGAGATCTTACCACAATCAAATGTCATAATTATTTAGGGCACGTATGATGCGGTGATGTCAGCTGCTGCATATGATTTTTGCTTAGTTAGCAGAGAGAAATAAGAAAGAGAAGGTTATCTTCTCTTAGCTAAGGGTGATCTCTTAGAAAATAGGAGAAGATCATTTTAGCGTTGTACCATATGTCTTCCCTAGCGAGTTAATTTGTTAACAAACAGAGCTCTTTTATGGTGATTGGCATGGTACCGTGGTACCGTCTGGTACTATCCGGTCTAATTTATTATGACCATTGATTAAAATATCGGATGGCTTTTTCTAAAATGTTACAATGGTTTGATTCATTGCTGCCCGTCCGAGACAATGCACATCATACACGGTTGAGACAAGTAAAAAAAAAGACAGCCGAACTCCTATCTCGTTTCTCTCCCTAGATCCCCGACCCTAGGACGACGACAACGCCGCCGCCACAAGACCATCGAAGCATTCTCTGCCCACCGCATGGGAAGAGCTGGAGCAGCTGTCGAGCTGCAGCAGAAAAATCAGAGAGGAGAGCCTGTGGACTTGGTCGCTACTAGTTGTCTAGCAGCCTGCGTCTGCCTGGGGCTTGCGGATTTGTGGAGGGAGCCTGGGCGGTGAACGCCCTTGCACGCTGCTTGCTGCTGTATGGTCGCCAGATCGAGCCTCTATGGCTGTCCACCTGCTAGCTCCGCCACTCTGTAACCAGCTCACGTCAGTTCTACGGGCGGGGAGCTGCCCTAGCTAGCGGCCAGCGCCATGGATGGGTCGTGAAGAGCGAGAAAACGAAGGACGACTGAATTATCCCAGGGGCTGGGCGGGCCATGGCCCGGTTTTGCCCTCGTTAAGCTCCGCCAGTGGTTGCGTCCATGGTGGTCAGGCGGGCGGCGGCGCTCCCGAGCCCGATTCCTCTGTTTCTCGATACCTTTTTTTAATATTTTGCTTTGGTCGCCGGGGTGAGAGCGGGGATCGCCGGGAGTGAGAGAGAGCGCCTGTGAGGATGTGAGTGGGGAAGAGGAGACCGCAGTGAAGAGGATGATGAGATGGCCTGAATGATTTTAGATTGTTTTAGGGATCGCATGCTTTAAGATTCGTGCAGGGTCATCCGGTGATTTGACCACATAGAAGATCGCTTGCTTTTTACATATTTCATTTAATAAATTAGAGATATTGGTCCCATATTATTTTGGTACCGGTCCCACATTATTATGGTACCGTCTGGTACCGTCATTTTGGGTCCGTCTATTTTATAACCGTTAGATCGGGGTGGACGAACGGTTATTAAAAATGTCAATCATTGTAAAACTTGTATAACAAAAAAAAATGAATTCTCACTAATTGCTAGAAATGATAATAAGAGATAATGTATTGTACAACTTATATCTATTGCTTTCTCTAGATGATGTAGAGACATGTCTATACATGTCCTTAACATGATGCATGATAAATCTAGCCATGCAAAAGAGCGGATCACTCTGCTAGTTATTTTCTCAAATTAAGGCCTCTTGTTTTCCGATTTATTGTTAGTACAAGATTCTACTAGATGATGATCACCGTTCGTTGCTTAGATGCGAGAAAATGGGATGATCAGTGTAAAGAATTAGCATCTTTACTAGCTCTCCGCTAATGGCGCGGATGATGAAACACCAGGATGAGAATACTCTATGAGATAGTACATAGGTCATACTGATTTGTTCTTTCTTTCTGCACACAAGTTCCAAGTATAAATAAAGCGACGTTGTGGGGATGGTGCCGTGACATTGCTAGATAAGTTGCATGTTCTGAACATAGTTCCCTATAAATGACTGGATCAGTTTTGTAACTAGGCGTGGGCAAACGTCTCGTCAAGAAAGGTTTAGCTAGCTAGAAGAGCATGAGGGAGCTATCCGTCCTCCAGTACATAAGATGAACTCTCCGTCTGGACTGGTTCCCCTCCAAAGGGGCAGCAGCTCGACGGCGACGGCTCAAAAGATATGGCCGTTGCCTTCACCTTTACATCACGTCAAAGTGTCAACAAGATTGATCAATGGCACGCGTGTGCGTGCGTACGATGTGCTGCGTCTTTCAAATGGGCGAGCTGGGTTTTGGTTAAGTAAAATGCAAATCGCCATGGAGAGGTCCCCCTGCTTCTCTGCAAATCGCCATGGCCGCTTTTCTCGTCGTCGCTGCCAGTCATCGCCGTTTCAGGGCCATGTGGTCTTGCCAGTCAGTGCCTATCCTTACACATCCAGGTGGCAAGTTAAAAAAAATCAAGAGTGCTCCGTCTAGCAGCGCCGTGCGCAGCTCTCGCGAACAACGATTTTTCTTTCTTTTTGCATATGAATCCATCCGACTTTGGGGCGCATCGGGACAGGGGAAAGCATGGCATGTGCAAGCACGAAAAGATTCAGGATCCAAGGAGAGGGAACAGCGGATGTCCGGTCGTTGTGATTGCATTGCACTGCCTGCAGGCTGCAGCTCCAGATTTGGTCAGGTGTTCACATGTTCTTTAATCAACTGTGAGAGATTGAGTTGCTTGTTTGCTTACTGGTTTTGAACTCATCCTTATCATCATTACTCAATACCTATAGACAGTGCAAAAATAACAAATATGGAAACATAAAGTAGTAAACAGTGCAAACTTCGAAACCTCCAAAAACTATCAGTATTTATCACTTCTGTGTGGCCCAATAAGAAGTGTTTTGAGTTGAGATTTTGCATGTTGATAGAGTACATCATTATCAACATCTAGATATTTTTTTTCAAAATTTTGGAACTTTAAAATGTCATTTTTAAAATTTTCAAAAAACGATCTACATGTAGCCCGAGCTACATTTATAGTTTCCGTACCATGCTACTCTCAGTTCAACTTCGTGGTGACCATGAACCATGTTATATGAGGTGATCACGAACATCAGCTCATTGAGAACCAACTTGGATTGGTTAGCAACGTGTTTTAGCTCCAGTCCCGAGGGGTCAAACCTAGATTTGACGCTTTGTTGTCATGTTAATGCGGGTTATTATTTTAGTGAAAGATGATGTTTTCATAGTAAAGCGTCCATGCTACTCTTAGTTCATCGTCAATAGTTAACCACATTATGTAAAAATGGCAAAAATTCGGTACTAAAATAAGCTTTTTATGACATATTTTTTATATCTTTTTTTGCACAATCCACAAAATATATCCGTTTGTCATAAAATTGTGCATAAGCACATAGAATATAGAGATATATATGCGTATTTTTTAAATACATTATTAATATTTTAAAAATTGTTTTCTGAATAAAGAAAGCATATACACCCAAGATCGAAAGTGCATTTCCGATATACTCACCGTTGTTCTCTATTTTTCCATTTGATTTGCTCCACCAAACGCACTGAGAACAAACTACTGCGCCAAGTTGGTCATTCTTGAGTATTGCCCTTGCTGACAATTTCGTATTTACGAGAAATTAGATTTCAGACTAGTACTAGAATTGAGATGGAAGATTGCACCACTCCCAATGCACCATTTCTTACCGTCGTCTTGTAGTTCATGGTGGATGTTTTATATACAAACTATCCTAATACATTGTGTCTTACCTATTTTAGTATTCTTTTATAGTAGACATGTCGTTTTATTAAAATTGTATAAGTCTTGGATGCAGTGTGCCAGTCGCAAGGTGGAGCATTGGGAGAAGCTTTAGTGCAGAACTTCAATATTTTTCAGGAGGTTTCTCTCCCCAGTTTGAACACAGGAATCGAGTCGCGTCTGCTCCAGACTCGCTGCTTATATAGTCCAAACAATAGAAGTAGGCAAGATAGGGGAGTGGAAACAGTTTTTTTAATAAGGGTGAAAATGTTTTTTTTACGGGAAAGGTCCGAATCTATTCCATGAGTTTACAAGAGATACAAGGTATCTCAAACATAATAAAAATTATATTAAGATCCTTGGACCATCTAACGACTGCTACTGCCGCTAGAGGGAGCCGCCGACGCATCGCTGTCGCTGCTCCCTTACCGGAGTCGGCTTGACGTTGTTGATGATAGTCAAGAAGTCTTGCCCTTAAGGACCAGCGTCCCAGAGCTGAAGTCGTCGTCATTGGACCCTTAAATCGATCCGAAGCTTCTAACAACTTGTAACACACGTAAACTGGATGAGATCCACCACTCCATGAAAACGATGACCAGACGAATCTCCGCCCTCCTCAACGCCATTGATGAGATTGTCGCTGACGAGGTGGAAGAGGAGGCGGGTATACCTTATTCTTGTCCATAGTCACCATAACAATGATGCCGGTTGATCAAACTCTAACTTAGGGGCCTTTCAACAATGCCGAGCGCAGGTCCAAGGTCTCCACCTCTCCCGCCACCGAAGCGACAAGCAGAGAAGGCAGGGATCCATCGATTCCCGGTCGTAGGCGAGGAGGACGAGAAAGACGGCGGTGGCTGTTAGGGTTTTCTCAATCCATGATGTAAACTGCATATGAGTCGAACAAAATTTTGGTGCCTCAGCCCTTTTTCTTAGCGTTTTTTTTAAACAGCTAGATTGTGAATCACAAATTAGGCATCTAAACGGAAACATGTTGAGTAAGAACGATTGTCCTTTGAGAAAGACCCTCGGCTTACTGGCTAGCACATACGATGGTGAGCTAGTCAGGGTTCGAGCCTCAACTCTACCTTAATTAAAATGCTATTGGGTTCCTCCCTCATTAGTCTCACTTTTTTAGAGCAACTGTCCTTTGACCTGGTCAAAGCTGTGCTCGCAGTAGCAAACTGTCGCGACTGAAACCAACACAGACAGGGGAAGAACAGGACATGAGAGGAGACGATTGCCCCATTCCCATGCACAGGATTGGAAATCAAATCGTGCCTTTTCTGTATTGGTTCACTATTGGTTTTATCTACGATGCGTCTCTTCAGTCTCCATATCTACGGTGTGTCACTAGGCAGAAACATAGTAATGCACCAATAACACGGTTAATTGGAAGCAGGCAAGAGTTCAATAAATCAGGCAAACAAACTGTTTTGGACAACTTTTTAAATAGGTTGATAATTGACAAAAAAAATCTGGAAGCAAGTTGGACGAATAGGATTAGTTTTGCCTGTACAAAATAATATGATGTGATTAACAAGATCCAGTATATTCTGTTTATTGCAAGTTTGCATACGGCTGTACTCTCGGACGGCTACATCTTCCACATTTCCCGAATCATGAGAAGGCTGCAACACGTGCATATCTTCTTCTATGTTTCAATTTTTAAGACAGCCCATCTGTTAACAGAAAAGTCCTTCCATCAGGGCCATGCCTCGTTGCATTTGTCTCCTGTTAGATTTTTAACAACGGAAGGCTCAAGAGGAGATCCCGGTTTTAAATAAATTATATAAAAACCTACAATCGGCAGCGCCAATATAACACTAAGTCTCAATATTATTACAAACAACGTGTCATGTCAAAGCAAGCAATGCAAGCAACATACATGATCAACATGGGGCTCCCAAGCATCCATGGGCAAGAAGGAAAAAACAACAAGGTTAGTGGTCTCTTTCCATCCACCTCGTCGATCTTTTGATTCCAGCCATCCTCGATCTCACCACCGCCGACAAATCTGATACGGCCCAAGCCAACCCCGATCTGTGTGTCGAGCAAGGGCTGGCGACTCCTCTATACATATACCTTAACGTCTTGTGTGTGGGTGCAGCCCGTGGAGTCGAGGCTTGTCGACCGGCCAAGTTCTGAACTTCTCCGCCGGTGGTCTACTCAGATAAGCGCAAAACAATCCTAGGCCTATAGACCGGAAAGGATCCGGTCACGTGCGTCTACAAACCTCAAGTCGCGCGTCTTCGAGGAGGCACATCGTGAAGCCCCACTTTCCTCGGCACCATCATGCATTTTGAGTTGTTTACATCAACATCTCCACCATGAGTACCATGATGTTGGAAGAGGCAGGGAATGTCAAGGCGGTTGAGATTGGAAGGCAAGAAGGCCTCAATGGCTCATCTCGAGTTCGAGGCTGCTAAGCAATGGTGGAGGCAGGGTTTCTGATGTGACAAAGACGATGTTTCACAGACCGTTGTGCAAGTTCAGTTTTTTGTTTAGGGGACAATGTTCACGTCAAAACCATACGCGCAACGACCCAGTTTCTGGTGATTGTGATCTGTAGCAGATTCTTGACGAATGGGGCGACATCACTCTGTGACTTCATTTTTGGTGGTGCTCTTCGAGTGCCATGTCTCGATTCTTAGAGTGAAAATCCTAGGTCTAACCTTCATTAGCATGTACCTGGCAATGACGAACTTCTTGTTTTTTTGAAAGATCTAGCAAATGCTGGCTATCGATGTATTAGCAGAGGGAAACCCGTACAAAGCTTGTACAAGTGATATGCCGCCCGGACGAAATTTCGTCCGGAAACGAACAAAAAAATGAAAGAAAATAGAAAAAGGGGCACACCGACGAACCAACCACCCTCGTGGTGCTAGATCATCACAGCGCTTTCCGAGGCCGCCGCCTCGGCTTCCTCCACCGTTCGAGGCCGCCGCCCCGGCTTCCTCTGCCCTCGCTGGTGAAGCAAGGCCACGCAACCGCCAGTACTCCCGCAGATAGTCATCGACTCCAAGGCGGTGTCTTCAAGAAGATAGCGACGTGAACGCCGTCACCGCTCACTCCAAAGGAGTTTGGGTTTTCACCTAGAGATACCATGACAAACACGGCGAGCGACGGTTTTCCACGACGATGCCCCCAAGAAGGAATAACGACGCCCGAAGGCGCCATCATCGTCGGCACCAGCCCGAAGCCAGTGCGAGGCATTAGCCCGGAGCACCGGCAACTAGTCAGGCCCTGGGAGGCACCGACCAAGGATACGGGCAGTTGCACGACACAAACCTCCACCGTCGACCACCAACCTCCGGCCCGGAACGCACAAGCCACGACACCTCACGCCATGACGTACGCACCGTGCTAGCCCAGGGTAGTACAGATCTGCACACCCTAAGCCGCCGACAATCCGGAGCCGCCGCCCCGGCATCCTAGCCATCCGCAGATCGTCCTAGGTTGCCCAGCTGCTGAATCAGCCACACCGTAGGGTTGCGACCGATCCGCAGCACGCCGCCGGTGGAGCAACTAGGCAACCACCTGCAGAAACCAGCCGCAGACGCCGCACATCACCACCAAAACAGTCAAGAAGACCACTCGGGCCCGCCAGGCCCAGATCGAGCCCTCCTAGGCCCAGACCTGGCCTGCACGGCCGAGCTGGAGCATGAAGACGAGCCTCTGAAGCCAGGGCGCTCGACGCGGAGCCGTCCACCGCTGCAGCCGCAGCGCCGCACCCTGCCACGCATCGGACACCACCGCAAAGGAGCTGCGCCGCCGGACGATGCCCAGACGGATCTGGACCTGCCGACGCGCCGCAAGCTCCGGCCGTAGCACTGCCCGCGCAGTCGCCACGGCCGTCGACCTTGCCGAAGATACCCGGGGCCGCGGCCCCGACGCCCATCTCCGTCGCCAGAAGGACGCCGACCAAGGCGCCGCGTTGCCGGAGGAGCCCTGCCTAGCATTGGCTAAAGCACTGCCCGAGCAGCCACCGCAGCCACCGATCCCCGTCGTAGAAATCCGGGGCCGCCGCCCCGGCGCCCAGCTCCGCCGCCGGCAGCACGCCGTCCAGGGCGTCGCACTGCTGCAGCTGCCTCACGCGCGAGGGAGGAAGGCCCGCCGCCACCGGCTACCACACGGGCTTTGCCCGGCGGCAACGCCCGGCGGCGCGAGGGACGCGGAGGTCGAGGAGGGAAGAGCGTGGGGGGCTAGGGTTCGCCCGAGTCTCTCCCCTGGGAGAGACGCGGACGCGGGCTCTTCTGCTTGTGTCCTCTGGGTGAAATGAATTTTGGGGCTCCAAAGAGTTGGCTTTGTGCCTAGCCGGGGATTCAAACATAGGATCGAAGGGATACATGTAAAGGAACGGACCAACTCTGCTGCGATCGGATCTTAAAGACATTGTGTGAAGAGGATATTTTCTGAGATTAAAACTCATGATCCGAGTTAGATTGGGCGGCACCGACACCTAAAATCGTCACTATTGAAGAAATAATTTTGCAGTCTGGGTGTTGTCATTAGCGGTGGTTTGAATATATCTTTTCGTGAGTGATTTATTTTTTCTATCTCTTCGTTGTGTGCATTCTCGATGTCTCATATAAGAGTACTCAATATTATGTTGGAGCAAAGCTGCCCGTAGTTGATATCTTATTACAATATTAATATTCACATTTTCAAAAGATAATGAAACGCGGAGAAAATATGACACTGGAGTGTATTTTAGATCAGACACCGTAGGTCGAGCCTTCAAGGTGTGCTGGCAGTGTAGCCAATTGGCGGCAGCGCTCCACGCGCCTTGCCCCCGGCATCTTTCACGTCACCGGAAAAACAAAACTAACCAGCACGCCACCTCTCCCGTCCTCGTCTCGTCTGCCCTCTTCCCCTTTCCCGAGCCCCTTCCCTCCAATCCAACCAACCAACCAAATTCATCATCAACACAATTCACCACTTCGCCGCTCCGATCGCAATGCCGCCCCAACGGCCGCTCTGAGCCGCGGCAGAGCTCAGATCCCGCGCGCCAACTGCGTCGCCCACCCACCTCGACGCCGTTGTGCAAGGCCGGCCGCGCGCGGCCGCCCCGTCCGCCGCCCTGGAGCCGTCGCAGCAGGAGGCGGTGAAGCCTTCCCCGACCAACGGCCGCATCCGCTACCGCTCCCCCTCGGCGGCCGATCTGCTCCCGCCCGACGACCTCACCGCCGCCCCCTCCGCCGCCGCCGATGCCGCCGCCGCGGCGGCCGCCGCCAGGATGCGCCGCTTCTCGGCCGCCGGCGCGCGCCAGCAGCAGCAGCAGGGGGAGGCCGTGTCCGACCGCGTGCACCGCTACCGCGGGGTGCTGATGGTGCTGCTCTCGCCGCTGCTCCTCGTCCTCTTCGTGCTCCTCCTCATGCCGCGCGCCCCAGCCTACGTCCCCGGCGGGGCCTCCGGCGCGCTCGTCGCCGCCGGGGGCAGGAGGTGGGGCCCCCAGGCCGTGGGCGGAGTTGGGGACGGATCGAACAGGTACGCGGTGATTTTTGACGCCGGGAGCTCCGGGAGCCGCGTCCACGTCTACTGCTTCGACGGGAACCTGGATCTCGTTCCTATAGGCAATGAGATCGAGCTGTTCAAGCAGGTGACTTGCTTCCGATTTTTTATTTTGGCAATATTTACTTATTCTTAATAATAAAATGTGCTTGGGGTTGTCGGTGGGTCTGGTATTGTTATTATGATCTTATTATGGCACATCTTTAGTTGAGATGATTGTTCCTGAGTTGATACATTGTTTCATTCCTGCAAAACATGTACATGTGAGAGCAGATCATTGAACTCATGAACCTACTATCTAGTACCCCCCACAATTAGAACACTATTGGATAATAACTGAATTCAGTGTGTACATTGGTGGTAGTTCGTTTTACATGCTTTTAGGATAAATGACACCAGTGATGATATTTTGTTTATGCATCTATGGCTTGCTAGAGTAGCACATACATCAATTCATGAGAAGTTTATGACCGATCCATTTCCCGTGTCGGCTATAAAAGAAACTTAGCCCTTTGTCTTATGATAGGCTCAAGTTTGTTGGAAGCATGGCTGTCTTTGTTGTTCATATCGACCCAATAAACTCAAGAACCTGGTCTGGGCTGCCTATCTAAAGCAATCAACTGTTACCTAGTTATGTGAACCTTATGGATGATCATGTCTATCTAGGTAACTAGGCTGAGTTCATTATTCTTCTACAGTCAGCTGAACTATACAAAAAATGTTCTACCTGCATTTTACTCGAATGATATTCTAGAAATAATATAGGGGAATTTGTTGAGTTTTGAACTATTTTATACTATCATCGTCAAACCTACATCCTCGTAAGCACCTTCGTAAGCCTTGTCATCACTTCTCGAAATGATTATGCATGTTTCCAAGACACGAAATCATCTGACAATCTTCGAATACTCCTGTCACGTTGTAATATACTTGAATAGAACAGAACAATTTTCAATGCAGAAAAGAGAGGGGAAAATACAATCATCTGATATCCATATCTCTTTCCTTTCAGAAACAACCAGGCTTGAGTGCTTATGCCAAGGATCCACAGGAGGCTGCCGAGTCACTTGTTTCTCTTCTTGAGGAAGCTGAAAAAGTAGTTCCTGTAGAATTGCGTGAGCAAACACCTGTCAGGGTTGGGGTTAGTAATGTTTTCTGTCTGCAGAATTCAACAATAGGATTTTCTGGCGGTTTATTTATTTACTCTGAACCCTTATCCAGGCCACCGCAGGTCTGAGAACATTAGGAGCTGAACGGTCTGAAGAAATTTTGCAAGCGGTAAGCAATCTCACACATCTTGTCATTCTGTCATGGTCCAAAGATTGGACCATGCCATTTTTCATGCAGTATCATTTTATTTGTTGAATTGATATGGCGCTTACTGTGTTTAATACGATTTAGCTTATTATGGCATTTTTTTTGTTATTACTAATTACAAATTTCACAGGTCAGGGATCTTCTTCGTGACAAGAGTTCTTTTAAATCCCAACCAGATTGGGTCACCGTTCTAGATGGATCTCAGGAAGGTGCATTCCAGTGGGTATGATCAATGCAGTCCCAATTTGTATACCCATTTCCTCCAAAGAAAATTTTTGGCCTCAACTGAAGTAAAGAAAAACTTTTCAAGGGCTGCTCTTTTGTAACCTTTACCACTCGAAAGGAACATGCAATATTATTTTTACATCAACATGAATACTTCCTTGTTTTATAGGTTACCATCAACTATCTATTGGAGAAATTGGGAAAGCCCTACTCACATACAGTTGGAGTGGTTGATCTAGGTGGTGGATCTGTCCAAATGGCTTATGCTATCTCAGAAAAGGATGCAGCAAAGGCCCCTCAAGTTTCAGATGGCGAAGATTCATATGTGAAGAAGCTGCTGCTTAAGGGAACAACATATTATCTTTATGTTCACAGGTATGCATCAAATAAGTTATTCCAGTCCTAACTCCGAATGTCCAAAGACTATTGAACTTTTTGTCGTCCTATTTTTCTGCTGAGATACTACATATATTATCTCTAGAACCATTATTAATGGGCAAATTTTGCTGAATCAGTCTTTAGGCTGTCTAGTTATGGGTCCCTCCAGTAGGAATGCCCTACAAAATATCTTGGATTTGGTGTTTGGATTCCTAGGTCATACAGAACTGTAAGGAAGACGACCGTCATTTAGGAAGTTGGTACCAGACAGTGATCACTGCAGATGTAGCGCACAGGTAAGGTGCAAGTCGGGGCTGCCCAATGGCCCTTCTAGTTATTTGGTGTCATTACTTGCATTAGAAGAAGTGGATTGAGTGAAAATAAACTACCCAATGAGTCATGGGTTGTCCTGTTTGTATGTCATCACTTTATTAGTAGAAGTGAACTGAGTGGAAGTATACTACTCGATGAGTCGTGGGTTGTCCTGTTTGCATCTCCCAGGCATTCTTGCGCAGCTGCCGCCCACCCCACCCCCGAAAAAATGAAGGATATGGAATGTTACTTTAAGTTGGTTTATTAGTGTTAAGTTTCATGCACCAACCAGAAGAACCAAGAGACCGAACTACTGGAAAGAAGGTGGGCAATCAACATATACTGTGACAATTAGAATAGGATAGTCAAAGTTAGCATACTCTTATGTTTTAAATGATTTTCATGGAGGTCACTGCATACGTCCTTCAACCATTCTGTCTGTGATCTCTCTGATGTAGAACAATAGTATAGTTTACTACATTGTGACCGTCTACTGTTTCAACTGATCACAATATTTTTTCCGTCTAATAAGATAGGTAAAGACCATTCCCATAACTACAACCATTGTTTTCCACAGTTATTTGCATTATGGTTTGCTGGCGGCTAGAGCAGAGATCTTAAAAGCTGGTGAAAGCAATGATTACAGCAACTGTATGCTGGATGGATATCATGGTATGGCTGCTTTCTTTTGCTTGAATCTTTCAAGCCCAATGCCCCAATGTTTAAAACTGGTACTCCCCCTGATCAGAAATAAGCGTCGGTGACTTAGTACATACTTTGTACTAAGTTAGTACAAAATCACCGACACTTATTTCCGATCAGAGGGAGTACATCATTTCCTTGTTAACTCCCTTCTCAAACTGTAAGTCCTATTTGTTTTGTCCCAAGTCAAACTTTTTAAAATTTTGACCAAGTTTACAGAAATAAATATCTATATCCATAATACTCCCTCTGTCCCAAATTAGTTTCTCAACTTTGTCTGGATACACATGTATCTTGACACGTTTTTAGTGTGTAGATACACGTGAACCTAGAAAAAGTTGAGACAACTAATTTGGGACAGAGGGGGTATTGAATAGATACACTCTGAAAATAATATCTCAGACATTGATATTTTCTGCTATAAACTTGGTTTAGTATTGTAGATATTGATATTTTTTGCTATAAACTTGGTCAAACTGAAGAAAGTTTGGCTTAGGACAACACAAATAGGACTTACATTTTGGGAAAGAGGGAGCACCTTTCTGAAACTTTAAACAAACTTCATGTGAATTTACTTAAATTATGTCAGCATCATATAGACTGACACTCATTTTAAAATAAGACGTGCTTCTTTTTCATTAACGATGTTCTATCCTATGCAAGGGTTTGTCCCTATTCCAAAATAAGCAACACTTTTGTCATCCTGTAGAATTTTGCATGCCATCAAGTACTGATAGAATATGAATTATCTGTACAATGGAGTCCATGATAAAAGCATGACTGTTCTACTATCATATTATGCTCAGTAGGAAGAACCTGTTATGTGTATATGCATGTTCCAGTGTTCCCATAGATGAAATTTTCCGTTGATACCTTATTAATTGCTCTTTCTTAAGATTTTTGTACGGCAATGTAGGGAAATACCAATACGGTGATGATACATTTGAGGCATCTGGTTCGCCATCTGGTGCTAGTTATTCCAAGTGCAGGGCTGTTGCAGTGAGAGCTCTTAAAGTTGATGAGCCAGTATGCACTCACATGAAATGCACATTTGGCGGTATATGGAATGGTGGCGGTGGAGATGGACAGAAGAATCTTTTTGTAGCATCATTTTTCTTTGATAGGGCTGCCCAGGTAAAGATTTTCTAAGTTTATACAGATTAAACTTTTTTCTCAGTCAGAAGGGGCATTTGCCACTGCTCCACTGCATTCACAAAACTAAGCAGTCAAACAACGCTGCCACCGGCGGGAAAATAGTTGAGTACCTTCGCACTCCCAGCAAAGCAAAAAATAGCAAAGTAGTCTGATAGCACATACCCAGCATTTGTTTTTCATCTTGGATAAAGGCGTTCAGCACTAAACACGTATCAGACCCATCATGTTCCAGTTCACGTCATGGCTATCCTCGGTATTCCTTCGCAGCACAAACAGTTCCTTGGCTCCTTGCAGATGCAGCACCACCGTAACAGGGGCCTGAACATCCTGGGCCCACAGAATTCTTTTTAGTCTAGTGGAACCAGACTTTCCTCTGAAAAAGAAACCGCACTCCTTAATTTTCAGACACACCATCATGCTGCGAAACAACAATATTTAGCACACCCTGATTAGTACTATCACCTGGAAATATTCGAAATATTTACATAACCTGATGCAAAGAAGTTCAGAGATAAGATCCCAATGATTTTGAACCGCCACACATTTGAAGAAGCGGTGTACCGTCTCGAGTTCTGTTGTGGCGCCAGGTTAGTTCAGATATGAGATTCAGGTAGGGTCCATGAATAGCAGGAGCAGTCAAGGCTTGAGGAGTCCAGCCGTAAGGAATAGATGTTATGTTAGGAAGTGCAATTAGTGTCCTTGTCAGGTTAAGAGTCCTAGTACTACTAGTTAATCAAGTCCTAGGCAATGCTATAAAAGCAGGCCCATTGTATTGTTCTGTTTAAGCATATACGGAAGTCTCTCTCTACCCTATATGCTCTCCCGATCCAATCTAGGAGTACTTTATTTCCCCAATTTCCTGCTTCCTACCACCAGACCACTGCACCTACCTGTCACCACCGGCCACAGCCTCCGGTGAACCACCCGTACAACCTCAGGAGTAAAGGACACAGCAGGTTCATTGTAAAAAGCCATGTTTTATTATGTACGTTCTGCCTCTTGCTCAATTATGATTAGCAGCTTTTGATCTCATTTCCAACAGCCATAATAACGTCTGAACACATAATGGAGTGCACCAGTTGCCAAATGCCAGGAATTTGCACAGGGTTTAATAATCAATACCATCAAGTTGGGGTTCATGGCACAGCCTACAAGAACTAACAGAATACACCCTATAATTGTCAAATTTCCAAATCAACAACCTGTAACAGTTTGAACCTGAGGAAGCCGAAACATCTTCTGAAGTCGATTTCAAATTGATCCATCACATAGATCAGCTAGAGAACCATCCTGCTCATGAACAATAATGAACAGATCCCAACATTAAACTGCTAAAGTGCAGCTCCCAGACCAGTTTCCACCCCAGAAATGAATATTGCTACCATTCATTGCCAACATGCCATCTAAAACCCAGGTAACCAGCAAGCAGTCAAGCAGATATGTAAATCGTGTATGTTAGGAATCCCTAAACCACCAGTCTTTCCTCTAGCATAAATTGGTGGCTAAACTTTCTTTTTTTGTTCTGCCGCTAGTTGCTGTCACTTGCTTGCCCTATCACAACTTTCATGATACATATTTAATCGTCTCTCGTTTGTCTGCCCAGGCTGGTTTTGTAAACCCGAAGGCAGCAGTTGCTAAGGTTAAACCGTCAGATTTCGAAGAAGCTGCAAGACGTGTCTGTAAATTGAATGTGAAGGAGGCACGAGCCACCTACCCTGATGTTTCAGAGGAAAACATTCCATACCTTTGCATGGATCTTGTCTACCAGCACACATTACTTGTGGATGGATTCGGTATGGTTTAATCGCAAAAGGAAATTTTAGCAATAGGAGTTAGAAGGATATACTCCTTATTCTTTTTGCCTGCATTCTTTCAGGTGTGGATCCCTATCAAGATATTACGTTAGTAAAGAAGGTGCCTTATGACAATTCATTTGTGGAAGCAGCATGGCCCCTTGGTAGTGCCATTGAGGTTGCATCTTCATCATAGGCAGAAACAGCTTTGTCAGTAACTGAAAACCCCAGCATATAGTTTTGGCTTAGCTTACCATTCTGGATTAGTGAGTTTAGATCCTAAAATTTGATGTTAGGATTTTTGCTTAATTCACCATTTGTTCTCCATCTTCCATTCTATTTATTTAGCCTTTAAATACATTAACATATACAGGAGGAGTATAGCTTGGAGTTGTCCTGTGCGGCCATTTGAAGGTTTATTTTTTTGTACTAATGATAGCCAGATCAGATACTTTGTAATCCTTTTGGACTTCGATGCAGACGCATAAATCTATACTATTCAATCTAATTCTATTTCCCGAGTCAGGTAGTTTCATAGTATCTTTTGCTCCTTTTTACCAACTCGGTTAAATTACTGATGTTTTTTGTTCGTGTGCAAGAACATTATCGCTCCCCTCTACTGAATAGATAATGTTTGTGTACCAAAATATTATTAGCTCTAAAATCCTATTTCATTAACGTTTGGAGTTTTACTAGATGCAATCTAAGTATTTTTTGGTGAGGAAGTGGATTTAGAATGCCGTATTGAACTGACGGCCATATTGCAGAGTACGGATTGCCTGAATTCTAAGATGTCAAGCGAGATCCTTTTAAAGTCCCACTTCAATTTTATTTTGTCATTTCAAGTTCAAATTTTGGGGCCAACTTTTAAACTAGAAATCACAAAATGAACTATAAGTGAGATTTTGGTGGGGTCATGCTTGCATCTCTACTGATATTAGTTCGTGGTTTCTCTGAACCGAATACACAACTCACATAAAGTTGCAAAGCAGCGATGAAAAAATAAATGAGCTAGATTTTTTTTTTTCAAATCACATCAGATCAAATAACAAAGATCACTGATGTAAAACTCAAATTTACATCAATTTGGAGATTTGTAGGCATTGTACAAAAGATTGCTCTGAATTCTGAAGCTTCAAAACTGCACGATAGCTTTGACTCTACAAGAAAATGAACTTTTTAAATTTAAAAGATGAGACAGGTCTAGACGATTTTTTTTAGGACGTCTAGACGATTAAATGGTCAGGAAGGCAGTACTCTCACTATGTTCTGAGTTCTAGAGTATATGCCGTTTCTGAAGAAAGTCTTTAGATGCCACAGCTGTAATGCGGCAATTCCAGCGCACACAGCCAGACACAAGAGGGTGAAGGAATGCGTTCTTGCTGTTTCCACTCAAATCTAGCTCTAAAATAAAGTTATATAGTGATTGACTGACCTCTCAATTCCGAAGTACGATTTGCAGATGTTTACATACGTATTGACCTCTCCTGCCATTTGCTAATGATGCAAACGATTGAGGGCTCCTTTGATTTGGAGAAAATACAAAGGAAAAGTAGAGGGTTAGAAATTTTTCCCTAGATGACACTGTTCACTCCTTTGATTCATAGGAATGATGGAAAGGAAAAGTAGAGGAATTTTTCCTTCAGATCTCATTTGCAAGCCAAAACGTACAGGAAAAGAAAATGAAGTTAGACCTCATGCTTTATTTCCTATGCACAAGGAACTAGGCTAGTTTTGCACATGCAATCCTTTTCTATTTCTATGCATATGTCATTTCTGTGATTTCCATTTCCTATGAATCAAAGAGGCCCTGATTGTTCGCTATGCCCGCTGCACCTTGCTCTGATGCTCATCATTTTCTTCAACAATATAGGAGTAACTTAAATGGGTTATTTGGTCCTGATGTTATCAGCAAGAAACATTTTGTGTCCGGATATGCTTTTTTGCCTTACAGATTGAAGTTAATCTGTGAGACTTTGAACAAACTATTGGTGAAACTTTGACCGACGAAGGGCACTCCAAGTCCCACTTGCCACTTGTAACATTTCATAAAACCCAGAAGAACCACCACATACAGAGTTGTGCCGAGGATATCAGCTAGAGTTTAGGTACGACCAAATCGAACAAAACCAAGTTTGGGGATTACAACAACCAACATGGAAAAAGGAGTAAGAACTATATCTGAGTCGTGGCCTGCTGGACCGAGGATGGAGGTGATTAGGAGTCGACGAACAACTTCCTAAGCACGGATAGGATCACCTCCAGGACCGATTTATCCTTTGCTTTGGTGGTTGGCCACCATTGCTGAAGAAATAAGATTGTTTTGAACACATAGTCAGACGATCGACAAGGAAATATAGTAGCTTCATTGATAAGGCATCATATGGAGCAAGCAGAAGCAATATCGGATTATATTCAGATAAAACAAGAGCTCAAAGTGCGAGAAAGCATACATCAATCATCACGGTGTTTCCATACTGCCCAGTGGCGATGGTGGCAAGGGGTCCCTCGGCGTGGTCAAGATTGCCGATGGTCCACTGCAGGTCGACGGAGACGATGGCGCCGCGCTCGTAGTGAGGTGTCCAGAAGCACGCCCTGTATTCTCCGTACCCCGCCGCCTGGAACACAAACCGTCCTCTCTTGACGCCCTCCGTCAGGTGCAGCTCCTCGTTCTCCGGCCCCATCACGCGGACGGAGACCGCGGAGTTGGACTTCGCCACGCGATACGACGCGTGGATGACCGCGCCGTCGTGTAGCAGCTCGGCGAAGCACTTTGAAGTACCTGAAGGAATGTCGAAGACGAGCGCGTCGACGGCCGCTGCGGCGGCGTAGAGGAGGAGGACGATGACGGCGAGGAGCCGCACCAAAGTGGTCATTCGGCTTGCGAGGAGAGATCCGACTGATTCGGGTGGGAGGGAGCTAGGTTGGTGCACATGTGGCGCCGTGGCCCGTGGCGGGTGGTAAAGGTATGCTTGGCATCGGAGGCGAGACAATAACCGCCGGCGGTTGACCCGTTTACAATATGCGCGCAGCATGCTTGCTTGCTTGTCATCGGCGAGTAACTGCCGGCCGTTGGAAGGGGCAAAAAAATGCAGGGGAGATTCTTGTTCCGCCGCATGCTAGCCTGCTTGGCGCCTTGGCATCGGCAGTGAGACAGTAACCACTAGGGATCATTTTTGACACATTTTTCATGACAAGTAAGATACTACGAGATTAAGATATCATGACGATACGTATAATTTTTCATAGTAATATCATAAAATCATAAGATACTACAATATGTATCGGATACTGATAACCATGGTCCTTACAAATGCTCTTTTTCTTAAATAGAGCTGGTGTTAGCACTCCCCAATATCAATTGATTGAGTGATTGACTTATATAAATAGAGACACCACGTTAAACCACATCATTCTAATTATTTTTACAGTTGGATCTAAATTTTACGGCTCAGATTATCAATAGGTTAACTGTCACATAATTGTATACGTAGTCCGGTTTGAAACTGATTTGACACAGTATATGATCCAAACCAAATAAAAACATGGGCTGACACGGTCGGTGGAGTTGTTTGACATGGTTAATATCTTGAGTCGAGTTCATAGTTTGAAAAGAAACGAGGAGAGTCCAGACAGGTAACGCAAGGAAATTGCCATGAATAAAAAAACTAGAGTCCTAATCAAATATGCATGCACGTGATGGCGTTGTGGCAAAAAAAATGAAAAAGGAGAATCTAACATACACATGCATATGCTGATGTCCCATGATATCACCAACTAATAGATTTGGCTTTCTTACAGCTGAGTCGAAAATCATAAAACTATGTACTATGAGATTTGATCGGCTCGACAAGCCAAATATAATGGGGAATTTAAAATCTACACTCAATAAATTCTTTTAAGAAAAAATATTAAATTGAGCATTAAATATTCTAAAAAATCCACTTTTACAGCTTGGGAGTCGAAAATCGTAAGTTAACCGTAAAATTTGAGATTTAGATGAAGATAAAATAATAACAACTATTAAATATTAGACCAAATAATTTGGTATATATAGAACTTTAAATTTTAAGATTTAGAGACAGAGAATTCAACAATGGATGCCCTCGTATTTGCGAGGGCCACCATGCTAGTTGATGCTAAAAATGAGACTTTTTTATGTTTTGTCTTTTTACATCGATCATAAAAATATTGGTTTTTCACAAATTTGTACAAGTACACATAGATTATCGAGATGTACATGAAAAAAATTGTTGGAATTTTTGGACAATTAGAAATATGTTTTTTGGATGGAGAAAGGAATATGCACACGGAAGCCAAATTGAATTTCTTTTCTATTTCACCATATATTTTTAATGTAAAAAAGTTTTAAGACATTCCGATAGGTCATAATACCCCCTTTCATCTCTAAGAGCATCTCCAGTCACGCCCTCGGCACACACGCTGGATTTGGGCTTTCAGCGGCGCCGACATGAACGTCCGCGTATAGGGGCTACCTCTCCCCACCCGCCCCAAATTCCATGCCGAAACAGCGTTTTGATCAATTATTAGCAATTTAAAATAAAAATCAATAGTCATGGGCATAATTTGAAATTCCCACCGCAAAAGAAGCTACCAACTTCGGTCACAAATATTACAACATCATTGTCGATTGGAAAATCAAAGTAGAACAATGGGTTGTTCATCAGACGCCTGTGTTGGCCACTTGGCCATGTCTTTGGCATGGACGAGAGGTCTGCAGATGTCGGCGAAGGCGTTGGCATTGGCTCGGGGTTGGCGATGGAGCCCGTGTCCTCCTCTAGTCCTCCATCGCAAGATGGCATCCCACTCGCCCCTCTCCCACTCAATCGTTTCCGCATCCATATTTGACGTGTCAGCGGTCAAGAGCAAGAAGTCCTTCCGTTTTTCATCACAGCTCGTTCCTTTTGGAGCTCGATCTTCATGTGTTGCTTTGCCATCATCACCGCCCACCTTGATTCTTGTCCCCGGCGGCCTTGCCTATCATCACCTCGATGATACATTTATCAACCGTCGACTGCATCCTTTCCGAATGTGCCGTCACAACAACATGCACCTTTTTTCGTGAGAAGGATAAGGAAAAAGGAGAAAAAACATACCCTGATGTGGCCTCGCCCATCCTATCGCCTAATCCATCCACACCTAATGTGGTCTTCTTTTTATATCCTTGGTCACCAACATAGCATCATTGCATGCATGGTGCTCTTCACTGTAACTCCCACTGTCTGTGGGAAGCGGAGATGAGATGGCGGTGGCCCATACGATCTATGGTTAGAGAAGGCTGCAGGGAGAGACAACCTAGGGGAGAAATCACCGAGGAGGGCAGCGAGGAAGAGTGTCAGGGACAAAGAGGAAGCACAGAGAAGGAGGGGCCTACATGCACCGCCACTAGACTTGCGTCACCTCCGCCAGCTGTGTTGGATATGTGTGTCGCCTCTAGCCTCCTCGAAACAGGCTTTCGCCCCGCTATATTAATATAGCAACCACACGATACAACGAATTGCTAGGACCTCAGCACAATCAAGCCCAAAAGAAAAAGGAGAGAAAAAAGAAAAGAAAATAATGTCAAAACCGGCGGATCAACGAAAACGAAGATGACCCGCAGCCGCTGCGTCCACCGGAGAATTCCCACCACGCTCCTAGCACTTTGAAATGCCACGTACCAAGCAACACCTCAAAGAAGGAAAGCGATGACGACGATGCTTGCTGCCCAGACTTATCCTAGGGTTTCCCCCAGTACGCTATGAGGAATAGGGAAGAGGTACACCCGACGCCCTTCAGGAAGGAAAGGCGTCACCCGCAAGCGTCACCGCGTCGGTGTCGAGACGACATGGATTTCTCTCGACCCCCAAAAAACCACACCCCGAACGATCCAAAGTGCTCCACCAAGATTACCACCCACCAACGCGCCACCATGGCCTTGCAATCACCATCGTCGTCTCTCCGTGGACCATGTTGCGAGGCCAGCAAGACAGAAAAGAGGGAACCCCTGCGAGGGAAGCAGTACAATAGCAAGCGGGAGGGGACGACCTCCACCACCGTCGGCGGTAGCCGACCGGATGCAACGACAGGGACAACCAGGCCCATACTGGCCCGGTCGGGCCTGGAGTAGGCCCGTAAAGCCCCGCCGCCGCATTGCAACAAGCAAGCCACCGTCACTGCCACCCAGCCCCGAGGACCCGCTTCTCCGACCGCCGGGGGTGCCGCCACCACGCCTGAGGCGGCCCAGCTAGACCCAGATGGGCCCAGATCTGGGCCGGTAGGGCACCGCCGGCCACGCTCAGGCGACCAGCCGGCAAACCTCCGGCTACCACGGCCGCCCGCCGCCAAGAGGCAGCTCCACCGCCACCAGGAACACCCGAGCCGCGCCCGGACTGGAGACGGTCGAAACACGCCGCCACGGGCCGCCGTGCGCCGCGCCGTCACTCCACGCGCGCGGGGAAGGACCGACCGCCGCTGCCGGCACCGCACAGGCAACGCCCCGCGGCCTACACCGGCGGTGGCAGAGAGGGGGAAGGGAGAGGGGGGCTGAGAGGTGGCAGCTAGGGTTTGCCCCTGCTCGCCCGCGCGGGGACGAGACAAGAGCGAGGGGGAAGTGGTTCAAGTCGTGTCGCCTCCAGCCTCACGCAAAGAGAACACCGGATTTAGGAGGTGGAAAGATCAACATTGGGTGTGGCCTCTCTTTTTGGTTGTGAAAAACCTATTTTAAATTTATATTATTTGAACTAGGTGAACTATTTCAATTATCTAATTTTAAAATCTATAAAAAATCATTTGAACTGGCCATTCTAAGGGGCCGGTGCGGGCAGAGGCTCTAAAAAGGAGAACGTGTGTGCCGGCGTCTCCAAAACTCTCAGGGCGCCTAAATGAAGATGCCATTAGCAAGGTTTTCAGTATTGAGATATTAAGTAGTATCGTTTCCTTGTCAGCAGTATCGTATCGTAGAATTGTATTGTGGTATCACGACACTATGAGATTTTTATTTTTAATAAAATATATGTATATATTAATAATATACGTCAAATAGATCTAAATTTAATTTTTAATGATTATTTAGCATATTTTATGTCTTTCATATAGGCTGGTCATGTAAATTTTGCATTTATATACTATAAATATTACCCAACTTGTCCATAATACAAACATAACTAATTATGAGCCATAAAATAAAGGATGGGTCCATATGCTTCAAAACTGATAAGCATGTACATAAACTTGTTATACCTATCTCAACGAAACTAATGTATGTTGTATTGTTTATATACTTAGTTAGTCTTAAGATTACAAAATAACTTTTAAATCTTGAGTTTGCCACGTCGTTGTGTTCTTTTTTTAGCGTAGGTGTGAGATTATATGGCATTGCCTTTATATTGGAATACTAAAGATACCACGACGTATCGAGATACGAGTAAGATACTACAAGATTAAGATATCATGATGATACGTATAATTTTTCATGGTGATATAGTAAAATCATAAGATACTACAATATGTATCGGATACTGATAACCATGGTCCTTAGAAATGCTCTTTTTCTTAAATAGAGCTGGTGTTAGCACTCCCCAATATCAATTGATTGAGTGATTGACTTATACTGAACTCACGGGCCCACCGCCAGCGTCTAGGCTTTCCAAAATTTGGCGACGGCAACCACCGCGCGCAGTTCTCAGCCAATAAAAACCCGTGGAGGTCATCGTAAAAAAAAACCAAGTGGAGGCCCACCTGTCATGAGCTCCTTTGATTCCATTGTCCCGCCACTTCCTCACAGAAAAAGCACACCTCCCGCACCCCGCTCCGCCAGGTCACCGATCCGCGCAACCCGGCGGCTTCCATCCCAACCATCCATCCTCATCCAACGGCTGCAACCCGGCATCACGCGGATCGCCCCCAATCCTCGCTCCTATAAAACCCCCACCCCCACACGCCACAAATCATCACATCTCATCTAGAGCAGCAGCCACAAAAAATCCCCCAATCCCCTCGGAAAAAGCAGAGCAGCTCCGTCCTCCGGCGATGTCTGGGAGAGGCAAGGGCGGCAAGGGGCTCGGGAAGGGCGGCGCGAAGCGCCACCGGAAGGTGCTCCGCGACAACATCCAGGGCATCACCAAGCCGGCGATCCGGAGGCTGGCCCGGCGAGGCGGCGTCAAGCGCATCTCGGGGCTCATCTACGAGGAGACCCGCGGCGTGCTCAAGATCTTCCTCGAGAACGTCATCCGCGACGCCGTCACCTACACCGAGCACGCCCGCCGCAAGACCGTCACCGCCATGGACGTCGTCTACGCGCTCAAGCGCCAGGGACGCACCCTCTACGGCTTCGGCGGCTAGGTCGGGCGCGATCAGGCCGTCAAGATTTAGTTAGGTGTTTCATGGGATTGGTCGTCGGATCTCTGCAGCCGCTGTAGTTTCTATCTGCCTGTTGTTTCGTGTCGTAGGGGTGTATGGAGGAACTACTACTGTCATGTTTAATAATTCCAAGTATTTAAGCACTGCATATCTCTTGCGGATCTAATGTTACTCTGTTCAGATCTCCTATCCCCAAATCGAATCTTGTCATTTATTCGCCTCAGTTTTTGTTTGGTGCATGTTCTTATCTGTCGTCATGGTTCTCAAAACGGCCGTCTCTGCAGAAATTCAATTCTAATTCATCAAACAAATCTCAAACCCTTCTTCTCTGTTGCCACGAAGAACAGCTTAGTTTAAGTTTAGGTGCGACAATAGTGTGTATCCTCTGCAAGAAGATTTTTAGTACTACCTTCATGCCGGATTGTTGGGCAATTCTATATTTTAAAACAAACTTTAATCATTAATTTTAGTCAAGAAAATATGAGATATTTGACATAAAATTTATACCATTGAAAAGTTCTTTTAAATATGAATCCAATAGTATAATTTTTATATAATATATCTTATATTTTCTTAACTAAAATTAAATGTCAAAGTTTGTCTCGAAGTACGTAATTGTCCTATAATCTGGTATAGAGGGAGTATATAACTTCTGTTGTCTTTACTGACTGGTTAAGATCTGGGGTATTTCTTTATTTACCCAGCGAGAGGATGCACATAATTAGGAACCTCAATATCAGTTTGTAATTCAGTTTCAGGTAAAGCTGAATACAACCGTAAACATACCCTAAATTGTTTGCGTGGACACAATTCTATGGTTCTTTTTACTAGCAGAAATCATATTACAAATTAATTCGGAGTCTGACCCATCTTTGCTAGACACTTCTAAGTCTTGATCAAAATCTATGTCTTGTACATAAAACAATGTTTGAACTCTGTAGAAATAAAGTATCAAAAAGATGACTATGTTAACAGGGAATTAGGCCAGTGTAGCTGACTTAACTGCCTCGCCCAATGTATGAGAACCAAGTTGAAGGCGGCTGCCCGTACCCACAAAAATTTATTTCGAGAAGCTGGCAGGAGGTCTTCCTATTTTGATCAAGACTTAGAAACGGAGGGATATGGAGCTGTGGCATTTTTCTCGGCCGACCATGGTGGCGGGGGAGAAAGGCGTGGCGGCGGAGGACGTGGTGTACTCCTTTCTTGTTGGCCGTGGAGGTGAGGGGGTGTCAGAGTGCTGCTCGGCCACCTCTTCCTCATCTGGATGCCGACGTTGTTCATGTCGCGGCGATATTTCTCTCCTGCTTGTTCTGGCAGCCATGGTGGTTGCTCGGAAAGCTGGATTCGAATGCCAGCGGCAGCGGTTTACTCATGAAGCTTCTCTCTGGCGATTATTGGTGGCTTCTGTCTCATCATCGTGTCGGACCCAACGACAGTAGGGCTGCCGCTCCACCGCTGCTCGGCTTCGTGTGTCAGATTCCAAGTGGCGTCCCCGGTGGCGCTGCTGCAGGCCGGCGCCAGAGCTTTGATCTAGAGGAGGAAGAGGGCGGAAGACTTGATCGTGTTTTCTTAAGTTTTCTCTAGGGTCATATGTGCTAATTTTTAGGACCCTGTGTAATTTTTCATTTTTCTTGCGTCCTTTTGTAACTCCAGAATTTTAAATGCAGCACACCGGACACACCGTTCAAAAAAAATATCCCAGTAAATTTTTGGAGAGGAGCACTTTGGTTGTTCTGAATTGTTTGGGGGTGTGTTTGCAAAGTACCAACGCAATAAGAGAAACCTCGTTCCTGCAAAGGCTTCTCCTCTCACTCACCTTCGCCATCGTCCCCCCAAACCCTTCCCTTTTTCCCCAGCGGCGGCGGCGGCGTAGTCGCAGCGTCGAAGATGATCATCCCCGTGCGTTGCTTCACCTGCGGCAAGGTATAACCCATCATCGACCCGCCCTGAGCTAGCCTCTCCCCCCCTCCTCCTCCTTCCCGCCGTTTCTTCTAGGGTTCGCTGCTCGTTTGCTGCGTCTCTGGTGTCGCCGATTCTGCTCGTATCGCTAGGGTTTTGTCAATTTTCCGTATTACAGCTCCTGCCTCTAGTCGGCCACCCTTTACTGTCAGTACCTTCTATGAAATAGGATTGGTGTTTTGGGAGGAGTGGTTATTTGTAGAAGATGAATGCATGGCCGTGGTGATTGGTGAAGTACTAGTTGTGAGGATTGGAGACGTTATAGTGACCATTGCTGAAGAAGTGGTAGTTGGCTTGGTAATTGAATTTTTGTGGGGTGATGGTGGGAGTGGGGAGGAGAAGTTGATCTGACATCAGCTTGCCAATGTGTGGAGGATATGGTGGTGCTGTGTTGGGTGTTGGGGCTGGTGTTGAGATTTCTGGGGTTGGGGATAGGTGGTGGATTTGGTGCGGTGGAGCGGAAAAAGGCAGCTTTGAGTGACAGGCGATGAATCAACGGTGACTGAGTTGCAGCGGAATTAGTAAATCTTGAGGCCATGTTCGACAGGCGGTGAATCAGCTTTGCCATCTCACCTTGAAGTGCGTTGAGGGCGGCCGTGGAGTCGACTTGGTGGTGATCCAGCCGGCAGCTGATGTGCGCACCTTGCGTGGCAGCTTGCCATGAACTTGCTCGTCTCCGGTGGTGGTAGGTGTTGCAATCAGGCCACCAGATTTGCCCGTGTGCTCCCGCGCCAGAGATGGAGATCTTGTGTCTGACCACATGGTGAGGAGAGATTTTACGGCCGTAACGATTAGCTCCGGTAACCTAGGCGAGATCTGAGGGAAGGGAAGGTCGCCGGTAAGACTGAAGGAAGAAGGGAGGCCTCAGGTCGACGATCTGATACCACATTTTCAGGACCCGCAGGTTGCTGAGGCTCGCGGGAGAAGGGAAAGAGAAATAGCTCACGAGGCTCAGATGATACAGAAATAAATGTGCTTTTTAAGAACAATACATGAATTTTTTTTAGGGATTCGCTATAGCATTGCCACCCAACTAACCTCTCCTGCCCTTTTATATCGAAAGAGCACTAGAGCAGGACCATGCTGACATTAACTTAAGTTCTATTGCAGTAGTAATCACGCTTACCACGCTAAAACGACAGGATTCAAAAAGAGTTAAAGATGATGCGTATCGGTCGTTGAATCTGGTTGAATCGGTATCCTTGCATCGTGGGCGTCCATCCTGCTCCGTTTGTCTGATCGTCAGTTAACCAACGTATGAGTTGCTAGGGTCCTGACATCTATGGATGCGTGCTTCGGATTAGAGTACGCCACTTGTTAGGGTATCTGCTGCCTCTAGATTCTGCTTCTAGGTTTGTGTTGATTTTTGAGATTTTCCCCATCTATTCTCACAAAAATTAACAAATTATTTCTCATCCATGGTCCCTAGTTGTTCGTACCAAGATTTGACGCTAGGGTTTAGTTGAAGTGTGGCACATCCATTATTCTAGGGTGATATTAACTGAAAAATTGTTCCATTTGAAATTTTGTAAATGTAATAACTCTACCTTTTCTTCTCGTACTGTAATGCATTGACAGAAGTCCTGGCCCTTATGAGAAAAAGAATTAGAAATCAACTGAATAGTTAATTTTCTTTGCTTGTGCAGGTGATCGGTAACAAGTGGGACCATTACCTCGATCTTCTCCAGGCCGATTACACGGAAGGGTAAAAATTTATGCACCTTTTGCATCCTGGTTCCTGTTCTGTAGTTTGATTGTGCATAACATAGTGGCTCTGTCTTTGATCGTGTTGCGTTAGTTGAGGGACCTGCATTTGGCAGTTTGTTTCGCTGAAAGGAAACATATTCACTTAGATCCTGCATGTCGTTGCGCCTTCATCTCTATGTGAGGAAGTTCGGAACACCAGATCTGACATACATGTCAAGCTGTTAACAACTGCGATGCATTATTGCCCAGACAAATGAATAGAACAAACTATTATAGAATTTAGCTCGTTGACAGTAGGGACGTGAGAGCGATGCTCTATATCTTGTGACTAAGGTACACCAATGAATAACAAAGTGGACCTGATCCATGATGAATAGTGGAGAGATGAGCTATGTTGATCTAGCACTAGTGTCTGTTGTGCAGCTTTTTTGTCGGTTTTAAAAACCTTTGCAAGTCTTCTACTGGTTGCAGTTCAATGAGCTCTGTAACTGAGATATGCAGAGTAGTTAAGAGTTCTGCGACTGTTTAAAATAAATGGCTGAATATGGACAAGTATGCTTTTGTTGCATCCTATTACGGTGGACTACTTAAATTTATATTACATTTTCATGGTGTCTGAAGTAATGAGGTACATAGCATATACTAGTCTTGGCAAAAAAAATGTCATCGGGTTAGTTGCTCTCCATACTCTGTGGTGTTTTACACTGATGATATGGTGGAGTGAATAATATTGCGTTTCCTGTAAATGGACACTGTAAAGATAAGACAAACGTACATGATGTAGCCCATACTATGTAATGTAGTTCTGATCTACTGTTGAGTGTGATCAAGACACTTGAATTCTGAAATACTGGAATCCTTGCAATGTGGCACTGCACCTGGACATATGTATTTATGTTTTCTTCAATACCTAAAACCTAGAAACTAGCAAGAGGCTTTAACCTATGCATTCCAGTCTGTGATCCATCAAAAGTGTTGCTGGTCTAGTACAAATTTGTACTAAATCATCTGACACTTTTTATGGATTGGAGGGAGTAGCAGTTTTCAGAAGCATAGAAGAACCTTATCGTACCTAGACCTACTTCTCTAGAGAGTAGAATTATGTAAATAATGTCCTTTATGGCTTATTTGATATATTTTTTGCATTGCATATCCTATACAAATTGTGTGTCAAAATCTAATTTTATTTATCTTCTTTCTGATGGTTTATGTTGTTAGGGATGCTCTGGATGCCTTGGGCTTGGTTCGCTACTGCTGCCGGCGTATGCTCATGACCCATGTTGACCTTATCGAGAAGTTGCTCAACTACAACAGTAAGTTGATGCTGTTATATGTTTCTGAGTTATGTTTGCTTGCTTTACCATTTCATTTGATAGTGGCACTTGTTCATTTTCAGCACTGGAGAAAACGGAGACAGCCTAATTTAACCCATCCTGCTGCGAGACCTCTGTTCCTCTTCTCGACATGGGTGGTGACTTACAAGGTGTCAGAGGTCCTAATGTGAAGTTGGTTCGTTCCTGAATGTCTAAGGACTGTTAGTGTCATAGTGTGAGAATGCGTTTCTACTGTATGTAATTTTCGGTACTATTGACGAACGTACGTATGCAGTATTCAGTGTGAAACTTGTTGAGGTCTAAGCTTTGGAATTATAAATCTGTGTTTGACCCCCAAATGATGTTTTTTTGGGTAATCGTTCCTTCCTCGAGATCTCTTCTGCATCAGGATAATGGGAGGAATTAGGATCTCCATCGATCTTTGATTATCTTCCCTTGGTATAATAGTTGAATACTCTTATGGTGCATCTAATGCATTCACTTAGGAAATAAAAGTTACTAACACCATGTTTGTACTCTCCCCGATCCATATTACCTTTGCAAATAAAGATGTATTTAGACACATTTTAGTGCTAGATGTATTCGTATTGCGAAAGGTAATATGGGTCATGTGATAGATACATTTGTATTTGCGAAAGGTAATATGGATTGGAGGGAGTAACTTTTATTTTTTAAGCTAGCCAATTTTTTTGGCTCCACAAGCACTTGCATATGAACAAGCCGATTTGGAAGGCTTGGACTCCTCCAAGATAAAAATCTTTGCTTGGCTGGCCAGATCGACTTGAGAGAAGCCTCCTTTGCAAGCAAACTCAAGAATCGGTAGCATATCTTTTTGTCTATTGCCGTTTCACCAAAAGGCTTTGGGATATATTAAAGGATTGGATCGATATTACCTCTATCAACACAAGTGAATGGACCGCGGATCTTTCGATTGGCTCTTGGTGGACCAACATGTCAAATTCAAATACTACAAACCGAAAGGAAGGTGATGGCCTCCCTCACCATGCTCACGAGTTGGACAATATAGAATGAGAGAAACACTAGGATTTTCCGCAACAAATCCGCTCCTACTACTATCCTCCTTAACACTGTGAAGAGCAAGGCAAACCTCATTACAATAATTTTAATTGTCCAAACTAAAGCATAAACCCCGACACGGATTTCTTCTTCAATTTTCTTATCAATTCCATTTAACCAATTATCAAAAAGATAAGTTATATTATTAGGCGGAGGTATATTAAAGGTAAAATATACTACTCTCCAAACTAGGCGGAAAAAAATGACAATATATGAACAAATGGTCAATTATTTCCTCTAAACCCCAAGAAACACATTTCGTACATCCCGTTCATTGCCTTTTAGCGAGATTGTCCTTTGTTAAAATCGCCTTCTTATAAAGGAGCCACATAAAGGAGTAATACTTTTATCTTACACAGATATTTTTTTAGGAGGAAATGGAGTTGTTGATCCTGATATTACCCGACCTGAATAGCGGTCAGATGGACCGGTACCGGATACCCTGAATAATTTTATCTGAGCCGACCATTTATCTGGGATCTGCTCAAACACGATTTAAACCCAAAACCAAAAAACAACCAGTTTTCGGTTTTGGGCAGTTATCGAGCGATCTGCTAGAGCACGACGTCGCAGAACAAGTGAACAACCAACGCTCCTGACCCGACCGTGCTGCGCTCCTTCACAACACCGCGACCACTAGTTAGTGGCGAGCCGGGTAAAGCTTAGGATCCGGAAGCCCCTATGGCCAAGCAGAAGGCCTCGCCTCCGGTGAGCCGCCGCCGCGTAGGCGGTGCCGGGCTGTTGCGGTGGGCGGTGCGGGTCGCCTCGAGCATACTGCTCTGGACGGCGCTCCTCCAGCTCTCCACCTTCTTCGGTCTTCCCCGCTTGCCGCTCCGCGCCGTCCGGCCTTCCTGCCCAGGGAACCGCAACGGCTCTGCTACCGCCTCTGCTGTCGCCTCCGGCGAGGTCGTTGGCCTTGCGCCCCCAGCTCCGCCTACCAGGAGTGAGTTGTTCTTATCTTCTCGATCTCGCCGTACGGCTTATTCTTGGTTCTTGGGGTTGGGTTCTTGGAATCCGGCTCTACTCGCTACAGTCTTCGTTCAGAGGAGTTTCTTGCTACTCGGTAGGGGCAGTCGAAATGTGGCTTTCTTACAGCATTCATGAGTTGGATCGAATCGTCTACGGGGAATTGTACGAACGAGCCCAGTCAATTTTGAGTCATTTTTGGTGTGGATCGTTAATCTGGTGACATTCGAATGTTCGGAGATTTAGGGTTTCCGAATTTCTGAGTCCGCAGTTGCATAGTTCCTCTTGAATAGTGCTTGTCTTGGTGTCCTAGTTCTTGATTTGCCTCTTAGTTTGCAATGCCGATTTGGTGGATTAGTCAAGAAATGGATTTCGATGGGCTGTTGTGATGGAGACGGGCTAGAGAATCATTTTATGGCTTTGGTGTTGTCTGCTGTTTTCAGTTAGTTGGTTAGCTGAGGTTACTTTGGTTCTGTCCTTGTGCCAAAAGGTGTGGTCTTAATTTGTGTTTTGGCTTGTCGACAAGGTGCTTTTGTGTCGTTTGCAGGGAAATGCTGAGGTCTAATAGCTGTTGTAAACATGGACATAATTGATACTATTTGGGAAGGAAAACTTTCTCTTTCAGTAATGTCGGAGTTTCCCCCTATTATTAATCAGTATAAGGTTCTAATCACTAATGTAGGTGATAGATCCAACAGAAAAATCTGTAGCTCTCTTTGCTGTATTTTTGTCGTCGCACCCAAATGCGTGTTGTTTTCTAGTATAACTCAAAAGAAATGAAAATAATCACCAAATAAAACTGGCCAAGAGCCAAAAACTGAAGAAAAACAAAACAGAAATTGTAAAGCAGCTACTCTGAAACTACCCCGAAGAATTTGCTGCAAATTATAGTGCTCAGGAATACAGTTCCTCATTTTTACCTGAGCCCACAATGTAGTTTGTTCTTGACATATATGCAGCATCACTCTGGTAGACTGGTAGTGATGTTGAATTGTTGATGATAGTGATAACTTCTTACGCTGGTGGAAATAAGTTAAGTCTGATTAAAACTTTCTTTCTTTCCTGTAGGACTTTACAGAAGTAACGGCTATCTTCTTATTTCATGCAATGGCGGTCTGAACCAAATGCGAGCTGCGGTTAGTACTGAATGCTAACTCTTTTGGCCTTTTTAATTAAATAGTAGCTTTAAGTTCCACCTATGCTATGCTAGTTCTTCATGAAAGCTTCTCCTGTGCAGATATGTGACATGGTAACTGTGGCACGCTATTTGAATCTGACCATGGTGGTGCCTGAACTCGATAAGCAATCCTTCTGGGCTGATCCTAGGTGTGTTGCTCTCACACTTCCTTTTGGTAGTTGAGCATATCATTTAGAACTTGCAATTGCTGACTCAGTGTAGTTATACCTTTCAGTGATTTTGGGGATATATTTGATGTGGATCATTTCGTCTATTCTTTAAGAGATGAGGTGAAGGTTGTCAGAGAACTCCCACATAAGTTCAGTGGGAAAGTTCCATTATCAATGCAACCAGTCAGCTGGTCTAGTGAGAAATACTATTTGAGACAGGTTAGAAAGTAATCTTCCTCCAAGAAATAGATTTATACTTCTGTTCTATACTCTGTTCGATGCTTAATTTGATAGTCATGCTTTCAGATCTTGCCTCTTGTACGAAAGCACAAGGTTATACGTTTTAGCAGGACAGATTCCCGCCTTGCGAACAATGGCCTTCCTCTAAGGCTCCAAAAGCTTCGCTGCCGTGTTAACTACAATGCGTTAAGATTTACACCATCCATTGAGGCCCTAGGCAACAAGATGATATCAAGTCTCAGGAAGACTGGATCTTTTGTTGTGCTTCATCTGAGATATGAGATGGATATGCTTGCCTTCTCTGGTTGTACACACGGATGTTCTGATCAAGAAACAGCAGAGCTCACGAGAATGAGGTTCCTTTGGTGTTACAACTTTTCAATTAACTATAGTTTCTCCTCTCATCCTTTGTCTTGAATCTTCGTTTTTGTCTGACTTAAGGTATGCATATCCCTGGTGGAAAGAAAAGGAAATAGATTCCGAGAAGAAAAGGCTAGAGGGATTGTGCCCGCTTACACCTGGAGAAACAACATTAGTGCTCAAAGCTCTTGGTTTTCCTAGGGACACTCGGATATACATTGCCTCAGGTGAAATATATGGTGGTGAAAAAAGATTAGCTGCATTGAAGACAGAGTTTCCTAACATCGTAAGGAGATCGTAATTCAACATCCAAAATTTCTTGCTAACACTGGAATGATGCTTATCTACTATATAAACTGTAGGTGCGAAAGGAGATGCTTTTATCTGATGATGAGCTACGCCTCTTCAAAAAACACTCAACTCAAATGGCAGCCCTGGACTATCTTGTTTCTGTCGCAAGTGATGTTTTTATTCCCAGTAATGATGGAAACATGGCTAAAGTTGTAGAAGGACACCGCAGGTATGTCTACTCTGACCTTCCTGATATGAATATACATTCTTCTTGCCAAAATGTGCGTATATTATAATGACATGGTTAGCTGAGTGGGAAGTGAAAAGAAAAGAAATATTTGTTTGGTGTGTAGTTCTCATGCGAATGTAGATGCTTGTTTCGAAGAATCATGACTGTAGGAAGCAAGAATGAATCCAGCAAAATAGGCACCCCTAGGTTAACTGAGAAATGTATATGTTCCAACTGCAGGTTTACGGGCTTCCACAGAACAATACAGCTTGATAGGAAGAAGCTTGTTGAGCTTATAGATCTTTTTGAAGACCAGGAACTGTCATGGGATGAATTCTGTACTGCTGTCAAGGAGCTACACGAGGGCCGAATGAGCCAACCCACAAGAAGAAAAGTTATTGCCGGGCAGCCAAAGGAAGAAGACTACTTCTATGCAAATCCTTATGAATGTCTTGGGCCTGCTACGAAGAGAAGGGAAAAGCTATACCATGCTGAGACATGAACGCTCCACTTTTTTGCCCTGACTGGTATAGAAGGCTGGTGTGAAGTGTGAAGGCGGCTTGACTGTTTCATTTAGACACCATTCTAATAACCTGATTAGATGACTGCAGTCGTGACATAACAAGCTTCAGAACGTGCTCATATTTTTGCGGAGCCTCGTCCCCATGAAGCGCAACTATGTGAACAAGTTGTAACACTACCATGCTTGTCCAAGCTGATATCTCACCTATGAACCGAAGCATCATCTTCTGGATTGGATGACCCATATGGGAGGTGGAGGAGCTTATACCACCCATAGACTTGATTCAAATTGCTATGCTCAGAGTTTGTTCATTCTGTATCCATTTCCCCCTGTTATTCAGGTCTGCTGATGGCAAAGCCTTGATGAGCTGGAAGCGATACATATGAACTGTACATGTAGACCTGACTATTCTTGAGTCGACGCCAGATGCTATGTTGTAATGCCAGGTTGTTGCATCTGCTCCTGCAAAATATTGTTGCATTTGCTTTTAATGTACATAAACCTTGCTTCAAAGTATTGGAAAATGCACTCTATGCGAACTAATGGAGGACATTGTTGGCTGTTGATGCAATAATTGAGCTGAATAACACTACGGCATACATACCTTATTATCGTATACAGGAGCAACAGACGTGTACAAGCATTCAAGATGCTGTGTAGAACAAGAACACGAACACAAGGCACAACAATCTGGAGCAGGGTAACTGAAAATGTAATTCACAAAATGAGCTGTTTTAACGGCTCATGTTTGCATTGTATGCCATTAAACCTGAACAGTGATTTTTTTTTGTCCACTCCAACAGTTACTAGCTAATTTGCTAGCACGGTCAGCAAACTGCAAACAAACAACCCCTGTGATACAGATACATCACAAAAAGAATTACATTCACTTCACACCCCAAAATCGCGAAACCAGAATTGCAAAGACTGGTTAGTTTTCAGACTATACAAACAAGCTACTGGAAACAGTCATAACTCTGAAAGAAAAACCATTCACAGGATACCTAACTGCCACCTTGCTACAGTCATAACTCTGAAAGTATAGCAGGAATATAGTGAGAAAGCTCAGCAGTAAGAGACTGAAACCCATCGACAAGTTGAGTGTGGAACTCCTCGTCTTCTTCCCCTATCAATCTAAAATGCACACGGATTGCACGCTTGCAGACAGCCATGAACTCAAGCAGTGCGGCTATGAGCTGTTGAAGTTCTTGAGACCGGAGCCTGGTTGCAGGCTCGCCAGATAAGAATGCGGTGCACACACTTAATAGACCGCTGTTGACCTGTATCACAGCATTTTAGGAATATTTAGCAAAAGAAAGGAAATTAGGAAGAAAGCAATAGTTAAACAGGCTTACAGCCCAACCTGAACAGCCACACTTCCTTGAAGTATCCTTTGCAGGCTTTGAAGTCTTGGTAATTGATCACCTTCAGAACTCCGCGGTTCTTCTAGTTCATTTCTCAACGCAGAAGTCCTTGTTTCAATCATTCCAATCGCATTTTCGACAGGTGAGAACTCCAGAGATTCAGACTTTATCACCACCAAACGATTTACCAAAGCAGGAAAGGAACCCTCTGTCTGAAGCACTGTGCGCCTCTTCCATTGATCTTCTAGGCCACCTTGGGTTTTTCCATTTTTTGTGAATGGTGTATCGAAAAGGAAACGGTCAAACACACGTGCGCGAACAGTACCAGTAGATAAAGAGAGAATCCTTTCTCTCCTGCTCTCCAAGTCCTCGTCCTCCATTACAGGATCAACAGCAGTTATTTGCAGATAGCATACACCAGGTTGCAGCTCATCAGCATTGACTTGTCTCGAGTCAGGAATGATATGTAAGGTGTGATCACCATCCATCTTAGCCTCATAGGTACGATTAAGCTTCTCCATAATGTCACCAAGCCGAACATCCCGTGGCTCTCTAAAAACATACTCCTTTTTATTGAGTTTGCCAAATCGTTCCCCATAGAATCCAACTCTGTAGTAAGTAGCATCAATGAATGGGATAGGGCTAGCCTCCTGTTCAAGAATTGACTCATAGATGTTCGCAAGTGACGTGTGGCATTTAGCCAGCTGCCCATAAGATCTTCTGCTTTTGTACACCGGAATGATGAGTTCCTGAATGCTAGCACAGAAGTGGTATAGTTCAGCTTGTGCAAAGAGTTTGTTCGCAAGTTGAAGATACTTGACAGCTGAATCCACTGTAAGCTTGGATGCACCATATCCCTCAACTTCTGCTGCAGCTACTTCTGTGCCCACATCCGTGCCCACAACAGGGCAAATCCTACAGAGAGAAGCAACATGCTCCTTGTTCCACACAGCATCGTTCCTTCCAACAAGGGCCTATAAGAATGGTTTGAAGGTCATAAAACTTCATAGCTAATTAAAGTATAGAAGAACATAAGTTAAGATTACAACCTGCATGATCACACCAGCTACAGCAACTGCACATTGCGCAGCTTCAGCGCATGATTGCATCTCCTGGTGCGCATCACATAGGTGCAGTAACCACATAATGTGAAGATCTGGAACAGGCGCATAGGCCAATGCTAGCTTATAGAAACCCTCAGCAGCTGCACACCTGTCCACAGTCATTACGGACCCCTAGAGAGAACATTGAAATTTACAGGTTCAGTGCTCAATACTTGATCGAGAAATTCAAATGCCTAAAGATGACACTGCTCAAAGTATAATCACATGTTAATGTTTCAGGTGTCCAGATGACATAAGCAAATAATAACTTTCTTATCAGATTGCCCGTCCCATTTTAGCGCGATATATGCTACATCACTTTCAAATATGGATAGCAGAGTAGGATTTATTTGTGAAACTTGCTTACCAAAAGGGCATGTTCAAGGCCAGCATCAAGGGCCTGGACTAGACATTTTGAAAGATGCTTGACCTCTACCCAAGACCACCTATTGTCTGTGGAACCTTCAGCAGCCACTTCTAGTGCAGTAATAGGAAGGCCACAATCAATCAACTGATCCTTACTCCTTATATCAGCCATTTCCTCTAATGATTTCCTAAGGCGCCGAGCTTCGCCACTTTCTTCAAGAGATCCATCAGATTTCATCTGAGTTACTTGCACATCAGACAGCAATTCTGACAAAGTAATAGTCAACATGACCCTCAGCCTTGTGGTGCTCTTGAAATAGTTGAATGAGTTCTAAAAGCACAAGGACATCTTTATCAGGATAGTTCCTTTCATGATTTTATATAACTAAATTTAAGCAAGCAGCTTACCCTCACAAGGATCTGCAACCCGAGAACTGCCCTTTTTCTGACAGAATCATTTCGGAATACAGCAAGTCGCAAGAGATGAAACGCAATTTGCTTCAAGAAGCGGTCATTCTCCCTTGACATTAGTGTTGCACCATGTAGACTAAATATATTATAGAGCACAGGAAGGAAAGCTCTCCAAAAAGTTAAGGGTTGGCTCCTAGATAAAAGACCCATCAAAATAGATGTTACACAATCTAGCTTAGCATAGTCAGTCGAAATGCTACGAGAAGCTGCCGCAACTGAAAACTTCTCAACTATTCCCAACACTTCGAGGCTCACAGCGCTACTAAGATTTTCTTCCCAGAGTTCCTGTAGAATTTCCTGTCAGACTGAAGAAGGTTTAAACACAAGATTCATATAGAATGTAATACCTACCAACTTTTGTCTCAGTATTGGATGCAGAGACTCTCTCAGTGCCCTGGCTGTTGCTCCAATTCTTGAAGATTGTGCTTGGGCAAGGGCTTCCCTCAATGAATATGGTTGATTTGGGGAACCTAGCTCAGGACTAATCCTGTTCCACATGAATCCATTATCTGGTGTTCCCTGAGGCTGCATTAAAAAGTAATCATGAAAAAAATAACAAACAAAAAAATTATAATCACAGAGGTTTTTCGTCTCACATCTCCTACAAACTACTGTGTGTTTATAACAAGTAAACAAAATCATTATCTAGCATGAAACAGGCCCAAGTCCACTATTGCAGGCTCAGTAGATTTTAGTGAAAGCCACTTTGAGACTCAAAGTAAACCACTCCCTTAGGGCCAGAGAAAATAGTCCATCAAGGTGTTGATTTAATGGACATCTTGATCTAGGGACTACGGGCATGAGTAATAGTTCAAGCAAGCTTTGGAGAGCTAGTGTCCAGAGAATTAACAGTGTCACGTGCTGAAATGTTCGGCCGCAAACTAGGATTTTTTAGTGATTAGGCAAGGATGGTTGGCTTGGCATTAGATGGAATACTTAGGTGCACCGGAAGGGTCACTTAGTCAAAGCCTTAACTTTGTCAGTGGACATCTTCCGAAGAATTGCCTAATTCCAGTAGCATTAAATAAGCAAGCCAAAAATAGCAAAAGCAAAAGTTGAAAGTGCAACACCAGTACAGTGAGAAAAGCCATCTCGGCTGATTAATAGGCTGGTTAGTCAGTCTTGCCAGCTACACTGTCATGTTTATTACAATCAGAGAGCTGATAGCTTTAGTCGAGAAAATAACCTTTACACTGTTTTTAGGTCACAATGATGTGCACTTGATATACATGAACCATACTTAGTGTTCTGTTTTGAATAAGACCAGCCGAGTCTAATCAGTTTCTTCTAGAGATGTTTACTATCCACAATCTCTCAAATAGCATCTTAACTGTTCCCGTAAAAGAACACTAAGCAAAAATGCTGACAAGGCATTGGAACCTGGTCCAGTACACGCTATACAAATCCTACCCAAGGTTTATCCAACCAATATGAGGACCGCGCTTAGCGCGAGTGGTTGGGGAGCCGGTGGTGCTCCCAGCCCACCCAAGTTCGACTCCCAGGAGCGAATATTGGGCGTCTCACCTGGGGTTTTTCCCCAAATAAATTTTGCAGGTGCCTCACACACGTCTACGTGCCCGTCGTTCCCGGAGTCGTGACTTCGGAAGTCTCTCAGGACGTGTTAGGTATAGGTTGTAGGTCTAGTTAGGGGCATGGCAGAGGTGGTTGTGGTGTGCGTGTGTGTGGTGTTGTGTTGTTGTGCTTCTAAACAGATGCTACAACTTGTATCTCTAGTTGAGGCTCAAAAAAAAAAACCCCAATATGTAAAGACACTAGTGCTGGAAAAATATCTCATATAGATAATGTGCCAACATACCCTTATTTCATGGCGTGAAGCCTCACACAAATAGGTATTAACTGATGGGGATAACCGATCAGAATACTTGGGGGACGCGGGGCGCTCAGCATCAGAGCTCCGAGAACTAGAGCCTACTAGCAAGCTGTCTCCTGTTCTGTTATGCTGCAGAGAACATTCAAGAGATTTAGTTCTGGATAAACTAGTATGAATCAAAAAAATAGTTTGATAGTAACAAAGATTCAGAACCAATAAAAAAAATCTATGTGAGCTTCCTATTTGCAAAATCTTAGAATGGACTGCATATTGTTATCATGCAATAATACCACCAGTTAAAAGATGGGTGTGCTTGTCTAAGTTGGAAAAGAAACATCCAACAGGAATGCAATGAAAAGAATTGGATTCAGATATACTCCACCATTCACCCGAGAATAATTTACAAATCATTGAACTAACTGTACACCAGTCAGAAAGCTTTTGTGCACTGAGGTTTTACTGGTCAAGCTTATGATATCACAAATCACATTCAGTCACAGAAGTTGATAATACTGACAAATACTACACCATTCTAAACTATGAAGGGTTATTGTACGAACCTCAAAATGGGCTATACATTCTTCAAGTAGCTTGAAGAACAATCGGGTTCTAGCAATGCTCTGTTGCCATGCTTTTATGAGAGTCGCGTCGTCCAAGTTCCTTATGATTTGCAAAATGACTACTAGCACTTCACGCTTTTCAATGCCATTTAGATTATAGAACACAGGCATCTCATCCAGAATCTGCAATGAGTATTTTTTCACAGGAGAAGAACTTGTAAGAAGAACCGTGTGTATGCTAAAGCTTGCAGAGAAACATAGTGTTGATTACTGATGTTCATTTCAAGGAAGTTACTTGTGAATCACACACCTGCCCTACAAGAGGAAAATACAGCTGAGCAATGTATAACTTGTCTTCGCTTTTTTGATATCGTGCGTCAAATTCATGTTTGCATATTAGGACAACCAAAATACGAGCCGCCTATAAGAAATGCAAAACAGCACATAAACAGGTAAGAATAAGTAGCAATCACATGTGAGATGGCTATGTAATGCACTGAGAGGTAGGTCGGAGTATTCTTGTTGCAATTGAGATGCTTACTTTCGCTCGTTGTGATAGATCATCATGGTCAAGGGTGAGAAAGATCTCTTGAATAAGGACAGACGAGAGATAATTCCTGCAAAAAAGAGATCTTGTAGTAAAAACCCTCACCCAAAAGTATAAGGCTGAAATGATTTGCAGCATGTTAGCGCGTGAGATATCCACTAGTGCTTCCATTGGATTTTCAAGAGAATATTTGCACTTAATTTAATTCTAATAACGGAAGAAAGGAGTAAACCAGGATTAGTAATTTACAAGTAACACGGATCCTAATCATTGTAAGGATCAGAGGACAGAAAAAGTATAATATCTTTATGCCGTGATATTTACGGAAAACTGATTAAAATGCCTTTCTATTGGCAGTAAAGAAAACTTAGAGCTGCCAATTAACACTTTTGGCAAACTGGGATATTGATGCTTCACTAGCTTGGCAATCCACAAATTTAGAAACAAGTGAAACCTACCTATCAGATGGATCCCGACCAGGCATCTCAACAAAAAGATCATGATCACATATTATCTGCAGGAATGTCAACTTGCAATCATGGAGGACTGACTGACAAACCCCTGCAAACTTGTCCATGTACAACGAAACCTGAAGAACACAGATGTTTAGTTAGGCATATTGATACATGGAGGCTCCTCACTAGCTTTACTCCAGCGAACCAAAATAACAGTAAGAAGAAAGAACCAGGGAAACTAAAATGTGACTTCCAACATTACCAGTTCAAAAACTTGGCGTGGCTCAATGATTGATAAAAGATCGTAACAGAAGAAAGCAAGAGTGCTGTTCAAGCGCTTCGCCAAGTTTAAGCCCTTTTTACAACGTTCATGAACCTCAGTTAGAAGGCAATCAAATAGCTGCATGATACATCTGAAGACTCCTTCTTTCAACTGTAGTGGTGGGACATCTTCACCTAGAGCATGACAGCAAACAATTAGAACCATACTTTGTAGTGTAATATAATACTCCCTCCGACCACTATTACTTATCGCTGACATGGATGTATCTAGACATATTTTAGTATCTTGATACATCCATACTAGCGACAAGAAATAGTGGCCGGGGGGAGTATTTATGTACTGAAACTGCTATACTAAAAACTGCAGTTACAAGCATTCGGTGGTTGGTGCTACCCAGTGGAAGATTGTGGTAGAAGAGACGACTTTGTTCCAATCCCATTGATTTTACAATAAGCTCCAGAAAAAACCAAGCCATTGCCAACACATCATCATAGACAGGTCCAACTCTATAACCTTTAGCCTACAATGACAAAAGAGTATAATGGTGAAGCAGAGCAGCAGAAACACGCACCTGTGTCAAAAACAGGCTGATTGAACAAACAGACACCTTGGCGTATTCAAAATAAGCAGAAAGGTGTAAGAAAATAACCATCAACAGAGGATATACTGGAATGTGATAACAATAAAAGCAAAAGGTTAAATGGTTATTTCGATTGGTTGTAATGCTTATGTGCCCACCGCTATTTTGCTCTGATTTCAGCTAGACATCAGTGTACACATAAAAAATATAATTATTCCAAGCAGGCCCTAAGAATCAAATCGGCTCGAATTAGCTAGTCCTTGGTGGAACGGTGCTAGTGGCAAGTGACAACAGCCAACAAGGGCATCATTCAGGTATTGAGATACTTCAGCAGTAACGAGAGTTGGCAATGTCATCACTGCGGCGCATATCACTCTGTCATGACCCTGGTCCAGCTCATGCAACCAAGATCATTGGGATGTCTGCGCACAACAGCCAGCCAGGCGAGACAGCAGCATGCATATACTACAATTTGTTAGACACATATTGGTTGGTGGATATGATGTTGTCTTCGGCTTATTGGTTTGCACTAGATATCCTTGTTAGGCAGACGGCTATATAAAGGCACGTCACCTGTTTACATCAAAGACGAAAATGAAGAAGTCTATCCTAGTCCCTAAGTCCTGGTATACACTTCTCTAGGCCGACTATTCTAGGTTCAGTCCTCCCCCAGACGGCGCCCTCCTCAGGTAGATGTTTACCCCCAGTAACAGTGTCATTTCATATCTCAAGTCATCAACATAGGACCTCTCTCAGATGAATGCTTACCCCCGTGACTCCATAATTAACACGTCCATACTGTTGATGTGTATAAGTGAATTGCCTAGCCCTTTCCATCAGTTTGGACTTTTGGTTGCGTTGGCTAGTGCATGAAGCTTAACATGGTATCAGAGCCCAGGGTCTCGAGTTCGAACCCTGGTTTTCGCAATTTATTGTAAAATTGCTGTCGCCCCCCTTTGTGTCCACGTGTTGACTTTCTCTTCTCCCGTCACACGTGAGTGGGGGTGTTGATGTGTATAAGTGAATTGCCTAGCCCTTTCCATCAGTTCGGACTTTTGGTTGCGTTGGCTAGTGCATGAAGCTTAACACATACATAAAAAAAATTAAAATACAAGAGATCGAGTAGAATAAATTTGATAATTGATTACTCTAAACAGTGAGAAGAAATCCATACTAACCTTACTCCGAGCTAGGCTACCCCAAACAGTAGATAGCCCAGGGTACACATGTGTCTGCCGGTCACCAAAGTCATCGAAAGCAAAATCAACATAATTAACAAGAAACCTATTTCTCTCAGCCCCATCAGATGATTCCTGTTGCACCCTGCGATACAAGTGCATCGAGTTTAACTCAATTTGAGGTACATACATTCCTGAATGAACAATTCTATTGAGGAAAATCATAAAACAATATTTTATAGAACTAAAGCCAGAGACTAAATTTCGCATAAGATGGGAGGAGAGCACACAGATCCTGTGTGATAGGGCCTCTAAAGACAAGTATGGCAATAAGGCGACATGATAGTAAAAGCTTTCCAACAACTCTGTTGTGCTGCAACATGCAAGTGTTATCAGCAATCGCTCACATAAGATGAAACTAACAGTTTATAGTTACTTAAAATGCAGCACCTCTTTCGTGAACACGCACTAAGAGAATCAGAAGAAAATGGCATCCAAAGGTTTGCTTTATTTTTTGTAAATTAATGGCCATATAAAGGATGGAAACTAGGATTTTAAGAAGTCGTGCTAGAGCTCTAGAAAGAAACTGGTGCACACATATATCAGAGGCATGAGCATAAACCAACAAAGAAATAGGGAATTACCGGGTTAGAATATTAACCATGGCTCGAAATGCAGCAACCTGCAGGAAAATTAAATCTGCAGAGTCAAATCTAGTGTGCAGTATTATGAAGACTGAACACTCGGCTACAAATGCAGTTCAGTCAAAAAGGCAAGTGGGCTCTCTAGAGAAGGAAGCAAAATATTCTGCAGAGTGGAAACATAAGAAAAGCAATAACCTGAAGGGTTTCACCACCATCGCCAATAAGATGCAGCAGCATATTGAGTATTGGTTGAAGAAAGTGTAACAATGCAGTATATTCAACGTTCTTTAAACTATTTATGGCCTGCACCAAAAAAAGTTACCAGAGTTAGAGATATACATTGTCTGTACATAGTGCAAAGTACGTTAGAAATCTGTGCAAATATCACAGAGAAAGACTGAAATACATAGTGCAGATAATTCTTCCTATGCTCTAGAACCTGACCACATTCTATGCCTAATTAGATATGCGGTGCAATATTTAATCAGGTTGTAGAACATACAAATAATTCTCTTTCCAGTTTTTTTACATATTTCACTGGGTATTATCCAGGAATGACAATGAACAGGACTTTAAAAGGAATGCTGATTATCAAAGAACAAAAAAGGCTAATATCTGTAGCACAGCATGTCAACAAAAATATGCTAAAAAATCGCTCAACAGATAACAGTCAGAACAGGATATGCAAGCAGTACAAGACCATGTGTTTGTACTACTGCTTATTGTAAATTATCATTAATAAACAACAGGCCAAATGCATCTGTTGGCTGCAAAAGTAGGATATCCTGCCTGTGTGTTTAGCATAAAAGGGAAAACATCAGCAGGGAGGAATCATGAAGGAAACGGACAGCAGAAATTACAACCTAAGCCATTGTTAACAGAAAAATACATACTTCAAGAAGCTCAGAACCCCAAGGTGGACTTGTATGGAGTGTGTGACGGTCATACTCGACGAAAAAGTCTCTTATCCTTTCGTTAACTGGAAACAGCGAAGAGCAAAGTCTTAACCGCAGCCGGAAAACAGTTTTTCCGTCCTCCAGGTAGTCCATTCTCTCCTGCATGATAATTGTATCTTTCAGGTAATTTTTTTACAGCAAACCTATCTTAAGATGATTTTGCAACCAAAAAAACAGCAAAGCGAAACAGGACAAGTACCAAACCTTTCCACTTTCCTGCAGGTAGTGTGGAACAAGCCCTCGTAGAATTGGCAAAGATATGTCCGAAAGTAACCTATTATTCACAAATACTGGTACATATCAAATTCAATTCCATTCTCATCAGTCCACACATTTTTTAGAGACTGCGAACACTTCAAAGTTCCTCATCAAACATGATGAGATGTAAATGTCTAGATGGTTTTTGAACATTACATGGAAAAAAATTTATTTTCCCAGAAGTACGTGTATTTCTAATGCCCAAACGGCGATTGAAAAGCAAAGTCAGCTTACTCAGATGGTTTGATTTGACAGAGGTGGTAGTATTATCTCTTTAAAATGTATAAGCTCTTTTAGTACATATCAAGAAACAACGTACGGTCATGGTGCTAGTAAGTACAGAAGCAGTATACATTATGCAGTCTTGCTAGCGAATGAATACCAGAGTGTCTTTTCTTACTTGTGTTACAGAAGTGGCAGGAGTACTGATCTAAATTTTACTAAGATTAGTTAATTTGCTAGTCAAATTATGTACCATAAAGCATGACGACTTAAACAAATGAAAGATTGTTTCCCAAGTTTTACCAATAAATCTTAGTTTTCATATATTCAGTTTCTGTCACAAAAATTAAAGAAGTTTATTTACTAATAAATCATTGACTTGGATGTGATCCCACATATGAAGCGACAAACTCAGACTAGTTCAGTTTAAACAATTAGTGTATACAAAGATGACAAATTAATACATACTGAATGTGTGTCGACAATGGAAGTGCAGCATATCCCACAATCACCTGAAGGAACACAAACATGTTAGACGCCAACAAAATTAACCTGAAGGGATGAACCATGGTAGTGTGTTCTTATTGACAAGGAACAGAAGGCATACTGGTTTAGGGGCCTCAAGTTTCATTTGGAGATCTACATGGAAAAATGTGAACAGAAGATGATGTTGGGGCGTCAGTAGAGCAGGCAGACTGATTTTGACTTCATCATGGTAGCAAGACATTCTCGTGCCAACAGAAATTTGGGTATGAGCACACTTTTGTAGTGTTGTATTATGATCCCTTGGATGAACAGCCTGAAACCCCATATATCCAGTCGCTAAGAATATTGAACATACACCAACAACAAATAAAGAGTATATAACTTTGTAAGCAAACCTCTACTGGAAGTTTGCTTATGTCAGAATCATCCTTTCTCAATTCTACTCTTACAAATAGATTTCTTTTGCGGCTCAAGCTAACAGTCAATGGGTACACATAGAGGCAGTGGAAGAGTTGTGAAAATGGTTCACCCCGGGCCAGCATCCGAAAGTCGAATGCTTGAAACTGCAACAAAATAGAATGGAGCTCGCATAAAGACTTAAAGAGCATAGAACATGTAATCCTACGCCATAAGTTTCAAAACTGAAAATTCAACACAAAAGAAGGCAGATAGAAACTTGTCTAATTACATTGTCGCCATTCTCTGTATTCGAATTTTGACCATTCGCGTGTGTATCTTTCTTGACAATGGCACTAGAATTCAGAGAACTATGGATCCCATCAACGCTATTCCTGCTGTGTCTGCCATTATTGAGCTCACTCGCATCATGCCATTCACTGGTCATGCTCCCACCTTCAGAAATTGTATCCACGTCACCGTGGTCATTATGAAGTTTTTCCACTTCTAGCCTCAGTACACCTTTCACTGGTTTGTGCACTTTCCGTTTCGGATCCTACAAGGGACACAAGAATTGGCATAATAATTATTAATAATCACTTAAGTATAACTGACTTTGCTCAGCTACTAATGCTTACTTGGAGGGAGTCTTCAATGTAGCTTTCCTTCACTTTGTTTAAGTTTGGTATCTCTATGATAACTGAACCTCCACTTGAATAATGGTTGAGTTTTCCATCTAAAGTGAGTTTGGAAATAGGCTCCACAATGCTATCTTGAGAGCTTGAGCCTGGCATACTTGGTGCTAAAGGGCTGCTAGGAGAGGCAGCATCACCAGCAACACCAGAATGGTTATTTTCAAATAGAGGAATCATTGTCCATGCAAATGACTCTCTATATGGCATGATTCGAGACCAAACTTGCAGCTTCTGCCTCTCTTTCTCAGTCAAGTGCACCTGTCACAAAACTGAGCATAAGAACAGTGAAACATGTGATTAAAAGAGGAACTTTGTTTCTTACAGGTTCTTTGCGGGAATAAACTGAAGGAGTTACTCCCCCCTCATCAGTAGCAGCCTTTTCTAGCTGGATCAGAAGGCAGATTGATGGTGAAGGGGTATCCAATGAAAAAACACCCCGACGATCCAAAGAAATATGAGCCTGATCAAATACGAAAATAATGAAAATGGTCAATGATCCGAATTAGACGATAGGAATAATGGCACAGTAGGGATTAATATCCATTGCTCCTTACATCTTGCATTTCTGTTGGAAGTATATGAAAGTAGAAGTCTTCTGATAGCTTTTCTCTCCTATCTCTGTTGTACAAGCAAATTGTACCGCTAAAAGGTTCTACACATGATACATGATCAAAAGGCAGGTCAGTAGTCATGCTTGTGAAATATAAATGAAAATATAATGCAGTTTAGCAGTGTTGAAACAAACACAAAAGGAATATTGCTCACCGACTAATCCAGCCTGGAATGACAAAGATAATACCTTGACAGTTATTTTCAATCCACTGTAAGCAGTAGATATCAAGTTATAACATGTGACTAGTAAGTAGTATTACGTCTGTTCCAAAATATAAGCCTTTCTAGAAAGCAAAATTAGCTTTCTAAAAAGGCTTATATTTTGGAACGGAGGTAGTAACAAACACTGCTCAGAGCAAGGAGTACAAACAAAAGCAAAGAGATATGTAATGCTTGAGTGTGCAAATTAAAGCAAACCTGCTGTGTGTTACAGGGAGACTTTCTGGTACGCGTTGGCCGAATATCAAAGATCTCTCATTGTCCCAATCAAATGCAGGTTCATATGCCGGTAAAGGTGAGAGATTACAATGCTGAGAAGCCAAGCAGAGCAACAAGTTGTTAATGTTTACATCAAGATGGAAATAACACTGCATATGCTAATGCCAAATTGTCAAGTATATGATAAATTGGTACAGATATTACAGATAAGAAACTCAGAGACATAAAAACAAGAAACTCGAGGATGGGGGACTTATGAGCATTAAGCAAACAAAATTGACACTTGATGTCTCAAAAGCTTAAATTATGCTAGAAATATTCACATCAACAATAATACTGTGTGCAATATGTAACTTGTTTGCACTTTGCACAGGAAGTAACAAATCAAAACAAACAGGAAAAGAGCTAGTCAACTGAACGCCTAAAGGACCACACAAGTGATAGAAATGAACACAGCTCAAGAGAAAAGCATTGTAGCAGCTGAAACAATGACACGATAAATAACTGTGTAAATAATTAAGCACAAAATACTCTTTTTTATCTAGTACGAGGACTAAGGCACTTGAGTTAATCACTTAGTTTGGCGAGTAGTCAGTTAGGGCAGCCACAGTGTTGCCAAATGGCATATTGGCCACGTAATCAGATATAGCATCGATGTCAAGTTTCTTTCCATGCCACAGTGTTGCCAAATGCCATAAACAGATACCCTGACACATATATAACATAGAAAAGTATCAGATTCCCAGCCGCTACGTCCCTCTCTCCTCACACCATGTCTTCACATGCACCTAGCCCTGACACAAGAATGGTAATTTATTTCCAAAACCAATTTGGCGTCGGCGCAAGTAGCTGCTCCGACTCCCACTTTTCATGGCTTTGGCATTGCATCACTAGATACTCACAATGGAGAGAACCGGTGCCAAAAGCTAAATTCACAATTTGGCATCGCTATTTGGCATACATTGTGGCTGCTCTTGCTAAATGTGCAAGTAAAAAGGAAAAGCACATGACAGTCATCCACGTAAAACAGAAAACTGGCGAAGATGCTCTTACTATTTTTGAAGATGAAGCAGATGGTTCAGTCTCACATATTTGCCTTCCTGATGTGCTTGGCATATCATCTTCAGTAGTTTGCTCAGGCTTCGAATGCCTAGCGTTGCAAAGCTCCAATTCTACGAGAAAGCAAATATATAAGCTATAAAGTAAACAATGTGTAAGAAGCTAGTTAAACAACAAGGGTGGTGGATCACCTGTTTCTATGTCGGTATCAGGTCCCTCAAAAATTTGATTCTGAAAGGACGGTGGTGCGACGCTCTCATAGCGTCCATATTTGCAGTCATCTTTCACAAAATCAGCCTTATAACACTGTACCAGCTCGTTTAGATGTGGCCACTGCTCCAAATTTTCATTAAGCTGAAAAAACAGAAGAAAAAAAGGCATGTGGAGTTACCATCCTTCTCAAAACTGCAGCTCTAAATTGTGTATTTCTCGTGATTGTAGTCCAAAGAAGCAAACTGAATTACCAGCCACGACATATGTGCAATACTAAATCCAAATCTAATGAACTCATTCTCCACATAGCATCAAATCTGTAACAAATATAGTGATGCAGGCTAACCATTAAAAAAAAATAGCTATCTGTGGAAAACCCATATCCTGGAAACAAAGAGATTAAACTACATGTTGGGATGCAGGTTTGACCTCACCAGCACATAGCTAGCACCAGTTCACCACTAATACCACCACCGTCAGTTTAAACTCCTCAGCTCTCACTGAAGCATGAGCACATTAAGAAACCCCAAAACCCTAAGCAACGAATGCAGAGATCTCGAGCACACATTACAACACATTTCAAACATTTCGGGCTTCCACATTGTATGCACTGCCACAGCACTCTACAAAAACTCAGTAAACACCACAGCCGCATTGCCACGACCAAATCAACGAAACACGGCCACACGCACCGGGGTGGGGAGTGACACACGCACACATACCAGTGGATCCAGCTCCAGGTTCCGCGCACACGACTGCCTCGGAATCCGCTTGAACCGCTGCCCTTCCCCCGCCGCCGCAGAATCCATCGCCGCCGCCGCTCTCTTAGCACTCCTCGTCGATTCCCCTTTCTGCTGCACGGCAAAAAAAATTAGAGGAAATGGAGGATTGGGGATTTAGGTGGGTTTGGTCTCAGGGAAAAAACAAACGAACCGTGAGATTCTCGGGGAAGGAACTAGCAGAAGCTTGCGGATGGGAAAGCGGGAGAGCTCAGATTCATGGCGACCGCGCCCATCTGCTTGAACCGGATGGAAGAGAGAAGAGGAAGCTTATGGTGCTGCCCCCATTGCTCCTGCTCAGAAGTGCAGAGGAAGCGAAGCAGGTGGAGTTGGGAGGAGTGTGTGTTTTCAGTGGAAAGGGTGGGGAAAAGTGAAATATAAAAAAACAAAGATTTGGTTTGGCCTCTACCGGTGCATTTGTTCGGGCTTTGGAAATCCTTTGAAATGCCTGCGCTGCGCTTGTGCCAGCGGCTGCTCTCGCTGTCTCGCAAATACGGATGCTTCGCTGTCAAGAGTGTGAATGACTACATCAGTCTGCTGGGTGCCTGCCATGGGGCACAGCGAGAGCGAGGGCAGAGGGCTGTACTTGCGCTCATGGTACAGGGGTCTACTGTATAGACTGGAGTAGTTGTTTTTAGTTGAAATGGTTTGACAAATGTGAGCCTAAACTTGCTGTTTAGCTGCGTTATTGCTTATTAAGCTGGTAATTTATGAGATACACACCCCTGAGATGCTGACTTGTTAGTGTTGAACTGTTCTCTGTATCCGTTGTACAATCACTCTTGATTGCAGAGTGGACCTGTGTCTAGGGGCGGCTACCATGATAAGCTATTGATGTTCTTTTTTAAGTGGCCCTGGTTACAGGATTACCACTAACACTTAACCCTGCCGGTGGCATGGCGGTGTATGATTGATATTGATTCCATTCTTCATGGTTTACCCGCCTTATGTGTGAGCTTTCCAATCCGTTATTTGGGGCTGCCCCTCTCGGTTTACCGGCTACGAAGCGGGGATTTCCAATACATTGTCGATAAGTTGCTAGCAAGCTACCTATTGGGCAAGGCAAATATATTACCACCGCTGGGAGGGTGGCTTTGGTTAAATCCGTCATTGCCTCCCAAGCTATCTACCCACTCACCGTCTTGCCGCTCCCAAAGGATATCTTGAAGGCTATTTTCAAAGTTGAGCGTGCTTACATATGAGCGGCCTCGGACAAGGTTTTCGGAGGAAAGTGCAAAGTCAAATAGGATGTCGTTTGTGCTCCAAAGAACACGGGAGGGCTAGGTGTGTTGGACCTTGACAAATTTGGTAGAGCTTTGAGATTGAGGTGGCCATGGTATGAATGGACCGATCCGGAGCGTGCATGGGTAGGATTGGAAAACCCTTGCAACAACGATGATATGGACCTATTCTATGCTTCAATTAATCTCACCCTTGGAAATGGTAATACCACCATGTTTTGGCACTCTCCTTGGCTCGGAGACTTAAAGCCCAAAGATGTTGCTCCTTCAATCTTCAACATTGCAAAAAAGAAGAATTTTTTGGTGAAAAAGGGGCTCGAGGGTGACTATTGGACCTCCAACCTTTCATTTGAGAATTGTATCTCGGTTACCCACATCAATGAGTTTCCCCCAAAATGCAAAACTTTTGCTTGGTTGATACTTCAAAATCGTGTGTGGACTTCGGACCGTCTTATCCGTCGTGGGTGGCAAAACTCAGGTCCTTATCAACTTTGCAAACGGGAAACAGAAACGGCGGTGCATCTATTGTTCCAATGTAGATATTCTCTTCGAGTTTGGAGGGGCCTCAAGGATTGGCTTGAGCTTGCGGATCTTGACATTGCATCTTGGGCAAACTTGGACTCCCTTGAGGAATGGTGGTGTACTATCTCCGGAGCCGCCGGCTAGGGTTAGATCGCATCATAGGATAGCCCACGGCGTTTGTAAACACACTCCAGATATAGTGAAGTTTTGCTGGCTGGCGCCCGTGGTTTTTACCTCTCTTTGTTGGAGAGGGTTTTCCACGTTAAAATCTTGTGTCTCCGTGCTGTGATTTCTTTTTTGTTCTTCGTTATTGCATATCGCTTTTATAATAGTCAGAAAGGTTTAACTTCCTTGCTTCTCCTAACCGCCTGGGAGTTGTGGAACGAGAGAAATGCAAGAGCGTTTAGAAATATAGCTTCTATGCTCGGTTGGATTCTTTCAACCATTAAGTCTAGTGCCAAACTTTAGGCAATTGTTGGGGCAAAACGGTTGAGCACAATTTTACCGCGAGAGTGGCTTTTGATTCGGAACATCGCTCCTTGTAACTAAACTGTTAAACTCCTTCTTAATTAATGAAATAGACAAAGCTTTTGCCTTGTTTCAAAAAAAAGTTCCAAAGCATCAGGTCGCCTTTTCTCACCTACACGCACCTAGAGCCCCACCCGTCTTACGTGCGAGACATGATCAGATCTTTAGAAAGGAACAGTGCTTCATCAGAAATGCCACAGCATTCTCTTTCTGTATCGAGAGTAACCATGCATGTTGCCGTCTATGATCATGCGTGCGCCGCACCTGACCACACATACACTTCTCATACCTAGAATTCCATGAGACGGCATCATCATCCAGTAGCGTGGAGACTTGGCCTGGACCGTGCGATCGACTGCGCCGGCACAACCACAACCACAACCAGCGTGGCTTTGGAAAACTACGCAGACGTAAAACCAAAGGGACCCGTGAGTCACGGTAGCTTTTTCAATTGCTGCGTGGGGCGCCGTCGTCGTCTTCTTTCTGCCGCCGCTCCACTCCACGGCACTGCGCTCCACTTCAGTACGCCCCCCGTGATTCCGTGATCCCTTCGAGACCCCGCAAGCACCGTCGTGCTCCTCCCTCCTCTCGATCGCTTGCTCCAGACTCAAGTGTACGCATACAAATGCCTGTCTGTACTCTGTACCTTTCCGAGTGTGCGCTCGTTCCTTTCTGACCTGTATCCATCCTCTTTTGAGCCAACATTTTGCGAAGTGTGGCTGGTGCGGTGGTGCTACACACGTTTTTTTTAGTTTAGCGTAGCGATTGAGCTCGAGTCACGTCCATGAAAGTTGTTATCCAACGAATCAAATCACACGCTGATACCTGGTCGACATGGACGGCAGGGGTTGCACAAAGCCAGCCAAATTTGAGGTTTGCATTATTCTGTTTTGTCACTATTTATGGTGGCCTAGATTTTGTTTGCCACCAAACCTCTTTTCCTCTTTCGAACACTGCGGCCACCAAACTTCAAGAGATCTCAGTTAGTATATGTGAAGCAGTTTCATTTACATGATGTTCTTGTCTTCAGTCACAAACAAAAACAGTCGGCTCAATCCTGAGTTCATGACGATGGCTGCCTCGGCCAAACCCGCCAATCTTTCTCGGATACCTCGTTAGAGCAGATCTGAATCTTCATTTCAGCGGGAGCTTTACAAATCTGCTCTTCTCATATGTGTGTTACGAGTTACGACTTCTTGTATCCGGCGTAGGTCGAGAGAGCCCACCATAGATTTATGTGTATGGTGAGAGCAGGTTGGGTTTGTCCCACTGTCAGTGAGAGTAGGCTGCAACCCTAACGATTTTGTTGTCTAATGGGTTTGGCTTCAATATGTCTCTTTTCGCCGATGCGCATTTGGTTGACACAGGTCTACATGTTTTCCAAATTTCGATAAAATGCTATTTTAAAACTTCAGAAAAATTGAAATAATTTATGTTAAATATTATATTGATACTTACTCGTGCAAATTTTCAAGGCAATCGCTTACACAAAAGAGAGAAAATGGAAATTTGTATTTCTTTGAACAGTTAAATCCAATCATTATAGTGTTGTTTTGATTGTCATTTTTGTGTAGGCCAAATACAATCATATTTTGACTTGAAAATTTACATGAGTAAGTATCAAGATAATATGTGCAGGCAAAAATTTATTAGATTTTTCTTAACTTTGAAATAGCATTCTTTTGCTTAAAAAAAGGGTCCACCGGGACGGAAACGAATGGGTGCAGATGGGATAGTGCCCTTCCCCTATCCGTTTCATATTTTCGAAACGAATACATATGTGAATTTGGTGTTGTCGAACATGAATGCAGAGCGGATGTTGCTCGAATACATATGCGGATGGGATGTTGACAAGGGTATAGTTAATAGAGCCCGTTAGTTGAGCACCCCTAAGGCCCGTATAGCTAGGCCCAATTGTAATAATAGTCGAATACGAGTTCCTACCGTATGTCGATATTGTAATCTGTGTCGGACCCTACCCGATACTCGAGACCTGGCCACCTATATAAAGGGGCCAGGAGGGGACGGTGTAGGCCAGATTGAAAGCAAGCCAGGTAAAACACCCAAGTTTACTTTCGACGCATACCTATTTCGACTAACTTTACCTTCGAGTTCATCTGACGCCCTATCTCCCCGATCCTAAGTCCTTCATCTAGAACATTTGTCGAGTTAACCCCTCGTCAATTGGCGCCGACCGTGGGGACTCTGGGCGTTGGAAGCATGAATTCGACGGCTTTTTCGCTTTTAGCCAGCAGCAGTTCAGAACTCGACGGAAATCAAGAGATGGAGTTAACCATTGGAAGTCTGAGCATCATTATAGGGCCATCGGGTTCATCCCGCCTCTCGGATTCGATGAAATCAGATCTGTCGGCAAACAAGCCCGAAACAGAGGAAATGTTGGAATCATCAGAAGACTCTTCCAGCAAGGTAAACTCGCCGGTCAGCTTCGACAAAGCACCAATCGCAGAAGGCGACAAAATTTGGGAAAATTTCGACTCGGAAGAAAAAGCGTGCCAGACGCACAACAAAGCAGAGGACTCCGCCGGGGGAAGCAGCGGCGTCTCCAAAGTGCATCAGTTATGCATTATTATCACTGAAGCAGAAGAAGAAAACAACAGCGAAGGAAGTAAAAAGGTCGACAAGCAAGTCGACAAAATAAAAGAACACAACAAAAAGGAAAAGGAGAAAGTCCACGTTTCGGCTGGTGAATGGAGAATGATCAAATCAGCTATCAATTATGGTACAGAAGTACCTGAAGGATCGAGAAGAGAAGTTCTAATGGGCTATCAGTATGCATTATACCAACACAGGAAGAAACTAAGGGAGGAAAAGAGACATGGTTTTTCAAGACAATAACAGTGTATCAAGGGAGGAGTACTGGGAAGACTATAATGAAGATTCAGAGTACAGCAGAGAAAGGCACGGAGACCCAAAGCACAATAGAAGGGTAATGGCGCGCAGCGAAGAAGAAAGGTACTCAAGGAGCCCTACCCCACAGTCAGAAGAGGAGGAAGACGACTTCATACAAGAAACGCCAGAAGCAGCATTGGTAGCAGCACAAGCGTATTTACTAACTACAAGGCCAGAACCTGGGGACCCGCGAGAAGATATGCACCAAGCCGCGATACGAAGTCTTGGAATAGTGGAAAGCAAGATCAGAGAAAAAGGCCCAGAGGCAAAGTCGACAAGCTGCAAGGAAAAGGAGAAGTTCAGATACAACTTCGCAGATAACGAGTACAGCGAGTCATCAGAAGAGGAAAGGCGACAGAAGAGGAAAGAGGACGCAAGAAATATAATAGCGCAAACTCAAGTAAACAAATCACGTCATGCTTGGAGGGAAGAAAATTATGAAGACGACGATAAAGAGATGGGTGCGTTATGCTTTACCCGCAGGGTTCGCAAAACGCGGGTACCCAAAGGATTCAAACTGCCACACGACCAACATAAGTATGACGGGTCACAAGAACCTACCCTATGGTTATCAGACTATCTATAGGCAGTACAGATACTGGGGGGAACAAAGGCGACTGCAATGCAAAGTTTGCAGCTACACCTCACCGGCGCAGCACGGTCCTGGTTGAATACCCTACCCAACGAATCCATCGGAAGTTGGGGGGGAACTCGAAAGTCAATTCGCACGAAATTTTCGTTCAACATATAAGCGCCCAGCATCACTGGAGGAAGTCAAGGCGTGCGTGCAGGGGAAAAGCGAAACTCTACGTTCATATATACAACGCTGGAGTATAATCAAAAACTCAGCAGAGGACGTCTCCGACGAACGAGCAATAGACGCCTTTACGGCCGGACTTCGTCGCTCAGATCTCGTGGAAGAAATAGGAAGAACAAGACCTACGACAGTAGCCGAGTTAATGGAACAAGTCAACAAATTCGCTGATGGGGAAGACGCATACAATAATAAAAGAGAACGTTCACCAGAAGTCGACAGAATAAGCAGACAGAGGAGACGATACCGCAGCAGAGGTAACCAAGAAAGGCGAAGTCAGGTAGCCGCGGGCTACGTAGTAGAAGAAGAGGAAGGATATGAGAGTAGGAGGTTTCAAGCAAAAGGAGTAAAAAAATCAAGATACTCTGGTCCTTCGGCCGAGGATATGCTATATGGACCTTGTCGAATCCACTACGCATATCTCGACGGGAAAAGAGTCTCAAATCATCAGATGAAGGATTGTAGAACATTCCTAAGGCTGCAAAGTGCCATGGGCTCAGGTCAAGGAGGGAGGCAAGGAGAAAAACATAGAAGTCAGGGATATCAAATGCAAAGGCTAGCAAGGCACTTAGAGTCAAAAGTTTACATATCAGCCATGATTCAACCGGTGCCCAAGTCAAAGAAAGAGCGAAAGAGCATATCCAGGCAAGTAAACCTAGCAATATCATCACCACCAGCTACCACAGAGTACCTACGGTGGTCAGAACAACCAGTTAAGTTCAGTAGAGTAGACCACCCGAGGAAAGTTCCCAGGCCAGGCCACTCGCCTATGGTTTTAAAGGCGCAAATAGGAGGGTACGACATCGGAAGAGTGTTCATGGATGCAGGGAGTGGCATAAACTTAATATATACTAGAACCCTAAGGGCAATGTGCATCTCGCTGACGAGTCTGAAGCCAACAGATTGCTCTTTCCACGGAATAGTACCAGGAGCCGCAAACTACCCTTTGGGAAGAATAGAACTCGATGTCTGTTTTGGCAGCAGCGGCAATTACCGAAGAGAGAAGCTGGAATTCGAAGTTATGGATTGGCCATCACAATATCATGCAATCCTGGGGTGCCCAGCATTTGCAAAATTCATGGCAGTACCACATTACGCGTATCTTACGTTAAAAATTCTAGGGCCTAAAGGAATAATTACAGTACAAGGGAGCTTTGAAGTAGCCAACACATGCGACATGGAATTCAACAGGATGGCGCAAACCTTCGGCATGACAGCGGAATATGAGAGGTTAAAAGGAGAAACGGATCATAATGTGCTACCCGACGTTGGACGATCCCTGCCAGATCAGGCTTTCTACACAACGCAGGACTCGAAGAAAATCCAGGTCCACCCTACAGATCCAAACAAGATGACATCAATTGCGGTGAACTTGGATCCCGCATAGGAAGGCGCACTCGTCGAGTTCCTCCGTGAGCGCTGGGAAATCTCGAGCATGCACTAAATGTAGATCCCAAGGCAAAACCAGTCAAGCAACCATTGAGACGATTTGATGAACCTAAAAGGAAGGCGATAGCGCCAGAATTGCACAGGCTAGAAAATGCCGGATTTATCAGAGAAATCAAAACTTCGAGTTGGGTTTTGAACCCAGTCATAGTACCCAAGAAGAACACAGACGTACAAAGAGTATGTGTCGACTACACATCTCTCAATAAGCATTGTCCAAAGGATCCTTTCCCTCTACCCCGCATCGATCAGATAATCGATTCCACAGCGGGATGCGCGAGGCTTTCATTTTTGGACGCATATTCTGGTTACAATCAGATCAAATTGAAGAAAGAAGACGAAGAAAAAACGGCCTTCATCACACCATACGGAGTGTTTTGCTACCAAGTAATGCCGTTCGGCCTAAAAAATGCAGGAGCAACTTATCAACGGATGATGCAAAATTGCCTCGGAAGCCAAATAGGACGCAATATCCAAGTCTACATTGATGATGTAGTCATCACCACAAGAGAAGAGAAATCCTTAATCAGCGACTTGGCAAAAACCTTCGACAACCTGAGCAGGTACAAGCTTAAGCTCAACCCGACAAAGTGTTCCTTCGGCGTATCAGCGGGACAACTTTTGGGGTTCTTGGTATCAGCACGAGGAATAGAGGCCAACCCAGAGAAGATTCAAGCAATCTTAACAATGGGGAAACCCACGAAACTACACGACGTACAGAAACTCGCAGGTCGCGTCGCGGCTCTAAGTCGCTTTGTTGCTCGACTGGGGGAGAAGGCGCTTCCTTTTTATGCACTTATGAAGAAGTCAGACGATAAATTTGAATGGACAGAAGAAGCAGACGCAGCGTTTGCACAGTTGAAAAAAGTGCTTTCCACGCCACCAGTGCTGGTCGCACCAAAAGAAAAAGAACCACTACTATTGTACATCGCCGCAACTCATCAGGTGGTGAGTACAGTATTGGTAGTCGAAAGAAACGAAGAAGGAAAAGCCCATGGCGTCCAGAGGCCGGTATATTTCATCAGTGAAGTGTTATCTCCAACAAAACAGAGGTACCCGCACTATCAGAAGTTGGCATACAGTGTTTTTACAACCGCACGTAAACTGCGACAGTACTTTGCGGTGCACCCGATTATAGTGGTCAATGAGACGCCACTGTCGAGTATATTAAACAATCCTTCAGCAACATGACGTGTCTCTTTGTGGGGAATCGAGTTGTCTCCCATGGACATCACGTACAAAAAAAGGAAGGCGATCAAGTCGCAAGTCTTGCCAGATTTTACGGCAGAGTGGCTGGAGCTGCAAAGCACGGGACCACCAAACTTATCCAGTGTTTGGACAATGTACTTCGACGGTTCTAAGAGAGTCCGAGGCGCAGGCGCAGGAGTAGTTTTGATATCGCCTCATGGCGACAAATTGAAGTATGTCTTAAGGATGAGCTTTTCACAGGCTTTGAATAATGAAGCAGAGTACGAGGCTTTGTTGCACAGAATGAAGATGGCTAAAGCATGTGGAGCAACTCGCCTAAAAATATTTGGAGATTCCAACCTTGTTGTCCAGCAAGTTATGAACAGATGTGACACAATCAATGACAACATGATGGCCTACAAGAATTTGTACCACTATCTAGAAGGAACGTTCGATGGATGCGAAGTCTCGCACATAAGCAGGAACAGTAATGAAGAAGCCGACAATTTAGCAAATATCGGGTCACAGTGTTTACCCGTGCCGACCGGAGTATTTTGGGAGGAAATAGTGGAAAGATCAATAAAAAGTGAAAAAAGTTCGACTACTACAGCAGGCTCGGGGGCTACGTTGGAACCGGAGGAGGTCATGATGATAGAAGAAACATGGATGTAGCCATATCTTGCATACATGATAAATAAAAAATTACCAGAAGATGCAGTGGAGGCCAAGAGGATAACTCGAAGATCGAAAGCGTTTGTCGTGTTGCAGGGGAAATTATACAAGAAGAGTATTACCGGCGTTTTGCAGCGTTGTGTAACGCCCCAAGAAGGAGAAACAATACTAAAAGATATACACGGCGGAGTATGCGGCCATCATGCTAGCAGCAGAGCAATAGCGGCAAAAGCTTTCCGAGCAGGATTCTATTGGCTAACAGCCATCGAAGACGCAAAAGATATAGTTCGAAAGTGCGAAGCATGTCAAAGATTTGCATCTAGACCGCATGCACCAGCAGCGGAGCTACAAACAATTGAAGGGTTTCGCAGCATAGTAAATCAAAAAATTTCCTACGGATGCGAACAAGAAAGCCAAGATCTAATCTAGGAGATGTAATCAACGAGAGAGGTAGATGAGATCTTCATACCCTTGAAGATATCGCACAGCGGTAACGTTCAAGAGAACGTGGTTGACGTAGTCGTACTCGCCGTCTCCTCCTCGCGATCCGATCCGATCCTACGCCGCAAGTGGCGGCGCCTCCGAGAGTTGCACACGTGCGGTGCAGCGACATCTCCACCTTCCTTGGTCCAGCAAGTATGGTGGAGAGATAGATTGGATCAGCAGCACGACGGCGTGGTGCTTATGGTGGAGAGTTTCTGCGGCAGGGCTTCGCCTACGCGCAGTCGCGAGAGAGAGAGAGGGAGGGCAGCAGGGGCGGCTAGGGTTTGGGTCTTGGGGTGAGGGAGGGCTGCGCCCCTGCCCCCCCTTATATGGGGGGCTGGGCGGCCAGCTTGGTCCCTCCTCCAATCCCTAGCCGACTTGGATAAGGAAGAGTGGGGGGCAAGTTTCCCCCCCTTCCTTATTTGAAGATTCCTTTAGGGTTACCCTTGGGCTTGGCCGGCTGGGCCTTAGGGGCCTTGTGCACCTGGCCCAAGGCGGCCAGGGCACTTCCCCTTAGGCCCACGCAGGCCTCCGTCAAGTGGGCCCACGTTGGTCCCACTCCGGAACCTTCTAGAACCTTCCGGTACAATACCGATAAACTCCGAAACCTTTCCGGAATCCAAAAACTGCTTTCCTTTATATGAATCTTATTCTCCGGACCATTCCGGAACCTCTCGTGACGTCCTGGATCTCATCCGAGACTCCGAACTAAAACTCATAAACCAATTATCCATTCTATCCTAGCGTCGATGCACGTTAAGTGTGTGACCCTACGGGCTCGAGAATATGCAGACATGATCTTCTATCAATAATCAATAGCGGGATCTGGAAACCCATATTGACTCCCACATATTCATCGATGATCATATCGGATGAACCACGATGTCAGGATTCAATTAATCCCGTATATGTATTCCCTTCGTCACACGATATTTTACTCGCCCGAGATTTGATCGTCGGTATCGCCATACCTAGTTCAATCTCGTTCACAGCAAGTACTTTACTCGTTCCGTAATCCGATATCACTTCGTGATTAACTCCTTAACCACATGCTTGCAAGCGGTGTTGATATCGATTACCGAGTGGGCCCGAAGTATATCTCTCCGACTTGGGAGGGACAAATTCCATCTCGATACATACAACCCAACAAATACTTTCCGATCACCTGAGAGACACCTTTATTATCACCCTCACATAGGATGACGTTTGATGACTTCAAAGCTTTCTTCCGATACTAGGGAGTTGTATTATCTCATGGTCTAAGGAATACAATACATGACATAAGAAAAGCTTCGCAAAGATGAACACGATGACACGATCTAATTGCTCTGCTTTATTTGGGTCTGTCCATCACATCATTCTCCTAATGATATGATCTCATTATTAATTGACAACTCATGTCTATGGTTAGGAAACCTTAACCATCATTAATCAATGAGCTAGTCTAGTAGAGGCGTACTAGGGACACGGTGTTGTTCATAAACCACACAAGTATTAATGTTTCCGCTTAATACAATTATAGCATGGAGTATAAACATTATCATGAACAAGAAATATGATAATAACAATATTATTATTGCCTCTAGGGCATATTTCCTTCAGTCTCCCACTTGCACTAGAGTCAATAATCTAGTCATACTTGCGCCTTTAACACCTATGGCATTCCGGTGTTATTCATACGCCTTGCACGTGGTAAACCTTATCTACGGGTCTGACACTTTCAGGTCCGTTTGTATTTGCATATTATTTTGCGTCAGCACGCATTTCTCATCTTCTATGAGATGGCATCGTATAAACTTAGTCTTCTGGTGAGACTTTTGTATCTTAGCCGAGACTATGTTGTCACTATTGTCATACAATAGAACTACATAGTACTAGCACACTTAGAAAAATAGCGATATCCACCGTGCGTCGAAATACTCATTGGTCTGCACACATCGGTATGTATGATTTCCAATAAGTCCGTTGCTCGCTCCATTATTCTGGAGAACGGGTTTTTGATCATCTTGCCCATGAGGCATGGCTTGCACGTGTCAAATGATTCAAAATCAAGAGACTCCAAAAATCCATCAGAATGGAGTTTCTTCATGCGTTTAACGCCAATATGACCTAGACGACAGTGCCATAAAAAGTTGGATTATCACTATCTACTTTGCATCTTTTATGCCACTTCTAAAGCGATTATATACTTAGCCCTCGTTGCAGTGTCCGCCACAATATTAACATTGGAACTCATCCAAGTTATCATGGAACTTTCTTCCATCTTATTATGCCACCTTCTAACTCAAAACAAATAGCTTAAAATTGAGATAAAATTTTACTTGTATGTGTGACAAAGCCAATGTAACTCATTGCAATGAACCATTTGTCACTTCTGCATACAGAACATATTCTTACTTCTTCAAAAATGCATAAGAATATCTTTACTATTGTCCAACGATCATCATATAAATGCTATAACCTTTAGAGCATTGGACACATCTGGATCTACATATCATGGTATACAAGATTGATAAAATCATTCTTGTGGTTTCACTCATCAAGTGTCAAAACAATTGATTCTTGCTCCAACCTCTTCCATGCAACAAGAACCATTCTTATTGTTTCCATATTGAACAAATTCAATATTTCATCTATGTACTCTGGCAAAACTATATTAACGCCTCAATCTATCTGTATAGACATTGATGCTTAATATTCTGGTTTTACCTAAGTCTTTCATCAAAAACTAATTTTAATGAAAACTTAACAATATCAAGAAAAACACATAATTTCTAATGAACGATATGTCATCTACATAAAGCATTAGAAATATGTCTTAGCGCTCCCACTTACTTTCTTGTAATACAAGCATCTTCAAATATCTTGATGAAATTAACACTTTAACATTTTCATCATTGAAGATTCCAACTTCGCTATGCTTTCTTCTACCATAGAAGTTTGCATACATATCTAGCAACCTTTGAATCAACAAAACCCATTGGGTCGTGTCAGATACACGTCCTTGGTGTGCATTCCAGTAGAGGAACGTTGTTTCGTTTATTCAACTATCATATCTCAATATGTAATTGTTGCTAGAATAATTCATATGACGAAGTCAGGGCCCATCATCGCTTCTTTGTATATTGTTGGTTACTATTATCTAATAATATCTCGTCCTCAAATCTTGCTATTTGATTACGACCAACTTGGTTAAATAGGAACTTCGATGTCGTGACTACAACATATTGTAGACGCGTGAGCTATGAATGTAGTTGCCGCTTCCAGAACATTTTTCTGGTGCTGCGCTACTCTGATTATCTTGCTCAGATTCAATAACCTCATCAAGTTCTATCTTCCTCCCACTTAAACCTTTCGCAAAAAACTCCTTCATAAGAAATTCACTTCTTTTAGTGACAATCACTATGTGTTTGGGTTCATAGTAGAAGGAATACCCATCGACTTTCTTTGGGATAACCTACAAAAACTTACTAATCCAATTTTGGTTGTAAACATTTTACACATATGCCTTGCATACCAAAATTCAAGAAAAGACAACTATAACTTGTATGGTGTCATTTCAGCGGATTATGATGGTGCTCTATTTAGTGAAAAGCGGTAGTCTTTAAAGCATAATCCACAAATTATATTGGTAGTTTATTTCATCATTGATCTAACCATGTCAAACAAGGTTTGATTATATCCATCAAAAACTCCATACTCATATGGTGTCTATCATGATGCAAGTTTGTGGAACAATTCCTCTAACTCTTAGATGTTTGCTAAACTTGTAACTCAAATATTCTTCTTTATGATCTAATCATGCTATTTGAATATTCTTGTTACAACAATTTTCACTTCATAAACTGAACAATTTCAATTGTTTCATACTTCTATCTCATCAAGCAGATATACCATACATCTATTCGAGTCATTGATGAAATAGAAAATACACCATGATTGACTTCACACCATGGACTACATACATCAACATGTATGATCGCCATTTAGTTAGTCACTTGTTCTGTCCATGGCCCATGAACGGAGTTTAATCATCTTTAGGAAAAGTTTCACAAGCGTCAATCAATTCAAAATCAAATGACTCGAAAATCTATCAATATAGAATTTCTTTCATGTTTTGTTTCCAATATGACTTAAACGGCGGTGTCACATATAAGTGAAATTTGTTTTGTCTTGCAACCTTTAGCATCAGTGTTATAAATGTCTATTTCACCAACAAGATAATAATAATCTATCCATCGATTATGGAAGACGGTAATAATTTGAACAACCATTGCTCTCATAATACCAGAACAAAATAACAATTATTAAGTTCATGAAATATCTTGAAGGCTAGGTTTGATGTCGACGAGAAGCACAATAACACTTTTATTTGTATCTCGACATGCATCATTACCATATTCTTTTACTAGTTACTTAGGCCATCATAGTTCTTGTATTATTGCTTTGTATGACATTTCATACCAACAATCTAGTATCCAATACCCAAGAATTATGTACTAGCAAAGAATACATCTATAACATGTATATCATTTATATACCTGAGATGGAATTTTTCCAGTCTTTTACTTTTCTACCAAATATTTTGCAGATCCTATTTAGCATTTCCTCTCTATTTAGAAGAATCTATCGACATCAATAGTGGCATCAATCATTTGACACATAGTCCAAAGGATGCTAGTCAAATACTAATAGCCTTGGATTTTGCACTTTGAAGTGGATCGCCATCATCATATGATTGGTATTCTTCCAGATTCCATTCTTTAGTATTCTTTTGGTATAGCAAAACCATTTAGCCAATACCTTTTCATTCATCCTATCATGACATCTTTCATGATGAAACTACTATAGCTTATAAGGATGAATGCAAGTATAATATTAGTTCCCAAACTTTTGGGTGATCGGGATGCCTAGCATCTTCAATCTTCGCACATAGTCATACAATATGAGCATATGTTCTTTTACTAAATTATACTTCATCATTTTGCAAACAATCAAAGTTTTAGATATCAAATATCTTTCACTTCTTATTTGTTTCTGAAACAATTCTTTCAGCTCGATGATCACTTTGATTCTCAAACAATTTTGAAGATCAATTTATCATGAAGGCAAACATATGATCTTTAGATACTAAACTTGAATCGTTGCTCTTAGATTAATACAGTTTATTAAATCGTATGAAGCAAGCAAGATTTGCTAAAGTTTGCAATAGGACTTAATCTTTAGTCTTGACATTCTAACTAAACGGCACTAGACCAAAAAGATTATCCAGAATTCTATAGTTTCTTTTAACTCAATTTAAGCTAAGTGTCGGTGGGAAACGGTGCCAAAGACTACAACGACTTATGCAAATACAACAAGATTTAGTTCAAGATAATTAGTTCAAGTTAATCAAATTACTAATGAACTCCCACTAAATTCAACATCCCTCAAAGTTGTTTAGTGAAGCATGATCCAAATTCACTACACCGAGACCGATCATCACGTGAATGATGTAGCTTTAATGGTGAACATCAACATGTTGATCATATCATCCATATGACTCATGCTTGACCTTTCGGTCCGTGTGTTCCGAGGCCATGTCTGTACATGCTAGGCTCGTCAAGTCAAACCCAAGTATCTCCGCATGTGCAAATACTGGCTTGCACCTGTTGTATGTGAACGTAGAGTTTATAGCACCCGATCATCACGAGATGCTTGAACACGACGAACTTTCGCAACGGCGCATACGAGGGGAGAACACAATTTTATCTTGATCTTTAAGTGAGGAATCATCTTATAATGCTACCGTCGCGATCTAAGCATAATAAGATACATAAAAGGATAAACATCACATGCATATAATTTTATGTGACATGGTATAGCCAATCTCCGCGCCATGATCTCCATCTTGTGCGCACCGGCATGATCTCCATCATTCCACCATGATTGCCTCCACCACGAATAGCAACTACTACTATTGCTAACTACTTAGCGATAAAGTAAAGCTATTACATGGCGTATAAGAAGTTGACACGCAGGTCATACACAATTATAAAGACAACCATATGGCTCCTGCCGGTTGTGAACTCATCGATATGCAAGTCGTGAAAAATTACAAAACATGATCATCGCATACATCACATATATCACATCACATCTTGTGGCCATACCATATCACAAAACACTCCCTGCAAAAACAAGTTAGACGCCTCTACTTTGTTGTTGCATGTTTTACGTGGCTTATGGGAGTAGCAAGCTAAGAACGATTCTTACCTACGAAAAGCCACAACGGTGATATTATGGTTGCTAACATCCGATGTAAGTCCCATGACTACTATAGTGAGAGAAACTGGCATCCACCAGCCGCATGTGTGGAACAAGCCACACGTCAAGTGCGGAGCCGGTCTCGCGAACGCGGTCGCGTAAAGTTGGCCTGGACCGCTTCGATCTCACTATACCGCGCCATAAGAGATACACAACAAGAGGTTTGCAACAGAAAACATCAACGCCCGCAACAAGCATGTTGCGTTCTACTCGTGAAACACATCTACGCATAGATCTAGCTCTGATACCACTGAAGGGTTTCGCAGCATAGTAAATCAAAAATTTTCCTACGGATGCGAACAAGAAAGCCAAGATCTAATCTAGGAGATGTAATCAACGAGAGAGGTAGATGAGATCTTCATACCCTTGAAGATATCGCACAGCGGTAACGTTCAAGAGAACGTGGTTGACGTAGTCGTACTCGCCGTCTCCTCCTCGCGATCCGATCCGATCCTACGCCGCAAGTGGCGGCGCCTCTGAGAGTTGCACACGTGCGGTGCAGCGACATCTCCACCTTCCTTGGTCCAGCAAGTATGGTGGAGAGATAGATTGGATCAGCAGCACGACGGCGTGGTGCTTATGGTGGAGAGTTTCTGCGGCAGGGCTTCGCCTACGCGCAGTCGCGAGAGAGAGAGAGGGAGGGCAGCAGGGGCGGCTAGGGTTTGGGTCTTGGGGTGAGGGAGGGCTGCGCCCCTGCCCCCCCTTATATGGGGGGCTGGGCGGCTAGCTTGGTCCCTCCTCCAATCCCTAGCCGACTTGGATAAGGAAGAGTGGGGGGCAAGTTTCCCCCCCTTCCTTATTTGAAGATTCCTTTAGGGTTACCCTTGGGCTTGGCCGGCTGGGCCTTAGGGGCCTTGTGCACCTGGCCCAAGGCGGCCAGGGCACTTCCCCTTAGGCCCACGCAGGCCTCCGTCAAGTGGGCCCACGTTGGTCCCACTCCGGAACCTTCTAGAACCTTCCGGTACAATACCGATAAACTCCGAAACCTTTCCGGAATCCAAAAACTGCTTTCCTTTATATGAATCTTATTCTCCGGACCATTCCGGAACCTCTCGTGACGTCCTGGATCTCATCCGAGACTCCAAACTAAAACTCATAAACCAATTATCCATTCTATCCTAGCGTCGATGCACGTTAAGTGTGTGACCCTACGGGTTCGAGAATATGCAGACATGATCTTCTATCAATAATCAATAGCGGGATCTGGAAACCCATATTGACTCCCACATATTCATCGATGATCATATCGGATGAACCACGATGTCAGGATTCAATTAATCCCGTATATGTATTCCCTTCGTCACACGATATTTTACTCGCCCGAGATTTGATCGTCGGTATCGCCATACCTAGTTCAATCTCGTTCACAGCAAGTACTTTACTCGTTCCGTAATCCGATATCACTTCGTGATTAACTCCTTAACCACATGCTTGCAAGCGGTGTTGATATCGATTACCGAGTGGGCCCGAAGTATATCTCTCCGACTTGGGAGGGACAAATTCCATCTCGATACATACAACCCAACAAATACTTTCCGATCACCTGAGAGACACCTTTATTATCACCCTCACATAGGATGACGTTTGATGACTTCAAAGCTTTCTTCCGATACTAGGGAGTTGTATTATCTCATGGTCTAAGGAATACAATACATGACATAAGAAAAGCTTCGCAAAGATGAACACGATGACACGATCTAATTGCTCTGCTTTATTTGGGTCTGTCCATCACATCATTCTCCTAATGATATGATCTCATTATTAATTGACAACTCATGTCTATGGTTAGGAAACCTTAACCATCATTAATCAATGAGCTAGTCTAGTAGAGGCGTACTAGGGACACGGTGTTGTTCATAAACCACACAAGTATTAATGTTTCCGCTTAATACAATTATAGCATGGAGTATAAACATTATCATGAACAAGAAATATGATAATAACAATATTATTATTGCCTCTAGGGCATATTTCCTTCAACAATACCATTGTCTTGGCCCTTTGCGCAATGGGGCCTCGATATGGTGGGAAAGTTGCACAAATCCTGGCCAGGAGGGCATGTTTACATGCTAGTGGCAGTCGATAAATTTACCAAGTGGGTGGAAGCGGCCCCGGTAACAACTCAAGATTCTACAGCAGCAATCAGCTTCATCAAATCAATAGTATTCCGTTTTGGTGTACCATATAGCATCATCACAGACAACGGGACAAATTTCACTTCAAAGGAATTCAAGAGTTACTGCGACGGACTAGGGATCAAGCTCAAATTCGCATCTGTGGCGTACCCGAAGACGAACGGGCAAGTCGAAAAAGCCAATGGCCTGATATGTAGTGGGATAAAAAAGAGGCTCTTAGCACCTCTCGAGAAAGCCAAGAGCGCTTGGGTAGAAGAATTTCCCTCCGTTCTTTGGAGCCTAAGAACTACGCCTAACGCAGCAATTCAAGAAACTCCTTTCTTCCTGGTCCATGGCGCAGAAGCCGTGCTTCCAGTCGAAGTTACACACGAGGCCCGAAGAGTGACGGCGTACGATGAGATAACATCGACAGAAGCACTGCAGAATGATGTCGATGCACTGAATGAAGCAAGGGATAAGGCATTAGAAAGAGCCACGCAGTATCAACAGAGTCTACGAAACTACCACAGTAGTCGAGTTCGTCCACGATCCTTCGTGGTGGGAGACCTAGTTTTGCGACTCAGGCAAGACAGCCATGGCAAATTGGAGTCCCCTTGGGTGGGACCCTACATCGTCACAGAAGTAATTCCAGGAGGAGCATATCGACTACAAGACAAGAAGATAGGAAAAGACGAGAGTAATCCATGGAATGCGGAGCAGCTACGATGTTTTTACGCGTAGACTAAATCTAGTGGTATCATTAAATTCGAGTTAACCTTCTGAACCCAGAACATGAGGCCATAGGTCGGGTTCTTTGGGTTAAACTCGACAAAATTGTACAAGTATTTCTACTTCTCCGCTCGGGGGCTTCAACCCTCGGGTCGTACGAACGAAATTTCTATCGCGACATGAAGACCTTTTTCACTGTAAAGGTTGTGCAGACAACCCGATAATATTCAAACAACTTGGTTCACAAAAGAACCCGATATTATTCATACCAATTGGTTCGCAAAGAACCCGATATATCTCAAGCATACCTCAGAACAGTAACTTGTTTTCATGGTGCTAGTAAAACCATCAAAGTAGAGTACGAATATTCATTACAGATAAACACGGCGGCAAGGACATTGTCAAGCGAAATTACATAAAAAGAAGATCCTAATGGAAGTGGACTTCAGCTTCGTACTTCTTCTGGCACTGGGTGCCGTCATAGATCTTCACGTCAAACTTCGACGTGCCGATATGGAAGTCAAAGGCCATAAAGAAGCCTTGGTGGATGTCGTGGTCTTCTGCAAATTGTGACCAGCCACCCCTCAAGTACTGCTCGCCATCGCCGTCATACCAAATCTCTACCTCGTATGGAGTCCCACTGCCAGACTGTTCACGGAGAACCGCTTCTCGCAGCTCCCGCCCATCCATGAACTTGGTGAAATTCAGCGACAGGCGCTGAATTTCGCGGCACTGTGCCATAGCAATGCAGAAGAAAGAAAAGATTCGGGGAGGAGCAGCAGGAGCAGCGGAAGCAGAAGGAGGATGGACGCTTGAACCTGGGGCAGCGCCAGTCACTTTGGGCTTATTGTTGCTCCCAGGTGGGCGACCGGGACGGCGCTTGGCTGGAACGGCCAGTGATGATCCTGCGGCGGCCGGAGTTGCATTGTTCTTGTTTTTGCTTCCACGAGGGCGACCTCGACCTCGGGGCGCCACCGGAGAGCCAAGGTTCAGACGGGAACCATCTGCATCAGCCATGTGGACAAAGGAAAAAGGAAAACCCTAGATGGAGGGAGAAGATGATGCGGCGGAGGAGGAATCTGATTAGGGTTTTTACCCTTGCTAGAGGGTGCTTTATTTATAAGCACGTATTATCGGGCCCCCGTGCTAAAACAAGGCCCGTAAACATATTTTACAATAGGAGTTAAAATCTGCACACAGCAGACGATAATACCAAAGAGACAAAACAAGAAGAGGAGACTGTGGTCGCATAATATGAAAACCTCGACTTGGACTCGGGGGCTTGCAAATAGTAGACGTTAACAGGAGGAAGAAGAACTGAACTTTGAGCCTATGCTTGGTTACAAGTATCCAAACATAGCCTCGGGGGCTACTCCCATCGGGAGCGCTGAGCGCGCACCCGATAGAGGATGAGACAATCAATAGTGCAGATGAAGAAAGATTGTCATACAAACTTCGACAACATAGTCGACAAAATATAAAGAGATTACTCCCATCGGGAGCGAAGAAGTTAATTTAAAGTCCGAAATTCTTTGATTTTATCAGTCAAAAACTTGGCTGCGACATAAGATTCTCGAGTTGCGTTATCGCAACGAAACTCGAATGCCGTGATTTATCACGAAGGTAACCCCGGGATCCGTCCTGTGTGGCATGGTATACGCACATGGATGCGCTCTGCTGGTATGTATCCGTGTCTACGACGCGAAGAAAATCCTGGTGGACGCACTGGGTACCCTGAGAATCACTGGGATTCATTCATTGTAAGTCCTAAATGCGGCAAAAGAGTGGGTTTGACCGGTATCCCAAATTCAAGTCCAAGGGGATTGAATTTGAAGTAGGTGACAAGTATCTGTTTCGGCAGTTAACTGACCTCTTGATCCGTCAGAGTTGTCAGGCTTGTTCATCAAAACCCCTTGCGAAAAAATATCATAAAAATAAGTCGAAAGACCAAGTCAAAGATTTGAAGATAAGAAGAAGTCGAAGAAATAATCAAGTCAAAGATTTAAAGATTAGAGATTCAACCCGAATCTGCAATTCTGGTAGAATCTCAGGGGCTACTGACAAGGGTATAGTTAATAGAGCCCGTTAGTTGAGCACCCCTAAGGCCCGTATAGCCAGGCCCAATTGTAATAATAGTCGAATATGAGTTCCTACCGTATGTCGATATTGTAATCTGTGTCGGACCCTACCCGATCCTCGAGACCTGGCCACCTATATAAAGGGGCCAGGAGGGGACGGTGTAGGCCAGATTGAAAGCAAGCCAGGTAAAACACCCAAGTTTACTTTCGACGCATACCTATTTAGACTAACTTTACCTTCGAGTTCATCCGACGCCCTATCTCCCCGATCCTAAGTCCTTCATCTAGGACATTTGTCGAGTTAACCCCTCATCAGATGTTTTCTCAATTCAGAACGGATACAATTATCTTATAGTGAGTCAACTGTATAATGATATAATACACAATTGTCTCATGTTCAATCATAGAAAAATACATTTGACCACTTTGTTAGTAATTTTGGTTGAATAATTGGTATATCATGATAGAATCATTACAATAGGCTAACATAATTTTATTCGGATGTAGATATATGCATTTCCATATCCACATTTATTTCAATACCACATTTGCTTTTGTATTTTTAAAAAGAATACAGAGATTTACCACATCCATTTTCATGTTTGTCAGAATTTGGATATTATCATGAATATTTTCAATTCCCTGAATCGAATGTTGGATAATTTGAATTATCCACTATCAGTTCCCACCCCTACCATGACCCATGTTTCATTGTGTATTTCTGCCATTTTTGTTCTATTTTTGCATCACTAATTGGCCAACATGGAGCAAGCAAAGCTTTTATATTGACTTGGAGAAAAAAAAATTAAAGCTTCACCTCTAGTTGCAGATTGTTGTATTCGAATACTAGAAGTCAAGAACATCCAGGTTGACAATCCAGATAGAGATAGCCTAATGCGGCAGTAATTTTTTTAATGAAAATGGTAGGACCCTACTTTATAAAGATATTGACATTTTCAGTTGTACAAGTGATCGTACATAGGAGAAAGAAGAAAAGGAGCTAACTAAGTGATCAAATAAAATTGTCCACCCATGCTGAAGAAAGCCCATGTTTCTTTCTTGTTGCACTGGATTTGAGTCACTTCAACTCAGACTTGAAGCTTGATTTGCAGCTATTCAAATTAGGCTGAATTCTCTTGAACATATTTCTATTCCTTGTCATCCCCATAGCCCAGTAACAAAGGATTATAAGTTCCATAAAAAAATGGTTTATCCAGTTTTTGTTTGAGCGGAGAGATGCAATCCAGATGAGTGTCATCATCCTGGATATCATAGAGGGAGAGGTGATTTCTTGTCTCAAGAACAACCCTCTTGCATTGGACACTACTTTTTTTTTGAACATTCACTGGACACTACTGTAATCCTGAATGAGGAACTGCTTCCTCTGAGGGCTGTTCTGATGAAATACGAAGTGGGTTGCATACTTTTCAGCCCGGAGAGTTGAGACTTTAAAGAATGAATCAGCCCATATAAATTATACGCAGAGTACAGTACTGGGCCGCATTAGACGACATGGGCTAGTGAGATACGAGCTCCATCGATCTAAACTTTTTTTTTTGAGGGATCAATCGGTCTATCCTAATGAAGAGTAACTATCTCTTGGTAGACTCCATTTGAACTGTAAAAAAACTCGGTTTTCGAATTATTATTGATTACGCACAAGCAGGCTGTGCATGCACTAAATTGGCTGCAACCATGCACCCACAAAGACAACTACAACTGCAAGTGCTATCCCGACTAAACTGAACACTATCAAGAAGAAAAAGAAACATGTACTTGTACGTTGGTTGAATACTGGTTATGGCCTTTCGGTTGAGCACATTGTGCAATTTACATAGTTTTAAGAGATGCTTCAACACGTTTGTATTGACCATGACACTCCGGATTCAATTTCTTGGAATTTTGGCAAAGATGGATGCTATTCGGCTTCTTCGTCATACAAGATGCAATTGGGTCTCTTCCGCTGCAATGCCTTCAATGGTTTCAAAACAATGGGCTCCTCCTAAGTGGGATCTTTGCATGGTTAGTTCTTTAAAATCGTGTTTGGACGGTGGATCACTGCCTTTGTAAGCTTTTCAATCGAGTTCAAAAATCACCCACGCATATCATATTCCAATGTTGCTTCTCTCGACGCATTTGGACAAGCTTGAAGTCATGGTTTAAGCTCATTGACATACAACCACAAGAATGGACCATGATACACTCTACGAAGGATTGGTGGAGAGAAGTCATCCAAAAAAGAGGATAAGGGAAGAAGGCCCCAGCTTCCCTTGTGATGCTAGTTTTATGAAAAAATTGGAAGGAAAGAGATACCCGTGTTTTTAGAAGTCAATCGTCATCTGCCAATAATCATATCATGAAGATCAAAGAGGGGGTGGCTGTTGAATATATAAGCAATTTAACATAAGATTTAATCCGAAATAACCAATAATAAAGCATGATGATAATTGCAGGAATTAATCTAATCATGCATACTAGCAGAATAGACGAACAGATAACATCTAACACAGATAAAGAAATCACATCTATTCCAAACGCTAGTACAAGAAATTATAACAGAAACTGAAATAGGTAGGAGCAGATTGCATACGGTGCTGCAGGAGGATTCGCGTTCGCGTTCAGATTCGCGTTCGCGTTGGCGTTGGCGTTTGCGTTGGCACCAGCGTCGTCGGCCATGTCGTCGATGTAGAGGGCGCTGATGTCCGGGAAGAAGTCCTCGTCGGGGAAGGAGTCGTCGGTCGACGTGATGCCGTCAGTAGTCGCGCAGAAGCGCTCCCCAAAAACCTGATCGCCCCTCACCCGTACAGGTTCACAAGAGGCGGGGTTCCGGAGGCCTACTGTCCCGTCGTCCGGTGCATGCCGGAAGAGGGGATGGAGAAGGTGTAGCGGCGGCGCAAAGCTCTGGAGGCGAGAGACGGGCTGTGGTATAGCGTGATTAGGGTTTGCGCCTAAGCCTGCTTATATAGCGCCGGTCGGGTAAGACGTGGGCCGCAGCCCACGTCCGAGTTAGTAATAGCCCACGATCCGGAAAAACCGGAAACGGCTGAATAAAGAAATAACTCGTGCAGTAACTTTCCCGAACAGCAAAAAGATAAGTAAGCTCGGCACCGAGGCACAATTCCGCAAACTGCGGCGCGCGCGCGTCGTGACGAGGCGAGGCGAGGCGGGCGGCGGAGGAGGAGGAGCGCGCGTGTAAGTCTCTCCTCTTCTCTCACTTTAGGAGGTAGTAGAACACCCCACTATATATATTGGTGCAACTCCCCTCAAACTAGCAAGGTGGGACTAAACTTTGGTGCCATCCCCTGCTAGGCATGAATGGGCCAAGAGAATTTCAGAATTTGTATTGGGCCATAGACCAAAGCCCACAACCAAATTCCAACAATCCCCCACAAAGTCTCATTGGCACATCTCATCACATCACATCAAATAATTCCAGAACATTGTTTATATACCGGTGCGAGGTGGAGACTGTTAAGTTGAACTTCCACTCAGAACTTTATGCTACACTAGATTGCAACTTGAATAGTGGACTATGCCTTGAACTACAAGTTTGGTGCGCACTAGTTTCACACAAAGCCTAGACCGATACTAGGCTGCCGCAAGGCTTCCCCGCGGTTTGGAGCTTATGCGTCATACTCCATGGCCTTTCATGAGTTTATTAAAGAGCACCCAACTCCCATAGACTGCGACGTTTGACAGTCAAACTCATATAGGTATGTTCTTCAAAAGATGTTCTGCAGGACAACATCTTTGCTATAAACAAGCCACTTAGAACACATTAAGACAAATATCAACCTGCCATGCAGAATAGGAGAGTATTGCATCTATATGGAGTGGTAGTATAGTGTAAGGATACTCTCCTCTCAGCTAACCAACAGCTTGTCTCCCAGCTCTAATTCACGGGATCTCCGATCACATAGAGTGGGTTACCACTGTGGACAACTCAAAGTGTGGGTCTCAAACCCATCTCCCTCGATGCATTATCTACCACATTGCGTGATAGACCCTTTGTGAAGGGATCTGCCGGATTTTTGGATGTTTGGATATAATCCAATGCAATAACTCCGGAGTTTCTCATTTTCCTGACAGATTTCAGTCTCCTCTTCATATGTCTTGATGACTTCATATTGTTCTTAGAACTGTTTACTTTGATGATCACAGTTTGATTATCACAGTTCATAGGAATTGCGGGTATAGGTTTTTCAACCACAGGCAAGTCCATCAAGAGCTCTCGAAGCCACTCTGCTTCAACAGTGGCTGTGTCTAATGCTGTGAGTTCTGCTTCCATAGTTGACCTCGTTAAGATGGTCTGCTTGCAAGACTTCCAGGAAACAGCACCACCACTAAGCGTAAACACATAGCCGCTTGTGGCCTTAGTCTCATCAGCATCAGAAATCCAATTTGAGTCACTGTACCCTTCAAGTACCCTTGGATACCCAGAGTAGTGAACTCCATAGCTCGCAGTGCCACTCAAATAACGCAAAACCCTTTCAAGGGCCTTCCAATGAACATCTCCAGGATTTGACACAAATCGACTCAACTTGCTAACAGCAAAGGAGATATCAGGCCTCGTAGCACTGGCCAAATACATAAGCGAGCCAATAATCTGAGAATATCTCAGCTGATCTTTAGCATCCTTAGGATCTCCCTGATTCTTTCGAACCAACATGCTAGGATCATATGGCGTAGGACAAGACTTGCAGTCGCTATACCCAAAACGACTCAAGATCTTTTCCACATAGTGAGATTGAAGCAGTGTTATCCCACCATCGTCATCTCTCAGTAGCTTGATGTTCAAGATCACATCAGCCACTCCTAGATCTTTCATCTCAAAACAATGAGATAGAAAGTCTTTGACCTCCTTGATAACATCAAGACTGGTCCCGAATATCAATATATCATCAATATACAGACATAAGATGACTCCTTGGCCCCCACCATGGCGATAGTACACACACTTGTCAGCTTCGTTAACAACAAAGCCTACAACAGTTAAAGTTCTTTCAAACTTCTCATGCCACTGCTTAGGTGCTTGCTTAAGACCATACAAAGACTTTAGCAACTTACACACCTTTCCTTCTTGACCACCTACCACAAATCCATCCGGCTGATCCATATAAATCTCCTCATCTAACTCTCCATTTAGGAAAGCCGTCTTAATGTCCATTTGATGAACGAGAAGACCATGCGAGGCAGCCAGGGATAGTAGTACTCGGATAGTGGTCAATCTGGCCATAGGTGAATAAGTATCAAAGAAGTCTTCGCCTTCTTTCTGGGTATAACCCTTAGCAACAAGGCGTGCCTTGTACTTCTCAATAGTACCATCAGGTCTAAGCTTCTTCTTGAACACCCACTTACATCCTACAGGTTTGCACCCATAAGGACGATCAGTAATTTCCCAAGTTCCATTTGCCAAGATGGAATCCATCTCACTGCGAACGGCTTCTTTCCAGTAGTCCGCATCTTGAGATGCATAGGCTTCTGAAATAGAAGTGGGAGTATCATCCACAAGGTATACAATAAAATCATCACCAAAGGTCTTTTCAGTCCTCCGTCTCTTACTCCTAGTAGGAGCTTTATTGTTATCCTCCACAGGATTTTCAGAATGTTCTATCGAAATGGTGGGTTTAGGAATTGTAAATAATTCTTGACTAGATGAACTAGGCATCTCCTGATTTGATGAACTAGACAAACCTTTCATTGGAAAGATGTCCTCAAAGAAAGTCGCATCATTCGACTCCATAATAGTACCAACACGCATGTCAGATACTTCAGATTTACTATCAAAAATCTATAGCCAATGCTGTGAAACGCATATCCCAGAAGAACACAGTCCACGGTTTTTGGTCCAAGCTTTCGCTTCTTGGGTACTGGCAAGTTTACCTTTGCCAAACAACCCCAAGTCCGTAAGTAAGAGAGTTTTAACCTTTTCTTTTCCCATTCCTCAAATGGTGTAATTTCTTTGTTCTTAGTGGGAACCCAATTTAGGACATGACACGCAGTCAAGATCGCCTCCCCCCACCATGCCTTGGAGAGACCCGAAGTGTCTAACATGGCGTTAACCAAATCAGTTAGAGTACGGTTCTTTCTTTCAGCCACCCCGTTAGATTGGGGCGAGTAGGGAGGCGTCCTCTCATGGATTATACCATGTTCCGCACAAAAAGAATCAAATTCATTGGAAAAGAACTCTCCACCACGATCGGACCTAAGCCGCTTAATCTTTTGATCAAGTTGATTTTCTGCTTCAGCTTTATAGATTTTGAAATAGTTCAAAGCTTCATCTTTAGATTTCAGAAGATACACATAACAGTATCTGGTGGAGTCATCAATTAATGTCATAAAATATTTCTTTCCACCTTTTGTCAACTCACCATTCATCTCACAAAGATCTGAATGTATGAGCTCTAGTGGTGCCAAATCTCTTGCCTCCGCAGTCTTATGAGACTTGCGAGGTTGCTTTGCTTGCACGCACACTTGGCACTTAGAGCCCTTGACATTAGTAAATTTCGGAATTAAACTCATGTTGGCTAGCCGCGTCATGCAACCAAAGTTAATATGACAAAGTCGTGAATGCCAAATATTGGACTCATTATCATTGCAAACATGATTAATAACTTTAGTGCATAAGTCTGACAAAGAAAGGCGGAACAAGCCTCCGCACTCATAGCCTTTCCCAACAAATTGTCCATACTTAGATATTACAACTTTATTGGACTCAAAAACCAAATTAAAACCATCTCGACACAGAAGAGATCCGCTGATGAGATTTTTATTGATGGAGGGAACGTGCTGCACATTCTTCAGCTGTACGGTCTTCCCCGAAGTGAACTTCAGATTTACCGTACCAACACCTTGAACAAAAGCATGTGAGCCATTTCCCATCAGCACGGAGCCAGCCCGTGCGACCTGATAAGAAGAAAACATGGAAATATCAGCACATACATGTATATTGGCACCGGTGTCTATCCACCATTCAGGCGAATGACAAACTGAAAGGATAGTAGGAAATATACCGTACCCAGCATCCTTCATATCGGTATCACCAACAACAACATTGGCAGAATTGCCGCCGTTTCCATGTGAACGCTTATCAAAGCGTTTAGGGCAGCTAGGAGCCCAATGATTCGGATCACCACACACATGGCAGGATCCTTTCTTCTTATATTCAGTCTTCTTCTTGAAGTTGGTAGTCTGCGAGGCCTTGTTCTTGCCATCAAACTTTCCCTTGCCCTCAAACTTGTTCTTATTCTTGGACTTGTGGGACTGGAAGTTATTCTTCTGCACCACATGTGCACTAGAACTTCCATCAAAGCCTCGAACACGTGTATCCTTTGCTCTCGCTTTTTCCTCAACATGAAGAGAACCAATGAGATCCGAAACGGAAAACTCCTGTCTCTTATGTTTCAGAGAAGTAGCAAAGTTCCTCCATGAAGGAGGAAGCTTGGCAATAATGCCACCGACCACGAACTTGTCCGGTAAGGTACACTTGAACTGCTCGAGTTCTTTGGCAAGAGACTGTATCTCATGAGCCTGCTCCACAATGTGACGGTCATCAGTCATCTTATAATCATAGAATTGCTCCATGATATACAGCTCAGTGCCAGCGTCAGAAACATCAAACTTGGCTTCTAGCGCATCCCACGCATCCTTGCCATTATCAAATGACATATAGGTGTCAACAATGTTGTCACCAAGAATGTTGAACAAAGCCCTCATAAACATGTTGTCGACTTTCTGAAAAGCTTCCTCCTGAGCAGGAGAAAGATCTCCCTCAGGTCTGCCAAGAGTGGCGCTATAGCAGAAACTGAAATAGGTAGGAGCAGATTGCATACGGTGCTGTAGGAGGATTCGCGTTCACGTTCAGATTCGCGTTCGCGTTGGCACCAGCGTCGTCGGCCATGTCGTCGATGTAGAGGGCGCTGATGTCCGGGAAGAAGTCCTCGCCGGGGAAGGAGTCGTCGGTCGACGTGATGCCGTCAGTAGTCACGCAGAAGCGCTCCCCAAAAACCTGATCGCCCCTCACCCGTACAGGTTCACAAGAGGCGGGGTTCCGGAGACCTACTGTCCCATCGTCCGGTGCACGCCGGAAGAGGGGATGGAGAAGGTGTAGCGGCGGCGCAAAGCTCTGGAGGCGAGAGACGAGCTGTGGTACAACGTGATTAGGGTTTGCGCCTAAGCCTGCTTATATAGCGCCGGTCGGGTAAGACGTGGGCCGCAGCCCACGTCCAAGCTCGGCACCGAGGCACAATTCCGCAAACCGCGGTGCGCGTCGTGACGAGGCGAGGCGGGCGGCGGAGGAGGAGGAGCGCGCGTGTAAGTCTCTCCTCTTCTCTCACTTTAGGAGGTAGTAGAACACCCCACTATATATATTGGTGTAACTTCCCTCAAACTAGCAAGGTGGGACTAAACTTTGGTGCCATCCCCTGCTAGGCATGAATGGGCCAAGAGAATTTCAGAATTTGTATTGGGCCATGGACCAAAGCCCACAACCAAATTCCAACAGTGGCTTTGTGGAGGCACTTAGTAACATTAGGCCACGGGATTAGGCCTTTTATATTTTGGCCTTGGCCTATGCGAAGACTTGGTTTGTAGGACCTCTAAAGCTTTTTAAAATCAATGAAAATAACAAATATTTTATATTGTTTCAACAAGAACCTGGTTATTTTTTATATTAAAGGCACGAAGTGCCCGACTTTAAATTAATAAAGCCCTTAGGTTTAACAAGGTACGATGCATGCTGCGCATACAACTTAGCCAAAGTAACAACAGATAGAAGGGGCCGGCCTCCCCAAACAGACCAAAGGGACATCACCAGCAGGAAGAGTCAGTCACTTGGCACGCTTGCTGCATGGAGTTTTCTTAGATTTCTTATCATCCACTTTAAGCTTGCTTTGACCTTGGGCTTTGATGTGGGCTCCCATAGCTGCAAAAAGATCAAAGGTTTGACAATCACATCAGCAGAGTGGCGAATGAGTTTAGGCTCTCGTAAGCTTATTTCTAACATGCCAAAGAGCCAAGCCAAGGACCGCGCCGCGAAGAGGGCCTAGACCGTACGTCTATGCCTTCCCAACAAACTTGACACTAAGGAGTAAAACTGTGGAAAATTTGCTGGTGACCAACTGAACCTGGTTATTGCACATAGTATAAATGTCAGGGCTGGAATAACGAGCCGCTCGGATCGTTAAGGCTCGGCTCGTTAAAGCTCGTAATCAATAAGGCTCGGATCATTAAGCTCGTTAAGAATAACAAGTTGAAATCATTGTTTGGCTCGGCGTTATATGTTAGCCAGTGCTTGCGAGCTGCTCGTTAAGATCGTTAAGAAAATATTGCTTAAGCCTAATTAATATTTTAATATATTGGTAGGCAATATATACACTAGCTAGCATCTGGATTCAATAATGCAAAGCAACGTAGCGTGTATCAGCAGCCTGTCACAAATAATTAGCCCTTTATAAAAAAACAAATAATTACCCCTCATTCACTTTTGATTTTTCTTTTAGATAAATCATGAACATAACATATTGGATTACCATTTATTAACAATCTTAATGAGTAGCTCACGAACACCATCTAATTGATTATTTAGCTCGTTAACTTTAACAAGTAAAATTTGCTACTCAGCTCGTTAGGAAAATGTTTAGCTCACAAATGAGTATCCCTCGTTGCACTTGTTGCATACGACGCCTTGCAATGCTAGTACTCCCTCCGATCCATAATATTCTTCGCTAATATGGATGTATCTATCACTAAAATATGTATAGATACATCCGTATTAGCGAAGAGTAATATGGGTCGGAGAGGGTACAACAATCCACGCCAGCGCGGACACCTGGACACCAGAGATTTTTTTTCACTCCCCAGTCGGATCCGCGTCACGTCTGACGAAGGCAGCCAGGCAGGCAAAAGCATGGGCTCAACCAGAAGATCATGAACCCGCGTCGCTTTCGGACACAATCCACGAGCACAGAGCGATAGAGTTCCATTCCATCACAGGCCAATCGACGAGCCGCCTCCATGCGACAGTCAGCAGCTCGATCGCAGGTCAGCATGGCGGTTACCGGCCGCCGGCGTGGAGCCGTCTTCTTCTTCACCCCGCCGACGGCCGACCGCGACGCCCCTCCGCGCGCCGCCTCAGCAAGTCAGCAGCTTGCACGTACGCAGCGGATGCTTCAACGCAACGAATTGGTCCGTCACTGCAGAGCTTTTCTCTCCTTTCTGCTGACTAGCAGATGAGGGACGTGGCAGAAGCATGGTCCGGCCATGATCAGACGCACTGCCGCTAACTTAACGCGTCGTAGAACGAACACGGATAAGCATCACGTTGTTGTCTTGTCTTCGTGTCCTCTTTTAGCGGTCTTTTAAATTCGCAGGGTTCCAAATTTGTGGGAACAATAGAGTCCATATTTTACTGCTGGAATGTTTAAGATATTGAATCGGTGCTGAACTTCTGTAAGCGGATGATTCTTCCAAGAGGACGGAGTATGGTGCAACGAAATCATTTAGACATAATTTTTTATATGAATCAACCTACAAATCAAACAACCCTCTCCATTTTTAATGAATTCTTCGGAATAAATAAAACCATTGGTCTAGCATTTGACGAGCAAATGCATATTTTTGTTTCTTTTGCCATCATATATACTGTTCAACATGCAAGGGTTTTATTGAGTGCGGCGTCTATACTCCCATGCTCCAGTGAGGCAAAAATTAGAAGATTCTAAAATGGTACTTCAAAGTATCAACAAACCCTTAATTTTCCCGTGGATATACACATATGTTTTGTAAGTACGTGTAATTTTCTCTTGAGTGATACATTCAGTTTTGGGCTATGCAAAAAAAGACAAAACTCAATTTGCTCCCACGTTTGTTTTCTTTGTGTAGATTGTAGATTAAAATATATTATGATAAAAAAGTACGCACATACTAAACATGTATATGTACTCGCGTAAAATTTTCAATTTTTTTTTAATTTTTAAAATGAGGTTTTTGAAAAAAAAATCAAATGGAGCTCGAGGAGCTCGGGGTCTAAAATGATTATTTGATGTTTTAGAGCCACACAACATTATTAAGATTGACCATTTAAAAACAAAAACTACCAGCATCCGAAACTAAAAAAAGTTATACATCTAGGTTTATGTGAACCACACTTTCATAATGCATGAGTACATTTTTTTCTTTCAAAAAACATGTTATTCACCAACGAAAATCAAGGACGCCTTACCCTTTAGGACATAGGGAGTAATATATTTTTTACTTAATAAGAATATTTGTGTGTGAAAACACCTCGTCAATACTTTGACCGTATTAGGTGTTAGGAGATGTCACGCTAGCGATGGCCACATGTAGAAATGGCTCCTTCTCCTTGTTTTGTTGCTAAGCATTTTAGTTCATTGTTTTTGTATGTGACACTTGTAGTATCTCAATGACAATGATCGCAACTTTGCAAGATTGATTTGGGAATTTCAAATATACCGAAAGTGATATAACGACCACATAAGTGGAAACTATATCTCCCGAAAAAAAGAGTGGAAACTATTAAATATCACAACAAGGAAATTTACAATTTGAAAGTTGACACCATTCATAAGACTTAGATGTGGATCCATTGCAATATCCACTGGGCAACAATGACAACTTACAAATAATACCCCCTCCGTTCAACAATAAGTGATGTGGATTTGTCTAGATTTAACGTATCTATATATTAAAATACATATAGATATATCATATATGCAAATTTAGATAAATCGACATCACTTATTATAGGACATATTTATTTGTTTCTTGGCGGTTGCGAAAAATAAAAGAAAGGTAACATTTTAATCAAGTCTAAAGCATCAATGCTTTTTTAAAGGAAAGAAAGTACTCAGCATTTATCCAATTTTTGTATGGTACTAACGAAAGAGCAGAAAAAAAAATCTGGAAAACGAGATATTATAGACAAGTCCAAATCCATCAATTCTTATCTAAAGGAAAGAAAGCAACTGTGGGCCAGATCATTCAATTATCATCACCAACTTTCTGTTGAGCGCAACAACACTTCGAGTCTGTGAAGCTGGCTACTCCACGAGTCAAAAGCAGCAGGCGACCCATGCTCACTAAGATCCACGAGTCGCGCAACTACACATTTCTTTCCATTTTCCACGCGGAAGTTTTAACATTTTTACGCGCACAAAAGTAACTGAATACATCATGTGAAATATTTCGAAGACCGAAATACAAGAATTTTCCATGGGGATCTCGTCAGCAGCGGCCGTCACTTCTCTTACCCGTGAGGCCGTGACGCTACCTATCTTAGGAACTTCCCCTTTTGCTCAACTGCCACGTTTAGATTTTTTGCCTACCGGAGACCATTTTTAGTCACCACTCATTCCACTTTTTTTTTCCTTTTTACTAGTTGTGCTCTATTGGTCTACTAGTAAGCTTGCACGTGCAACGCAAGACTTTTCTAATATAGATTAACAATAATTTATCTCATAGTTTTTTATTCCCTCATGTGACAAGTCAATCTTTATCATGGAATGCTCATACTGTAATTGTCCCTTATATCATTTGTAATTGCAAATCCCAACCAAAAAATGCTAAATGAGTTTTTTTTGCTAAATTATAAGACCGAAAGAGACGTGCAAATTAATGATCGATTGATATTAAGCACATATATTTCCACAAGTTCTTTCAAATAAAAAGGCACATCAATCATTTTACATCAAGTATATTGTTGATTTCTTCAAAATATCTTTCAAGGGGTGGGGAAATAAAAATCAACCAAGCTAGTACATTCATGAATGACTCAACAAACAATCTCTACTTTCAAATCCTATGAAAGTATAAAAATTCTTTTAAACATCACATTTTATTTCATATCTTAATTGCCCTCGTATCTCGTCACATACAGGCTTCAGGGCAACACCACTCGCATTTTCTTGGTGGTACTGAGCTCATTGGAACTACTGCGTAGCAATCTCTCAAGCGGTAGCTGGTCCTGTCCTTTGACCACACGAAAATGAGAATATTAGCAATCTTTGTTGTGAACATTAAAACATACGGTGGAAGCCCAGAAGTTCAAAAGCTGAACACCGTTACAATGCAAAACCATAAGTGCACTGCAAGCATATCTGGTACAAACAAGTTCCAACACAAAAAGAGACCCTACTAAGAAAATCGTCATATCACTGAACCACACCGAATAACTTATAGTAATTGTCTGACAAGAGAAAAACATGAGAACATCCTACTGGAGCCAGTATAGTTTACCATCGAGTGAAGATTTGGTGTATATGGGCATCAGTGATCTCGCTTTTTTAAAGACGTCAAAAATTATATTTTTAAGTTTCAAAAAATTGTGAAAAAAATATTCGGATGTAGCCAACTATTTATCCTACAAACGTGCAAAAATCCATATACAAATACTTTGTATTTTTGGCTACACAAAAATATCAAACATGTAGATCTATTATGTATGTTTTTAAATCTACAAATGTTACCACAATTTGTCATTTTTGTATAGCCCTGAATATAACGAATTTCATACTAAAATTTTGCATGCTTGTAGGTTACATTATTGACTATGTCCAGATTTATTTTCATAACTTTTTTAGATTTAAAAATATGATTTTTCATTTTTTTAAATAGAGGGATCACTGGAACCCAGAGCCCAAAACACTTTCCGACATGATTCTTTCTGAGACATTTTTTATTTACGATTGTTTTACATAAGATGCAAAGAAAGAAAAAAGAATGCAGTAGAAGCTCACAATGTCCCTGTATTAATAGTTGCTCATCAATGAAAAGGTACAGCGTCCATTCATACGCTTCTAGCATGAACCAGCACCTGCAAACATAATAATTGATGGGACAAGCTACGCTGTTTTAGTTACAAGGTCTTCAAAAGTTCTATAACTTCTAGTCTTGGCTTCTCATATGTGGAGAAAAGGTTAAATATTGCTCAACTATTTGACTGAATAATGTCGGCTTACCCTTTGTAGAGACCTTCTGTTCTAAGCATCTCCCAACATGAATGACGGACTCTGTATTATTCTTGATATTTCCATTTGGGAATAAATTAAGCTAAGACCAAGTTAGATGCATACTTATGCAGCGGTAATTGAATGACAGCAGTAACTCTCACCATCTTATTCGAAGGGAAAAAAATCCTTCATGGCATTTCGTCAAACATCTCTCACACACATCATTGGCTTTCTTTGTGATGTGCCCTTCCTGCTCTGTGTGGATCTCCCTTGCGGATGAACGGGAGCATTCATATGCCTAGCTCATCTATCACATGATATGTGCATAATTGATTCTAGATTAAGGGATTAGGTACCTCAAAATTTACGGTGACGAATGCGTATGCAGGAGATGCAGGACCCTGCCGTCGGGACGGCTGTCGACACTACAGGGCAGGGTGGTCAGAAGGCGAAGGGCGGCGGCATCCTCGTGACGGTCAGGGCGGCGCGGCGTCCTTGAATATGGCGTCGTGGAGGACGACAGCGTCCTGGAACACGGCGGGAACCGTCGTGGAGGACGGTCAGGGCGGCGCGGCGTCCTTGAATATGGCGTCGTGGAGGACGGCGGCGTCCTTGAATATGGCGTCGTGGAGGACGGCAGCGCCATGGCAGCGACGTCGAGGCAGGACAGCGACGGCCGAGCTTGTGATGGGCGGCGGCGTAGGCGTCTGGAGACGGGTCGCGGCGTCCATGCCAAAGGATCAGATCTCCAGCGGCTAGGTGGCTAGGCCTGCTTCGCGATGCGGAGATGTCGTCCAGCCATCGAGACCTTGGTCGAGCAGTTCCTGTGCGGGGCGTTTTGCAAACATAATTAGCTAGCGAGATCTCGGGATAATAATTCGGCATCGTTACTTTTTGCGACGGAAATTGCGGGAGGGAGAATAAGTCAATCTGGACCGTTTGTTACAAGTGTATGGATGATTAAGATTTAATTTTCTAGCCAAGTTTGCTCTTTTATAAGTAGTAGAGATACATATTACTTTTCTTTCCAGTATTTTGCTTGAGAGAGCTCCTTCTTTTCTCAGGCATTTTTTTGCACCGTGCACATCGAGAAATCCGAGGATCAAAGGCGGCCTGGTTTCTAATCAAAGGAACATCAGTTACATACAAGCATTCATAGCTAAGAAAATCTACCTAAGACAACACATAATAAAAGTCAAAAGGTATGTGTATAATTCATGTCGGGATATAATATGCATCCACAATGTATCTTACAATTTGGATCCACGACGAACAAAAAAGAATGTTGTGAATACTAGAATATACAAGCGATGTGGATAGTATTATGTCGGTACTATTCATAGTGAAATTAATCTGAGCTGTAAGTTTTGGGGTATAAAGGGGTTTATCGTTTATATTTTTGGGAAAAGGTCCAATGATCTATTGATAATCATCAACAATAGTATAAATAGCCTAAAAGTCATAAAAATCAAATATGTCCTTGGACCACCCAGCGACGACTACCAACATTGGAGCGAGCTAAGACGCACCACCGTTCTTGCCATTCTATCACTGCAAGTTTCGTAGTAGATCTTGTTCTAATAGACGGACAAGAAGGCATAGTGCTAAGGGCTAAGGCCCCAAAGGACCCAACACACCAAAACAACAACCATTAATTACTCGTGATGAGAAAAATAGATTGGAAGAGCCAAACTTGAAACGACATTAAGGAACACAAAGGCAACCGAATCCTATGAGATCTGCCAGACACACAACTCCACGTGTCCTCTGCGGGTGCTGGGCGCACCATCGAGCGAGGATAGGGCAGGAAGACCTTATTATCACTTCAAAAAGTCGCCACCACCTCACCATTCCAAAGAAGATATTGAAAAAACTAAAGCAAGAAACGAAAATCCTAGCCAGCGCAGACGAAGGGGATTGAAACGCTAGCCGCATGAGGATCACGTCCTCTCTCTTGTCGCACCATTTCGGCAAGGAAACGGTTTATCATTTGTGTTACTTTCTTTGTCTCCTTCAATCTTTTGTGCTATTTTTACCTTATGGATAAAACTGTTTCTACAAAAACAAGAGTCATGAAACACATGAAGAATTCTGTTGACAGTTAATTAGAAACAAGAATAACACGGTTTAGACCGCAAACTCGATCGTATTCCGATCCTGTTCCAACTGAAAATTTGGCACATCAATTGCCTCGATCGTCTTTTATTCCATCTCTAGCTTTGACGTCGTTCTCCCATGTCACCCTGCCCACCCATATATGTGCGCACCTTGACGGCTCACGTACGTTCTTTTCTATCTTGTTCTTCAGGAGACGTGCAGCGCTACATAACACTGCAGGGATTGCTTGACTGACTCTACCTGGGACTCTTCACTAGTTCGCACGCACGTGTGATAAATACTGGCTGCAACTTTCTTGGATAATCATAGGCAGACTTCTTTACAGTTGCACTCCTTCCCCGAACTCTCCGAGGCTATGCATCCATGTCCCCATCTCGAGCTTTTGTCTTGTACACTACGTACTGTAATTAACTCCTTCACCTTCAGAGCCCGGTTCAATATCGCCCTTTGATTTCGACCTTGTGTGAACCCCGACACACATCCTAGTAGACCCAAGAAGTAGTAGTAATATGTAGTTTAACTTTTCAAAAATTACTACTTTCTTCAACCACTATTACCTACTGTTAATATGAATATATCTAGATACATTTTAATATCTAGATACATCTATATTAAAGACAAGTAATAGCGGTCGGAGGGAGTAGACACTATGTTTACAAACAGGTGTATTACTGGTGGCTCGTATGTGGAGCTGATGTACAATGATTGGGTTCAAATGAACACAATAAAATTTCTAAATCCTTCATTAGTTTAGTCTCTATTACTGCTTATTAGTGAAACTAGTAAAAGTCACTTCCACGTGAAGTCAAGATTTTTTTTAGATAAACTAAAGTCAAGGTTGTCTCTAGTCCAGCTAGCCAAGTGGTAGTAACTTTTAGATCAAGACGAGACCTCTCCCATGAGACCGAGCAGATAAGATCATGACCGTGTCCATGTCTTTTTGTATTTTCTTGGTAAAATGAAATCCGTCAATATTAATTTTTTAAACACATGGAAGTACGCTTTTTTTGAACGGGATGGGCCCGAAGGCCCTAGAAGCTTTCATTCATCAAAGCGGTGACACATTACAAGTAGACCCTGATACGTCTTAAACGTATCTATAATGTTTGATGCTCCATGCTTGTTTTTATACCATTTGTTTAGTGTTTCGTTGCACTTCGTGATGTTTTTATGCATTTTTCGGAACTAACCTACTAACAAGATGCCACAGTGCCAGTTCCCTATTTTCTGCTGTTTTTGTGTTTCAGAAAAGTTACACAGGAAATATTCTCGGAATTGGATGAAACAAAAGCCGAACGTCCAGATATTAAACGAAGCTTCCAGAACACCGAAGAGGAGACGGAGCCGAGTCAGGGGCCAGCCTCACCATGAGGGAGCGCGGCCCAGCCCCTGGTCGCGCCCCCTATGAGTGAGACCCCCCTGGTCCACCTCTGGCGCTGCCCCTTCGCCTATAAAGACCCCCCGACGGGAAAAACCTAAGTACCCGATCAATTTTCCAGAAACACATTGCGATCCACCGCCGTCATCGACCCGAGATCTAGAGGGTCTAGAAGCTCTTTCCGGCGCCCTGCCGGAGAGGGGAATCGCCACCGGAGGTCTTCTTCATCGTCATGCTTGCCTCCGACGCGATGAGTGAGTAGTCTACCTTGGACTATGGGTCCATAGCAGTAGCTAGATGGTTGTCTTCTCCACCATGTGCTTCATGTTTAGATCTCGTGAGCTGTCTTACATGATCGAGACCACCGTTATGTAATTCTACATGTTATGTTTGTTGGGATCCGATGAATATTGGTGTTATGTTGAGTTGATGTGCTGAATATTATCTTATGTTATCTCTATGTTGTTTATGATCTTGTATGCTCTCCGTTGTTAGTAGCTATCTTGGCCAAGTAGATACTAGTGACTCCAAGAGGGGGTATTTATGCTCGATAGTTGGGTTCATGCCTCTATTTAATCTGGGGGAGTGACAGAAACCTCTAAGGTTGTAGATGTGCTGTTGCCACTAGGGAGAAAACAATATTCTTATGTCCAAGGACATATGCTTTGTTTACATTACACATTTTGCTTAATGCAGTTATCTGTTGTTCGCAACTTAATACTCATGGGGTGTTCGGACGATATCCCCGTGGGTGGATTATTAGTCATAGATGCAGTTGGATGGCGGTCTATGTATTTTGTTGTAATGCCCAAAGTAAATCTCATAGTGATCCTCGCGACATATGCACGTTATATTTATTCTATCAATTGCCCAACTATAATTTGTTTACCCAGCATGTGCTATTTATCTTATGGAGAGACACCACTAGTGAACTGTGGACCCCGGTCCAATTTCCTTTATATTGCTATCACCTATTTATTTTACTCGCACTGTTTACTTTCTCGCATATTACTATTGCTTTCCACTCGATACGCTCATTCCTTTGTTTACAGCAAATCGGTGAGATTGACAACCTCATCGTAAGTTGGGAGAAATGTATTTGGTTGTGTTATGTGCAGGTTCCACGTTGCTACTAGTTGAAGACGCGCTAACAAGTTATTGTTAACGGCGCCCTTGTTGGAGTGTCACTAGGCTAGCAAGCATCACCTTCTGGAGTTTAGCTTTTTCCTACTGGACGATTAAACATTAGTTTCTTACTGAGGGAAAATTTGCTACTGTGCTCATCATACCTTCCTCTTGGGGTTCCCAACTGGACGGTGAAATTACATCAACACCGTGCCGCATCAGACCCCCGTGAAAATGGCTGCTATTTTTACAGAGAAGGCCCTCGAAAAAGGAACAGAAACGCGATCCGGTCCCTAGGCTTCTCCACCGATTCTGGTGCTAGCGGTCAGTCTAGGCCTAATTTATTTATGAGAGTTTGCACATGTGTCCTCTAAGCGTCATTTTGTTGCAAGGTTTTTGGTCTTGCTTTGCTCACAGTTCCTGCTATTTTTGTGTTTTATTTATCTATGTTGTATATATGAAATGCTAGAACCATACTTTATCAATAGTTTCATAAAAAGTAGTATTGGTTTTCCACATTTTCAAATATCGCCTAGGTTGTTAAATTTTAATTTTAATTTTTTTATGTACTAGATATGGCTAAAACCTCATGTGATGTGATCCCTAATGTAGGATATATCTCCATTGTTGGTGAGTTTAGCATATCCACCCTTTTAAGCTAATTTTATAGGTTTATTGGTTGCCAGGGTGACATTTATATAGATGACTCTATCACATGCATCCCTCTGAGTAAACACACCTTAATTTTATAATTTGAAACCACTCTTGGTTTGAGAAGCTTGTTTAGCGGGAGTATAGTTTTTCGAATAGCATAAAAGCACTCACTACAAAAGAAGTTGTAGTTATTTCATCTAAATCTAATCCAATAATAATGTATACTTAATGTTACATATTCCTACAAGACTCTGTCATGAGTGATTTGGCACCTGTTCTGTCATGTCCACTTAAGCCCGAGCTTTATATAGTGGCGCTCTATCTAGATCGAAGCCCTCGGCGGCCCCTGTGCATGGCGAGCATGGACAACGGAACTATCAAATTATGCAATAATTGAATAAACATATGCCGAAATTAACTAAACACATGAAACAAAATAAATCAAAGTGGATAACAAATTTAAGGAGCACATACAAAATTAATAGTTGTGCGCGACATGAAAAATGCTTTATTGCAAGAACATCACAATGTATATGCAACACGACTGTGAACTATGATAGAGAACCAAGCGGTGCAATACAATATATATGTCTACGTAACAAGAATTGTTCACATAATTAACATGTAAAAATAACTTTGCATCATCAAAATCACTCGAGTCATTTACATCATAAGTTTATAGAGCAATGCGATTTCTATTCCCTCGCATCGTGCTTCATGACAAGCCCAAATTTAACTTTATAAAGATTTAGTTAAAGATAAAGATTTCATAGACTGAAAAGTTGATTCACATGTCAAGAGCATGCAAATCCCGATAGTAAACTAGCTCCAATACCATCATAATTGAATTGGAGTGGATTAGAGGGGAATTGGGGGATTTTGACTTGGATGTGATTTAATCTTATGGAGAGACACCACTAGTGAACTGTGAACCCCGGTCCAATTTCCTTTATATTGCTATCACCTGTTTACTTTACTCGCACTGTTTACTTTCTCGCATATTACTATTGCTTTTCACTCGATACGCTCATTCCTTTGTTTACAGCAAACCGGTGAGATTGACAACCTCATCGTAAGTTGGGAGCAAAGTATTTGGTTATGTTGTGTGCAGGTTCCACGTTGCTACTAGTTGAAGACGCGCTAACAAGTTATCGTTAACGGCGCCCTTGTTAGAGTGTCACTAGACTAGCAAGCATCACCTTCTGGAGTTTGGCTTTTTCCTACTGGACGATTAAACCTTGGTTTCTTACTGAGGGAAAATTTACTACTGTGCTCATCATACCTTCCTCTTGGGGTTCCCAACTGGACGGTGAAATTACATTAATGATGTCTACACACGCTTCTATTCTTGTAGACAGTGTTGGGCCTCCAAGTGCAGAGGTTTGTAGAGCAGCAGCAAGTTTCCCTTAAGTGGATCACCCAAGGTTTATCGAACTCAGGGAGGAAGAGGTCAAAGCTATCCCTCTCAAACAACCCTGCAATTACGATACAGAAAGTCTCTTGTGTCCCCAACACACCCAATACACTTGTCAGATGTATAGGTGCACTAGTTCGGCGAAGAGATAGTGAAATACAAGTGGTATAGATAATTATAAGTAGTAAATGCAATCTGGAATAAAAATGGCAGCAAGCAAACAAGTAACAAAACAGCAAGTAAACGGTGTGCAAAGCTTGGAAACAAGGCCTAGGGATCATACTTTCACTAGTGGACACACTCCCAACAAATATAACATAATTGAACAAATAAATAACTTCTCTTCACTATGCTACTCTGAATTACTCTCCTATTGAATAACACTAATCATTGCGTAGTGACTACAGAAGCACCCCTTAAAGTTCATCAAGTACTTGACAAACACCGCTCATAGAGATATCCAAATCAAATCACAACTCAAGATAAATATTATTGCAACTTAGACCAAGTACTAACACGGTGCACACACTGTCAACATTACACCATGAAAGGAGGAATAGATCACTTCAATACTATCATAGTGATAATTATTCTCATAATCCATAAGAGATCACAATCGTAGCCTAGACCAAGTACCACCATGATGCACACATTATCACCGTTACACCATGGCAGGAGGAATAGATTACTTTAATAACACCACTAGAGTACATATAATGATGAAGAGTAGCATCTACTTATTCAACATGATACAAAGCTCACGATCACATAAAGATCACATCATGGGAGAGAGAGGTGAACCACATAGCTACCGGTAGAGCCCTCAGCCCCGGGGATGAACTACTCCCTCCTCATCATAGGAGACAGCAAGGTTGATGGAGATGGCGGTGAGGTCGATAGAGACGGCGGAGACGGCGATGGAGACCGATGGAGATGGCTCCGGGGGCACTTCCCCGTCCCGGCAGGGTGCCGGAACAGAGACTTCTGTCCCCCGAAATTTGTCTTCGACGGCGGCGGCGCTGCGGAACTGTTCTGGAAATTTTGCCGACTCCTCTAGGGTTTTCCGTCCCGAGGCTTTATATAGGTGAAGGGGCGTCGTCAGGGGGCTGCCAGGGTGCCCTCAGACGTAGGGGGCGCAGCCAGGGGCTGGGCCGCGCCCCCTCATTGTGAGGCTGGCCCCTGGCCCCCCTCCGGCTCTCTTTCGGTCCTCGTCCTTCGTCCGGGAAAAATAGGAGTTCTGGAACTTGTTTCGTCCGATTCCGAGAATATTTCCTGTGTAGCTTTTCTGAAACATGAAAACAGCAGAAAACAGGGAACTGGCACTGTGGCATCTTGTCAATAGGTTAGTTCCAGAAATCGCATAAAAACGCCACGAAGTGTAACGAAACACAAGGCAAATGGTGTAAAAACAAGCATGGAGCATCAAAAATTATAGATACGTTTGAGACGTATCAGCATCCCCAAGCTTAACTCCTGCTCGGCCTCGAGTAGGTAAGTGATAACAAAAGAAATAATTTTTTAGGTGATATGCACCATCACAATCTTGATCATATAGGTAAAGCATTGAGTGCTGAGATCAAAGAACTTAAAACATGGGCATGAAAGACATAATCTTGATAATAGAAACTTGGCAACCATGTTATAACATGAAAAAGAACACAAACAAAAGATCATGAATAATGAAACAATGAAAGTCAAACATGTGTTCAAATCATATGGAAAAACATAGTAAATGGTTTTCAGCTTGTCCCTTATGGAATAGCAAAACATAAATGCATAGGACACCTTCAAGTTTAAGAGGGCGACTAGATACAAATAATTTAGGAACAAGTGAAACCATAGTCATGAATCAATCAATGATAAACTTTGGGACAATGCACATTATACTCAGAATGACAACTATGCTCTCTTAGACGGTGCATAAAGGTAGAAGGTGGAGACTCAACATAAAAGTAAAAGGAAGGCCCTTCGCAGAGGGAAGCAGTGATTGCAAGTTTTATAAACCTTCAAAAATTATAGTACTTACTGGCTTTGAGCTCTCATTGCCCCCATCATAAGCATCTTGAATGGTTAAAGTTAATGCGAGAACACTTATGCTGCATATGCTTGACAAATCATAAGTTGAAAACCTCGTGTCCCGTGAATACGAGTACCCAAACCTCATGCTACTTTACTTAGAGTCCCAAGCAAGCTCTTGTCATTGTAAGTATACACGTATCATCGAGAACCGCCAACGGGGTACCTCCGTGCCCGATGACATGGAACAAGCCCACATCAAAATGACAGGACAAGCAGACAATGAACACCTCAACATCTCTTTTATTTACCATTTGTATAGCTTTTTATTTTGAGATGCGTCGTCGAATGTCCACTATGGGCATGCTACAAATTTCCACCATGAATTATGCATGGCTTAGATTGGCGGCCCAGGCGTTTCCCTAACACATATACAAACTCTATGATCCCCGCAAGATTCCCAATTCATTTCACACCGCGGGCATCCATAAACAAAAGATCACGATATCAACTCAAATAAGAAGTGCAATGTTGAAAGCTTGCCCCATGACGGCATGGTTGGGCTAGTATCCAACTTACAACTAGCAAGCATAACAACTCAACATAAGAGACCACAATGTCAAATTTTTAAGAACAAGAAAAAGTAAAGTGTGCCTTCCAGTTCGTGAGAGCTTTACTGACCAATTTTCGCATAACACTGGTAAGAGTTTAATTTGAAGAGTAGATAAAAGCAAGTCAAATTTACTTTGGAATAGCAAATTGCTAATAGGTATGTATGGTGGACACTTTGGAAAACTTAGTTTTTAGGAGTTGGATGCACGAGTAGAGCTCATACTCAGTACAAGGCGAGGGCTAACAAAAGACTGGGAGCGACCAACTAAGAGAGCAATAATGGCCATAATCATGCAAAGCAACAAAGCGACATTAAAAGAAGCATAAGATGGCATCAAAAGTCAAAAACTAAATGATCATAGAGGCTATTGGCGACTTTGTAAGAGTCTAACATGTGTGAGCATGCACCAAGTCAACCCAAATAAAGCATCAAGGAGAAAACCAAAATAATGCTTCCAAACGATAAAATTAACGCATGATTTTTTCAAAGGCCCATTAAGCAACCTTAGTTATTTGAGACAAGTCATGCTACAGCAAAACCACTAAGCATACTATCAAAAAGACATCAAGCATGACATGAAAAAGCCTAAGCCGCAGTCTACACAAGCTCCTTCTTGTACCACTTTTTTTGCATACAGCTTTTTCTCTTTTCCAACACCATTCAAACTTTTTATAAACACCTCTTTTGATGAAAACTAATAAAGACCAGAGGCAAAAATACACCTTGATAAAAAGATAAAACACGATCTGAACAAAAATCAAGGCAAAAAATGAAAGCTAAACGCAGTAGCAGAAAAAGAGAACACTCGTTGAAACGATAAGAGTGAAAACTAGAGTGTTCTTGGCAATGAAAAATGGAGTTCATCTCCCTCAAAAACATGATGTGATCTAACCATTTATTGCAGCAAGCAAAACAAAAGAAAACTGAAAGCAAAAACAACTGACGCTCCAAGAAAAATGTATAGTGCATGAAGCAATAAAAATATAGTGTCTTGAAAGGTGACCTGATTTTTGCCGATGAAGAAGGGGGTGCCTCGGGGGCATCCCCAAGCTTTGACGCTTGTACTTCTTGGATATTTCTTGGGGGTTGCATGGGAATCCCCAAGCTTGAGCTTTTGTCCATTCTTCATCTCATCTCATCATTCTCCAATCCCTACACTTGAAAACTTCCTTCATACAAAACTAAACACAATTCTATTAGCAACATTAGTGTAAGCATAACATTGAATCAACCTCTTTTTGCTTCAGGTTTCAACCTAAAACCACCACATATTAAGCATATACTACTGTAGAAACTTCCCCAAAAGTTCCGTGATCAAAAGAACTCAAAAAGAAAGCGATAAAGCGGCAAACACAAATATTGGCAGAAATCTGTCAAAACAGAACAACTGACAAAGGTCGAATTTTTGAGGTGTTTTCTGTTGCTCAAATCAAAAAGTGTTCAACTAATTAAAGTTTGGATATAACCTGGGGCATATGCACAAGAAATAGCAGGTCCAAAAGATATACAGAGAATTTTCACGAATTTTTGCGGTGCAGCACCGAAAACTGTTTCAGGACAGCAACATCCCCAAATCTTACCTCACTCAAATTAGAGGCTTCTCTTGGCACAAAAACGAAATAAAAAAGGATAAGGAGTGGTTATTACAGTAGTAATAACTTCCAAGACTCAAATAAAAAAAAGTACTGAAAGTAAAAACATTGGGTTATCTCCCAAGAGTGCTTTTCTTTAACGCCTTTGAGCTAGGCGCAGTAATTTGCAAAGATGCTCATGTAGGCGCCATATAAGAGCTTGAGGCAAAGGTGCCATATAGGAACTTAAAGCAATAGAGAGCATCAAAAAGCAAATGTGAAAGACATTTAAATCTAAACCACTTCCTATGAAAAATAGTCTTGTAAAGAGACAAGTCATGAAAGTGCAAAGCAAAAAGCATAGGAAGGCAAAACAAGAATAACTTCAAGAGTTGCAACATAAAGAGGGGAAACTCAATATTGTTGAGATCCATCAAAGCATGTTTCCCTCTCTCATAATAACTTTCAGTAGCATCATGAATATAACTAACATAACTATCACATAAAGCATCCTTATCATGAGCCACATGCATAAAAGGATTAATACTCCCCACATGAACAATCGTAGTAGGAGAAGATTCAATAGCATAATTATTCTCATCACCATAATCATCAAAAACAGGAGGCATATTGTAATCATAACTATTTTTCTCCTCAAAAGTAGGTGAACTGAAAATATTATACCCATCATCATAACCATCATAAACTAGAGGTTCAGTATCATCACAAGCTAGAGAACTACTATGTCGCAAAGCATATTCATCAAACATATCATCATAAGAAGGAACATGGATAGCACTAATGGTACAACAATTATTAACCTTAGAATTGGTACCAAAAAGATTTTCAATATCAAAAGTAGAGTGCTTTCCCAATCATGATCACTAACATAAGTAATAGGCATAGGAACATCATATAGGGGAGATAAAATATCATCAGAGCAAACTTTCTCCACTAAAGCTGGGGAACTAAAAATATCATGCTTAACAAAACCAGCTTCCCCAAGCTTAGACTTTTCTATAGCATTAGCAATAACGGTATTCAAAGCATTCATACTAACAACACTATTAACATGCAAATTAAGCTCCAAAGGTTTTTCAATTTTCTCTTCAAACACTTCATATCTAAACTCAGAAAAAAGACTAAAGAACTCTTTATTTTTCATTAAGCCTAACTAGTGAAAATAAAAACAAGAAACAAAAAGATATAATTGTAGAATCTAAAGGAAATAACTCCGAGCACTCACACAGGAGGATGCGAGTACCTTTTACCTTACCTCCCCGGCAACGGCGCCAGAAAAGAGCTTGATGTCTACACACGCTTCTGTTCTTGTAGACAGTGTTGGGCCTCCAAGTGCAGAGGTTTGTAGAGCAGCAGCAAGTTTCCCTTAAGTGGATCACCCAAGATTTATCGAACTCAGGGAGGAAGAGGTCAAAGCTATCCCTCTCAAACAACCCTGCAATTACGATACAGAAAGTCTCTTGTGTCCCCAACACACCCAATACACTTGTCAGATGTATAGGTGCACTAGTTCGGCGAAGAGATAGTGAAATACAAGTGGTATAGATGATTATAAGTAGTAAATGCAATCTGGAATAAAAATGGCAGCAAGCAAACAAGTAACAAAACAGCAAGTAAATGGTGTGCAAAGCTTGGAAACAAGGCCTGGGGATCATACTTTCACTAGTGGACACACTCCCAATAAATATAACATAATTGAACAAATAAATAACTTCTCTTCACTATGCTACTCTGAATTACTCTCCTATTGAATAACACTAATCATTGCGTAGTGGCTACTGAAGCACCCCTTAAAGCTCATCAAGTACTTGACAAACACCGCTCATAGAGATATCCAAATCAAATCACAACTCAAGATAAATATTATTGCAACTTAGACCAAGTACTAATACGGTGCACACACTGTCAATATTACACCATGAAAGGAGGAATAGATCACTTCAATACTATCATAGTGATAATTATTCTCATAATCCATAAGAGATCACAATCGTAGCCTAGACCAAGTACCACCATGATGCACACACTGTCACCGTTACACTATGGCAGGAGGAATAGATTACTTTAATAACACCACTAGAGTCACATAATGATGAAGAGTAGCATCTACTTATTCAACATGATACAAAGCTCACGATCACATAAAGATCACATCATGGGAGAGAGAGGTGAACCACATAGCTACCGGTAGAGCCCTCAGCCCCGGGGATGAACTACTCCCTCCTCATCACAGGAGACAACAAGGTTGATGGAGATGGCGGTGAGGTCGATGGAGACGGCGGAGATGGCGATGGAGACCGATGGGGATGGCTCCGGGGGCACTTCCCCATCCCGGCAGGGTGCCGGAACAGAGACTTCTGTCCCCCAAAATTTGTCTTTGGCGGCGGCGGCGCTGTGGAACTATTTTCTGGAAATTTCGCCGACTCCTCTAGGGTTTTCCATCCCGAGGCTTTATATAGGCGAAGGGGCGTCGTCAGGGGGCTGCCAGGGCGCCCTCACACGTAGGGGGCGCAGCCAGGGGCTGGGCCGCGCCCCCTCATTGTGAGGCTGGTCCCTGGCCCCCCTCCGGCTCTCTTTCGGTCCTCGTCCTTCGTCCGAGAAAAATAGGAGTTCTGGAACTTGTTTCGTCCGATTCCGAGAATATTTCCTGTGTAGCTTTTCTGAAACACGAAAACAGCAAAAAACAGGGAACTAGCACTGTGGCATCTTGTCAATAGGTTAGTTCCGGAAATCGCATAAAAACGCCACAAAGTGTAACGAAACACAAGGCAAATAGTGTAAAAACAAGCATGGAGCATCAAAAATTATAGATACGTTTGAGACGTATCAATCAACACCGTGCCGCATCAAGCTAATTTTCTGGCGCCGTTTCCGGGGAAAAAGAAGACTTCTGCAAGGGGAGTTTCGCACGCACATCCTTTACTTTGTTTTAGTTTTGCTTTTACTTTATTTTTACTTGCATCATTTTATCAAAAACACAAAAAAATTAGTTTCCTTTATAGTTGTTATTTCTTGACTCTTAGTTCATTATGTTGTTCCCTAAGTACGTCTTGGAGGACCTCTCAGTAGGTAGTGGTTCTATTATTGGGAAAAGTAACATCGAGGAGTTCTTTAATCATATTAGTATGCATAAAGATGTTGAGGAAAAATCTTTGGCTGAGCTTGCTCCTAGTTATGAAGTTGCTTCTGCTTATTTAGTTCACATGTTAGAAGCTAGGTTTGCTAGCCTTAATTCTTTTATGCAACACATGTTTCTTAAGCTTCTTGATATTGAAGATCCCGAAAAGAAAGCTTTTATCTTGGAAACTTTGCGTAGAGAATTTAGAGATCTTGCCATTGAAGCTAGGAAAGTTCTTAAGCAATTTAATAAGCTTGGCTCGCATATAGAGGTTGTTAGTACAAACAATGAAGAAACCCAAGTACCAATACCTAGCAAACTCTTGGGATTGCATGAGGCTTTTGAAAACAATTTTGATTGGATCTGTCCTGAAAATCTTTTTAGTGATTTGAGTGAACCAAAGCGTGATCACAAGGGGTTTTCAAAAACTTGTGTGGATGCAATACAATGCCTTATTGAAAAGACCTCTGCAATGGATCTTAATGCTTCTTTCGAAAATACTTGATTTGCACTTTCTGCGCCTAGCTCAAAGGCGTTAAAGAAAAGCACTCTTGGGAGATAATCCAATGTTTTACTTTCAGTTATTTTTCTTTCATTTGAGTCTTGGAAGTTATTACTACTGTAATAACCGCTCCTTATCCTTTTTGTTTTGTTGTTGTGCCAAGAGAAGCCTCTAATTTGAGTGAGGTAAGATTTGGGGATGTTGCTGTCCTGAAACAGATTTTAGTGCTGCACCGTAAAAATATGTGAAAATTCTCAGAATATATTTTTGACCTGCGATTTCTTGTGCATATGCCCCAGGTTATATCCAAACTTTCATTAGTTATACACTTTTTGATTTGAGCAACAAAAAACCCTCTAAAATTCGACCTTTGTCAGCTGTTCTGTTTTGACAGATTTCTGCCACTATTTGTGTTTGCCTCTTTATCGCTTTCTTTTTGAGTTCTTTTGATCACGGAACTTTTGGGTAAGTTGATACAGTAGTATATGCTTTATATGTGGTGGTTTTGAGTTGAAACCTGAAGCAAAAAGGGGTTGATTCATTGTTATGCTTACACTAATGTTGCTAATAGAATTGTCTTTAGTTTTGTATGAAGGAAGTTTTCAAGTGTAGGGATTGGAGAATGATGAGATGAGTTGAAGAATGGAAAAAAGCTCAAGTTTGGGGATGCCCATGCACCCCAAGAAATATCCAAGAGGTACAAGCGTCAAATCTTGGGGAAGCCCCCGAGGCACCCCTTCTTCATCGGCAAAAATCAGGTCACCTTTCAACACACTATATTTTTATTGCTTCATGCATTATGTGTTTTTCTTGGAGCGTCTGTTGTTTTTAGTTTTCAGTTTTATTTAGTTTTGTTTGCTGCAATAAATGGTTGGATCCCAACAAATTTCTTTTGGAGAAGTTGCCTTGCTTTTCATTTGCCAAGAACACTCCGTTTTTCACTCTTATCGTTCAACGAGTGTTCTTTTTTTCTAGAACTGCGTTTAGTTTTTGTTTTTCGCCTTGATTTTTGTTCAGATATTATTATATATTTATATCAAGGTGTATTTTGACCTCTGGTCCATGTTGGTTTTCATCAAAAGAGTTGTTTCAAAAAGTTCGAATGGTGTTGGAAAAGAGAAAAAAATTCATGCAAAAAAGTGGTACAAAAAGGAGCTTGTGTAGACTGCGGCTTAGACTTCTGCATGTCGTGCTTGATGTCTTTTTGATAGTAGGCTTAGTGGTTTTGCTGTAGCATGACTTGTCTCAAATGACTGAGATTGCTTAATGAGCCTTTGAAAAAAATCATGCGTTGTTTTTAATTATTTGGAAGCATTATTTTGGTTTTCTCCTTTGATGCTTTATTTGGGTTGACTTGGCGCATGCTCACACATGTTTGACTCATACAAAGTCGCCATAAGCCTCTATGATCATTTAGTTTTTGACTTTTGATGCAATCTTATGCTTCTTTTAATGTTGCTTTGTCGCTATGCATGATTATGGCCGTTATTGCTCTCTTAGTTGGTCGCTCCCAGTCTTTTGCTAGCCCTCGTTTTGTACTGAGTATGAGCTCTACTCGTGCATCCAACTCCTAAAAACCAAGTTGTTCCAATGTGTTCACCATACATGCCTATTAGCAATTTGCTATTCCAAAGTACATTTGACTTGCTTTTATCTATCCTTCAAATTAAACTCTTTTTGGTGTTATGCGAAAATTGGTCAGTAAAGCTCTCACGAACCTGATGGCACACTTTACTTTTCTCGTTCTTAAAAATTTGACATTATGGCTCTCTTATGTTGAGTTGTTATGCTTGCAAGTTGTAAGTTGGAAATTAGCCCAGCCATGCCGTCATGGGGCAAGGTTTCAACATTGCACTTCTTATTTGAGTTGATATCGTGATCTTTTTTTATGGATACTCGCGATGTGAAATAATTTGGGAATCTTACGAGATCATGGAGTTTGTATATGTGTTAGAGAAACGCCTGGGCTGCTAATCTAAACCATGCATAATTCATGGTGGAAATTTACAGCATGCCCATAGTGAACATTCGATGACGCATCTCACAATAAAAAGCTATACCAATGGTAAATAAAAGAGATGCCGAGGTGTTCATTGTCTGTTTGTTCTGTCATTTTGATGTGGGCTTGTTCCATGTCATCGGGCACGGAGGTACCCCGTTGGCGGTTCTCGATGATACGTGTATACTTATAATGACAAGAGCTTGCTTGGGATTCTAAGTCGAGTAGCATGAGGTTTGGGTATTCGTACTTCACGGGACACGAGGTTTTCAACTTATGATTTGTCAAGCATATGCATCATAAGTGTATTCGCATTAACTTTAACCATTCAAGATGCTTATGATGGGGGCAATGAGAGCTCAAAGCTAGTAAGTACCATAATTTTTGAAGGTTTATAAAACTTGCAATCACTGCCTCCCTCCGCGAAGGGCCTTTCTTTTACTTTTATGTTGAGTCACCAACTTCTACCTTTATGCACCGTCTAAGAGAGCATAGTTGTCATTCTGAGTATAATGTGCATTGTCCCAAAGTTTTCATTGATTGATTCATGATGTTGGTTTCACTTGTTCTTAAATTATTTATATCTAGTCGCCCTCTTAAACTTGAAGGTGTTCTATGCATTTATGTTTTGCTCTCCATGAAGGACAAGCTGAAAACCATTTGTATGTTTTTCCATATGATTTGAACACACGTTTGACTTTCATTGTTTCATTTTCATGATCTTTCATTTGTGTTCTTTTTCATGTTATAACATGGTTGCTAAGTTTCTTCTATCAAGATTATATCTCTCATGCCCATGTTTTAAGTTCTAAGATCCCAACACTCAATGCTTTACATAGATGATCAAGATTGTGTAGTTGCATGTCACCTCAAAAATTATTTCTTTTGTTATCACTTACCTACTCGAGGACGAGCAGTAGTTAAGCTTGGGGATGCTGATACGTCTCAAACATATCTATAATTTTTGATGCTCCATGCTTGTTTTTACACCATTTGCTTAGTGTTTCGTTGCACTTTGTGGCGTTTTTATGCATTTTTCGGAACTAACCTACTAACAAGATGCCACAGTGCCAGTTCCCTATTTTCTGCTATTTTTGTGTTTCAGAAAAGTTACACAGGAAATATTCCCGGAATTGGACGAAACAAAAGCCGAACGTCCAGATATTAAACGAAGCTTCCAGAACACCGAAGAGGAGACAGAGCCGAGCCAGGGGCCAGCCTCACCATGAGGGGGCGCGGCCCAGCCCTTGGCCGTGCCCCCTATGGGTGAGACCCCCGTGGTCCACCTCTGGCGCTGCCCCTTCGCCTATAAAGACCCCCCGACAGGAAAAACCTAAGTACCCAATCAATTTTCCAGAAACACATCGCGATCCGCCGCCGTCATCGACCCGAGATCGGGAGGGTCCAGAAGCTCTTCCCGGCACCCTGCCGGAGAGGGGAATCACCACCGGAGGTCTTCTTCATCGTCATGCTTGCCTCCGGCGCGATGAGTGAGTAGTCTACCTTGGACTATGGGTCCATAGCAGTAGCTAGATGGTTGTCTTCTCCACCATGTGCTTCATGTTCAGATCTCGTGAGCTGCCTTACATGATCGAGATCACCGTTATGTAATTCTACATGTTGTGTTTGTTGGGATCCGATGAATATTGGTGTTATGTTGAGTTGATGTGCTGAATATTATCTTATGTTATCTCTATGTTGTTTATGATCTTGCATGCTCTCCGTTGTTAGTAGCTATCTTGGCCAAGTAGATACTAGTGACTCCAAGAGGGGGTATTTATGCTCGATAGTTGGGTTCATGCCTCTATTTAATCTGGGGGAGTGATAGAAACCTCTAAGGTTGTAGATGTGCTGTTGCCACTAGGGAGAAAACAACATTCTTATGTCCAAGGGCATATGCTTTGTTTACATTACACACTTTGCTTAATACAGTTATCTGTTGTTCGCAACTTAATACTCATGGGGTGTTCGGACGATATCCCCGTGGGTGGATTATTAGTCATAGATGCAGTTGGATGGCGGTCTATGTATTTTATTGTAATGCCCAGAGTAAATCTCATAGTGATCCTCACGACATATGCATGTTATATTTATTCTATCAATTGCCCAACTGTAATTTGTTTACCCAGCATATGCTATTTATCTTATGGAGAGACACCACTAGTGAACTGTGGACCCCGGTCCAATTTCCTTTATATTGCTATCACCTGTTTACTTTACTCGCATTGTTTACTTTCTCGCATATTACTATTGCTTTCCACTCGATACGCTCATTCCTTTGCTTCCAGCAAACCGGTGAGATTGACAACCTCATCGTAAGTTGGGAGAAATGTATTTGGTTGTGTTGTGTGCAGGTTCCACGTTGCTACTAGTTGAAGACGCGCTAACACATTATCGTTAACGGCGCCCTTGTTGGAGTGTCACTAGGCTAGCAAGCATCACCTTCTGGAGTTTAGTTTTTTCCTACTGGACGTTTAAACCTTGGTTTCTTACTGAGGGAAAATTTGCTACTGTGCTCATCATACCTTCCTCTTGGGGTTCCCAACTGGACAGTGAAATTACATCAACACCGTGCCGCATCAGACCCCCGTGAAAAGGGCTGCTATTTTTACAGAGAAGGCCCTCGAAAAAGGAACAGAAACGCGATCCGGTCCCTAGGCTTCTCCACCGATTCTGGTGCTAGCGGTCAGTCTAGGCCTAATTTATTTATGAGAGCTTGCACATGTGTCCTCTAAGCATCATTTTGATGCAAGGTTTTTGGTCTTGCTTTGCTCACAGTTCCTACTATTTTTGTGTTTTATTTATCTATGTTGTATATATGAAATGCTAGAACCATACTTTATCAATAGTTTCATAAAAAGTAGTATTGGTTTTCCACATTTTCAAATATCGCCTAGGTTGTTAAATTTTAATTTTAATTTTTTTATGTACTAGATATGGCTAAAACCTCATGTGATGTGATCCCTAATGTAGGATATATCTCCATTGTTGGTGAGTTTAGCATATCCACCCTTTTAAGCTAATTTTATAGGTTTATTGGTTGCCAGGGTGACATTTATATAGATGACTCTATCACATGCATCCCTCCGAGTAAACACACCTTAATTGTATAATTTGAAACCACTCTTGGTTTGAGAAGCTTGTTTAGCGGGAGTATAGTTTTTCGAATAGCATAAAAGCACTCACTACAAAAGAAGTTGTAGTTATTTCATCTAAATCTAATCCAATAATAATGTGTACTTAATGTTACATATTCCTACAAGACTCTGTCATGAGTGATTTGGCACCTGTTCTATCATGTCCACTTAAGCCCGAGCTTTATATAGTGGCGCTCTATCTAGATCGAAGCCCTCGGCGGCCCCTATGCATGGCGAGCATGGACAACGGAACTATCAAATTATGCAATAAATTAATAAAAATATGCCGAAATTAACTAAACACATGAAACAAAATAAATCAAAGTGGATAACAAATTTAAGGAGCACATACAAAATTAATAGTTGTGCGCAACATGAAAAATGCTTTATTGCAAGAACATCACAATGTATATGCAACATGACTGTGAACAATGATAGAGAACCAAGCGGTGCAATACAATATATGTGTCTACGTAACAAGAATTGTTCACATAATTAACATGTAAAAATAACTTTGCATCATCAAAATCACTCGAGCCATTTACATCATAAGTTTATAGAGCAATGTGATTTCTATTCCCTCGCATCGTGCTTCATGACAAGCCCAAATTTAACTTTATAAATATTTAGTTAAAGATAAAGATTTCATAAACTGTAAAGTTGATTCACATGTCAAGAGCATGCAAATCCCGACAGTAAACTAGCTCCAATACAATCATAAGTGAATTGGAGTGGATTAGAGGGGAATTGGGGGATTTTGACTTGGATGTGATTTAATCCCTCTCAATCCATGTCACTCATGTTCGGTCCCTACGAAACAAAACAAGACCGAAATGATCTTGATAGAGGAGCCATAAAGGGAGAGGGGAAGTAAAATATAGTTGTATGATTGAACCACCGCATTTCATCTACTAAAGGTAAGACCTTAATAGAGGATTGAGAAAGCCCTTTGGTATCCATAAAGATCCACAAAATGAGCTGGTATGTGGGTCAGGTGGACTAAGATACATATACCGACAAGCTCACAAAGTAAAGTAGACCTCAATGTCTTATTGGATGGAAGGGAAGAAATGTGATATCAAGGAGGAAAGCGGGTAGTGCACGATCCATCATCTTATTCCATAGGCTGGTTCAGATTCAAGAATTCCCCCAACAAAACCCAAGAATGGAGGTGGAGAGGGTAGTCGTTGCCACTATATACGGAATACTAGCTGACAATGACCAGACCAACAACAATAAGGTCGGAGTGGCGAGGTAAGAGCAGGGAGTAGAGGCAGAGGGCAAGGAGGAGAAAGACAAGCCAATGACCCTAGATCTACCAGCGCACCTAAGGGATCTAGATATCATAATTAATGGTGACTCCCCCAACACCGACAAAGATAAAGTAGAGCACTCATGTGGTGCCACCACGTGCTAGTCCACATAATATAACTTCACACACACGGTCTTGACGGGACCTAGCCACACAACTGGAACCATGCCCGCACAACACATGTAGTCGGGTAACACCTAGGTACTCCCATCATCGAGACTGATCCTGTTACGCAATGGTCAAGAACGCCTATGCAAAGCCGATAGACTCGTGGGGGCACATTGGACAAGGGCCGAACTCACACATCCATCAGAAGTAGATTCATGAGATCTATTGTCATAGACTACCTCTGGGTATGTTGAGCACTCCAACATCGTCACCAAGGTGGGAGGGGAGAAACAAGAACTCAAAGAGCACACAACCTTGAATCTCCGATGCAAAAAAAACCCCCAAAACTTGCACCCCGTAGAGGTGGTTAATACCTAGGTGTTGCACGGCCAAGAGCACATAGCCGACATGCGCACAAACTCTTTGGAGGCGGCCACATCCGACTAGGTCGAGCCCTCCATACCGTAAATTCCCCCTGCTGGGATTGGGAAGATGTGTTGCTGTCACCACCATGAGGAAGCAGGAAGCAAGAAGATGTATCATTGCAACGAATTAGAGATAAGAAGCCTACCGCCACAACGATGCCACAACCGGCCAATATAGAGCCCCGAGAGCTGCAGTGACACAACCACCAACGCAAAGATCCAAGGCTGCTGCCAGGCATCTAACCTCCGTTGTTTCATCCACCGTCTAGGATCGTCCCAAGGTAGCAGCCACGAGGGCTCCTGCAATTTAAGGAGAAAAGCTTTTTGCCGCCATCTGCCAGTCCACGAGGACGGCGGCTAGTGTTTCACTTGCCCACCTCCGCGGCTCGGGCGACAGATTTGGCCTCTATAATTTTTGGGGAGAATTTCACTTCTCAATTCTCTACATCAACTAGAGATGCACACAACATTTCATTCTCCAAAACATGTAGTGAGAGCTACATGTGACTATATTAGATAGAAGAAAATAGATATAATGAGTTCAGCAAGCGGAACGCCCATATGACCGGCAGGGATTAAAAAGCATAATAGCAAACCAAAAAAAAGTGTTCCGGCACCTTGTGCTGCAGGAAATGATCTCCGCTTGCCATGGCCCATTGCTGGGCATCCGCCTTGATTTGACAATGGCTTCTGGATTGGTTGAACAGTCTGCTGTTTCTTTCTCTCCATAAGGCCCATGTGATTAACATTACCAGCAAATTTAACGTTTTGCCGTTGGAACCTTGCAAGTTTTTCCTTGGTGAGCTAGACCAATTTGAGAGCGAGGAAGACATTCAGAGAACGTGTGGGAAAGTCATATTTTGAGTTGTGCGGATAGGTGGAGGGCTGTGGAAGGCAGCAAGACTCTTTAAGGCCGAGCTTGCCCTAGTGGATAGGTGGAGGCACTAGTGGAAATCGGGGAATTTGCACCGGTTTGTATCTGCCTTTTGCACCGGTTTTGGAACTGGTGCAACGCATCGGGGACTAAAGCCTTAACCTTTAGCACCGGTTGCGTTACGAACCGGTGCTAAAGGCCCTCCACGTGGCCTCCCACATGCGCCCCCGCCAGAGGACCTTTAGCACCAGTTCGTAATACGAACCGGTGCTAAAGGTTGGTGATGTGGCAGCCTCTGAACACTGAACGCTGCCACGGCTAAAACCCTTAACCCTAGCCATTTGAAATACGATTTTATCGGATATTTGAAACACGTTGATGCACATATAAAAGAAACCATTATATTACACAATATCTTCATGTATATAGAGATCAAAGCTAGTGTCATCTTTCATCGTGCTTGGTCGAACATATTACATAATGGTACATTCTACACGTTCATGCATATATACAATATAATTTCGGTTACGATTTTCCAAACTCGTAATGCCGATGGTATTCTCCGGTTGGTGCTATGACCTCATCAAGTAAGAATCCCGCCACTTCCTCTTGAATTGCTCGTACACGCTCGGTTGCTAGAAGACGATCCCGCATCCGTTCGATCTAAATGTAAAGAAGGGATCAATATATATATATGAATGAAGAAACTCAACATAAATGATGGTAATAAAATAAAATTATGAATATTGTTTACGTACATCTAGTTGTTCTATTCTGCCCCTCTCACGGCAAGTCTCTCAAATGAACTCGCAGCCATAGAATCCACATAAATTATTCCCGTCTTCATGCTTCAAGCACTTTACGAGAATAGAGTTCAATCAAAATAATAATCAAGGATGATAATGGTATTGAACCTAGAACCAAAGAGATGCGCGGACCTAGCTAGTAGTACTTACCGGTACTTATTTAAATTCAAGCTCCTTTTTCCAAGGACCCGGTGCCTTATCCGTGAACCGTTTCCTAGCACTGCCCGACAAAGAAAATGAATAAAGAAGTTAGTAATTACTTGATATCGGGAAAGAGTCCACTTCTTGACTTTTCGCTCTATGATATTCAGATGACGATCATCGTTATCTGAATCCTCCTCATTTGGATCCTCCTCATTTGGATCCACCTCATTTCGATCCACCTCTGGCGCCACCGGTAGGGTAAAATTAACCATGAGCTTCTTCCAAAGCATATTCTTCAATCTCTTGCGGACATAGTTAACTGGTTCCGTCTTTATCTTCTTCCATTCTCGAATGGTGATCGGAATGTTGTCCCTAACAAGAACTCCGCATTGTCTTGTAAATTTACTTGCGTGAGCCGCGGGAGCAATCGGTTCGCCATCTTCACCGATTTCTTCTATCCGGTACCTTTCATGTTCTTCCAACCTTCTGGCCGGACCTCTTTTATTTACAGAAGAGTGGCTCGATCCAGAGGGCTAAAAGAATAAATAGCGTTAATATATGAATCAAATAATCCATCTATACAACAGAGGCTTAATTTATTAATACACATCTACCTCACCGGACTTTGTAATATTCAAGGTTCTATCAGAGCCGTCGGCTCCTCCCTCGTCGGAGCCGGCGCCTTCTCCCTCACCGGTGCCTCCACCCTCACTGGCACCTTCTCCCTCATCGGAGCCATCTCTACGGTTTTGTTCGTCTCCCTCACCAGAATTGTTTAGAAACAACGAGGTGACATCGTCATCATTATCATGGATGATGTCCTCGATAATATTTTCCTGGAATTCCTCTCTTCCGAGATCCATAGTTTCTGCAAAGAATTATTACAAATTATTGTAATACCAATACCGAGACCAAAAAAAGGGGGCGTTGGCCGGGCGCCGGCGCGGTGGGGGAAGAGTAGGTCTTCCCTCCCCACCGCGCCGGCGCCCGGCCAACGCCCCCATTTTATAACCGAACCCTAACCCTAACTAAAAAATTGTATTTATATTTCTCTAAATTAATTAAGGGACCCTAACCCTAACTAAAAAATATGATAGAAATTAATAACTCAAAAAATCCTAAAATAACTAACTAATTAACTAACAAATCCTAAAATAACTAACTAATTAATTAACTAATTCTAAAATAACTAAAGTAATAAACAAATCCTAAAATAACTAAAAAAACTTCTCCATACCTAACAAATTAACTAACAAATCCTTAAATAACTAACTAATTAATTAACTAATCCTAAAATAACTAAAGTAATAAAAAAACCTAAAATAACTAAAGTAATTAAATAACTATGTAATTTACTAATCCTAAAATAACTATCTAATTAACTAATCCTAAAATAACTATCTAATCAACTAATCCTAAAATAACTAAAACCTAAAATAACTAAACTAATAAAAAAACCTAGAATAACTAAAAAAAAATCTCCAACCTTGCAGGAACCGCCGGCGAGAGGGCGCTCGGCGTGGGCGCGCGCACTGCAGGTGTCGTCGTCGGCGGGCGAGGAGCTCGGCGGGTGCGGCATCATCGGCGTCGTCGTCGGCGCGAACGGGCCGACGCGGGCGGGCGTGGGCGCGCGGCGTGGGAGGTCGAGCGGGCGGGCGCGGGCGAGCGAGCGCGGCGTCGTTGGCGGCGAGCGGGCGCGGCGTCGTCGACGGTGAGCGGGCGCGGCGTCATCGGCGACGGAAAAATCGGACAGCCTGCCGGCGTCCGAGAGCTCCTAGCGTGGGGACTTAGCAGTTTGGGCGATGTGGGGGGGGAGGAAGGAGACGATGCATTATAAAGGAGGGACCTTTAGCACCGATTGGTAGCTGCAACCGGTGCTAAAGACCCTTTAGCACCGGTTGAAGCCACCAACAGGTGCTAAATGTCTGACCTTTAGCACCGGTTCGTACCAGGAACCGGTGCTAAAGGGTACTTTCGGCGGGCACTGCACCGCCACCCCTTTAGCACCGGTTTGTGGCTTGAACCGGTGCTAAAGGGTCATTTGAAAAGTTTTCAAAATTTTCTGATGTTCCCGCCCTTATTGCATATTGGCTATGATCAACCTTGCATAATACTTTCTAAAATAATTAAATATTAGAATAATACATATAGCATATCAAAATGTTTATTAGAAAAATATCTAAGAAATATTCACACATAGAAATGCTAAAAAATATTTTGTTAAAATTAGTAGGCTTACAAACATTTTAAAATCGGTGGAGGCCCGCTAGGTTTGAACTACATGTATATGATATAATGCTCATGATTTTTTGTAAAAATCATTTTTAGGTTCACAATATATTGTTTTATCGAGATCCACCGCAAGTCTAGCGAGACTTAACCCCGGGCTATGAATCTTCATGCCCGCCGTTTTGAATATAATTTCAAACAGGTATGAGAATTAAAAAAATAATCCAAACAATGTGAAACCTTCGCGTGGTGTCATATTATGTGTTATAGTTGCAAGAAAAAATATTAAACTTGGAAAATTGCAAAGATCACAAAAAACCTTCATAAAATAAGCTATCATGTTCGATGTTTCATGGCGTTTAGGCCAAATGAGCAATGTTATGGCTAGAATCGAGGCATAGTTTGTGATAATATGCCTATATTGTGCACACATGTGCATCTTGGGATTGCTTACGATGTTGCAGAAGGAAGTTTCCCTTTTCATCGCACGGAAAAACCATTTTCCATTTTTTAGATACCAAAAACAAGTTTTTTTTGTGAAGCAACCACCAAATTAAAGTTTCACATTGCTATCAAAACATTTTTCAAAAATACTAGAACACCTTAGATAGAAAATTCCCCAGCCGGTGTATCTGAAACCTTTCCGTCCACACCTCATGAAAAAGACAAGTTCCTGCCGATTAGGGAGGAGACCCGCTAGGTTTGATCTACATGTATATGATATAATGCTCATGATTTTTTATAAAAATCATTTTTAGGTTCACAATATGTTGTTTTATCAGAGATCCATCGCAAGTCTAGCGAGACTCAACCCCGGGCTATGAATCTTCATGCCCGTCGTTTTGAATATAATTTCAAACGGGTTTAAGAATTCAAAAAATAATCCAAACAATGTGAAACCTTCGCGTGGTGTCATATTATGTGTTATAGTTGTAAGGAAAAATATTAAACTTGGAAAATTGCAAACATCACAACAAAACCTTCACAAAATGAGCTATCATGTTCGATGTTTGCCATAAATTGGCACATTTAATACATATGGTGACCTAAAATGCCCTGGAGGCCATGAAACCCCCATCGCGTATCTCCCTTGATTAGGATCGCTTCGGTTGTAACCATGGAGTATGTTCACCATCTAACACGATGCTTGGGTCAATATTCACTCTGAAGGGCGGAATTTCATTAAACTTATTATAATCTTCTGACATGTCTGTCTTATCCTCAACTCCCACGATGTTTCTTTTCCCTGAAAGAACTATGTGACACTTTGGCTCATCGTATGATGTATTCGTTGCCTTATCTTTTCTTTTTTTTGGTTTGGAGGACATGTCTTTCACATAGAAAACTTGAGCCACATCATTGGCTAGGACGAATGGTTCGTCTCTATAACCAAGATTGTTGAGATCCACTGTTTCATTCCATACAGCTGGTCTACCTTTACCCCTACTCCATCCAGCTTGACCCATTTGCATGGAAACAAAGGGACTTTAAAAGAAGGTCCATAGTCAAGTTTCCATATCTCCTCTATGTAACCATAATAGGTGTCCTTTTGCCCGTTGTTGTTTGTTGCATCAATGCAGACACCACTGTTTTGGTTGGTGCTCTTTTTATCTTGGGCGATCGTGTAGAATGTATTCCCATTTATCTCGTACCCTTGGAAAGTCAATATAGTCGAAGATGGTGACCCGGCCAACAAGTACAGCTGATCTCTAACAATGTTGTTATTTATGAGATGTGTCCGCAACCAACCACCAAAAGTCGCCATATGTTATGTGTAATCCAGGAGTCAGACTGAGCCGGGTGTTGGAAGCGTACAATATTCTTGTGTTCAATGATATACGGGGCCACCAAGGTGGAACTTTGTAGAACTGTGTAGTGTGCTTGAGTGAAAGAAATCCCGTCCATACAATACATTGATTTCTTTCCTAGCGTGCCTTTTCCACGTAGTCTCCCCTCATGCCACGATTCAGGAACACTAATAGACTTAATGTCAGGGATAAAGTTAACACAGAACTCAATGACCTCCTCTGTTCCATAGCCCTTGGAGATGCTTCCTTCTGGCCTAGCACGGTTATGAACATATTTCTTTAAGACTCCCATAAACCTCTTGAAGGGGAACATGTTGTGTAGAAATACAGGACCGAGAATGGCAATCTCTTCGACAAGGTGAACTAGGAGATGCGTCATAATATTAAAGAAGGATGGCGGGAACACCAACTCAAAACTAATAAGACATTGGGCCACATCCTTCTGTAACCTTGGTAGAATATCTGGATTGATTACCTTCTGAGATATTGCATTGAGGAATGCACATATCTTAACAATGGGTACGCGAACATTTTCCGGTAGAAGCCCCCTTAATGCAACCGGAAGCAACTGCGTCATAATCACGTGACAGTCATGAGACTTCAGGTTTTGGAATTTTTTCTCTGTCATATTTATTATTCCCTTTATATTTGACGAGAAGCCAGACGGCACTTTGATACTTGAAAGGACTTCAAAAAAGATTTCCTTCTCTGTTTTGGTAAGAGCGTAGCTGGTAGGACTTAAGTGACGCCCTTTATCCGTCTTGTTCTGTGGATGCATGTTGTTTGGGTCTTTCATACGTTGCTGATCCTCCCGTGCTTCTGGTGTATCTTTTGTTTTTTCCATACACGCCCAGAAAGCCTAGCAGGTTCACGCAAACATTCTTCGTTGTTAAGCTTCATGCACTAGCCAACGCAACCAAAGGTCCGAACTGATGGAAAGGGCTAGGCAATTCACTTATACACTTCAACACCCCCACTCACGTGTGACGGGAGAAGAGAAAGTCAACACGTGGACACAGACAGGAGAAGAGAAAATCAACACGTGGACACAAACGGGAGAAGAGAAAGTCAACACGTGGACACAAAGGGGGGCAACAGCAATTTTTACAATAAATTGCGAAAACCAGGACTCGAACTTGAGACCCTGGGCTCTGATACCATGTTAAGCTTCATGCACTAGCCAACGCAACCAAAAGTCCGAACTGATGGAAAGGGCTAGGCAATTCACTTATACACTTCAACACCCCCACTCACGTGTGACGAATCAAGGGAGAAGAGCCGCTGCGGCCAGGACGAGAACCGGCGAAACAGAGGCCGGGGCGAACTGGCGGCGACGGTCACGGGAAAAGTCAATACGTGGACACAAAGGGGGGCAACAACAATTTTTACAAAAGTCCGAACTGATACCATGTTAAGCTTTATGCACTAGCCAACGCAACCAAAAGTCCGAACTGATAGAAAGGGCTAGTACAATCCACTTATACACTTCAACATTCGTAACGTGCATCACGTCGATTGAAGAGCGAACCTCTAGGTCTTTCCAATACTCAAGCTCCCAAAATATAGATTTCTTCTTCCACATGGGTGCGTGTCCGGTAGCGACGTCATTTGGAACATATTGACCGCCAGGACCCTTTCCAAAGATTACTTCTAGGTCCCTGACCATATCAAATAAATCATTGATGTCTACACACTTCTATTCTTGTAGACACTTGTTGGGCCTCCAAGTGCAGAGGTTTGTAGAACAGCAGCAAGTTTCCCTTAGGCTTTGTTCGGTTGTTCCCAGCCCCGCCGGGATTCAAGCCGAAACCCGGTGGATCGACCGGGATTGGATCGATCGGGAATTTGTCCCCGCCATTTTCTACAACGTGTTCGGTTACCCCCGGTCGGGATCAGAACTCGTCCCAATCCCTCCCAACCCCGCCGAATCGACCGGGGAAAAAACATCTCGTCCCTACCCGTGTATTCTATCCCGAACAGTTACTCCCGCAAAAACGCAATAAAAAGAGAAAATAAGCCCCTATCTCGATCCCATCTCCAGCGATTGCGGCGGTGCCGCCCGGCGCAAGGAACGGCGACTGCGCCTGGCGGGGCAGCCAGCGATGCTGACGCACTTGCTGGGTTGCAGGGTCTGGTGGTGGGGACGGATGGGGAACAGATCCAAGGGTGATTGCCGCGGCCGCCGGCCGCGAGTACGCCTCGGCGGAAGCCACGGAGAATTACAAGCTGGAGCTGGAGCTGTCGCGCGGGCGCGTGTGACTCGTTCTCGTCCACCATGCCGTTGCGCGGCGCTTACCTGTGAAGGCGCCATCCCGCCGCCTGTTCGAGTACCCAGCGCCGACGGCGTGCGTGCTTGCCCAGGTGGAGGAAGAGAAAGAAGGCGAGGCCGGACAGCACGAGGACCGGCGACGGCTCTGCTCGATGACCCGCAGAGAAGGCTACTTCTCTCGCGCGCGGTGAACTCCTCTCTCCGCCAGCTTTCTTCTCTTCCACTTGGGGATTAACCGAAGAGCCAAAGTTGTTGCCGGGATTTGTGGGATTAATGGAAGGGGATTAGTGGGGCTCCGGGTGACACGTGGGGATCACCCAATCCACGAGGAGATTGGTTCCCTGCAGGGATCGGCACCCTTCAAACCGAACGAGGCCTTAAGTGGATCACCCAAGGTTTATCGAACTCAGGGAGGAAGAGGTCAAAGCTATCCCTCTCAAACAACCCTGCAATTACGATACAGAAAGTCTCTTGTGTCCCCAACACACCCAATACACTTGTCAGATGTATAGGTGCACTAGTTCGGCGAAGAGATAGTGAAATACAAGTAGTAGTGATGATTATAAGTAGCAAATGTGACTTGAAGTAAATATCGCTGCGAGCAAACATGTAACAAAACAGTAAGTAAACGGTGTGCAATGCTTGGAAACAAGGCCTAGGGATCATACTTTCACTAGTGGACACACTCCCAACAATATAACATGATTGAACAAATAAACAACTTCTCTCCGCTATAGTACTCTGAATTACTCTCCTATTGAATAACACTAATCATTGTGTAGTGGCTACAGAAGCTCCCCTTAAAGTTCATCAAGTACTTGACAAACACCACTCATAGAGACATCCAAATCAGATCACAATTCAAGATAGATATCATTGCAACTTAGACCAAGTACTAACACGGTGCACACACTGTCAACTTTACACCATGAAAGGAGGAATAGATCACTCAATACTATCATAGTAATAATTACTCTCATAATCCACAAGAGATCACGATCATAGCCTAAACCAAGTACCACCATGATGCACGCATTGTCACCGTTACACCATGGCAGGAGGAATAGATTACTTTAATAACATCACTAGAGTACACTATAATAATTAAGCATAGGAGTAGCATAATATCTGAATAATAACATCTACTTGTTCAACATGATACAAAGCTCACGATCACATAAAGATCACATCATGGGAGAGAGAGGTGAACCACATAGCTACCGGTAGAGCCCTCAGCCCCGGGGATGAACTACTCCCTCCTCATCATAGGAGACAGCAAGGTTGATGGAGATGGCGGTGAGGTCGATGGAGACGGCGGAGACGGCGATGGAGACCGATGGAGATGGCTCCGGGGGCACTTCCCCGTCCCGGCAGGGTGCCGGAACAGAGACTTCTGTCCCCTGAAATTCGTCGACGGCGGCGGCGGAGCTGCGGAACTGTTTCTGGAAAATTGCCGACTCCCCTAGGGTTTTCCGTCCCGAGGCTTCTTATAGGTGAAGGGGCGATGTCAGAGGTGGCCCCAGGCCTCCTCACACTAGGGTGGCGCGGCCAGGGCCTGGGCTGCGCCAGCCCTATGTGAGGGTGGCCTGTGGCCCCTCTCCTTCCTCTCTTCGGATGTCTGGATGCTCCCGGGAAAAATAAGACTTCTGGCTTTGGTTTCGTCCAATTCCGAGAATATTTCCTGTGTATCACTTCTGAAACACAAAAACAGCAAAAAACAGGGAACTGGCACTGTGGCATCTTGTCAATAGGTTAGTTCCGGAAATCGCATAAAAATGCCACGAAGTGTAACGAAACACAAGGCAAATGGTGTAAAAACAAGCATGGAGCATCAAAAATTATAGATACGTTTGAGACGTATCAGCATCCCCAAGCTTAACTCCTGCTCGTCCTCGAGTAGGTAAGTGATAAAAAAAGAATAATTTTTGAGGTGACATGCACCTACACAATCTTGATCATATATGTAAGCATTGTGAGCTGGGATCAAAAGAACTTAAAACATGGGCATGAAAGACATAATCTTGATAATAAAGAACTTAGCAACCGTGTTGTAAACATGAAAATGAACACAAACAAAAGATCATGAAAATGAAATAATGAAAGTCAAACGTGTGTTCAAATCATAAGGAAAAACATACAAATGGTTTTCAGCATGTCCTTCATGGAGAGCAAAACATAAATGCATAGGACACCTTCAAGTTTAAGAGGGCGACTAGATACAAATAATTTGAGAACAAGTGAAACCAACAATATGAGTCAATCAATGAACTTTGGGACAATGCATATGACACTAAGAATGACAACTATGCTCTCTTAATGGTGCATAAAGATAGAAGGTGGTGACTCGACATAAAAGTAAAAGAAAGGCCCTTCGCAGAGGGAAGCAGTAATTAAACATGTGCTAGAGCTTTTCATTTGTAAAGCAGAGAGATAAAACTTGAGTTTTGAGAGGTGGTTGTCTTTGTCAATGACTGGCAATGGGGTTCTTACTATCTTCCATACAAAAATGAAGCAAGTTTTTGAGAGAGAGAGATTGGCACTTTTGTGCTCTTTTATAAAGCTTGGCACTCCTCCCCACCTTTTTTCCTTTCACAAACCATGGCTAACCGATTCCATCGGGTGCCCACCAACATTCACTTTCCATGGAGGAGTGCCTTTTTTCTTTCTTTTTTCTTTTTTTCTTTTTTTCTTTTTGTAATAAGATAATATGGAAGATAGCAAATCCGACCACTACGTCCCCATGAGCTGAAAACAGTGTCACAAAACGAGAAGTGTTTTGAAGGTTTTTGAAAGGTAGCACATGAAAATTTTACTTTGGAATGGCTTACAAATACCATACATAGGAATTTATAGTGGACACAATGGCAAACTTGGTTTTTGGGAGTTGGATGCACGAGTAGAGCTCATACTCAGTACAAGGCGAGGGCTAGCAAAAGACTGGGAGTGACCAACTAAGAGAGCAATAACGGCCATAATCATGCAAAGCGACAAAGCAACATTAAAAGAAGCATAAGATGGCATCAAAAGTCAAAAACTAAATGATCATAGAGGCTATAGGCGACTTATTTTGTAGTCAACATGGTGTAAGCATGTGCCAAGTCAACCCAAATAAAGCATCAAGGAGAAAACTAAAATAATGCTTCCAAACGATAAAAACAACGCATGATCTTTTCAAAGGCTCATCAAGCAATCTCAGTTATTTGAGACAAGTCATGCTACAGCAAAACCACTAAGCATACTATCAAAAAGACATCAAGCATGACATGAAAAAGCCTAAGCCGCAGTCTACACAAGCTCCTTCTTATACCACTTTTTTGCATAAAGCTTTTTCTCTTTTCCAACACCATTCAAATTTTTTATAAACACCTCTTTTGATAAAAACCAATAAAGACCAGAGGCAAAAATACACCTTGATGAAAAGATATAACAAGATTTGAACACAAATCAAGGCGAAAACAAAAACCAAAAGCAGTAGCAGAAAAAGAGAACACTCGTTGAACGATAAGAGTGAAAACTAGAGTGTTCTTGGCAATGAAAAGCGAAGTATGTCTCCCTCCAAACCAACATGATGTGATCAACCATTTATTGCAGCAAACAAAACTAAGCTAACTAAGAAAACTAAAACAACTGACGCTCCAAGAAAAACACATAGTGCATGAAGCAATAAAAATATAGTGTCTTGAAAGGTGACCTGATTTTTGCCGATGAAGAAGGGGTGCCTCGGGGGCATCCCCAAGCTTTGACGCTTGTACTTCTTGGATATTTCTTGGGGTGATGCATGGGCATCCCCAAGCTTGAGCTTTTGTCCATTCTTCAACTCATCTCATCATTCTCCAATCCCTACACTTGAAAACTTCCTTCATACAAAACTAAACACAAATCTATTAGCAACATTAGTCTAGCATAACATATAATCAACCTCTATTTGCTTCAGATTTCAACACAAAACCACCACATATATAGCATATACTACTGTAGCAACTTCCCCAAAAGTTCCGTGATTAAAAGAACTCAAAAAGAAAGCGATAAAGTGGCAAACACAAATATTGGCAAAAATCTGTCAAAACAGAACAGCTGACAAAGGTCGAATTTTTGAGGGATTTTCTGTTGCTCAAATCAAAAAGTGTTCAACTAACAAAAGTTTGGATATAACCTGGGGCATATGCACAAGAAATCACAGGTCCAAAAGATAAACAGAGAATTTTCACGAATTTTTACGGTGTGGCACCAAAAACTGTTTCAGGACAGCAACATCCCCAAATCTTACCTCACTCAAATTAGAGGCTTCTCTTGGCACAACAACGAAATAAAAAGGATAAGGAGCGGTTATTACAGTAGTAATAACTTCCAAGACTCAAATAAAAGAAAAAGTACTAAAAATAAAAACATTGGGTTATCTGCCAAGAGTGCTTTTCTTTAACGCCTTTGAGCTAGGCGCAGTAATTTGCAAAGATGCTCATGTAGGCGCCATATGTGAGCTTGAGGCAAAGGCGCCATATAGAAACTTAAAGCAATAGAAAGCATCAAAAAGCAGATATGAAACACATTTAAATCTAAACCACTTCCTATGCATAGGAATCTTGTAAGAAAATAAATCAACGAGGCACATAGTATCAAGCATGTATAGATAAAACAAGTGCCGCTTCAAGATTTGCAACATAAAGAGGGGAAACTTAATATTGTTAAGATCCATCAAACCATGTTTCCCTCTCTCATAATAACTTTCAGTAGCATGATGAATAGAACTAACAATATAACTATCACATAAAACATCCCTATCATGAGCCACATGCATAAAAGAATTAATACTCACCACAGGAACAATAGTAGTACGAGCAGATTCAACAGAATAATTATTCTCATCACCATAATCATCATAAATAGGAGGCATATTGTAATCATAACTAATTTTATCCTCAATAGTAGGTGAACTGAAAATATTATACTCATCATCATAGCCATCATAAACTAGAGGTTTAGTATCATCACAAGCTAGAGAGCAACTATTTCGCAAAGCATATTCTTCAAACATATCATCATAAGAAGGAACATCACATATGGGAGATAAAATATCATCAGAGCAAACTTTCTCCACTAAAGCTGGGGAACTAAAAATATCATACTCAACAAAACCAGCTTCCCCAAGCTTAGACTTTTCTATAGCATTAGCATTAACAGTATTCAAAGCATTCGTACTAATAACATTGCTATGCAAAATAAGCTCCAAAGGGTTTTCAAATTTCTCTTCAAATCTAAACTCAGGAAAAAGACTAAAGAACTCTTTATTTTCCATTAAGCCTAACTAGTGAAAATAAAAACAAGAAACAAAAAGATGTAATTGCAGAATCTAAAGGAAATAACTCCGAGCACTCACATAGGAGGATGCGAGTACCTTTTACCTTACCTCCCCGACAACGGCGCCAGAAAAGAGCTTGATGTCTACACACTTCTATTCTTGTAGACACTTGTTGGGCCTCCAAGTGCAGAGGTTTGTAGAACAGCAGCAAGTTTCCCTTAAGTGGATCACCCAAGGTTTATCGAACTCAGGGAGGAAGAGGTCAAAGCTATCCCTCTCAAACAACCCTGCAATTACGATACAGAAAGTCTCTTGTGTCCCCAACACACCCAATACACTTGTCAGATGTATAGGTGCACTAGTTCGGCGAAGAGATAGTGAAATACAAGTAGTAGTGATGATTATAAGTAGCAAATGTGACTTGAAGTAAATATCGCTGCGAGCAAACATGTAACAAAACAGTAAGTAAACGGTGTGCAATGCTTGGAAACAAGGCCTAGGGATCATACTTTCTCTAGTGGACACACTCCCAACAATATAACATGATTGAACAAATAAACAACTTCTCTCCGCTATAGTACTCTGAATTACTCTCCTATTGAATAACACTAATCATTGTGTAGTGGCTACAGAAGCTCCCCTTAAAGTTCATCAAGTACTTGACAAACACCACTCATAGAGACATCCAAATCAGATCACAATTCAAGATAGATATCATTGCAACTTAGACCAAGTACTAACACGGTGCACACACTGTCAACTTTACACCATGAAAGGAGGAATAGATCACTCAATACTATCATAGTAATAATTACTCTCATAATCCACAAGAGATCACGATCATAGCCTAAACCAAGTACCACCATGATGCACGCATTGTCACCGTTACACCATGGCAGGAGGAATAGATTACTTTAATAACATCACTAGAGTACACTATAATAATTAAGCATAGGAGTAGCATAATATCTGAATAATAACATCTACTTGTTCAACATGATACAAAGCTCACGATCACATAAAGATCACATCATGGGAGAGAGAGGTGAACCACATAGCTACCGGTAAAGCCCTCAGCCCCGGGGATGAACTACTCCCTCCTCATCATAGGAGACAGCAAGGTTGATGGAGATGGCGGTGAGGTCGATGGAGACGACGGAGACGGCGATGGAGACCGATGGAGATGGCTCCGGGGGCACTTCCCCGTCCCGGCAGGGTGTCGGAACAGAGACTTCTGTCCCCCGAAATTCGTCGACGGCGGCGGCGGAGCTGCGGAACTGTTTCTGGAAAATTGCCGACTCCCCTAGGGTTTTCCGTCCCGAGGCTTCTTATAGGTGAAGGGGCGATGTCAGAGGTGGCCCCAGGCCTCCTCACACTAGGGTGGCGCGGCCAGGGCCTGGGCTGCGCCAGCCCTATGTGAGGGTGGCATGTGGCCCCTCTCCTTCCTCTCTTCGGATGTCTGGATGCTCCCGGGAAAAATAAGACTTCTGGCTTTGGTTTCGTCCAATTCCGAGAATATTTCCTGTGTATCACTTCTGAAACACAAAAACAGCAAAAAACAGGGAACTGGCACTGTGGCATCTTGTCAATAGGTTAGTTCCGGAAATCGCATAAAAATGCCACGAAGTGTAACGAAACACAAGGCAAATGGTGTAAAAACAAGCATGGAGCATCAAAAATTATAGATACGTTTGAGACGTATCAATCATCACCAGTACGGAGTTCAGGCTTTGGCCGGTGATCTGCCACACCGCTAAAATGCTTGCCTTTCTTTCTTACGGAATGCGTGGTCGTAAGAAATCGACGATGCCCCAAGTATACAATCTTCTTGCATTTTTCCAAATATATAGCGTCGGTCTTATCTAAACAGTGCGTGCATGCATTATATCCCTTGTTTGTTTGTCATGAAAGGTTACTAAGAGCAGGCCAATCATTGATGGTTACGAAAAGCAACGCTCGTAGGTCAAATGGCTCCTGTTTGTGCTCATCCCATGCACGTACACCTGGTTTGGCCCATAACTATAAGAGTTCATCAACTAATGGTCTTAGATACACATCAATGTCGTTGTCGGGTTACTTCGGGCCTTGGATGAGCACTGGCATCATAATGAACTTCCGCTTTATGCACAACCAAGGAGGAAGGTTATAGATACATAGAGTTATAGGCCAGGTGCTATGACTGCAGCTCTGCTCCCCAAAAGGATTCATGCCATCTGTACTTAGACCAAACCTTAAGTTCCTTGCGTCGCCTGCAAAGTCCGGGTAGTCTCTCTCAATTTTTCTCCACTGTGACCCATCAGCGTGGTGTCTCAACATCGCGTCTTTCTTACGGTCTTCTTTGTGCCATCGTAACAACCTGGCATGCTCTTTGTTTCTAAACAGACGTTTCAACCGTGGTATTATAGGAGCATACCATATGACCTTGGCAGGAACCCTCTTCCTGGGGGGCTCGCCATCAACATCACCAGGGTCATCTCGTCTGATCTTATACCACAGTGCAGTGAATAACGGGCATGCTTCCAAATTCTCGTACTCCTCACCGCGGTAGAAGATGCAGTCATTAATGCATGCATGAATCTTCTACACCTCTAATCCTAGAGGGCAGAGAACCTTATTTGCTTCGTACGTACTGTCAAGCAATTCATTATCCTTTGGAAGCTTCTTCTTCATTATTTTCAGTAATTTCTCAAATCCCTTGTCAGATAAACCAGTCTCTGCCTTCCATTGCAGCAACTCCAGTGTGGTACCGAGCTTTGTGTTCCCATCTTCATAATTTGGATACAACTTATTTTTGTGATCCTCTAACATACCCTTTAACTTCCGCTTCTCATTTACACTTTCTGCTTCTCTGTGTGCATCAACGATGGCCCGACGAAGATCATCATCAGGCTCATCTGATGCCTCTTCATCTTCAGCTTCTCCTGTCCCTTCAGCTTCAGCTTCCCCCGTTGCAGTATCACCGTATTCAGGGTACATATCATCATCCTCTTCTTCTTCATTGTCTTCCATTATAACCCCTCTTTCTCCATGCTTGGTCCAACAATTATAGCTAGGCATGAAACCTTTCCGAAGCAGGTGGGAGTGAAGGATTTTCCAGGAAGAGTATTCCTTCTTGTTCCCACAGTCAACACATGGACAACACATAAAACCATTCCGAATGTTTGCCCGAGCCACATCGCTAAAATTATGAAGACCTTCAATAAACTCGGAAGTGCGTCGGTCACCGTATATCCATTGTCGTTGGTTCATCTGTGTCATATAATTTGGTTTACCAATACTATTACCGAATATCATAAATAGTGAAATGACCACTGTATATCGAAACATGCATTTGTATCAATGACAAATGAAAGGATAGAGTTGCTAACCTCGATCGAGGAGGAAAGAACGAGGACAAGACCTAAGTATCGCTCGGGCACCTCATATCATTTTTATTTTGTGTGAGCTTAAGTAGCATCATGCTCTTAGGCATTTTATCAAACACCTCTTGTGCATAGGGAAAAAAATCAAACTAGCACACCCCCTCACACCTTCCACAGGAAAAAAAAAATAGAGGAGAGGGCCAGTGGGTGACTGTATTTATAGGCAGGACCTCTAGCACCGGTCCATGCCCAAAACCGGTGCAATAGGGTAGCCTTTAGCACCGGTTCGTGCCACGAATCGGTGCTAAAGGTCTGGCGCCTGCCACGCGGCAGACGCGACACCTTTAGCACCGGTTCGTGGCACGAACCGGTGCTAATAGTTCCTAACGAACTGGTGCTAGAGCTCCACGGGCTCTATTTAGCTTTCTGGCAGCTCGAACCGGTGCTAAAGCACCCCTTTAGTCTGGGTTCATAAGCCAACCGGTGCTAAAGCCTTATGGAGCTCAAAACGAAAGCCCTATTTTCTACTAGTGAGGCTTGATGAGTAGTCAGTGTGTGTATTTTTTCCTTTCTTGCTAACCTAATTAGGCAACCTCGAGTTGCACCCTCGACGGCTATGTCGACCGCATTGTAAAGTCGGCCTCTTGGCCTCTCTTTTTAAAACCGATACGTCTATCCATGACGTATTCTTGAAAAAAAAGTTGTGCAGCAAATCGTGTTTCAGCAGCCGATTCGCCGTCCATATTCTTCCCCGGACAAATGGCCAGTAGGATAAATTGCATAACTATTGGAAAGCATAGGTCTAATGAAAGGTAGGACCTCCTTCCCAGTTTAATAAAAATAATCGGATAAAAGCTGTTAATTTCTTATACTAGTAAAAAATCGTGACTGATATATTTTCTGGTGATCGACCGGTGGAAGCTTCTGCCTTTTATACTCTTTTGATTCTCTGATCCATGATCCATAATACTTATCGCTGAATCGCATGTATCTAGACATAACAGATCATCGGTGCTAGAACTCAGTAGATACGCGTCTCCTCCGCGGAGTTGTTCAGGTAACTTTCTACGTGTACATGTTCTCCTTCTTACATCTATTTACTAGCCAAAGTAATCGCCAAATACTTTTTTTTTGAAAGTTCATCGCCAAATACTTCGAAAAAAAAGTAATCGCCAAAAGGAACCAACCTCTTGTTCTAGGATTATCACTTGCACGGTGGAGCAGCGCGGCACGTAGCTACGATCGCTCGCGAAGCGGGCGCGATCAGAATCACGATCTATCTTCCTCACCTATGCATGCGCACGGCCGCATACATCGTCCTCCCCTCGCTCGTCAGCTCATCTCCCTCTCGCCAGCGCGGCCCTGATCCTCCCGGCCCCCCACCGCCGGCGGTCGACACGTGCCTCGACAGCGACAAGGCGAATCGCGCGACGACCTGAGCAAAGTTACTCGTTTCGGAATTCCCTCTCCTATTCCCGACGGCGACGGGCGCACATCCGCTGCCGATCCGCCCGGCGTCGCCGTCGCGCCTACTATTTTTAGCCCCCCGGCCTTCGCCGCTCGATCCGCTCCCCGGCCGTTTGGCCGCTGTGTGCAAGTACACCAATCGCCATTGCACAATCTACCCCATGTCACTGGAGAATTTGGACTGGCTACCTATAATAGTAGTAGCAGTAGCATGGCGATCGACAGATCACGGCTGGGATTGATGGCTGGATAGATGCGACCGACCTAACCCTGACGATATGGTTCAGGATAATCACGCGCTTAAATTAACAAAGCCAGCCACACAAAACCTAGCTGCTAATTCTGTCCATGGAAAAGCTACTCGATCCTACCATCCAATCTAATCACGCCATTAGGCCAAGGCTTGCCATAAACGTGCGGTTAGTGGGCCCTCAGTGCTTCTTCAGCAAATCGATCGCATGAGCTGATCGACATGCAGGGTCTCCATCGGTCGCTTAGGATAACGATCAGCTTAATCTTGCTTAATTAGCTTGCTTATCTGCCTAATACATGCATGTAGAATCGATTCCTGCGGATAGGATTAGCTAGCTCAGTTTGTGGCTTCCTCCGGGATCCTTTGCGATTGTTTTCCGTTGCCATGGCTGCTAATTGAGGTGTCAAGTTGGATCCCACTAAAATCTCACTTGAATTTTATATTTTGTAAATTTTGAGTTCGAAAGTTGAATTTTAAAATGAAGTACAAGTAGGATTTGGTGGGTTTTCACTTGCATCTCTAACTGCTAATCCTATTATTGGTACACCTGTCTGAATGACTCCAATAATTCCGGGACCTGATCGTTGTGATGTGCTTTTGTTGATGATAACGTAGAATTAATATGTTTTTCTCTAATTTAGAAACGAAAAAACTTAGCTCCATACAGCTGCAAGAAGTTGACACATCGAATATTCACGCAATAAATTGCTTCAAATATCACATTGGATTATCTCAATATGTGGATGTGGAGAGCGCTGTGGTAAGAAGCTTGTTCTGTTCACACCTGGGATTTGGCCTTTTGATGGAAAAAAGACTAGACTTGACATGCATGTCAGATCACTGCATTCATCAATTCAGTCAAGATTCAATAGTCAATGAATACACTTAGGTTTACACATGTCCACAAATTACTCGATTATCACAAGGAATTGAGCTCACACATGGCTTAATTTCTAACTCCATACCGAATTTTCCTAGCATGTTTTTCTCGCATTTCACTCCTAAATTGAAATTTTTTTGTTGACTGCAAACTTTCACATTCTCCGCAAAGAAAATTACACCAATAGTCATAGAGCCAACATATGAAAAGTCGATCGTGTACTGATGGATAACAAACGAGAAGCAAAAATACCTATTGGTAGCGGTACATGCTCTTGAATGTATTGAGGCTATTGTGGATCATGCCCAACTTCTACTTACCTCGCGATCTCTAAGACCAGGTGGAAATCGTCAATTCAAGTTCAAACTTGGTTGGCTGCACTGTGATGGCTTATGTGATATGTACATAAGGTTAAATAAGTGTGGGATAGACCGATAATTGGTCAGACACCATCCAAAGGAGGAACAATGAAATCCACTACCTGCAACAACACCTTAGAGGACGAGCCTTTCATACTAGTGCCATCTTTAATAAAGAAAACACGTAGATTTTCATCTACCATTGATGAGCTTGAAGAGATTGCATACCAACAGTATAATTCCAATTCATTATGGAAGAGATTATAATATGATGAACTCTTCATGATGTGTTGAATGGTCAACACAAGAAGAAACTTATTCATTCTCTCCACCAAGACGAGGGTACGATAGAGGAATATGAGTTTGTTTAGGGCATTAGAGAAGGAATATTTTTCAGAAAATTCTTGGAAGACTGCATAGTTGAGAATAACAAAAAATTTAAAAATATAGGTTCCTCTGAAAATAAAAAAATCATGTAGTATCTTTCCAAAAGTGTCATCCATACCAAGGATAACCTCGCAAAGCGCAACATGCATGGAAGCTTACAGTCTTGCTTTTGTCATCATGATGAGACCGTCAAGCAATTTTTATTTCAGTGTAACTTCACCTATTTTATATGATCATTTATCCAAGTGGATTCAAACTTCTATCGGCCATGTAGTGTTGCCAACATCTTTGGCAATTGGTTCCATGGAGCTGATCACAAGTTTATAATCCTCGTTAGGGTAGGAGCAGTTTCCGTAATATGGTAGCCATGACTATGTAAAAATAGTTTGGTTTTTAATGGTACAAATTATTCACCTTTGCAGGTCATTTAACGGTGTATCTAGTTTCTCGATTCGTGGTTATCTCTTCAACATTTGGAGAGCTGAAAACTTTTTACATAGGACTGTACATGATTTGAGAAAGTGACAAGAGAACTTTTTATCCTACACAGATAGTGGCATAGTCTCCATATTATTCTTGAACCAACTTATGCATTTTACAAGTCTTCCATGTGCTTGTAATGTGCCAACTTTTTTATGTCCTTTTTGTTGTAATACGGTCGTGTGCATCTTACCTATGCAGAGGGCGTGAACTCTTATTGTTTGTATTGCCTTGATGCAAAACTCTAAATTTAACAAGGAGTCATTTATAAAAATGGACGTGCCTTCAAAATCATAGGTACTCCCTCCCACCTATATTTATGCAAGGCTAGTTACTCTTGTCCTAAGTCAAACCTATTCGACTTTGCTCAAACTTAAAGAAAAGTCAACAGTACCAAAATAGTATCACTAAATCTATCACGAAGTATGTTTAAGTACTACTATATTCATTGGGTATTTGTCATATTAATACCTTTTTATATAAACTTAATAAGACTATGTTTGTTAACACAGGAGCACGTGACTTGTACATATAGACGGGGAGGCCGGGAGGGTAATATATGTGCACAATAATAGTACGAGCACGTTTCAGATAAACATGGATTAATTTTTACAAGGACGAAGTTTTTTTTTTTGGAAACAATACCATGATATATTATAGCAACGAACAGTACATGGTAGAGATACATAAGCTGTCTTCAGCAATTACAAAACAAAGTCTAAGAAAAAACGAGCTAATTTTTACAAGGACGAAGTTCACACAGATAGATGCTGCATTTGGTGGTAATACACTTTCTTTCTTTTGCCAGACTAACCTATTATTACTGGGTCCAGTTATCTTGTCTGTTGTATATGTCCCTCTTAGCCCAAATAAGCCCAGACAAACAAATTGTCCTCACGCACCCTGTTTCCACACCATCTCACTTTGTCGAACTAAATCTGGCCTTGCGACTACACCCACAGTTTTGTCAACATGTCTATCACCCCTTCCTTTGTTAATCTAGCTAAACTAAATTTCCAACTATCAAGTCTTTTCTTTTTGTGTGTGTGGGGGGGGGGGGGGGGGGGGGGGGGGTGGGTGTGGGGGGGGGGGGGGGGGCAGTGAAGTCGCCTGTGTAGTCCCTATGATATTAGTGAAGCCTAGCTAAACTCTGAAGGGACGTCCAAAACATATAACCCCTGTTCTTCTAGCTGGTACTACCAGCATATGCTTACAAACAACAGGCGGGAACGGGATCCTTTTTCCCCAAATCAGATGTGGGATTGATTATGTCCGCCGTATCGGCCGAGAGATTCGGCCCTAATCCGTCGCTGGAAGCATCGGCCGTCAACACGTGGCTGCGCCAGCGAGTTTCACCGGGCGACGTCATGGAGGTCGGCCCACGCCCAATCCCCGGCGCCATCACGCCGGACGTGAGGAAGAATAACAAATCAACGATAACCACATAGACCTCCCTCCGGAAACCACAGAGAAGCCCCCCTCCTCGCGCGCCGGGCCATGACCAGGCGTCACGCACACAAGATGACAAAAATCCGCAACCATATAAGCGGCCCCTCCCCTCTCGTCTCCAAAAGTTCGAGCTCCCCATTTCTCCTAGCTACAGCTGGAAGCTTGCTTGGCCAATTCGTCCATCTGTAGCTAGCTTCCTCAGCCAGATCTTCTAATTCAGAGACTGGCTAGCAATCAAGCATAGATAGCTTAGAAGCTAGGGTTTTGGTCATCGATCGCGTCCCTGCGTGCGGGGCGATGATCATGTCGGACCCGGCCATGCTCCCGCCGGGCTTCCGGTTCCACCCGACGGACGAGGAGCTCATCCTCCACTACCTCCGCAACCGCGCCGCCGAGTCGCCGTGCCCCGTCTCCATCATCGCCGACGTCGATATCTACAAGTTCGACCCATGGGCCCTGCCATGTTAGTACTCGCTCCCTCTACACTCTCGCATCATGATTCATGCATGATCGCTCGATCGATGCCCGCATCACAAGATTAATTGTGATCTACCAATAATTAATCGTCCGTCGTTCTCTTATTTAATCGCAGCCAAGGCGAGCTACGGAGACAGGGAGTGGTACTTCTTCACGCCGAGGGACCGCAAGTACCCTAATGGAGTCCGGCCGAACCGGGCGGCGGGATCTGGCTACTGGAAGGCCACCGGCACCGACAAGCCCATCCGCAGCAGCGCCACCAACGAGAGCGTCGGCGTCAAGAAGGCGCTCGTCTTCTACAAGGGCCGCCCGCCCAAGGGGATCAAGACCAACTGGATCATGCACGAGTACCGCCTCGCCGCCGCCAACGCGCACGCCGCCAACACCTACCGCCCCATGAAGTTCCGCAACGCCTCCATGAGGGTAAGTCGTCAGCAAGTATTAATAGCAATTAAAACATAGGATCAAATTAAATCGTCATAAAAACCAAAACCCTAGTTTTGCTTCTATATGCCGATCGATCTACATATGTCGACCGATCTTTCTGATGTGCTTTACTGCACCTGCTGCTCGCACCGTGATTTTTTTGGGAGGATATTTCTGGTACGGGTTCGTCTCGTCGGCACGCCAGTTTTGCCAATATCGCATCGGTTTGTCCAGTGGCTTGCCAGTGGACGCAAGAGCTGCTTTAATGTGCGTGTGTCGTTTAAAGAAATGTTCTTTAGGCATACTTGGCATGGTTCCCCAAGTCAATAGATCCGACAGTGATAGACATCATTCCGTAGCAGTAATCCGTAGGTCTAGGATTATTGCTGATTCATCTGCACCTGATCAATTGTTGATTTATCTGTTGATTTTTCCTGATCCTTCCTAAATTTAACTATCTGTGTGGTCGATCATATATGCAGCTGGACGACTGGGTGCTGTGCCGGATCTACAAGAAGACCAGCCAGGTGTCGCCGATGTTAGTGCCGCCGCTGGCCGACCACGAGCTCGACGAGCCGAGCGGCGGCGCCTACCCAATGTCGAGCGCCGGCATGCTCGTGCAAGCAGGCGCCAGCAGCTACCCGATCCAGGCCGGTATGCAGCGAATGCCGAAGATCCCGTCCATATCAGAGCTGCTCAACGAGTATTCGCTGACACAGCTCTTCGACGACGGCGGCCATGGGGAGATGGCACGGCACGAACACCATGGCGCCGCCCTCCTCGGCCACCCCATCATGAACCAATTCCATGTGAACAGCAGCATGTCGCAGCTTGCGCAGATGGACTCGTCAGCGTCTACGTCGGCGGCAGGCGAGGGCGCTCCCGGGAAGCGCAAGAGGTCGACGGAGGACGGTGGTGGCCATAACGGGTCGACGAGCCAGCCGGACAAGAAGCCAAACGGATCTTGTTTCGGTGCACCAACCTACCGAGTAGGCAGCGGCAGCGGCAACGGCAACGCCTTGCAGGGGTCACTAGTCACGGGCCATCAGACGCTGCTCCATTTCTAACATGGGGAGGGGATCGGATCGGATGAACTGATAGTAGATATCATTCTGAATTATACATGGTGCACAGGTGATTTGAAGAACAACTATTGGGATCTATTGCACCTCATAGGTCTGAATTAGACAAATTATCGATCATTGGTCAATTTATATAGGGAAAAGGATTGTAATTGTACTTGTGTGGAACGACTAGCTAGACCCATGGATCATAGTAGCTGATATGGTTTGTAGTGTGTACACAATATTTTTGCTCCGATGCATATACTAATATTACATACTTCAAAATTAGCCACCAAGCTAGGATAAGAACTTGAGATCGACATACTGGAAGTCTGTAACAGTAGATGAAACCGGCATTGCTTATACCCATGTAAAACAGTGAAAACCTATTCTTTAATGGAGCCATTAATTATGTCAAGTTGTATTGTCCTCCAGAACATTGTTTCTGTTGCAGAAATTACCAACCACACAAAGAGAGGAGAAAATCACCACAGCGACTATCTGCTCCAAAACACATAATTAGTCCATTCAGAAGAAGGAGAAAAAACCCAGAAAAGCACATGAAGGACGAAATTGAAAGAAGAATATGGGAACCTGGGAATTTAATAATTGGCCAAAAGTAGGCAAGTTGTGGATGGCGTTTAGCTTTCAGTTCAGGTGGCGGATGAGTGAAGGGCCTTTTGATTCGGCTGAAGCTTTCTTCAGAACGGCTAAGAGGCTTTGTCCATGTAGAATCTTGTCTGGCAACCAGGGCATCCGAATATTGCCGCGCACATCAACAAGTCCAAGAACATCGATCGGTGTCAGGAAACAAACAAAAACTAGTCCGTTTGGCGGCTCTGAGTGGGATCAATTAATGGATGGATGGATGGATGCAGTCGTTCAGGTCCCCTAGAGCTAAAGGGAGAACTAATTATTGGTTTATTGTAGCGGTGTAGCAGATTCATGATCAAGAATCATGATAAGACTGATAGATGCTGATTCCATGCGGATTAGTCTCTAAAAGATCAACGGAAGTGCTAATTTTTAGTAGACTGAGAATTAGCTTAGGGCTTAGTAGGGTGATATCATTAGATTTCCATCGTGCTTCGTGTAATTGAGTTACAAGTTTTTTTAATGGAGAATTGAGTTGCAACTGAGATTTTTTCAGTTGCAAATTGGGCTGCAACTGATTTTTTCAATTACAAGTGAGGTTGCAACTACAAATGATGCATCCGAATCATTCGATTTACTTCGTGATTTATGCTAGTGATGAGTTGCAACATAAGTTACAACTGAGATATAATGACATCAGTCTTCTGAGCCCTAAGCTAATTCTGGATAGACTGGACCTAGACACACCCAAAGATCAAATCGCTAGACCTCATGCAGCTTCTTTGTTGAGTTGTTGAGTTGAGCTTAGCTGGACTCAACCGGTTGTTGAGATTTTCTACGGCTCTGTAGCTTTTTCTTACTGTCTAATTGCCAATCTGCTATCCTGGAATGTAAAGTTAGTGTTTTACTGAAACTGAGAACGTTGTAATTGGCCGAGTCCTTGCGCAAATGCACCTTGGTCATGTCGATAAGCAGCTACCTGGTAGCTTCTGGCAGGGTCTACTAGTTCCATTTTAACTCCTTAGATTTTGAAACGGGAAGATTCCTATCCACAGGTAAAATTTTCCATGCTGAGTACAGCTCATCGATGACCTACTCCGACGAGGTTGAAAACAATATCACCCCGGGCTCGTGCTTTATCTCCCATGCATGCAGATAAGCTTTGAAAAGGCAGAACTTATTCCTGAAACTGGCTGAATCTCTCGGCAAGACGGCAAACACAAGAACCCCATCCCCCATAGTTTAACCATAGATTCAGCAGCATATTCCATCTTCCAACTCCTATCGCCCAGCCGTTTTCCCGTTCTGACAGCTCACGGCGAGACGAACCTGTCACTCACGTATCCTCTCACTACTGGCGAGAACAAAATTTTCTCACCGGATAACGCTAGTTAATCAGAAATGGGCCACCTGAGAGAGCTCCCCGTTCCCACTTCTCTATCAGGCGCTGCTCCATTAACTAATGAACCAGTGCTCGATCATGCGGACCGTACGCTACACAGAATTCTTAACGATTTGGAGAGCTATCGGAGTGACGGGGAATTGCTGCCGTGGTGGGCGTGCGGCTCTGGCGACGACTAGAATTCGTCCAGCGCACCAAGGTTCATGAGCCCATGCGGGCGGCAGGGAAACAAGATGGAGTACATCAGGAGGACAGGATCACCTACTTTGACGCTGGCTATGACGAGCCTTGATCACCTGCGCTAATATGATATGTTATCTAGATAGGACGTTAGACTTTGATAATTAATCTGCTAATTCTTGATTGTTCGATGGCCTTTTCAGTTATAAAGTAATCTATGAAAATGAAGGTGGAGAGCTTGAGCACGCTTGTACCCAACCCATACTAGCTGCCTGCCGCAAGAGTCAAGGGAAATGTGGTGCGGATGGCTGCTTTTGTGGCACCGATGGTGAGTTTACATTATTTTTACCTGAGATTTGTTCCATACTTAGGTACTTGGATTGCAAGAGAAGACATATAATTGGTTGGTGAAATAAAGTAGTGCTGGTAAAACACATGTGCCAGCATTGTGTTTGGTCTTATCCATGTACCAATGTTATACTTGCAAAATCTAACGAGGGCGTAGCGTGGCCACCCATAGTGATAGTTATTTCGATCTCCGTGAGCAGATAAGTTAACAACTGATTCGTATTTCCATTATATATATCGTCCCACTGGAGCACCTTTGCCTAGTAATACACCGGTGCACCTGGGTTCGCGCGCACCCTATATTTTTTTTAAAAAAAATCAATATTTTGAAAAAAGATCAAAAAAATTCAAACTTGTTTTGGAACCAAAGATAATCAAGTATTGTACTCTTATAATTTTTTTGCCATGAAATCACTTGCATTGCATCCTAGGTTAAAGAAACAAACTTGGAAACACGATATACTAGTACTATTTACACTATATTAGTCAGAATTTTGTCTTTTTACCCTGAAGTCAATGGGACTTATTTCTTTGCCAAACTTTTTGTACTGGTACAATACTTAATTAACTTTGATTTCCAAAAAAAATAATTTTTTTACTTATTTTTGAATTACTATTTTTTTGCGCATATAGGGTGTGTGCGTACCCAAGTACACCGAGTTCGCATCCCACCTTTGCCCCCTAAATAAATGGGAGATTGCACTTCTCAAATCGAATTAGTGGAACAAAAGTATATTGATCATCAATAACAATTGATGGGCTGTAATAGGGGGCAGCCCGTGTGCGCTCTTAGTTGGGCCGGCCCAGGTAAGTGGTTCTTCCCCAGTTTTTCTCTTTCTAATTTTTGGTTTTTATTTTCTTGGAAAATTATGGATTTAAAGAACTTTCTAGTTTTGGACAACATATATGTTTTGATTGTAAAACATTCAGAATTAAAATCTTCATATTTTTAAAATGTTCAAACTTAAAAAATGTTCAAAATTGGAAATGTTCAAATTTAAAAAGTTCAGATTTTAAAAATGTTCAAATTTGAAAATGTTGAATTTTGAAAAGTAGAAATCTAAAAATGGTCAAACTTGAAAAGAATTCAATTTTTAAAATATTTGGTTCTAAAAACGTTCAAATCTAATAAATGTCTAGTTTGAAAAAAGTTCAAATTTGAAAAAATTAAATTTTAAATTTTAGGTTTTGAAAAGTTTGAAAAAACCTGACTGGAAAACCAGAACCAAAGGAATAACATAAAAGCAGAAGAAAGAATAAACCATTGAGGCCAGGCAAAAAACCCTAAAGAAAACCTACCTACCTCTCGCTAACGAGCCGGCCCAACCTACCCCGCCTTGTGCGGAGCGCCAGGTAGCGCCCGCATTAGGCGGAAAATAGGTTTTCACCTGTTCTAGAGTTTTGGGTTTTGTTAAACTAGCCATCTAGGAAGAGGGCAAGAGGCCATCCAATTTGCTCCACGCGACCGAAGTGGAGGATGAACAATTGATCATACATTTACTCTTTATGTTCCCCTAGTTAATTATACACAAGAAACATCCCCCAAAAATTAACTTTTTTTTTGAAAGATCCAGCAATTGCCGGCCTTCGATTTCATTAGTAGGTTGAATATTTACAGAGTGGTCAAGTGACCAAGGAATAACCAAAAGGTAAAAAAGAGAAAAACCAAAACAAAGCGGTAGATTCAAACAACAAATTGTAGAACCGAAGCCGCTAACAGAAAGACAGAGAAGTAGAAAAACATGGCGGCGCAACCAGCCACCCTCGTGGCACTGGCTTGCCACAAACGCGATGCCGCACGAAACCCCTGCCTCATAGAGCCATGGTCGCATCGCTTCCGAGGCCACCACCTCGGCACACATCCACCGCCCGAGGCCGCCACCCCGGCATCCACCGCCCTGGCCACAAAGTCACATCGCACACCAGCCACGAACCCGTTGCACAACGAGGTTTAAGACCTCAAAGGCGACGCCTCCAAGAAGGTAACGACGTGGACGTCGCCGCCACCCGCTCCAAAGGAGCTTAGGTTTTCACCCGGAGGAATAAGCACTCGCGTCGGCAGAGGATCAGAGCTCCCAAACGACGCATTCAAGAAGGAGAACGATGCCCATGGACGCCGCCATCGCTGGCACCAAAGTGAAAGGCTTTCGCCTGGAGTGCGATCTCTGCCACCAAGCCCCTGAGGGCCTGAGCTAAGGCGGAGGCTAGCCAAGCGGCGTGGCTCTGCGGTCGACCACCAAGCCCAACTACAAACCGTAGGGGCCGCGACACCTCACGCCGCGGCAACCACAACATGGAGCTGGGGGGACGAAGCTGTCAATCCAGGGCCGCCGCCCTGGCCTCCTCTCTAGCAGGCGCATGAAATGCCGAGGTAGCACTCTCGCACCCGCCCACCAATTCCGCACCCACTGGCTGGAGATGCCGCCGCCAGCCCGCTGCCAGCAGCAAGCCCACACCCAGGTCTGCCCGACGCAACGCCTAGGGAGAGCGCTCTCCGCCCGCCGACGCGGAAGTCGTCCATCCGACGCAGCAGGAGCCACCTATGGCCAGTCGAGATCTAGATCCCGGACCAGCCGACTGCCACCGCCACGCCAGGCCTCAGTCACGGACCCAGGCGCCAAAAGAGCCGTCATGGCGCACTCATGCGAGGTCGTAGCAACCTCGCTGGCATACCACTTCGGCCGCCGCCCCGGCGAGCAGAACGAGATCTGACGCGGCCGAAGACCAGCTGAGCTCTGGCCGAGGCGCTGCTGTTGAAGTGTATAAGTGGATTGTACTAGCCTTTTCCATCAGTTCGGACTTTTGGTTGCATTGGCTAGTGCATGAAGATTAACATGGTATCAGAGCCCAGGGTCTCGAGTTCGAGTCCGGGTTTTCACAATTTATTGTAAAATTGTTGTTGCCCCCCTTTGTGTCCACGTGTTGACTTTCTCTTCTCCCGTTTGTGTCCACGTGTTGATTTTTTCTTCTCCTGTCTGTGTCCACGTGTTGACTTTCTCTTCTCCCATCACACGTGAGTGGGGGTGTTGAAGTGTATAAGTGGATTGTACTAGCCTTTTCCATCAGTTCGGACTTTTGGTTGCGTTGGCTAGTGCATGAAGCTTAACAGCTGCCCCAGTAGCCACCGCGGCCACCGTTCCCCACCGTAGAAACCCGGGGCCGCCACCCCAGCGACCAGCTCCACCGCCGGCAGCACGCTGTCTAGGGCGTCGCACTGCCGCAGCTGGAGGCCCCCGCTCATGAGGGAGGGAGGCCCGCCGCCGCCAGCTACCACACGGGCTTTGCCCGGCGGCAACGCCCGGTGGCGGCGAGGGACGCGGAGGTGGAGGAGGGTGGGGCACGGGGCGGCTAGGGTTCGCCCGTGTCTCTCTCCTGGGAGAGACGCGGACCACAAACTAACTTTGAAACGGTATTCTCCTAGATATTTGCAATTCTCTACATCTTGCTCCTATATCTCTAGTTTTTATCCCCGCATCATGACTCTTTCGTGTCGCCCTCCAAGGGAAGACCAGGGGCAACATAGGTGCAACCGCCACGCCCGCTGCCTTGGTGTATCTGTCGTCGGCATCTGCCGTAGTGTCTACATGCCCATCCAAGCTGCTAGGGCCCTAGTTCTTGAGATGGTCGGCATCAGTCGTAGTGTCTACAGGCACGTTCGCGATGCCAAGCTATGGTCGTGTGAACGACATAGCGACTGGTTCTTGAGATGGTGATGGAATTTTGTTGTGCATTGCTTCCAAGAATGGCGCGGATGGAGCATCTCCTTGGAACACGTAGCTTTGAAGGTTGATGACAGTGCGGGATGCCGCCTCCATCTCGAGATCGGGTTTGATCTGGCTTGGCAGATGATATGCAAGGCGTCTCATGCAGAGTCGTCTTACCAAACATGCAATTCACATAAACAGGAGGCATCTATTATGTCGGCACAATAGGTGGATCAAATGTGGTGTGATAATGACCGAAGGTGGGGTGGTATGTCACTTGAAGTATCTCCTAAGTGATAGCCAGCTAACTAGTTGTTAGGACTTAGGAAGTACTCTCTCCGTTTAGAAATATAAGATGTTTTAGCTTTATGAAGTGAGTGTATCTAGACATCTTTTAGTGTGTAGATTCGAGCATCTTATATTTCCGAACGGAGAGAGTATTGACTTGGTCTAACTTATGATGCATTGTTTTTTTTTCTAGAGTTAAACGGCAACCCTTTGAGAATGGAGGGAGTGCATTTCTTTGAGGAAAAAAAAACCGCGTTCAAATTCCCAGCATGAGTTCTCAGATTGGCTTGATCACATACTGCTTCCATTTGAGAAATTCTTGATAAGCTTGTTGGGATAAGAGAAGATGGAATAAATCCTCTAAAAATTCATGTTGCATAACTTGATTAACCGTCAAACTTTGACGCTAGATTACAGTTAAACTTGTGTTCATTGATTACATCAAAAATTTATAGCAATATGAATTCAAAAATTATCAAATTCCTAATTTTTTTACTCGTGATAATTAATTAAACCTTAGTCTTTATCGAAAAAAGTTAAGCCTTAGTCTATGCCGCGAGAGATTCGTGTAATGTTTTGCCGGTTTTGCTTGGTGAGAGGTCGGGACAGCTTGGGCCAAATAGAAATATCTCTTTTATTTATATTTTCTTGTTTCTTGCTAGTTACTTCCGCTTGGGAATTGTTTCTTCATGGTCTAGACTATGCTCGAAAGAGGCTTTCACTCGACCTTATAAATAAACCTAAAAGTCAAACCAATGCAAAGTGATGAGGGGACTCTCTTACAGAGTAGATCAAAAGATAACCAAAAACGAATAGAAAATATGAACCTGCCACCGATGACACCGGGAAGAGACCAAGAGATACTGAAGCTCCATGACGACCCTAGCCTTCACCAACGCCGCCCTCCCCTACCAAGCAAAAGGATATTTTTGGACGAGGGGCTAGTCCAGGAGCTCCGCTGGGAGGTCACCATAAGGTCGGCCGCTGACGAGGGTTAACTCGGCAAATGTCCTAGATGAAGGACTTAGGATCGGGGGAAAAGGGCGTCAGATAAACTCGAAGGTAAAGGTTAGTCGAAATAAGTGTATATCGAAAGTGAGCATGGGTGTTCAACCTGGCTTGCTTTCAATCTGCCCTACACCGTCCCCTCCTGCCCCCTATATATAGGTGGCCAGGTCTCGAGGATCGGGTAGGGTTCGATACAGATTACAATATCGACATACGGTAAGAACTCGTATCTCGACTATCATTACAATTGGGCCTAGCTTAACGGGCCTCAGGGGTACTCAACTAACGGGCTCTATTAGCTATACTCTTGTCAGTAGCCCCTGAGATTCTATCAGAATTGCAGATTCAGATTGAATCTCTAATCTTTAAATCTTCAACTTGATCAATTCTTCGACTTCTTCATATTTTCAAATCTTTGACTTGGTCTTTCGACTTATTTTCATGATAATTTTTTGCAAGGGGTTTTGATGAACAAGCCTGACAACTCTGACGGATCAAGAGGTCAGTTAACTGCCGGAACAGATACTTGTCACCTACTTCAAATTCAATCCCCTTGGATTTGAATTCGGGATACCGGTCAAACCCACTCTTTTGCCGCATTTAGGACTTACAAAGAATGAATCCCAGTGATTCTCAGGGTACCCAGTGCGTCCACTAGGATTTTCTTCGCGTTGTAGACACGGATATATACCAGCAGAGCGCATCCATGTGCGTATACCAGGCCACACAGGACGGATCCCGGGGTCTTACCTTCGTGACAGGTCACGGCATTCGAGTTGCGTTCCGATAACATAACTCGAGAATCTTATGTCGCAGTCAAATTTTGACTGAAAATATTCGGGTTTCAACAACCATAAAACTCGCTCCCGATGGGAGTAATACTCCTGCACTTCTCATACTCTAATGCTTTACCAAGAAATATCGTCGGGTGCGCGCTCAGCGCTCCCGATGGGAGTAGCCCCCGAGGCTATAGTCGAAAAAAAACTTTTTCGAGTATAGGCTCGAAATATAGTGTAGTCCATCACTCCAGTTAAAAGTTGCATTCAATATTCCTGAAAATATTAGCCCTCAAGGCTAGAATGGAAAATCCTTCATATATAATCTTGCCTATAGATAGTTGCACTTGTCGGCGCCGTCTTTCTTCTTTCTTCTATCATCTTCTTTATGACGTCAATGAATACATCACTTCGCATGAGTGCGAACCGTTGTATGGGCAGCACTGTAATTTTCTCGATTTTTGATCGTTAGTGGGCTGCCGTTTCCGCTTCGTGTGCCACATCTCAGCCCACGATCCTTCTCCCAGAAGATATATAAGGGGCGTGGTGGGGGATTTTACTGTTTACCAGCTCGGTCCCTCCGCCGCCTCCATTGCTGATCTCTTCCTCCTCTCGCACATAGCCCCCAAGCGCACCGCGTTTAGATGCGCGTGAAATACCTGGCCACCAAGAACACCATGGCCAAGACCTCTTCTGCCACCAGCTGGGTGCGCTCCGCCATCACGAAGAAGGAGGTGGAGATAGCCAAGGCGGATGGCCTCATCTCCGCCCAGGATTCTATCAAGTTTCCAAGCACTGAGCGGATCCCGGAGCCCCCGAGCGGTTATCGGGTAATGTTTCTTGCCTTCCTCCTCCGCGGCCTTTCTCTTCCTGCCCACGAGTTTCTCCGTGGGCTTCTCTTTGTCTACGGTGTGCAGCTCCACCAGGTCACACCGAACTCTCTTCTGCACATTGCTTGTTTCGTGACTCTCTGCGAGTCATTTTTGGGCATTGAGCCCCACTTTCTTCTTTGGAGGTCAATCTTTCGGCTTCGCCCCAATGTTGCTCTGGCTAGAAAGCCTGAATTGGGCGGAGCCATTGTCTCTGTGCGCCCTGAGGCGCAGTACCTCGAATTTTCCTTTGCTGCATCTGTCCAAGGGTGGAGAACCAAATGGTTCTATATCCAAGATCGCAAAGCCTCTCCTGAAGACCAATATGGTCTAGCCCCTTTCGAAGCATCCAAGGAAGTGAAGAAGTTGGCGTCGTGGGATGCGCTTCTCTCAGATGTGGAAATTCAACAAGTTCTTCCTCTTCTCTCTCGTATTCAAGCTCTGAAAGGAGGCCAAGGAGGAGCTTTGTAGGGTATCCAACTCATGGCGTTCTTTGTACAACGTCGAGTTCAACCCCTGCAGCACCGCCTCTCCAAGCTTTGGAGTTACTCTGGCTTGGAAGATCCTACTCGCGTCTCTGAAGATTTAATAGAGAAAAAAGATGTCGACAAGCGAGTCAGGAGCCTTACCAAGCTCACCAAGGATCATGCAGTTGCTGACTTGACCGCTGACTACTTCGACTCCGTGCACCCTCTACCCGAGGTATGCATCTTTGTGTTCACTTGTTGTCGAATTTTGTTTGCTTCGACTTGTGTTGTTCTTTGCCTTTGAACTCTGCTGACTTATTTATATGCAGAATCACCAATTCCTTGTTTCGCACCCTCCTCTTCCAGAGGCAGGGCCCCTTCCGGCTGATCTGGCCTCGTCTGTATCTGAAGCCCCCGAGGCTGACGAGAATCAGGACGGAGATGATGTCAAAGAATCAGAAGAGGAAACTAGCTCGTCGACATCGCCTCCCCCCGTGCTTGCTGAAGATGCTGGTGTCGACAAGAAGAGGAAACGAGTCAAAGAATTTGCTAACTCGAGTTCTGCAGCGGCTGATAAGGCCTCTGTTCCTACAGGAGATATGGAGTACTTCGACCTCCTGGCATCGTAAGTGTTTTATTCGAGTTCCTCAATTGCACCTTTCTTGCCTTGTTCCTGTCGTGTTATACATAATTTGCTTTCTTTTTCGTAGAGATGACAAGGAGCCTCCAAAAGATGCTACAGTTGCTCCTTCGACTTCACCTGGGACTGCTGATGAGCCTATCGAGCAAGAGATTGCACCGAGGGTTACCAGGTGAACGGATCGTATGGGCACCTAGAGGGGGGAGGTGAATAGGTGCTACTCAAATTTTAGTTCTTTTTCAATTTAGGCTTGACACAAAGGTAAATTCTCTAGATATGCAACTAAGGTGAATTTACCTATATGTCAACTAGCAAGCTACACAAGATACAATATATAAAGGCAATAAAGGATAGAGGTAACCGTGAGTGGAGCACGCGGAGACACGGATGTAATTCCCGTAGTTCCTTCCTTTTTAGGGGAAGTACGTCTACGTTGGAGGGGTGTGGTTGCCACAAAGGCCTAACCAACGCCACAAAGGCTCACCCTATTCTCCGGTGCAAGCTTCCGCCACAAAGGCCTAGCTCACTTTCCACTAAGGGATTCCTCAAGGCGGAATCGGCCTTTACAATCTTGGGGCACGCATCCACAACCGAATTGGAGGCTCCCAAGCACAACACAATGCTGTGAAACAACAAGTAGCAATATATCAAATACACAAACAAGGTCTTGGGACACAAGGGAACCCAAGACACAAAGGGCCCTCTAGCAAATGAGAGGGGAAATCAAATCGCTTCGGTGAGGATGTAGAGGATGGTCTTCTCCTTCGATTCTCCAAAGATCAAGAGCTTTGGTGGGGTGAGGGAGGAGATCTACTTGCTTTGGTGAGCTCAACAATGGTGGTGTTCTTGAATCTTGGCTGGCTACCCGTTGGAGAAGAAGAGGGGGGTATATATACCCCCCCCCCCAAATATCTGACCGTTGGCAGCCAGAAAGTCCGGCTATAGCCGGAGTTAAGTCCGGCTAAAGCCGGCCACACCGGCTAAAGCCGGTCTCACACCGGCTATAGCCGGCCTGAAATATCCGGCCCAGCCGGAAATAGCCGGACAAATAGCCGGTTGAGTCCAGAGGCACAGGACCCCTCTCGAAAATGAGCAGTCCGGCTATAGCCGGTCTGGGGACCGGCTAAAGCCGGCCTAACTGGCCCAACTTTATCTGAAACTTCTCCAGGAGCTTCTTTTCACCATTTCCTCAATAATTTCCATTGGGCAATATTAAATATCAAGTATAATATATAAAACCCAATATCTTGTGCAAGAATATTATAAAATCCTGCAAAGCATAATCACACATTAATAGATAATGTATTGTTAACAAACGCCAAAATCAATTAGGCGGGAAATGCTCTTTCAATCTCCCCCTTTTTGGTGTTTGATGATAATACACAATTTTGCATGTTTCAAACGATATAAAATATAGACGGAGCTCCCCCTTGCTATGTGTCTTATTTTGAATTTGTATTTGAATACAAAGACACATCAACAATAAGAACTCCCCCTAGATTTTATAATGTGATCCATATGTGCACAAGATATATATCATAGTTCAATAGCACATAATCAACAAACATATAATATGACAAGATATAGCAAGTAGGATTAATAACATAAACAAGTTCTACTACACATAACAAGCACATAGTTCAACACATAGTAGTAGATAGATAAGTTCCACCATGGGACACAAGCAAGCAAGCAAGACAACACGACAAAGAGCTTGTGACCCAACCAAATCCAAATGGAAAACCAAATCCAAATGGAAACACATGCAAATGGGACTTTCTCCCCCTTTGGCATCAAGACGCCAAAAAGGGAGACCACAAGATGAGATCACTCATCAACATCATCAAAGTCCTCATCATCTTCATCATCTTCTTGATCATCGTCTTCTTCCTCTTCATCATCATCAACATCTTCTTCTTCCTCATCCTCATCAATGGCTTCCTTGCCCTTGGAGGTGACTTCGGCTAACTCCTTCCAATCAAAGCATAGCAATCTTCATCTCCATAAAGATGAAGTACATCACATCGAGCTCCATCCCTTGACAATCTCTTCCGGCCTCGAAGACAAGACGGGCATGGTGGAGGAAATGCACAAGACCACCTCTGATAGAATCATTGTTGCCCCCACTTGGAGCAATGTTGGCACGGAACATCCGGAGCAAAATATCATAGAGGGGAAGGAGATTTGCAGTCTCTCCTGCTTTGCCCCCTGGACCATACAAGCACTGAATCTTCCCTTTGTTGTACTCCGTGGTATCAAGATGCAAACGGGCACCCCTAGGTCGATGAATACCATCGAACCTATAGCCCAAAAGCTTCCCAAACCGAGACATGGTCGAGTACTTCCTCACTTCACCTGTCATCCAAGTGAAACCGACCTCATCCTGAGTATCAAACTCTAATGTGGCAAAGAACTGCTGAATCAGATGAGGGTTGTAGTCTTGCTTGAAGACCATCAGCTTGTGCAACCCAAGCTTCTCGGTGACCCAAAGAGCATCTTCAAAGTACTCATCTCTGGACAACGATGCAATATTGGTGACCTTCATGGGGCACACCTTTGTGCTCATGGACGCATATATCTGCTCAAAAATCCGCTGATGCTCTGACCGGTAGAATGAAGCACTGTCAATGTCCCTAGGCATGGAGTGGTTCTCGGCACTTGGCATTGCAAAATACAAGAAAACTTTGAAAAACCAATGCTAGTGCCTTCCCATTTCACGGAAAGAGATAATGACAAGAAAACTCAATGAAAGCTCAAATAAGATTTGCAAGGAATTAACTCTTCGAAAAGAAGAGGTCGGTGGCCGAGGCCACCATGTATGAGTGTCATGGCATTGGACCGCGAAGATATATCTTGGGTCCATAACCAATACTCGTCATTGAAGCTCATATATCACAAAAATGATAGAAAGAGAACAATTTTATCACTATTGGCATTATGGGGGGAGGGATAGCCCAATTAATTAGGACCGCACTCCCCCTATCTCCATGCCCACACCTAAACCAAACAAGCATTGAAAATAGGTGTATTTGCAAGATCCTCAAGCCACACTCCTTGAATCAATGATATTTAGCTCATTCCTCAAATATCCAAATCTTGCTTCATCAAGGGGCTTCGTGAAAATGTCGGCAAGTTGATCCTTTGTGCTTACATATGCAAGCTCAATATCACCACGGGCAACATGATCCCTAATAAAATGATTCCGGATCTCAATATGCTTGGTTCTTGAATGTTGCACCGGATTATAGGCTATCTTGATAGCACTCTCATTGTCACATAAAAGAGGCACTTTGTCACAATTGACACCATATTCCTTTAAAGTTTGCTTCATCCATAATAATTGAGTGCATCCACTTGCGGCGGCAATATATTCGGCTTCGGCGGTGGAGAGAGATATACAATTTTGCTTCTTAGAAGACCAACACACCAAAGACCTACCAAGAAATTGGCACGCTCCGGAGGTTGATTTCCTATCATCCTTGTCACCGGCCCAATCCGAATCCGTGAAGCCACAAAGAGAGAAATCCGAGCCTTTGGGATACCAAAGCCCATAAGTTGGGGTATGAACCAAATATCGAAAGATTCTCTTAACCGCCATAAGGTGGCTTGATACCTTGCACACACACCTACACTCAACACAATATCGGGTCTAGATGCGCAAAGGTAAAGCAAAGAACCGATCATAGAACGGTATACCTTTTGATCCACATCTTTACCATTGGGATCAAGCTCAAGATGACATTTTGTGGCCATTGGTGTGGCGGCCCCATTTAGTTCCTTCATCTTGAACCTCTTGAGCATGTCTTGGACATATTTAGCTTGATAAATAAAAGTCCCTTCTTTCAATTGCTTGATTTCAAAACCAAGAAAGAACTTCATTTCGCCCATCATAGACATCTCGAACCTATCGGTCATAAGCTTTGAAAATTCATCATTAAAAGCTTTGTTAGTAGAGCCAAAGATAATATCATCAACATATAGTTGGCATATGAAAAGCTCCCCATTGACCCTCTTAGTAAAAAGAGTAGGATCGATTTGCCCAACTTCAAACCCACGGTCTACCAACAACTCCCTAAGGTGCTCATACCACGCACGTGGGGCTTGTTTAAGGCCATAGAGTGCCTTATGGAGTTTGTAGACATGGTTAGGAAAGTTGAGATCCTCAAACCCCGGGGGTTGCTTAACATACACTTCCTCTTTCAATGGACCATTAAGAAATGCACTCTTAACATCCATTTGTTGCAACTTAAAATTATGATGAGTGGCATATGCAAGAAGGATACGGATGGACTCAAGACGAGCCACGGGAGCATAGGTCTCTCCAAAGTCAATGCCTTCAACTTGAGAGAAACCTTGAGCAACCAATCTTGCCTTGTTCCTCACAACAATTCCATGCTCATCTTGCTTGTTCTTGAATATCCACTTTGTGCCAATCACATTGCGGCACTCCTTTGGCTTCTCTACTAACACCCATACATTATTGCGCTTGAAGTTGTTGAGTTCTTCATGCATAGCATCCAACCAATCCGGATCTTCAAGTGCTTCAAATACTTTCTTGGGTTCAACCATGGAGATATAAGCATGATGAGAACTAAATTGTGCCAATTGACGCCGGGTTGACACTTTGCTTCTTAAATCTCCAATAACCCTCTCAAGGGTATGACCTTTAAGTTCCAAGTCTCTTTCAACTCTTTTCTTGCGACGGGCTTCGATCTCCTCATTAGACCTTGGAGGAGTCATTTGATCATCTTGATCATTTTGGTCCCCGTCTTGACCATCAAATTGACCTTGATCATTATTATCTTCATGAGTAGGTTGATCTTGGTCTTGTGAAGAATTGGGGGCGGTTGAGATAACCGGAGAGGATGGAGGTGCCCCTTCTTCTTCATGAAGGTCCTTGTCTTGTTCTTTGGTTGGTGCATTAGTTGCTTCCTTGGGAGAGGCTTGTTGAGCTTGTGAAGATGAAGGCTCCACTTGAGTAGAGCATAGTCCTTCCCGGTCGGCCACAAGGTGTCCCTCAATGGGGCGGAAAAATCCCACACCCATTCTTCCTATGGCTTCTCGAGGTATTTCATCATCTACATCACAAGAAACAACATCTCGCCCCCCTTGGGAGCTATCATTCTCTTCGAATACCACACTACAAGATTCTTCAACACGTCCGGTGGACTTGTTGAAGACTCTATAAGTGTGGGATTCGGCACCATAACCAACAAAAATACCTTCTATTGCTTTTGGATCAAATTTACCTAAACGAACTCCTTTTCTTTTAAAGAAACACTTACACCCGAAAACCCGGTAGTAGGAGATGTTGGGCTTGCTTTCGGTGAGAATTTCATATGGAGTCTTGTTTAGGCCTTTGCGGAGGAAGAGCCGGTTTGATGAATGACAAGCCGTAGAGATAGCTTCGGCCCAAAAGTTGTATGGAGACTTAAACTCCGCCAACATGGACCTAGCCATATCCATAAGAGTCCGGTTCTTCCTTTCGGCTACACCATTTTGTTGAGGGGTATATGCAGCGGAATATTGATGACGAATCCCCTCATCACTAAGAAATCCATTTAAGGTGTAGTTCTTGAACTCCGAGCCATTGTCACTTCTAATTGCCAAAATAGTTTGCCCATGTTGACGTTCAACTTCCTTGGCAAAGTCGATGACGGTTTGTTGAGTCTCACTCTTATGCTTGAAGAAGTAAACCCATGTATATCTTGAATAGTCATCAACAATCACCAAGCAATATTTCTTCCCACCAAGACTTGCATGAGAGGGAGGACCAAAAAGATCCACATGAAGGAGCTCCAAGATCCTCTTGGAAGAAATGATAGTCTTGCTTGGGTGGGGAGAATCATGCATTTTTCCTAGAACGCAAGCCCTGCAAACACGATCTTTGGCAAAAGAAACATTCTCTCTTAGTCCGAGTATGTGGCCACCCTTGTGAAGGCTTTGCAAAGTTCTCATATTGACATGGGATAAACGGCGATGCCAAAGCCAACCCACATCGGCCTTTCCAAATAAACACATTGCACTTGTAGTGGTTTTCCCCGAAAAGTCCACCACATACAAGTTATTTTCAATGTGTCCAACGAAAGCGACCTTTAGAGACTTGCTCCACAAGAGTACCACAGTTTCATTATCAATGAAGACGGCAAAGCCCATCTTACCAAGTGCACGAACTGAAAGTAAATTATAACCAAGGGTCTCAACAAGCATGACGTCCACAAGGGAAATATCCGGTGCGACCACTACCTTGCCAAGACCCAATACCTCGGATTGTGACATGTCTCCATAAGTGACGGTTATATGATTGTCATTTGGTCTCATCTCCGTCATAATCTTCTTGCTTCCGGTCATATGACTTGTGCATCCACTATCAAGCACCCATTTTGAACCACCGGAAGCATAGTCCTACAAGAGATCATTGCTTGGTTTTAGGTCCCCATTTTTCAATGGGTCCTCTTTTGTTAGCAACAAGGGTCTTTGGAACCCAAATAGACCAAGCAATATAACCATCATTTGGACCAACATATTTTGCATAAACATCACCATAATAATCACGAAATAAAACATAGTGAGGGTTAGCAATTCCCGCATGATCATCATGAGTGGCTTTGCCACCCACAATAGGATCCTTCTTTGCTTGAGCGGGCTTGGCCTTCTTTTTCTTGTTGTTGTTCTTCTTCTTCTTTGAGACATAGCCAATCCCCGTTTTATCACCAAATGCCTTTTGCTTACTCAAAAGATCATTTAAGTTTTTCTCACCTATGGGAATGGAGGACTTGGCAAGCTCATCTTTCAACCTAGCATTTTCTTCAATGACATTTGCATGATCACAAGTAGAAGTAGAAGAACTAGGCATATTATTCTTAGTCGATTGAATTTGAAGTTGTTCATGTGACTTGGTAAGAATAGAGTGTTCACTTTTCAAGGCCTTGTGAGCCTTGTCAAGATCTTCCAAATCCTTAACAAGTATATCATGACCAACACCAAATTCAACTTTTTTCCTTTTTAAGCATTTTTACTTTAGCACGAGCATGGTCACGCTCTTTGGTGAGTTTGGAAATAACTTCATTATTAGATTCCTCAATGGAATCGAGCTTCTCTTCAAGAGTTGCTCGTTCCTCTTGCTCTTCTTCAAGAGACTCGGTTAGTGAGGCAATATCTTGAGCATATTCTCTTTCAAGCCTCATTTGTTCATCTAGTTTTTCAAGAGTTTTACCATATTGGCTCAATAGACGTTCAAAGTGAATCTTATGAACACCATCTACACTAGACACATAATCATCGAAAGCAACAATTTCTTCCTTTACTCTAAGACTAGCAAGATCATTCAAGGAAGCATCATTTGTCTTAGAGGAAGAGAAGAATGTGGGTGATACCTCGGAAGATTTGGCCATGAGGCACTTGACGTTCTTGACAAGAGAGTCCTCATTGGGGGATTCAAAGAGTGATGTGGAGGAAGTGGAGGTGGTTGCCATTGCGGCCATCTCACTAGTTGTAGTTTCTTCTTCATCACTCTCACTTGCGGAGTACTCTTCTTGAGTCAAGAACACAAACTTTGGTTGTTTCTTCTTTGGCCCACCCTTCTTCACAAATGGCTTCTTGGATGGTGACTTGGTCTTGCTTTTGAAGATGAGCTTTCCACCATGGTCTTCTCTCTTCTCATAAGGACACTCGGCAACAAAATGAAATCTATCATTGCAATTGTAGCATGTCCTCACTCTTTGACCATTGTTGTCATTCCTTTGATAGCCACTTGACTTGCTTCTTCTTTGATTGTCTTCTTTGGCCTTATGTGGATCAACCCAAAAGGTTTTTCCATAAAAGGCCATGTGCTCATTGTACTCAAGCCTTATGTCCTCGGGACACATTTCAAGCCTTGCTTCAATACTTGCTTGAGAAGGAATCTCTTTCTCAACCACACTAGCCTTTAATGCAAGATTGGAGCTTCTTTGCATTCCTATGGCACGAGCACGTGCATCCTCCGCATTTTGTGCGGCAACCTTGTAGGCTTGAATCTCTTGCATCACTTGATTTGAGGTCATCTCATTGAAGTTGTGCTTGCCTTGAACACTCTTCACATCCGCGGGCTCATATGGAGTAAGAGCAAGAATATACTTCATCTTGATCCACTCATCATCAATATGGTGAGCACCGAGGTTCTTGAAGGTGGTAGCGATAGCCTTGAGTCTTCTATACATCTCTTGATGGTCCTCACCATCCAACATGAAGAATCCTTCCGCTTGATTTGAGAAGGCCACATATCTTGTCTTCTTCATGCTCTCATTACCGACAAAGACGTCGGAGAGTCCTTGCCAAGCTTCTTTGGCGGTGGAGAAATGTTGGATGTGAGGCAAGTCCTTGGACCCAACGGCGACTTGAATCATGTGGAGAGCGGTAGCATTGAGTTGGCTATCGACCGTCTCTCTTCTTGTCATGTTGTGTGGATCCACGGCCTTGAATCCTTCCTCAACGATCCTCCAAAGCTCGATGCAAGAACTGCGCATATGAGAGATCATTTGATATTGCCATTGACCAAAGTTTAATGCATCAAGCTTAGGCGGATCACCTCTATGGTTAATATGAGGATGAGGAACCGGCGGGTCGGGTGAATACCAATGCGGGTATTCACCTTTCCCGTCGGCCTTGGAGGACGACTTAGCATCGCCATTTTTGTCGGCACCCTCCTCATCTATCCCCACATTCTCCACTTGTGGAGTAGCGGGTTTTTCCGGAGGTGGAGAGGCATTAGTAGTTTTAGCTTGCATGAGTTGCGCCATCATTTCACGCAACTCACTTATTTGAGATGTCATGGAGGCCATGGATGATTCCAAAGATTTGAACTCACCCATGGAAACTTGACCCGAGCCCTCACTAGGTGAGGTGTCCATACTCTTAGGCGGTTAAGCCCGAATAAAGAGCCGAGGCTCTGATACCAATTGAACGGATCGTATGGGCACCTAGAGGGGGGGGGTGAATAGGTGCTACTCAAATTTTAGTTCTTTTTCAATTTAGGCTTGACACAAAGGTAAATTCTCTAGATATGCAACTAAGGTGAATTTACCTATATGTCAACTAGCAAGCTACACAAGATACAATATATAAAGGCAATAAAGGATAGAGGTAACCGAGAGTGGAGCACGCGGAGACACGGATGTAATTCCCGTAGTTCCTTCCTTTTTAGGGGAAGTACGTCTACGTTGGAGGGGTGTGGTTGCCACAAAGGCCTAACCAACGCCACAAAGGCTCACCCTATTCTCCGGTGCAAGCTTCCGCCACAAAGGCCTAGCTCACTTTCCACTAAGGGATTCCTCAAGGCGGAATCGGCCTTTACAATCTTGGGGCACGCATCCACAACCGAATTGGAGGCTCCCAAGCACAACACAATGCTGTGAAACAACAAGTAGCAATATATCAAATACACAAACAAGGTCTTGGGACACAAGGGAACCCAAGACACAAAGGGCCCTCTAGCAAATGAGAGGGGAAATCAAATCGCTTCGGTGAGGATGTAGAGGATGGTCTTCTCCTTCGATTCTCCAAAGATCAAGAGCTTTGGTGGGGTGAGGGAGGAGATCTACTTGCTTTGGTGAGCTCAACAATGGTGGTGTTCTTGAATCTTGGCTGGCTACCCGTTGGAGAAGAAGAGGGGGGTATATATACCCCCCCAAAATATCTGACCGTTGGCAGCCAGAAAGTCCGGCTAAAGCCGGCCACACCGGCTAAAGCCGGTCTCACACCGGCTATAGCCGGCCTGAAATATCCGGCCCAGCCGGAAATAGCCGGACAAATAGCCGGTTGAGTCCAGAGGCGCAGGACCCCTCTCGAAAATGAGCAGTCCGGCTATAGCCGGTCTGGGGACCGGCTAAAGCCGGCCTAACTGGCCCAACTTTATCTGAAACTTCTCCAGGAGCTTCTTTTCACCATTTCCTCAATAATTTCCATTGGGCAATATTAAATATCAAGTATAATATATAAAACCCAATATCTTGTGCAAGAATATTATAAAATCCTGCAAAGCATAATCACACATTAATAGATAATGTATTGTTAACAAACGCCAAAATCAATTAGGCGGGAAATGCTCTTTCACCAGGGCTTCTGTCAAGAAGATCCCTGTAACTCGAAACCTCAAACATTCGAAGAAGGCAAAAGAAACCGACGTTGTTCTTGAGGCCCATGCATCGACTCTTTCTCCCAGTGATGTAAGTAACTCCTGTTAACTTGCTCTCTTTGTACTCATTTATGTTCTTACATGCCCCTTTTTCCCAGGCATTGTTGCAAAGATTCGTCGCCTTGGGCACTGAATGTGCTGAGTACCTAAAGGTTGCGAAAGCTTCCGAAGGTATACTTTTGACATCCAGTCATTATTTTCCTTCTGTGCTTATCCTTTGTTGTTTATCTGACTCCCTTTCGTCTTCTTCTGTAGCTGCTCTAGCAACAGCCAATGCTCGAATTGCGTCCCTGGAGGCGGAGCTCAGTGCTTCGCAGAAGGCTTATGATGTTGCGGCCGCTGCTAAAGCGAACGCTGAGAAGTCGCAGAAATCTGCGCTTGGCAAGGCAAAGAAAGCTGAAAAAGCTTTAGCTGATGCCAACAAGGAGCATGCTCACCGAGAGCAAGCCGTGGCAGAGCGTCTTCGCACAATGTCTACTGCTGCTGAGAGTAAGTGCTTCGCCTTGTCTTCTATTTCGACTTCTGTTGCACTGTTGCATTTGTTGACACTTTTCTTTTCTTTTCTCTTCTATCTTCTTTTATTGTGCAGGATTTTCCGGGGTATCTTCATCGTCCTTGCAACCGGACGATGATGTTCTGATGACTGCGGTTAACCTACTCGAGGCAAACTGGATATCTATCCAGGAGACCTTTGAGTTGGTTAGCCGCGTTCTGTCGCGGCTGTTTGTCGGGTTGTGGACGAAGAAAAAGGCAGAAGTCCCGAAGGATAACTTGGAGAATCTTGCCAAGTCCTTCGATACAATTGAGGACCCGACCCTCCAGCTGAAGGGGCTTTCTCTGAAGCGCGGTGCTGAGGGTGCTATTGCACTTTCTTTTGCACATGGTGCGGATTTCGACTGGGAGAAGGTGAGCTCTCCACATGGCCGCACCCGCAATGAGATGAAGGTTTTCTTCGAGAAGGTGAAGAAGTTGGCGCCTGCACTGGCGGCTATTATTTCTCCTTCTGCAGCTTCCGCGGCATCTACTGCGCCGGCTCCAATGACGGAAGAGCCTGCACCTCCGTCGACTTCTGGCGACGGATTTGCCATGCCCTCTTCTGCCACGGAGCAAAATGCTGAGGTGGCGTAGACTTCGGTCCTCTGTAGCTTTCAATTTCTCCTTTTGAATGTAAAAACCTTTTGTCATGTGCAACCCGAGGACTTTAGCCAAAGGGTTTTGCACTTATGTAAATATATTTCCTTCTCATGAAATCTTGTGCTGCCTCTCTGAAATGTTTCTTCTTTCTTTCCTTTTGACTTCCAGTCAATGCATACCAACGATCCCTTGACTGGCGGACCTGCTCCTTCCGCTGCCCGTACGTTCGGCTCGACAATTTCGTCGCCTCCTAGCCGATGTAATCAGTGCGTAGAGTACTCTTCAAGGATTACCGATCTTGAGTCTCGCCTGACTTTGGCTAAGCGTCAAGCACAGATTGCTGTGAGCAAAGCTAGTAAGGCTTGTGGCTATCTGAAGCAGATATCTTCTCTTGATGAAAAGGTTTCTAGTTTGACGGCGAAGATTGTCCATAATGAAGAATGCGAATCTTTTATTCTTGGCATTGTCGAGTCTGCCTGCGAGATGTTGCGATGTAAGTTTTCTTTCGACTTCTTTTTTTTCCTTGATTCTTCACTGCTGTTTTTGTGACATCCTTTGGCATCCTAGGCACTTGTCTGGATTTCGCTGCTGAAGACCGTCGGGTTACCGAGCGAAATGCGGCTTTGGAGAGAATGTCGGCTGGCGTTGAGACTTTGTGGTCTGATCCTCGGCGTCGGAGTGCCATTGTACTGCTTCAAGACCGTGCCCAACATATTGGCGAGTCAGTTGATGGTTGCCGGTGAGCTCTGACAACTATGCACTCTGTCATGCTTCCTTGCAATCCTCTGCCTGCAACTCTCCCGCTTCTCCTTGATACTTTTAAATCCAGCCACCGTATTCATAGATTAATAGAGCTGAACTTGGTGGCAGGTGCCAATTTTGCTCTCGGGTGGATACGCAAGTGGCACCCGAAGCTTAATTATAGCTCTATGTCCCTGAGTTTGGCTCCAGGTGGAGCTAGCCTTCGAGTACATATGGAGAGCACGCTGCAACCTGCTCGAAGGCTCGTAGCTAGGCTGCTGGAAGCGGATGCTGCATTTTTTTACGAGTACCACTATTTAGATCCCTTAGACGTAGATGATTCTGATAACCCTTTATTGTAATATTTTTGTATATGTGGAACGCGAGAGTATCTTATTTCGCGACTTTATGTCGAAAATTTGTTCTCAAAGCGTTATTGTATGATTCGTGCGTTTGCCGTATTTTCTCTTTGAAAGACTCGTAAACTCGCACATGAGGAACGTTTCGTCTTTATTATACTTGTAATGCAAGATACATGGGGTGACCCAAGAGATCTGGCCTGTGACCTGTGTTCTGGATCTAGAGGGCATTGCCCCTGGTATAACTCGTGGCTTTTACAGCCTTACTCTTCTACTCTACTTTATTGTTTTTTGATGCCTATGCCGTCATGGCTTTCTCTTCTTCTCCTGTGTCTTTGTCTTCTCCTGATGCTCCTACTCGTGGTTTCTTCGTCTCGGGTTCCGCAACGCGTCCTTCGAGTAGCTTGACGCCTTCTGTAGTCGTACTTTTTGCCTTCTCTGCATAGTTGGCTATCATGCCAAAGTTTTGCGCCATCTTGTGGAACTCCCTGTCGCAGAGATCTGAAACTTCAAAACTTCCTTTTACTGTAATTATACCTCTTGGTCCTAGCATTTTAAGTACCAAATATGTATAGTGAGACACTGCCATGAATCACGAAAACGCGGGTCGTCCGAGGATCGCGTGATATTGAGATGGCCAATCCATGACTTTGAAGTCCAGCTTTTCTCTTCTGTAGTTTTGTCGGTTGCCGAAGCAAACATTGAGTGCTATTCGACCCAGTGGGTAATTGGCACTTCCTAGTACGATCCCATGGAATGAACAATCTGTTGGTTTCAGGAACTCTAATGATATATGCATTGCTCTGAGTGTTTTTGCGTATATGAGGTTAATTCCACTTCCTGCATCCATGAATATCCTGTCGACATCATACACGCCGATTTGAGCTTTGAGTACCAAAGGCGTGTTTCCTGGCCGAGGTACTGTTATAGGGTGGTCCTCTCTGTTGAACTCGATTGGTTGCTCTGACCAATGCAGCTACTCCGTTGTGGCTGGAGGTGAAATGACTGCTAGGTTGACTTGTCGAGTGATACTCTTTTCTTCTTTGTTCGACTTGGGCACAGGTTGTATCATTGCTGTGATGTGTCCTTTTGATGGAACGTACCCTTCGTCATCATCGTGTCCCTGGTTTTGCTGGTCTTGTCCTTGAGGAGCTCCGTTGTTCCCTTGCTGTTTTGTCGGAGGATTGTTGCTTCCTTCAAATCCTTGTCGCCTTGCTTCGGTTTACTTGTTTAATGCTGCCTCTTGTAGTTTTAAGAATGTTGTGCAATCTTTCATTCCGTGTCTTGATACTCGCTTCCCATCGACGAACGCTGAGTGTATATGACAGGGTCCGTTGAGCATGTCTTCTGGCGACGGGTTGTACTCTCTAGGTTCTCTCGTGGGAAACTTTTTGTAGTCCTCTTTCCCGTAGCTTCGATATCCCGAGCTTCTGCGATCACTTCCTTGATAACTGTTGTCTTTGTATCCTGCGGCGACTTGGCTATGGGAGCCATAGTTGTCGTAATTTCGGGATCGTCTCCTTTGACTCCCATACCTATTTCTTCTATCGTCCTCTCGGGACCGCGTCCGCTTGTTGTTGCATGCGTCTTCTCCATCTGCGAATCAGTTTGCTACGTCCATGAGGTCTGACACTATTTTTGGCTTGATTCTGCCCATCTCTTCGACTAGGTCTCTTCGCCTTAATCCAATGATGAACGCATCTATTGCTCTTTCGTCTGAAACCTCGACTGCTGAATTTTTGATGAGACTCCATCTTTGGATGTATGCCCGCAGTGTTTCGTCGCGCTGTTGCACACACGCTTTGACTTCTTCTATTGATGCTGGCCGCTTGTATGTCGACCTGAAGTTGCTTGTAAATTGCTTTGTGAGGTCTTCCCAGCTTCCAATAGTTTCCTTCTCTAGTTTGCTCAACCATGATCTTGCTGCGCCGGTGAGGTGTAATTGCAGACTTTGCATTGCTGTTTCTTTGGTTCCTCCCAATATTTGTACTGCTTGTAGATAATCTGAGAGCCATGATTGTGGTTCCTGTGATCCGTCGTACTTTTGTTGATCATGAGGTAACTTGAATCCCTTAGGAACTGGAGTGGTGCGAACCCTGCGGGTAAAGCACGATGCCCCCATCTCTTTTTCGTCGTCTTCATAGTCGCGTTTTTCATTTGGGGATCGCGATCTTCGGGTTCCTCCGTGTTGTTTTGGTGATGGCGATCGAGATCGTTGATTGCTGCGCCGAGGACTGTTGTGACGGCGAGGTGATCTTGGCCTGTGCGTTTCCTTATGGTGGTGTGCTTCCTCTCCTTTTGCTGATAGCTTGTGGCCCACCATGTTTAGTCCGTTCAATGCTGCTCTGTGCATATGTTCTCTAGGATCTCCCGGGCTTGATCGAGTTGTGAGCAGATAAGCTTGAGCTGCTACTAATGCTGCTTCAGGAGTTTTTGGTATGATGTTTCCTTGTTCGTCGACCGATAAAAAGGACGAGTCGAGGTTTTTGGAAATGCTTTGCCTGTCGGAGTACTCGAGGTTATCGTACCTTGAACCATGTCGACGATTTTTCCTTGCGTTACTATATGATGCATCGCTTCGCGCTTTACGAGCGGCGTTGCTAGCTGCAATGGTTGAGTCCTTTCTTCTCTGAATCTGTATTTTTTCCTGTGCTAATTGCTTTGCCTGCTGCCTTAGGGCATAATGATACCCCAAAAGCATGTCTTTGCTGGAATTTGATGGTATCGGCGTGCCGTGTTCTACGGCTTCTCTTATTATCCTCCACTCGTCGACTGATAGTCGAATTTTTTCTCTGGTTGTGAGGGATTCTGCTGTTTGCCCTTCTGCTAGGTGATTTGCTCCTCTGTCGATATTTGCTGGGTTTAGCACTGGATTGTTGTTTTCGTCGAATTCTTCTGAGTTATCTCCCACAATGGCGAGCACTTGGCATTGTTTGCCGATGTTACTATTGAAGCTTGAGAAGATCGATTCACCGTCTTCAGAAAGCTCTAGCCCTGTCTTCCATGTGTCTGTTGATTTGTCCGAGATATCGTCGAGGCAGATCACGAGATCGTCGAGTTGGACCCCTGCGTCGAAATTTTCCCTTGCTTCTTTGTCTTCTGTGATCTTTCCTTTTTGCACTTCTTCTAAGCTGACCGGCAAGTTTACCTCGCTGGAAGAGCCGTCAGAATATTCCATCATTGCTACTGTTTCGGGCTCACTTGCCGACGGATCTTGTTTCGTCGGATCCGAAAGGCGAGATAAACCTGATGGCCCGATGAGGATGCTCAAACTTCCAATTGTTAACTTCATCTCTTGACTTCCGTCGAGTTCTGAACTGCTGTTGGCTAAAAGCGAAAAAGCCGTCGAATTCATGATTCCAACGCCCAGATCCCCACGGTCGGCGCCAATTGACGAGGGTTAACTCCGCAAATGTCCTAGATGAAGGACTTAGGATCGGGGGAAAAGGGCGTCGGATGAACTCGAAGGTAAAGGTTAGTCGAAATAAGTGTATATCGAAAGTGAGCGTGGGTGTTCAACTTGGCTTGCTTTCAATCTGCCCTACACCGTCCCCTCCTGGCCCCTATATATAGGTGGCCAGGTCTCGAGGATCGGGTAGGGTTCGATACAGATTACAATATCGACATACGGTAAGAACTCGTATCTCGACTATCATTACAATTGGGCCTAGCTTAACGGGCCTCAGGGGTACTCAACTAATGGGCTCTATTAGCTATACCCTTGTCAGCCGCCAAGGGTGAGGTCGGTGGTCAGGGAAATTAAGGGTGGTGAGAAAAAGGCTGGACGGGAGCCACGTCAGAGAACTGCATCGGGAATGGAGGGAGGGTCGCACCGAGGTTGTGTGGTGGTGCCGCTGGAGTGAGAAAGATGACTGCATTTTTTCTTTGTTGGCTTAGTTTGGACCGGCGTTGTGGTGGACAAGATATTTTGAACAACCATAAAAAAGGAAGTGTCTAGCAAAAAAACAAAATCAACGCACCTACATCCGTTAATTTCATAAACGGTTCAAGATGTCTATAGGGTGATCCAACGGCGGGCTAAGTCTGCTAGGTAACACCCCAAATTCACGTTGTTACTAAATTACAAGAACATTATTATTTACTCCCTCTGTTTTAAAATATAAGATATTATAGTTTTTTATGACACACATATATTTAGAGATCTTTTTGTGTATTGATTCAAAGCAAGATGAGTGAATCTACATATTAAAAAATATCTAAATACATATGTGTAAAAAAAAGATAAAACATCTTATATTTTGGAGTATATGTCAAACAGGTTTTTACAGCATGTGGACATTTTTAACGTTGCGTTTGGAAGAAATGGGTTGGCAAGATTTTCTAGCTTTGAGATAGGACACGGGTATAGATAGTATTTTTTTTCTAGATGCAGGCATAGCCTGCCGATCACGTGCTGATGTGCCTTTCTTATGGGCCGAGGAATGCTAAGGCCTATCTGAGCGACGCCGTTCTGTTGTTAGCAGTAAGCGGCATATAGTGGAGCCATTCTTTATTTGTGTTCGAACTTAATTCAAACAAACTAGAAATATAAGGGCGTGTTTGGTAGGCTGGGCGGACAGAGAGTTTCCCATCTCACCCCATATTTTTACTCTTTTTCTTGTTTGGTAGGTCGGGTCGGGCAAACTGGGTACTACCCATCTGCCCCTGAAAACGGCTCTCAGCCTGGCCCGAGAGAGAAGCTTGAAACGAGCTTCGCTCCTCGGCAGGGCTGAGCTCGCCCGAGAAAATTCCCACCCCCGTCCCGCGTGTGGGCCCGAGAGGCCGAAAACGCCAAGGGTCACCCGCACCCCACCATCATTTCCCCCCGTCGCCCCCCGAAACTCCTCTCACTATGGTCGCATCCTCCCGCGCCGCGCCGGCCTTCTCCTATCCCGTAGCCAGTCCGCCTTGCCAGAGTCGCATCTCCACGGCCGACAACCCCCGCATCGGCCCGCACAGGATAGCGCTGCCTGTCTCCCGTCTGGCCCGCCTCCTCTCCTCTGGCCCGACACCGCCGGCGCACCACCGCACCCTGTAGCCACCACAGGCGGCGCCCCCGACTCCCCATGGCCGGAAACATCCACCACCGGCGCCCCACCGCCCGCCATCACCAGCGATCTGAATCAAGCACGTCGTGGTGGACAGGAGGACCCGATTGCTTTTTTTATTTTAGTTTGGGGCCTTTGTGTAAGAGTTCAGATCTTGGGCCAAGCACAACTGATATGGCCTAACAAACACACTGCAAAACTGAGCTTGGGCCGACTAACACGGGCTAACAAACACACCACAAATTCTCATGTCAGCCTGGCTGAGGTCAGATATCTGAGGTGGGATAATAAATCTGAAGTGAACCGACCTACCAAACACACCCTAAGTGGCCCATCATTACTTCGGACTTCCCACAACTTGTATTCTTTTTTTCTTTTTTTAGTGTTCTTTTCTTTTTCTCTTCTCTGTTTTTCGTCTACTTTACATATTCCTTTTTATATCATTGTGTTGATTTTTCTTCTTTTGTAGTCTTCCATTCTTATTATTTTACATTCTTCACCATTCAATTTTGCATTGTTTTTATTTTGTTATTCAACATGAGTCCTAATTTTTTTCATTTGTGATGCTCTCCAAACTATTTATCAATCTAAAACCAAAAATATCCCACGCCACTGAGACCTTAATGTTATTTCCAGTTTCATATTATTAATGTGTCAACATATAATTTTTTTGATGGTGCTACTATTCACTATTTTCTAAATTTCTTCGTAGAATGCTCATGATGGTTGTGGTGGAGCTATTTTAAAATAAATTACAGATAGCTACATAATCCAACATCTATACCTTAAGTTTAAATCTCATATTTATCATAAAAATAATAAAATATCTCTCAATCCTTTGCCATTAATGCCTAATTACCACCACATGTGAAAATCTTCTCTTTAAATGTCTGCTTTTAGGAATATACCTTTTTAGGATGAAATTTAGGCGAATTAATGAAGAATTATGAGTTTCCAATACTCCCAAGCCAAAGGGCTCGCGTAGCTGACTTCCAGAGAGTTTAATGGGCAGCCATACGGGCAAAACCCGCCCGTATCAGCGCCCGTATCGGCATCCACCGCCTTCGCCACGTCAAACCTACCGACTTTCGTGAAGGAGCCTCTATATAAACCTCAACTTCAAACATGAGTTCATAGAAGCCATCTCCCACATACATTCAATTTATTCGGTATTCTATCTTGATCCAAGCAACCAATATTAATTTGGAGGACACCATGCTCCCTGGTGAATGGCATATCAATTTTCAAGTTTTTCCCGAATAAAGAGCCCAAGCTCCAAAGTGCTAAGAAATCACCCTTTCGCTTAGGTGGGATCCCGGTAACATAGATCCACACCTCCGGGAAGCTAAATGTCGGCTGAAAAGAAGGTAAACAATGTTCCACCTTCAAGTTCAATTCACTATTCGGAACCATAAACGTGCCAAAAGCCTGCATCCTTTCTAACTCCATTGTATTTGGAAAAGGTTAGCTTGAAGACATTGTGACCAACTTGCTTAATCTCCTAGTGGAAATCTTCTGAAGGTACTAGTCTGCGCAGTTGAGTCGCAATTTGAGGATTATAGAGCTCACCCCCAGTCACCGACAAGATGCCAATTCTTGTACTTTCCAACTTCGGTTTATAAGACCAGGTAATCAGGCACTCAAAGAAGACCAATTTCTCATCAGCATATCCGTGAACAATAATTTGCGGCTTGGGCGCATTCAACAGAGGACAGTCCTCTGATTTGAGATCTGCAAGCTCACAGTAGTCACATAACACCGCAGTGCAATCAAAGAAATGATGCCTAGGTTTATCACATCTATAACAGTTCTCCTTTTTTGCTTTTTTATTTGAAATAACCGGACCTGACTTCACATTAGAAGCATCCAAGGTAATGAAATCAGCACCTTGTCCAACTGAACGCTGACCCTGGCTACCACTGCCTTGAGCCCTCGCATTAGGATAATTTAACGGAATTGCCGCACCCACCCGCTTCTGACCCTGAGTACATTCAGTGGCATTGCCGGAACTATTCTCTTCCACCCTACCAGCTTCCCGCGGTGCAAAAAAGTTTTTATTACCGCCACCACTATTCTGCTTCTTGAAGTACCTATATCCGCCACTGAGGTAATTCACCCGGCGAGCCACATTGGTATTGGGTCCAGACCCAACGGTGAAAGGACCTTGCGAAATGTGCACAACCGGAGGAAATTTGTTCTGCATACCTTGATAGAATTTCGCAGAATTCCCTTGATTCCCAATGACAGCACGAGGACCCTCATTGATTCCAAACCCAGCGTTGCTAGCCAGCGCGGTCCCTTGAAACCCGCCAGCCTCCGGGAAACAAGCCACAGGGAACCCCCCAGCACCAGACTGCGGGATCGAAAAGGAACTCCCTCCCGCCATAGCACCTCTTCTAGGGTTAGCACTGCTACCACCCGCGTCCTGAGGATTGGAACCCGCTCCTCTCCCGAAGGTAAAGGTGCTCGGCCGATTACCACCTTGATCTCGACCCTGGGCACCACCATAGGCACCCCGGCCCCGAGGAAAACCGCCGGACATGGCTAAGATCGCTGGCGCACGCATGACAGGGCACTGGCGGCTTTCCGACTCCAGTGGAACCCTAGGAAATGTTTGACACCACACGCAAAATTTTGGCCAGACGGGGTGCTATCCCTCCGATGATCAGTCGACCGAGAGACCCGCCTACATGGACTGTCAACGACATGGGCCTTAACCAGCCCCTTTCGGCCAACTGCGGTAAACACGCTAGAATTTTGAAATTCAAAATGTGATCTAAACCGGCGACCAGCCTTTCGCCAGAGACGGTGCCGACGGTAGCTTTCCACGTGGATTACGTCTACAAACCGAGATCTATTCCTTTGCCTCCATAATGTTCCCCAATGGAACAGATGTTGGTTCCAGCACTGGTAATTTGAGACCAGAATGCCAAGATCCATGATCATCGGCGCCGGGATCACCTCCAACCATCACCGGAGAGATCACCTGCTAAACCTCAGACAAGGAAGATAGGATCTTTAAAGCAAACCTTTGTTGATCTCTCTTCTGCAATACCCAAACCTGTTAGATTGATCTCCAACGGTACGAGCCCAACGGCCCGTCTGACCCCTTGCCTCGCGCCCTGATCGGGGGCGTCCGTTTGTTCGTGAATGGTGGGCCCCTTTTGCTGCGCTATATAAAGGGTGGGGGGCCGGCCTGCACGCCTCACAAGGTTGATCATGCATAGCCGCCCCCCACCGACATCCCCTACCGATCTAGGGTTAGCGTGGGCGACGGGAAGCACCACTGCCACCATCGCCACCCCACACACACACCCATCGCCGTGGCCTCTGGTTCGAGCTCTCCGAGCTCAGGCGCAGGTATCTCTCTCTCTGTGTTTTCCCTCCCTCTATCTCTCAGATCACAAGTCATTTGGTGAATAGATAGTAGCATACCGATTTGATCTAGCCTAGCATCTTAACAATGTTATCAGAGCAGTCTAGCTGCTAGATCTCTTCAGGTAGAAAAGAAAGAAAACAATTCGTGGCCATCCCGAGATCCCCACTTCACTGCACAGAAACCCTAACCCAAAAGTAACAGAGGGCAAAGTTTTACTCACCGGTTTGACCTCGAGGTCGCCGGCAAAGAGCGTCGCCGCAAGGCCGCGCCCGTTCCGCTCGATTCCCGTGCGCATCCAGTGGAGGCACGGGGAAGAAGAACCACCCCACCGGGAAAAGAAAGGGCACCACCACTGAGCCATTTGACGGCGGCGCGTTCACCCTCGGGGTGCTCGCGCACGCCGACAAAAGGGCCAGCCGGGGCGCCGTCCTCACATCCTCGGGCTCGCCGGCGCAAGGGAGCAGAGGAGGCCGTCGGGCTTCACTCCCTGCTAGGTGACCGTGGTGAGAGAGGAAAAGAAAAGAAGGGGTGGGGAAGGCCACTACCGCGGCATGCGTCGCCGTCGCCGGCGGGGCGCGGCCGGCGCCGGACCACCTGCGGGCTCCTCCAACCGCCGTCGAGTGAGCAGAACAGAGAGTGGGAGAGGGAGAGAGTGGGCGCTAGGGTTTCCACCCCAACCGGTACGGGTGGTTTTGACCCAGCGAGGCTCGCGTTGGACCGTCGGATTTCATCCGACGGTCAGCAGCTGGCGGCGCGCGTGAGGCTGGCCGTTGGGCCGTCTCGGGCTAGGCCGCAATAGAGCGGCGGCCAGTAAATGCCGCACAGTGCACTGACGGGCTGTGGGCCGTCAGCTGCGATAGAAAACAGATTTTTTTTCTCTGGAATATTTACAGAATAAGTTTTAATTGTTTTTGCTCAGTTTTGATCAAATTTCAGATAATCTTTTCTATTCAAATTATTCCAACGAAAAATTTGTTTAGAGAATTCAAAAGTTACAGAAATATTTCTGAAAAGATTAAAGTTAATGAATTTTATTCATGTTTCCGCTGCAAATAGTTAAAGTAATTGCTTAAAAGTAATAAAGTGATGTTTGAATTTTTTGAAAGATGTGATAAAGTGAATTTAAAGATGATTATGATTCTGTTATTATATAACCAACGTTGTTGATGGCATGATCATAATTTATTAATTACATGTTAAAAGGTGCATTTATCTCTATTTTTTGCCCAACGGTGATGTAGTTTTAATTGCACAAACAGTGTATGTGTTGATTTATACCAACGTTGGATTAATGCATGCAATTGTTTTGTTATCACACATCTTTGTGGATTTCAGGAGGCTACAATCTGATGAGTTGCCTCAAAGATGTTCCGACGCTCAGGGGTGACAACTACACTGAGTGGAGGAAGAAAGTGGACCTGGCTTTTGTCTGCGCTGAAGTCGACTGGGTTGTGAACACTCCACAACCAGTCAAGCCGATAGAGCCAGTCAAAGATGCAAAGGATGATGATGCTGCATGGGAAAAAAAGAAAAAGGACTATGCTCCAGTGGAGCTGGCATATGTGCTAGAGAACCAAAAGTGGGTCAATGCAAATAAAAAGTGCATGGCCTTTATAAAGAACACGATTGAGAACGCCATTGCGGGCTCAATCAAAGAGTGCACTTCCGTTGGGGTGTTTCTGGTAAAGATAAAGAGCCAGTTCACTGGCTCTTCAAAGGTGTATGCTATCCAGCTGCTCAAACAGCTGGTCACAGAAAAGTACATAGGAGGTGCACATGGCATCAGGGAGCACATTGATGTCTACGCACTTCTATTCTTGTAGACACTTGTTGGGCCTCCAAGTGCAGAGGTTTGTAGAACAGCAGCAAGTTTCCCTTAAGTGGATCACCCAAGGTTTATCGAACTCAGGGAGGTTAGAGGTCAAAGCTATCCCTCTCAAGCAACCCTGCAATTACGATACAGAAAGTCTCTTGTGTCCCCAACACACCCAATACACTTGTCAGATGTATAGGTGCACTAGTTCGGCGAAGAGATAGTGAAATACAAGCGGTAGTGATGATTATAAGTAGCAAATGTAACTTGGAATAAATATCGCTGCGAGCAAACAAGTAACAAAATAGCAAGTAAACGGTATGCAAAGCTTGGAAACAAGGCCTAGGGATCATACTTTCACTAGTGGACACACTCCCAACAATATAACATGACTGAACAAGTAACTTCTCTTTGCTAAGGCACTCTAAATTACTCTCCTATTGAATAACACTAATCATTGCGTAGTGGCTACAGAAGCACCCCTTAAAGTTCATCAAGTACTTGACAAACACCACTCATAGAGATACCCAAATCAGATCACAACTCAAGATAGAAATCATTGCAACTTAGACCAAGTACTAACACGGTGCACACACTGTCAACATTACACCATGAAAGGAGGAATAGATCACTCAAACTATCATAGCAATAATTATTCTCATAATCCACAAGAGATCACAATCATAGCCTAAACCAAGTACCACCATGATGCACGCACTGTCACCGTTACACCATAGCAGGAGGAATAGATTACTTTAATAACATTGCTAGAGTACACAAAATATCTGAATAATAACATGTACTTGTTCAACATGATACAAAGCTCACGATCACATAAAGATCACATCATGGGAGAGAGAGGTGAACCACATAGCTACCGGTAGAGCCCTCAGCCCCGGGGATGAACTACTCCCTCCTCATCATAGGAGACAGTAAGGTTGATGGAGATGGCGGTGAGGTCGATGGAGACGGCGGAGACGGCGATGGAGACCGATGGAGGTGGCTCCGGGGGCACTTCCCCGTCCCGGCAGGGTGCCGGAATAGAGACTTCTGTCCCCCGAAATTCGTCGACGGTGGCGGCGGAGCTGCGGAACTGCTTCTGGAAATCTGATCGGGGGCTTAGGTTTTTCTCGTCGGGGGGTACTTATAGGCGAAGGGGCGTCGTCAGAGGTGGAGCCAGGCTCCCTCACACATGGGTGGCGCGGCCAGGGGCCTGGCCGCGCCAGCCCTATGTGTGGGGCCCTGGTGGCCCCTCTCCGTCTCTCCTTCGGATCTCTGGAAGCTTCCAGGAAAAATAAGACTTCAGGAACTTGTTTCGTCCAATTCCGAGAATATTTCCTGTGTATCACTTCTGAAACACAAAAACAGCAGAAAACAGGAAACTGGCACTGTGGCACTTGTTAATAGGTTAGTTCCGGAAAATGCATAAAAGTGCCACTAAGTGTAATGAAACAATAGGCAAATGGTGTAAAAACAAGCATGGAGCATCAAAAATTATAGATACGTTTGAGACGTATCACACATCCTGAGGATGAGCAACATGGCTTCTAAACTGAAGCCCATGGATGCTGATCTGGAACTAAAGCCTACTCTGCTTGTTCACCTTATCATGGCTTCATTGCCTAAAGAGTTTGATAACTTTGTTATCAACTACAACATGTCTCCTGATAAATGGGACATAGAAAAGATGATTGCCATGTGTGTGCAAGAAGAGGATAGGCTCAAAGCCTCAAATGGTGGTTCCATCAACTATGTCAAGGACAACGGGAAATGGAACTACCAGAACAGCAATCAAGGTTCTCCTTCCAAGCCATATGGCAAAGGTCCCCAACAGTATCATCATGCCACTCTCCCAGTGGATAAAGACCAGTGTCTCTACTACAAGAAGACTAGGCACTTCAAGAAAGACTGTCCAGAATGGCTCAAGTCCATAATGGCAAAGAAAGGTATAGATACAGTTTCTTTTGTAAATGAATCCTTGTATTCACAGTTTTTGAAATCTACTTGGTGGATTGACTCAGGTGCAACTGTTCATGTTGCAAATTCTTTACTGGGATTCCATTCGACAAGGACTATGCAAAGAAGCGAAAGATGCATTAAAGTCGCGAATGGAGTTCAAGCAGATATTAAAGCTGTTGGCGACATCTCCTTGGAGTTAGCTGATGGTTTTATGATTCTGCTTAGAGATATTTTATTTGTTCCTTCGCTTCACAGAAACTTAATAAGTGTATCACGTTTGGATAAAGACAGTTATGAGTGTTATTTTGCGCACAGCAAGTGTGCCATATGGTTTAAAGATGCTTGTGTGGGTGTTGCTTTACTTCACAATGAGCTTTATTTGTTATCCTTAAGTGAAAAAGTGCATTCTGTGTGTAATGTGAATGAATAAACTTCCTTGTCGAACAAAGAACAAAAGAAAAGAAAAAGAACTCATGACTCATTGAAGTTATGGCACTGTCGATAAGGCCATATTTCAAGGGGAAGAATCTAAAACCTCGTTAAAAATGATATTCTTCCTCCGTTAGAGTTCTCCGATATAGAACAATGCATAGATTGCATAAAAGGAAAGTATGTAAAGCAAATTAAAAAGGGTGCAAACCGAAGCACAGCGACACTAGAAATCATTCACACTGATATTTGTGGACCATTTTCTGTGAAAAGTGTGGATGGTTATGACTCGTTCATAACATTCACAGATGATTACTCCCGATATGGTTATATTTATCCAATTAAAGAAACGTTTGAAGCATTGGATAAATTTAAAATATTCAAAGCAGAAGTTGAAAATTAGCATGATAAAAGAATTAAAATAGTCCGGTCCAACTGTGGAGGGGAGTACTACGGTCGGCACACTCCATATGGTCAAGTACCTGGACCTTTTGCAAGGTTCTTACAGGAAAATGGAATAGTCGCCCAGTATTCTATGCCAGGTGAACCTCTGCAAAATAGAGTAGCTGAAAGGCGCAACCGTACTCTTATGGATATGGTGCGCAGTATGATGAGTTATTCCACCCTGCCATTGGGATTATGGATGGACGCGCTTAAAACCGCCATTCACATTTTCAATAGAGTACCAAGCAAGTCGGTGCCCAAAACACCGTATGAGTTGTGGACAGGGAGAGTTCCCTCTTGATACGTCTCAAACGTATCTATAATTTTTGATGCTCCATGCTTGTTCTTACACCATTTGCTTTGTGTTTTGTTACACTTCGTGGCATTTTTATGCATTTTTTGGAACTAACCTATTAACAAGATGCCATAGTGCCAGTTCCCTGTTTTCTGCTATTTTTGTGTTTCAGAAAAGTTACACGGGAAATATTCTCAGAATTGGACGAAACAAAAGCCGAACCTCCTATTTTTACCGAAGCTTCGCGGAGACCGAAGATGAGATAGAGTGGGCTAGCGGCCAGCCACACCACAGGGGGGGCGCAGGCCCTGGCCGCGCCTACCCATGGTGAGGCCGCCTGGTCCATGTCCTGACAACGCCCCTTCGCCTATAAAGTCCCCTCAACGGGAAAAACCTAGAGGACAGATCGCTCTTCCCAGAAACATAATGCAAGCCGCCGCCGTCGCGACATCGGGAGGATCCAGGAGCTCTTCCCGGCACCCTGCCGGAGAGGGGAGTCCCTGCCGGAGGCCTTCTACACCACCATGGTCGCCTCCGGAGTGATGTGTGAGTAGTTGATACGTCTCCAACGTATCTATAATTTTTGATGCTCCATGCTTGTTTTTACACCATTTTCCTACTGTTTCGTTACACTTCGTGGCACTTTTATGCATTTTCCGGAACTAACCTACTAACAAGTCGCCACAGTGCCAGTTCCCTGTTTTTTGCTGTTTTTGTTTCAGAAGTGCTACACAGGAAATATTCTCGGAATTGGACGAAACAAGTTCCTGAAGTCTTATTTTTTCCGGAAGCTTCCAGAGATCCGAAGAGGAGACGGAGTGGGGCCACGAGGTGCCCACACACTAGGGCGGCGCGGCCTGGCCCCTGGCCGCGCCCCCTATGTGTGAGGCCGCCTCGGTCCACTCCTGATGATGCCCCTTCGCCTATAAAGACCCCCCAACGGAAAAAACCTAAGGACCCGATCAATTTTCCAGAAACATATCGCGATCCACCGCCGTCGTCAACCCGAGATCGGGAGGGTCCAGAAGCTCTTCCCGGCACCCTGCCGGAGAGGGGAATCGCCACCGGAGGTCTTCTTCATCGCCATGCTTGCCTCCGGAGCGATGAGTGAGTAGTCTACCTTGGACTATGGGTCCATAGCAGTAGCTATATGGTTGTCTCCTCCACCATGTGCTTCATGTTTAGATCTCATGAGCTGCCCTACATGATTGAGATCACCGTTATGTAATTCTACATGTTTGGTTTGTTGGGATCCGATGAATATTGGTGTTATGATTGAGTTGCTATATTGAAATATATCTTATGTTATCTCTATGTTGTTTATGATCTTGCATGCTCTCCGTTGTTAGTAGCTATCTTGGCCGAGTAGTTGCTAGTGACTCCAAGAGGGGGTATTTATGCTCGATAGTGGGTTCATGCCTCTATTTAACCTGGGGGAGTGACAGAAACCTCTAAGGTTGTATATGTGCTGTTGCTACTAGGGAGAAAACAACATTCATATGCTCGAGGGCATATGCTTTGTTTACATTACACACTTTGCTTAATGCAATTATCTGTTGTTCGCAACTTAATACTCATGGGGTGTTCGGATGATAACCCCGGGAGAGGATTATTAGTCATAGATGCAGTTGGATGGCGGTCTATGTATTTTGTTGTAATGCCCAGAGTAAATCGCATAGTGATCTTCTTGACATATCATGTTTATCTTTATTCTATCAATTGCCCAACTATAATTTGTTTACCCAGCATGTGTTATTTATCTTATGGAGAGACACCACTAGTGAACTGTGGACCCCGGTCCTATTTCCATCATATTGCTATCACCTGTTTACTTTACTCGCACTGTTTACTTTACTCGCATACTTTCATTGCTTTCCACTCGATACGCTCATACCCTTTGTTTCAAGCAAACCGGTGAGATTGACAACCTCATCGTAAGTTGGGAACAAAGTATTTGGTTGTGTGTGTGCAGGTCTTGCGTTGCTACTGGCCGAAGACGAGTCAACAAGTATCGTTAAACGGCGCCCTTGTTGGAGTGCTATTAAGCCAGTCCGCATCACCTTCAGTCATTTGTCTCTCCTCTCCAAGAACGATAAACCTTGGTTTCTTAACTGGGGGAAAATCTTGCTGCTATATTCATCACACATTCCTCTTGGGGTTCCCAACGGGCTGGTCATCAACCACGCATCAAGCATATTTTCTGGCGCCGTTGCCGGGGAACAAAGAAGAATACTTTCAAAGATTGAAGAAAACCTCCCGCGTCAACTTAGCGCCAGCAAGATATTTTCTGGCGCCGTTGCTGGGGAGGAAGTAGAAGACTTCTGCGAGGGGAGTTTTTCGCACGCACATCCTTTACTTTGTTACTGTTTTGCTTTACTTTATTTATTTTACCTGCATCGTTTTTTTATCAAAAACCCGAAAAAAATAGAATCCTTGGTAGTTGTTTTTACTTGTCTGCTTTTATTTTTGCTGAAATGGCTAATCCTGAAAACACCAAGCTGTGTGACTTTACTAGTACGAACAATAGTGATTTTATCTGCACTCCTATTGCGCCACCTGCTCCTGCTGCAAATTTTTATGAGATTAAGCCCGCTTTATTGAACCTTGTTATGAAAGAGCAATTCCCTGGTGCTAGTACTGAAGATGCTGCAGCTCATCTCAACAATTTTGTTGAGCTATGTGAGATGCAAAAGTATGAGAATGTTGATGGTGATATTATTAAGCTCAAGTTGTTTCCTTTTTCTTTGAGAGGAAAAGCTAAAGATTGGTTGTTGTCTTTGACTAAGAATAGTATTGATTCATGGGCTAAGTGTAAGGATGCTTTTATTGGTAGATACTATCCTCCTACTAAGATTATATCTCTGCGTAGCAATATTATGAAGTTTAGTCAGTTTGATAATGAACATGTTTCTCAAGCGTGGGAAAGAATGAAATCTATGATAAAGAATTGCCCCACTCATGGACTGACTACTTGGATGATTGTCCAAACTTTTTATGCAGGACTGAATTTTTCTTCGAGGAACCTACTTGATTCAGCTGCTGGAGGCACTTTTATGTCCCTTACCTTGGGCGCCGCAACAAAGCTACTTGACAACATGATGGTAAATTACTCTGAATGGCATACCGAGAGAGCTCCACAAGGTAAGAAGGTAAATTCTGTTGAGGAAACCTCTTCCTTGAGTGATAAGATTGATACCATTATGGCTATGCTTGCTAATGATAGGACTCATATTGATCCTAATAATGTTCCTTTAGCCTCTTTGGTTGCTCAAGAAGAGCATGTTGATGTGAACTTCGTTAGAAACAATAATGCTTATAGGAATAATTTTGCTAGTAACAATTACAGGCCGTTTCTCTCTAATGGTGAAAATGGCTATCTTGGTAGACCTAAAATGCCTAGTGAAGAGAGGTTTTTAGAACTTGAAAAGGCTACCAAGAATTTTATGCAAATGCAATATGAGCAAAATAAGTTGTTCACTAAGACTATGGAGGAGCAATCAGCTCTGTTCAGGACTATTAGTCATCAACTTGAAAATTTAAACAAAGCTATTCCTGAGTTGCAAGCTAAGGTTTCCAAAGCCGAAACCGATATTTCATCTTTGTCTAATATGCAATCCTCTTTAGTTAATAGAATGTCCGCTAAGCCTGATCCTTTTGCTACTGCTAATGCTATTCAAGTTGGAATAGATGAAAATATTAGATTGTTAGCAGAATTGCATGCTAGATGGGAAAGAGAGGATGAGATTGCTAGGAATATGAAAGTTTGTACTATTACTACCTCTAATGATGTTGTTCCTAATGCTAGCAATCCTCTTACTTTGATTGGTGTAGAGAAAACTCCCACTCCTTGTGTTAAAAAGCCTAAAACTGCTAAAACTTTTTCTCAAAAGAGTGCTGAAATTATTCGGAGTGTAGGAGATGATAGCTCTACTTCTTTTAATGATTTTGATGTTGATGGCTGCAATATATCTGAAGTAATTTTGTTCTTGCAAAAGCTTGCTTTGACTCCCAATGCTAGTTCTTTAAATATTGCTTTTACTAAGCATATTACCAATGCTCTCATAAAAATTAGGGATGAAAAGTTGCAACAAAAAGCTTTTGTTCCCAAGAAGTTAGAAGATGGTTGGGAACCCATCATTGATATGCATGTTAATGGTTTTGATTGCCGTGCTTTATGTGATCTAGGTGCTAGTATTTCTATTATGCCTAGAAAAATTTATGACATGCTTGATTTGCCACCGCTTGAAAAATGTTATTATGATGTTCCTATTGCTGATGTTGCTAAGAAGAAACCTTTGGGAAGGATTAATGATGTTCTTATTGTGGTTAACAATAACCTTGTTCCCGTTGATTTTCTTGTTATGGACGTTGAATGCCATGCTTCATGTCCTATTATTTTGGGAAGACATTTTCTTCGAACTGTAGGTGCCATTATTGATATGAGAGAAGGCACCATCAAATATCAATTCCCACTAAAGAAAGGTATAGAACACTTCCCTAGGAAAAGGAAGAAATTACTTTTTTACTCTATTCTTAGAGCAAACTATGAGCTTGACGCTTCATCACTTGATGTTACTTGATTCGCAAATTTTCTGCGCCTAGCTCAAAGGCGTTAAAGAAAAGCACTCTTGGGAGATAACCCAATGTTTTATTTTCAGTAATTTTTCTTTTATTTGAGTCTTGGAAGTCATTACTACTGTAATGACCGCTCCTTATCCTTTTATTTCATTGTTGTGCCAAGAGAAGCCTCTAATTTGAGTGAGGTAAGATTTGGGGATATTGCTGTCCTGAAACTGTTTTCGATGCTGCACCATAAAAATTCGTATAAATTCTCTATATATCTTTTGGACCTAAAATTTCTTGTGCATATGCCCCAGGTTATATCCAAAATTTCGTTAGTTGAACACTTTTTGATTTGAGCAACAGAAAACCCCTAAAAAATTCGGCCTCTGTCAGCTGTTCTGTTTTGACAGATTTCTGCCAATATTTGTGTTTGCCGCTTTATCGCTTTCATTTGAGTTCTTTTGATCACAGAACTTTTGGGGAAGTATCTACAGTAGTATATGCTATATATGTGGTGGTTTTAGGTTGAAACCTGAAGCAAAAAGAGGTTGATTATATGTTATGCTACACTAATGTTGGTAATAGATTTGTGTTCAGTTTTGTATGAAGGAAGTTTTCAAGTGTAGGGATTGGAGAATGATGAGATGAGTTGAAAAATGGACAAAAGCTCAAGCTTGGGGATGCCCATGCATCACCCCAAGAAATATCCAAGAAGTACAAGCATCAAAGCTTGGGGATGCCCCCGAGGCACCCCTTCTTCATCGGCAAAAATCAGGTCACCTTTCAAAACACTATATTTTTATTGCTTCATGCACTATGTGTTTTTCTTGGAGCGTCAGTTGTTTTAGTTTTCTTTATTAGTTTGTTTGTTTGCTGTAATAAATGGTTGGACCCCAACAAATTTCTTTTGGAGAAGTTGCCTTGCTTTTCATTTGCCAAGAACGCTCTAGTTTTCACTCTTATCAAAAACCGAGTGTTCTTCTTTTTCTGCTACTGCTTTTGGTTTTCGTTTTCGCCTTGATTTGCGTTCAGACCTTGTCATATCTTTTCATCAAGATGTATTTTTGCCTCTGATCTTTATTGGTTTTCATCAAAAGAGGTGTCTATAAAAAGTTCGAATGGTGTTGGAAAAGAGAAAAAGCTTTATGCAAAAAAGTGGTACAAGAAGGAGCTTGTGTAGACTGCGGCTTAGGCTTTTTCATGTCATGCTTGATGTCTTTTTGATAGTATGCTTAGTGATTTTTGCTGTAGCATGACTTGTCTCAAATAACTGAGATTGCTTAATGAGCCTTTGAAAAAATCATGCGTTGTTTTTATCGTTTGGAAGCATTATTTTGGTTTTCTCCTTGATGCTTTATTTGGGTTGACTTGGCGCATGCTCATACATGTTAGACTCTTCCAAAGTCGCCAATAGCCTCTATGATCATTTAGTTTTTGACTTTTGATGTCATCTTATGCTTCTTTTAATGTTGCTTTGTCGCTTTGCATGATTATGGCCATTATTGCTCTCTTAGTTGGTCGCTCCCAGTCTTTTGCTAGCCCTCGCCTTGTACTGAGTATGAGCTCTACTCGTGCATCCAACTCCTAAAAACCAAGTTTGCCAAAGTGTCCACCATACATACCTACTAGCAATTTGCTATTCCAAGTAAATTTGACTTGCTTTTATTTTCTCTTCAAATTAAACTCTTACCAGTGTTATGCGAAAATTGGTCAGTAAAGCTCTCACGAACCGGAAGGCACACTTTACTTTTTCCTGTTCTTAAAAATTTGACATTGTGGTCTCTTATGTTGAGTTGTTATGCTTGCAAGTTGTAAGTTGGATACTAGCCCAACCATGCTGTCATGGGGCAAGCTTTCAACATTGCACTTCTTATTTGAGTTGATATCGTGATCTTTTGTTTATGGATGCCCGCGGTGTGAAATGAATTGGGAATCTTGTGGGGATCATGGAGTTTGTTTATGTGTTAGGGAAACGCCTGGGCCGCCAATCTAAGCCATGCATAATTGATGGTGGAAATTTGCAGCATACCCATGGTGGAAATTCGATGACGCATCTCAAAATAAAAAGCTATACAATTGGTAAATAAAAGAGATGTCGAGGTGTTCATTGTCTGCTTGTCCTGTCATTTTGATGTGGGCTTGTTCCATGTCATCGGGCACGGAGGTACTCGTATTCACGGGACATGAGGTTTTCAACTTATGATTTGTCAAGCATATGCATCATAATTGTTCTCGCATTAACTCTAACCATTCAAGATGCTTATGATGGGGGCAATGAGAGCTCAAAGCCGGTAAGTAACATAATTGTTGAAGGTCTATAAAACTTACAATCACTGCTTCCCTCTGCGAAGGGCCTTTCTTTTACTTTTATGTTGAGTCACCACCTTCTATCTTTATGCACCATTAAGAGAGCATAGTTGTCATTCTTAGTATAATGTGCATTGTCCCAAAGTTTTCATTGATTGATTCATATTGTTGGTTTCACTTGTTCTTAAATTATTTGTATCTAGTCGCCCTCTTAAACTTGAAGGTGTCCTATGCATTTATGTTTTGCTCTCCATGAAGGACAAGCTGAAAACCATTTGTATGTTTTTCCTTATGATTTGAACACATGTTTGACTTTCATTGTTTCATTTTCATGATCTTTTGTTTGTGTTCATTTGCATGTTATAACATGGATGCTAAGTTCTTATTGTCAAGATTATATCTTTCATGCCCATGTTTTAAGTTCTTATGATCCCAGCTCATAAATGCTTCATATATGATCAAGATTGTGTACGTGCATGTCACCTCAAAAATTATTCTTTTGTTATCACTTACCTACTCGAGGACGAGCAGGAGTTAAGCTTGGGGATGCTTGATACGTCTCCAACGTATCTATAATTTTTGATGCTCCATGCTTGTTTTTACACCATTTGCCTACTGTTTCGTTACACTTCGTGGCACTTTTATGCATTTTCCGGAACTAACCTACTAACAAGTCGCCACAGTGCCAGTTCCCTGTTTTCTGTTGTTTTTGTTTTAGAAGTGCTACACAGGAAATATTCTCGGAATTGGACGAAACAAGTTCCTGAAGTCTTATTTTTCCCGAAAGCTTCCAGAGATCCGAAGAGGAGACGGAGTGGGGCCACGAGGTGCCCACTCACCAGGGCGGCGCGGCCAGGAGGCCGCGCCCCCTATGTGTGAGGCCGCCTCGGTCCACTCCTGACGATGCCCCTTCGCCTATAAAGACCCCCCGACGGAAAAAACCTAAGGACCCGATCAATTTTCCAGAAACATATCGCGATCTGCCGCCGTCGTCGACCCGAGATCGGGAGGGTTCAGAAGCTCTTCCCGGCATCCTACCGGAGAGGGGAATCGCCACTGGAGGTCTTCTTCATCGCCATGCTTGCCTCCAGAGCGATGAGTGAGTAGTCTACCTTGGACTATGGGTCCATAGCAGTAGCTAAATGGTTGTCTCCTCCACCATGTGATTCATGTTTAGATCTCATGAGCTGCCCTACATGATTGAGATCACCATTATGTAATTCTACATGTTTGGTTTGTTGGGATCCGATGAATATTGGTGTTATGATTGAGTTGCTATACTGAAATATATCTTATGTTATCTCTATGTTGTTTATGATCTTGCATGCTCTCCGTTGTTAGTAGCTATCTTGGCCGAGTAGTTGCTAGTGACTCCAAGAAGGGGTATTTATGCTCGATAGTGGGTTCAAGCCTCTATTTAACTTGGGGGAGTGACAGAAACCTCTAAGGTTGTAGATGTGCTGTTGCTACTAGGGAGAAAACAACATTCATATGCTCGAGGGCATATGCTTTGTTTACATTACACACTTTGCTTAATGCAATTATCTGTTGTTCGCAACTTAATACTCATGGGGTGTTCGGATGATATCCCCGGGAGTGGATTATTAGTCATAGATGCAGTTGGATGGCGGTCTATGTATTTTGTTGTAATGCCCAGAGTAAATCGCATAGTGATCTTCTTGACATATCACGTTTATCTTTATTCTATCAATTGCCCAACTGTAATTTGTTTACCCAGCATATGTTATTTATCTTATGGAGAGACACCACTAGTGAACTGTGGACCCCGGTCCTATTTCCATCATATTGCTATCACCTATTTACTTTACTCGCATTGTTTACTTTACTCGCATACTTTCATTGCTTTCCACTCGATACGCTCATACCCTTTGTTTCAAGCAAACCGGTGAGATTGACAACCTCATCGTAAGTTGGGAACAAAGTATTTGGTTGTATGTGTGCAGGTTCCGCGTTGCTACTGGCCGAAGACGAGTCAACAAGTATCGTTAAATGGCGCCCTTGTTGGAGTGCTATTAAGCCAGTCCGCATCACCGTCAGTCGTTTGTCTCTCCTCTCCAAGAACGATAAACCTTGGTTTCTTAACTGAGGGAAAATCTTGCTGCTATATTCATCACACCTTCCTCTTGGGGTTCCCAACGGGCTGGTCATCAACCACGCATCAAGCATATTTTCTGGCGCCGTTGTCAGGGAACAAAGAAGAATACTTTTAAAGATTGAAGAAAACCTCCCGCGTCAACTTAGCGCCAGCAGTAGTCTACCTTGGACTATGGGTCCATTGCAGTAGCTAGATGGTTGTCTTCTCCACCATGTGCTTCATGTTTAGATCTTGTGAGCAGCTCTACATGACCAGGATCATCGTTATGTAATCATACATGTTGTGTTTGTTGGGATCCAATGAGTATTGGTACTATGTAAAGTTGATGTGCTAAATTATATATCTTATGTTATCTCTATGTTGTTTATGATCTTGCATGCTTTCCATTGCTACTAGCTATCTTGGCCGAGTAGATGCTAGTAACTCCAAGAGGGAGTATTTATGCTCGATGGTTGGGTTTATGTGTGGTGACCCAGCATACCACTCATGTGTAGTATGCAAGTCGTTGACATAACACAAATGAAACACCGTCTCACTAGTATTACATCGATCAGAGTGGTACAACAGAAACATCGCGGGTCCAAGGTAGGTGCATAGGATTACAATTTCATCATATAGAAGAGCTTCAGAACTTCCTCAACAGGTAGAGGTTTAGTCCTGGCGACTACAAACGAGAATAATACACAGAAGTCTCAACTAGAGCTTCACTAATGCAGTTGGCTTGCTACATAACTACCCTAGCTACTTAGGTTCTAGGATTAGAGAATTGGGCCCCTTCTATTCCTATTCTAGTTTTCCACCAAGCTTGGCGTAGTTGTTGACTCCATTGATAGTTCTGACATTGGTCGAGGACTTCATCTTCATCTTTAGTGTCTCGAGGTTGCCTCCTGTGTTGCCTCCAATCTAAGCAAGGGTTACGAGGGAGTGGGGTGAGTAACGAGCGTTACCCAGCAAGTTCATATAAGGAATAAGGTGTTTTATGCACTAGCTACAGCCTTAGACTCAAGAGTCATTTGGCAATGCAGGTTTTTGTAAACATTTCTTCAAGAGGTTGCTTTTATTCAGAAGAACTATGTTCGTCAGCCTTCACAGGTTGATTAGAGTTTCGATGGGCTCCTTTCCTGCCGTGTTAGCAGCTCCTTCCCGGAACAGGGAGTATCCAGATACTTTCTTACACTCTGCAGAGGTGGTCACTTGTACCCATAAGAGATCAAGGCTTTGTTGCACATCCGAGTATCTTTCCCGTCCACACTTCTCATGTGTGGGGCCTAGCTGTTGATCTGAGCCAATCACTGTTCCTTCCCGCGACCTTGCATACCCACCCTTTTGTGGCTCCAACTTTGGTTCGCTACCCTCGCCGGACTACGTCTTTGGTAGTTGCCGACCTCGGCATACTTGTCTTTCCTGAGAATGAGTTACCCCCACCGGTTTGGTTACGCACTGTGGTAACACCGGCCTCAGCACTCTACCCCCGTCGTTCCCGCAATCCAACATAAACCGCCAGAATCGTGGAATCATTAGGGGGATTCCACCCATCCCGAAGCTCCTCGCAGGGAGAGAACTACTCCGAAACAGCGCGTCCGTTGATATGCAAGAGGGAAAAGATACAGCTGACTCTTCCGTCCCATTCCAGACCCTATGGTTGACCGTATTTTACGGCACAAGAATCACTGGCGACATTGGTTATTAATCCTAGGTGAACATTCCAGTTACAGTGGGACCTCCACCATACTCTTACCATGGTCCCACTGCCCACCATCCTAGGGCAACAACCATTCCGGTCGAAACCACTACTTCATATTAATTATGAAAAGAGAACATTTTGCTTTTGAATGCAGTAGTAATACCACAGGTATATATTTGCAAGTAATTTGATAAAAATACACAAGAGGTATGAGCAAAAGTGAACTTGCCTTTCTGACTGCAAGATTATGCTAGTCAGGGTCTTCGATACGATAGAAATCCCAATTCTGAAATAGCAATCATCATCCGATAGGGATGATGTTAGAAATCTGCAGCATGATATGCATATGATATGCATCACTCTAAGCGTTACTTAGCCCCGATGATTTATTATTATTGAGTTATGGTGATATCTTTATGTTGTGTTGCACTTTTAAGATCAATTGCACACCCAAGGTTGTTAAGGATTTTAGGTTAATTTAGTAGCCCTTATAAGTGAAAGAATAAAGCTGGAAAGAACATTAGCATGTTTAGGGCTACCATCATTGCTGGCTATAAAAGAATGATGTGTAGGGGTGAAGACATGAAGATAACACTTTTAAGTTGCATAAATGATTAGCAATCCATTAGTTGATCATAAGCAAGCAATGTTGAAGTAATTCATAACAATAGAGTAGTACCTAGTTATTGTTAGGGTTGACAATAATCTTAACATATCTAAACAATTGTTATTTAGAAAGTCTATGGTTTGGTGAAATGCTTATTTGATATGTTCTTAAAAGAATAACTTTTGAAGAACATAACCCATAATGGACATTTGGTACAAAATTATCTTTTAGTGGTCATTTACTTTATAGGAAGGTTGCAGTGATTAATAAAACACAAGTTCCTTTATTATTAGCTAGTAGGGTTTGAATCACAATTTTAAATGATTCCTAAATTGATTTTAGAATTCCCATGATTTAAAGTAATTCTTAATAAGACAATTTTCAATTACCAGATTATAGTTGAAAATAGATTTTAATACAATCCAATAGTTATTTAGGATCTTTCTTGATTTTTGTATTTAAAAAAATATTTAGGGAAATAGTTTTAGGTTTTTAAATACTAATAGTAAAGTTTTAAAATACTGAACTTAAATAATGAAATGTTGTTTCAATAAAGTAATTTGAGTTCATAAACATGCATTTCTCACTTAGAAAAGTTATTTGATTCCTAAATTTATTTCAAGTACATATTCAAAAATAGTACTTAAACATGTTTTTAAATTGCACTCAAAATTATTCCACATAAATATATAATCTTACAGCACAAACAAATAGATCTTATTTTTCTGGACATTTTGATATATTATGTGTATTTTTCTGAGCAAAAAAGAAATAGTTAGGATTTTTCAAAGATTCTAACTTATTCTGGAATTTTTATTTAACAGATAATATTTTTTGTACCGGGACCAAACCTAGCTGCACAGAATGACAAGTGGGACCAGGGACACGTAAGCTGCCATGTTGGCAGGACTTGTCAACTACGCTGACTGGGAGTTGACTGAGCATGGTGGGACGCCGGCGATCACAGGAGACGGCAACTCCGGCCTCCCCGGGACGCACAGATGGGTTAGATCGAACCAGCGAACTAGCGCGAACCTAATGGTGCTGGTGCCACCAAGATATGGTCACCGGAGATGGCTCCGGTGAGCCCATCTGCGGCGACAAACTCCGGCCACGATACAGACTTCCGATATATGTGTCTAAACGTCACTCAAAAGAGATCCAAAGACGTGCAAGACCTACCTGAAGATGAAGAACTACGTGACATAGCCGATGGTGGTCAGAGGCGAGCGTATCGACATGGATTCCGGCGAACTGCTGCGGAGGGGAACGGTGAAATTCTCCTGGATGCGACTTCCTCTTGATGCTATACTCCACCGAGATGATCAACAAGGTGATGCGCTCCTCCCAGATAACCTATTGGAGCTCGGGGTGGTCGGCATCGTTGGCTACCCGGAGAACTCCAGCGAACTCACCTCGGCTTGGTGAAGGTTGTAGAGAGGAATAGAGAACCAGAGAAGGGGCGGCGGAAGAAGCTAGGGTTCGAGGCGACTTCCCCGTGGTTTTATACCCCGAGTGGAGCTCGAAAACGGTGACCTCTCACCAGGGATGGCCCAGATGCAGTGGAGGCAGAGGAGTGTGTATCGGGCGGGAATCACTTCGGATTGACTGCCAGTGGGCTTTGAGTGGATGAGAACGAGGAGCTGGAGGTCAACGACGCTCGAGCGGTGGTCGTCGAAGGCGGCCGGGATGTGTCCCTCGCCGTCGGCGTGTCGTGCAGGCCAGAGGAGAGAAGAGGAAGACGAAGACCTCCCCTTCTGACTGATGGGTCCCACCTGTTGGCATCTTACCGAAACGGTAAGTCTGGCCGGGCTCCGGTTAGGCTGGATGATGGGCCGAGCTAGTGGTCTGCGGTCCAGTGACCTCTCCCCTATTTTCTTCTTCTATCTCTTCTTTTCTTTTTTCTTTATTTTCTGTGTTGTTTTTCTTATTTGACATTCAATTTTGTTTTGCAGATCTTAAACTTAGGAGTGCTTCTAAAATAGAATTAGTATTCAGTAGCAATATATATTGTGCTAAGAGAAGTCTTATGTGAATTAGCACATAGAATAGTTAGTACATTATTAGGATTAAAGTTAGGATCTTAATAGGTATAATTCTATCTTCTATTTTCTGTTTTGGATTTTTGGTTTTAATTCCAATCTATTTTGCATGCTTAAACTTTGGAAATTGCTCCAGATTGCATTATAGATGTTTTACCAATACATTTTACTTTGCTTGTGTCATTTTCTTTTATTTGCCTTTGCCATAAAACAATGGGGATAAGTAGTAGGGTTTAATTAAGAGTTTTAGTAAAGATGACTTCTAAGATTACTTCTTTAGTGTTCAATTATTTGCTCAAGGACTTAAATAATTTTATTTGTGAGTACAAATAAACTAAAATTTGTACATACTTAAAGGAAGAAGGGTTATTTGTAATCATTGCTAGCATTGGGCTCCTAGTTAGGTATATTTCTCTATGAACATGACTTTGTCAACCATGCTTTTAAGAATGAATTGATTGAGATTCTGACTTGGATACATATTTGTATAGTTGATTACTAGTTGAAAGATTTGGTTAATCTTTGAGAGGTTATTGTTTGGATGCCACTCTTGGATTTAGATATAAGACATGATTATGGGGTTTTGCTGGTGATCACAAAGTGATACATAAGTTGAATCTTAAATTGGTACCATAGGGCTTCAAATGGATAAATGGAAGGACATCAGGTTGGATGATTTTATATCACCCATAGATGCAAAATTAGAATTGGACAACAGAGTAGAGTTTCAAATGGATAGGTGGAAAGAATATGAAAGATCATAGAAGTGTCTCATTCTTATTTAAGAAGATAGTGATCACACCCAAGATATGGTTAGTGTGATATAGGCTCTACCTAAATATGAATTTAGGGTCTAGGCTTGAGTTACCTCCTCCCATATCTAGTTTCTTTGCCTAAGTAAAACATGACTTGTACCAAGGGTCTCTATTGGATCTTCATAAGAATGTTCCCCCCTAAACAAGGATAGGTTTTCTTAACTCTACCCTCTCCTGATGATGGATGATATCTGCTTATCAAACTAGGTTCCATAAATAGCATAATCACCCTCCTCAAATAAGTATAATCACATGCTTGACTTGATCATCTATTTCTTTCATAAAGTCTCATAATATATCTTCTTATTTCCTTCATCAACTTCTCCTCCTAAATCCATGTTCTGAGCTTGACACTAAAGCTCTTACATAATCTTATTAGAGATAACATTCATATCTTTGAATACTCCTCATGATCACATTATCCAGAGGTAATTCTTCTTAACTCCATTAGAGTGTTTAACTAAACAACCTTCTTACTCCTCCTCAAGGTTTTATGATCAAGATTATCACCAATACTCTTCCTTGAGATCTACTTAATCCAAGCAATGCATTACCCTAGATGTTGACATCTAGGGATAGGATACCATACTTACTTGTAATCCAATTCCACTTTGTGGTTAATCCTTGTCTTAACTCCTACTTCTCTAAGTAGCAATACTTGGTTGGATCTACCTTCAGAGATTAAGAATATAATCTCCACCATTGTGGTATTCCCATATAGGGTCTATCTCCCACCACATGAATACTACTACTTTTGTATCAATCTTGTATGTACCATAATTTGATTAACTTTGATCCATTAACTGCACACATGTCACTCTCCCACTTCATGTGACATGGTAATGATCATTTTGATCCATTGATCATATAGCTTAGGTTTCTACTTGGTTAATCATGTGTTCCACACTCAATGTGATATCAAGATGATCATTATAATCCTTTGACCATATGGCTTGGGTTCCATTTGGCTAATCAAGGTCCATGGTTAAGTTGGTACTAAGCTATTCTCTTAGAACACTCATTTAGCTAAGAGAACTTCATATCACTTCTTAACCTCATGAGACTACACCTTGGTTACCTTCCTAGTAGTGGTTCTAACATCCTTGTAGAATACACCTCACCTATAGTTGAGATAACACCTCTAATCAACTTGGTATTAGATTAGTCTCCCCCTCTTCTAAAGTTTCTGAATTATACCCTATGGTTCTATCTCAAGAGATAGGAATGATATTGGATTTGATATAGAATCTCCCCTCTTGTCTTAGAGATGAATGGATTGAAAGATTATGATAATCAAGATATAAAAATAACGTAGATTAAGAGTCAAGGTAAGACTGGTGTTGTCTTCCTTTAAGCTAGGAATGGCTTCAATGATTTAGGTTTAAGAAATACCATGTGATCATGGTAGGATTGGATATAAGGTTCTAAAGTGATGTGTTAACATATTAGTTACCTCACATTCATCTCTTTTAGTTGTTGTACTATCTCTACCCAAAACAAGGTTGTTAACAAAGGTCATGTTGAAGTTTATCGCACTTCAGTTAATGAGCTACTTCAGTTCCACCAACTTAAGAGAAACTTCAATCACTTTGACAGGTTTTATTTAAAAGCGCGAAAATTTCCCGGATTTTCTATGCATGAATGCAATGCACACTTCTGTGTTCTCTCTATTTCTAGCCTCACATCCTGGGATGTCACATTATGCCTCTATTTAATCTGTGGGAGTGATAGATACCTCTAAGGTTGTAGATGTGATGTTGCCACTAGGGAGAAAACAACATTCTTGTGTCCAAGGACATTTGTTTTGTTTACATTACGCACTTTGCTTAATGCAATTATCTGTTGTTCACAACTTAATACTCAAGGGCTCCTCGGATGATTCCCCGCGAGTGGATTTTTAGTCATAGATGCAGTTGGATTACGGTCTATGTATTTTGTCGTAATGCCCAGAGAAAGCCTCATAGTGATTCTCGTGATGTATGTATGTGATCTTTACTCTATCAATTGCCCAACTGTAATTTGTTTACCCAGCATGCTTTATTTATCTTATGGAGAGACACCACTAGTGAACTATGGACCTGGTCCAATTTCCTTTACATTGCTTTACCGTTTTACTTTACTCGCACTATTTACTTTACTTGCATTACTATTATCCTTTTAACACTTGATACGCTCATTTCTTTGTTTATAGCAAACCGGTGAGATTGACAACCTCATCGTAAGTTGGGAGCAAAGTATTTGTTTGTGTTGTGTGCAGGTTTCACATTGCTGCTAGGTGAAGAAGCTCCTACGTCAACTATGCACCAGCAAGTTGTCTGGCGCCATTGTCCGGAGTGTCGCGAAGCTAGCAAGCATCACCTTCTTAAGTTTGGCTCTCTCCTACTGGATTGATTACCTTGGTTTCATAACTGAGGGAAAACTTGTTGTTGTGCTCATCACACCTTCTCTTGGGGTTCCCAACTGGTCGGTCATTTACATCATCAACACCGCACCATCAACAAGTTTTCTGGCGCCGTTGCCGGGGAGAGAGAAGACTTCTGCAAGGGGAGTCTCGCACGCACAATCTTTTACTTTGTTTATTGTTTTGCTTTATTTTATTTTTGCTTACAACCTTTTATCAAAAATACAAAAAATTTAGTTTCCTTTATAGTTGCTTTTATTTACTTGCTTTTAGTTTTGCTAGAATGGGTACTCCTGAAAACACCAAGTTGTGTGACTTTACTAGCACCAAAAACAATGATTTTATCTGCACTCCTATTGCGCCACCTACTCCTGATGCAAATTTTTATGAGATCAAACCTGCTTTGATAAATCTTGTTATGAAAGAGCAATTTTCTGGTGCCAGTTCTGATGATGCTGTAGCTCATCTCAACAACTTTGTTGAGCTATGTGAGATGCAAAAGTATAAGGATGTAGATGTTAATATTATTAAGCTTGAGTTGTTTCCTTTCTCTTTAAGAGGAAGAGCTAAGGATTGGTTGCTATCTTTGCCTAGAAATAGTATTGATTCTTGGGATAAGTGTAAGGATGCTTTTATTGGAAAATACTATCCTCCTGCTAAGATTATAGCTTTGCGTAGTGATATTACGAAGTTTAGACAGTTTGATAATGAACATGTTGCTCAAGCTTGGGAAAGAATGAAATCTATGATAAATAATTGCCCTACTCATGGACTGACTACTTGGATGATTGTCCAAACTTTTTATGCAGGACTGAATTTTTCTTCAAGAAATCTATTGGATTCAGCTGCTGGAGGCACTTTTATGTCCCTTACCTTGGGCACCGCAACAAAGCTTCTCGACAACATGATGGTAAGTTATTCTAAATGGCACACCGAGAGAGCTCCACAAGGTAAGAAGGTAAATTCTGTTGAGGAAACCTTTTCCTTGAGTGATAAGATTGATGCTATTATGCTTATGCTTTCTAATGATAGGACTCATGTATATCCTAATAATGTTCCTTTGGCCTCTTTGGTTGCTCAAGAAGAGCATGTTGATGTAAACTTCATTAGAAATAATAATTTCAACAATAATGCTTATAGGAACAATTTTGCTAGTAACAATTATAGGCCATATCCTTCTACCAATGGTAATGGTTATGGTAACTCTTATGGTAATTCCTCCAACAACACTAGGGGCACACCCTCTGAGCTTGAAGTCATGCTCAAGGACTTCATCGGTAAGCAAACTGCTTTTAACAAGTCTGTTGAGGAAAAGTTAGGCAAAATTGATATTCTTGCTTCTAAAGTTGATAGCCTTGCTCTTGATGTTGAACGTCTGAAACTAAAAGTGTTGCCTAATGAGGTGAAAGAAAGCAATACTTTTGCCACTGCTAATGCCATCCAAGTTAAAATTCATGAAAATGTTAGGATGTTAGCAGAATTGCATGCCAGGTGGGAAAGAGAAGATGAGATGGCTAGAAAGATGAAGGTATGTACCATTACTACCTTTAATGATGTTGTTTCAAATACTAGCAATCCTCTTACTTTGATTGGTATAGAGAAAACTCCTACTCCTTATGCTAAAAAGCCCAAAACTGCAAAAACTTTTTCTCAAAAGAGTGCTAAATTTTTTTCGGAGTGTAGGAGATAATAGCTCTATTTCTTTTAATGATTTTGATATTGATGGCTGCAATATATCTGAAGTTATTTTGTTCTTACAAAAGCTTGCTTTGAGTCCTAATGCTAGTTCTTTGAATATTGCTTTTACAAATCATATTACAAATGCTCTCATGAAAATTAGGGATGAAAAGTTGAAGCAAAAAGCTTATATTCCCAAGAAGTTAGAAGATGGTTGGGAGCCCATTATTGATATGCATGTTAATAGTTTTGATTGCCATGCTTTATGTGATCTAGGTGCTAGTATTTCTATTATGCCTAGAAAGATTTATGGCATGCTTGGTTTACCACCGCTTGAAAAGTGTTATTTTGACGTTCCTATTGCTGATGTTGCTAAGAAGAAACCTTTGGGAAGGATTAATTATGTTCTTATTATGGTTAACAATAACCTTGTTCCCGTTGATTTTCTTGTTATGGATGTTGAATGCAATGCTTCATGTCCTATTATTTTGGGAAGACCTTTTCTTTGAACTGTAGGTGCCATCATTGATATGAAGGAAGGCACCATCAAATATAAATTCCCACTCAAGAAAGGTATGGAACACTTCCCTAGAAGAAGGAAGAAATTAATTTTTGACTCGATTCTTAGAGCAAATTATGAACTTGATGCTTCATCGCTTGATAATACTTGATTTGCACCTTTCTGCGCCTAGCTCAAAGGCGTTAAAGAAAAGCACTCTTGGGAGATAACCATTGTTTTATTTCAGTTCTTTTTCTTTTATTTGAGTCTCGCAAGTTATTAACACTGTAATAACCGCTCCTTATTCTTTTTATTTTGTTGTTGTGTCAAGAAGAACCTCTAATTTGAGTGAGGTAAGATTTGGGGAAGTTGTTGTCCTGAAACAGATTTAGGTGCTGCACCGTACAAATTCGTGAAAATTCTCAGAATATCTTTTTGACCTGCAATTTCTTGTGCATATGCCCCAGGTTATATCCAAACTTTAATTAGTTTTACACTTTTCAATTTGAGAAACATAAGGTCCTCGAAAAAATCGACCTTTGTCAGCTGTTCAGTTTTGACAGATTTCTGCCACTATTTGTGTTTGCCCCTCGATCGCTTTCTTTTTGAGTTATTTTGATCACGGAACTTTTGGGGAAGTTGCTACAGTAGTATATGATTTATATGTGGTGTTTTTGAGTTAAAACCTGAACCAAAAAGGGTTGTTTCATTATTATGTTTATGCTAACATTGCTAATAGAATTGTGTTGAGTTTTGTATGAAGGAAGTTTTCAAGTGTAGGGATTGGAGAATGATAAGATGAGATGAAGAATGGACAAAAGCTCAATCTTGGAGATGCCCACGCACCCCAAGAATTATCCAAGAGGTACAAGCATCAAAGCTTGGGGATGCCCCCGAGGCACCCCTTCTTCATCGGCAAAAATCAGGTCACCTTTCAAAACACTATATTTTTATTGCTTCATGCATTATGCATTTTTCTTGGAGCGTCTTTACTTTTGCTTTCAGTTTTCTTTTGTTTTGTTTGCTGCAATAAATGGTTGGACCCCAACAAATTTCTTTTGGAGAAGATTTACTCGTTTTCATTTGCCAAGAACACTCTGTTTTTCACTCTTATCGTTCAACGAGTGTTCTCTTTTTCTAGAACTGCGTTTAGCTTCCGTTTTTCGCCTTGATTTTTGTTCAGATCTTGTTTTATCTTTGCATCAAGGTGTATTTGGACCTCTGGTCTATGTTGTTATTCATCAAAAAAAGTTGTTTCAAAAAGGTTTGAATGGTGTTGGAAAAGAGAAAAAGTTTCATGCAAAAAAGTGGTACAAAAAGGAGCTTGTTTAGACCGCGGCTTAGACTTTTTCATGCCATGCTTGATATCATTTTGATAGTATGATTAGTGATTTTTGCTATAGCATGACTTGTCTCAAATGACTGAGATTGCTTAATGAGCCTTCGAAAAAATCATGCGTTGTTCTTATTTTGTGGAAGCATTTATTTGGTTTTTTCCTTTGATGCTTTATTTGGGTTGACTTGGCGCATGCTCACAATATGTTTGACTCTAACAAGTCGCCATAAGCCTCTATGATCATTTAGTTTTTGACTTTTGATACCATTTTATGCTTCTCTTAATGTTGCTTTGTTGCGCTGCATGATTATGGCCATTTTTGCTCTCTTAGTTGGTCGCTCCTAGTCTTTTGCTAGCCCTCATTTTGTACTGAGTATGAGCTCTACTCGTGTATCCAACTCCCAAAAACCAAGTTATTCCAATGTGTCCACCATACATACCTATTAGCAATTTGCTATTCCAAAGTACATTTGACTTGCTTTTATCTATCCTTCGAATTAAACTTTTATCAGTGTTATGCGAAAATTAGTCAGTAAAGCTCTCACAAACCTGATGGCACACTTTACTTTTCTCGCTTTTAATAATTTTGACATTGTAGCTCTTTTATGTTGATGTTATGCTTGCAAGTTGTAAGTTGGAAATTAGCCAAACCATGCCGTCATGGGGTAAGCTTTCAACATTGCACTTCTTATTTGAGTTGATATCGTGATCTTTTGTTTATGGATACTCGCGATGTGAAACAAGTTGGGAATCTTGCGGGATCATGGAGTTTGTATATGTGTTAGAGAAAACGCCTGGGCTGCTAATCTAAGCCATGCATAATTCATGGTGGAAATTTACAGCTTGCCCATAGTGGATATTCGACGACGCATCTTAAAATAAAAAGCTATACCAATGGTAAATAAAAGAGATACCGAGGTGTTCATTGTCTGTTTGTCCTGTCATTTTGATGTGAGATTGTTCCATGTCATCGGGCACAGAGGTACCCCGTTGGCGGTTCTCGATGATACGCATATACTTACAATGACAAGAGCTTGCTTGGGACCCTAAGTCGAGTAGCATGAGGTTTGGGTATTCGTACTTCACGGGACACGAGGTTTTCCACTTATGATTTGTCAAGCATATACTTCGTAAACGTTCTTGCATTAACTTTAACAATTCAAGATGCCTATGATGGGGGCTGATACGTCTCCAACGTATCTATAATTTTTTATGCTCCATGCTTGTTTTTACACCATTTGCCTAATGTTTCGTTACACTTCGTGGCACTTTTATGCATTTTCTGGAACTAACCTATTAACGAGTTGCCACAGTGCCAGTTCCCTGTTTTCTGCTATTTTTGTGTTTCAGAAGTGATACACAGGAAATATTCTCGGAATTGGACGAAACAAGTTCCTGAAGTCTTATTTTAACCGGAAGCTTCCAGAGATCTGAAGGAGAGTAGGAGGGGGGCCACCAGGGCCCCACACACAGGGCTGGCGCGGCCAGGGCCTAGGCCGCGCCACCCTGGCGTGAGGGCGCCTGGCTCCTCCTCTGACATCGCCCCTTCGCCTATAAAGACCCCCCGACGGAAAAAACCTAAGCACCCTATCACTTTTCCAGAACACATCGCGATCCGCCGCCGCCGTCGGCCCGAAGATCGGGAGGGTCCAGAAGCTCTTCCCGGCACCCTGCCGGAGAGGGGAATCACCACCGGAGGTCTTCTTCGTCGCCATGCTTGCCTCCGGAGCAATGAGTGAGTAGTCTACCTTGGACTATGGGTCCATAGCAGTAGCTAGATGGTTGTCTTCTCCACCATGTGCTTCATGTTTAGATCTCATGAGCTGCCCTACATGATTGAGATCACCGTTATGTAATTCTACATGTTTGGTTTGTTGGGATCCGATGAATATTGGTGTTTATGATTAAGTTGCTGTACTGAATATTATCTTTTGTTATCTCTATGTTGTTTATGATCTTGCATGCTCTCCGTTGTTAGTAGCTATCTTGGCCGAGTAGTTGCTAGTGACTCCAAGAGGGGTATTTATGCTCGATAGTGGGTTCATGCCTCTATTTAACCTGGGGGAGTGACAGAAACCTCTAAGGTTGTAGATGTGTTGTTGCTACTAGGGAGAAAACAACATTCATATGCTCAAGGGCATATGCTTTGTTTACATTACACACTTTGCTTAATGCAATTATCTGTTGTTCGCAACTTAATACTTGTGGAGTTCTCGGATTGATTCACCACAAGTGGATTATTAGTCATAGATGCAGTTGGATGGCGGTCTATGTATTTTGTTGTAATGCCCAGAGTAAATCTCATAGTGATCTTCTTGACATATCACGTTTATCTTTATTCTATCAATTGCCCAACTGTAATTTGTATACCCAGCATGTGTTATTTATCTTATGGAGAGACACCACTAGTGAACTGTGGACCCCGGTCCTATTTCCATCATATTGCTATCACCTGTTTACTTTACTCGCACTGTTTACTTTACTCGCATACTCTATTGTTTTCCACTCGATACGCTCATAACCTTTGTTTCAAGCAAACCGGTGAGATTGACAACCTCATCGCAAGTTGGGAACGAAGTACTTGGTTGTGTTGTGTGCAGGTTCCATGTTGCTGCTCGCAAAGCAAAGCTTGGATGAGGTGCCATATATAAATTGGCTGAAGCTGTCGCAAGCTAGCAAGCATCACCTTCAGTCGTTTGTCTCTCCTCTCCAAGATCGACATACCTTGGTTTCTTAACTGAGGGAAAACTAGCTGCTATACTCATCACACCTTCCTCTTGGGGTTCCCAACGGGCTGGTCATTCACCACGCATCAAGCAACAGTTTTCTAGCGCCGTTGCCGGGGAGGAAGTAGAAGACTTCTGCGAGGGGAGTTTTCGCACGCACATCCTTTACTTTGTCATTGTTTTGCTTTACTTTATTTATTTTACCTACATCGTTTTATATCAAAAACCCAAAAAAATAGAATCCTTGGTAGTTTTTATTTCTTTACTTTTAGTTTATCATGTTGATCCCTAAGTACGTTCTGGAGGACCTCTCAGTAGGTAGTGGTTCGATTATTGGCAAAAGTAACATTGAGGAGTTCTTTAATCACATTAGTATGCATGAGGAAGTTGAGGAGAAATCTTTGGTTGAGCTAGCTCCTAGTATTGAATTTGCTTCTGCTTATTTGATTCACATGTTGGAAACTAGGTTTGCTAGTCTTAATCCTTTTATGCAATACATGTTCCTTAAGCTCCATGAAATTGAGGATCCCGAAAAGAAAGCTTTTATCTTGGAAGCTTTGCGCCTAGAATTTAAAGATGTCATTATTGAAGCTAGGAAGGTTCTTAAACATTTTAATAAACTCGGTTCACCTATAAAGGTTATTTGTACTAACGATGAAGGAGCCGAAATACCTATACCTAGCAAGCTCTTGGGATTGTGTGAAGCTTTCGAAAATAATTTTGACTGGATCTGTCCCAAAAATCTTTTTTGTGATTTGAGTGAACCAAAGCATGATCACAAAGGGTCTTCTAAAACTTATGTGGATGAAATACAATGCCTTATTGACAAGACCTCTGCAGTTGATCTTAATGCTTCTTCTGAAAATACTTGATTCGCAATTTTCTGCGTCTAGCTCAAAGGCGTTAAAGAAAAGCACTCTTGGGAGATAACCCAATGTTTTATTTTCAGTAATTTTTCTTTTATTTGAGTCTTGGAAGTCATTACTACTGTAATGACCGCTCCTTATCTTGTTTATTTCGTTTTTGTGCCAAGAGAATCCTCTAATTTGAGTGAGGTAAAGATTTGGGGATGTTGCTGTCCTGAAACTGTTTTTGGTGCTGCACCGTAAAAATTCGTATAAATTCTCTGTATATCTTTTGGACCTGAAATTTCTTGTGAATATGCCCCAGGTTATATCCAAACTTTTGTTAGTTGAACACTTTTTAATTTGAGCAACAGAAAACCCCTCAAAAATTCGACCTTTGTCAGCTATTCAGTTTTGACAGATTTCTGCCAATATTTTTGTTTGCCACTTTATCGCTTTCTTTTGAGTTCTTTTGATCACGGAACTTTTGGAGAAGTTGCTACAGTAGTATTTACTATTTATGTGGTGGTTTTGAATTGAAACCTGAAGCAAAAAGAGGATTGATTATATGTTATGCTTGCACTAATGTTGCTAAAAGAATTGTGTTTAGTTTTGTATGAAGAAAGTTTTTAAGTGTAGGGATTGGAGAATGATGAGATGAGTTGAAGAATGGACAAAAGCTCAAGCTTGGGGATGCCCATGCATCACCCCAAGAAATATCCAAGAAGTACAAGCGTCAAAGCTTGGGGATGCCCCCGAGGCACCCCTTCTTCATCGGCAAAAATCAGGTCACCTTTCAAAACACTATATTTTTATTGCTTCATGCACTATGTGTTTTTCTTGCAGCGTCAGTTGTTTTAGTTTTCTTAGTTAGTTTAGTTTGTTTGTTTGCTGCAATAAATGGTTGGACCCCAACAAATTTCTTTTGGAGGAGATGTACTCGTTTTTCATTTGCCAAGAACGCTCTAGTTTTCACTCTTATTAAAAAATCGAGTGTTCTTCTTTTTCTGCTACTACTTTTGGTTTTCGTTTTCGCCTTGATTTGCGTTCAGACCTTGTCATATCTTTTCATCAAGGTGTATTTTTGCCTCTGATCTTTATTGGTTTTCATCAAAAGAGGTGTCTTTAAAAATTTCAAATGGTGTTGGAAAAGAGAAAAAGCTTTGTGCAAAATAGTGGTACAAGAAGGAGCTTGTGTAGACTGTGGCTTAGGCTTTTTCATGTCATGCTTGATGTCTTTTTGATAGTATGCTTAGTGGTTTTGCTGTAGCATGACTTGTCTCAAATAACTGAGATTGCTTAATGAGCCTTTGAAAAAATCATGCGCTGTTTTTATTGTATGGAAGCATTATTTTGGTTTTCTCCTTGATGCTTTATTTGGGTTGACTTGGCGCATGCTCACACATGTTAGACTCTTACAAAGTCGCCAATAGCCTTTATGATCATTTAGTTTTTGAATTTTGATGCCATCTTATGCTTCTTTTAATGTCGTTTTGTCGCTTTGCATGATTATGGCCATTATTGCTCTCTTAGTTGGTCGCTCCCAGTCTTTTGCTAGCCCTCGCCTTGTACTGAGTATGAGCTCTACTCGTGCATCCAACTCCTAAAAGCCAAAGTTTTCCAAAGTGTCCACCATATATCCCTACTAGCAATTTGCTATTCCAAGTAAATTTGACTTGCTTTTATTTTCTCTTCAAATTAAACTCTTACCAGTGTTATGCGAAATTCGGTCAGTAAAGCTCTCACGAACCGGAAGGCACACTTTACTTTTTCCTGTTCTTAAAAATTTGACATTGTGGTCTCTTATGTTGAGTTGTTATGCTTGCAAGTTGTAAGTTGGAGACTAGCCCAGCCATGCAGTCATGGGCAAGCTTTCAACATTGCACTTCTTATTTGAGTTGATATCGTGATCTTTTGTTTATGGATGCCCGCGGTGTGAAATGAATTGGGAATCTTGTGGGGATCATGGAGTTTGTATATGTGTTAGGGAAACGTCGGGCCGCTAATCTAAGCCATGCATAATTCATGGTGGAAATTTGCAGCATACCCATGGTGAACATTCGACGACACATCTCACAATAAAAAGCTAAACAAATGACAAATAAAAGAGATGTCGAGGTGTTCATTGTCTGCTTGTCCTGTCATTTTGATGTGGGCTTGTTCCATGTCATCGGGCATGGAGGTACCCCATTGGCGGTTCTTAATGATATGCATATATTTACAATGACAAGAGCCTTGCTTGGGACTCTAAGTAAAGTAGCATGAGGTTTGGGTATTCGTATTCACGGGACACGAGGTTTTCAACTTATGATTTGTCAAGCATATGCATCATAATTGTTCTCGCATTAACTTTAACCATTCAAGATGCTTATGATGGGGGTAATGAGAGCTCAAAGCTGGTAAGTACCATAATTTTTGAAGGTTATAAAACTTGCAATCACTGCTTCCCTCTGCGAAGGGCCTTTCTTCTACTTTTATGTTGAGTCACCACCTTCTATCTTTATGCACCATTAAGAGAGCATAGTTGTCATTCTTAGTGTAATATGCATTGTCCCAAAGTTCATTGATTGATTCATATTGTTGGTTTCACTTGTTCTCAAATTATTTGTATCTAGTCGCCCTCTTAAACTTGAAGGTGTCCTATGCATTTATGTTTTGCTCTCCATGAAGGACAAGCTGAAAACAATTTGTATGTTTTTCCTTATGATTTGAACACACGTTTGACTTTCATTGTTTCATTTTCATGATCTTTTGTTTGTGTTCATTTTCATGTTTACAACATGGTTGCTAAGTTCTTATTGTCAAGATTATATCTTCATGCCCATGTTTTAAGTTCTTATGATCCCAGCTCACAAATGCTTACATACATGATCAAGATTGTGTAGGTGCATGTTACCTCAAAAATTATTCTTTTGTTATCACTTACCTACTCGAGGACGAGCAGGAGTTAAGCTTGGGGATGCTTGATACGTCTCCAACGTATCTATAATTTTTGATGCTCTATGCTTGTTTTTACACCATTTGCCTAATGTTTCGTTACACTTCGTGGCACTTTTATGCATTTTCTGGAACTAACCTATTAACGAGTTGCCACAGTGCCAGTTCCCTGTTTTCTGCTGTTTTTGTGTTTCAGAAGTGATACACAGGAAATATTCTCGGAATTGGACGAAATAAGTTCCTGAAGTCTTATTTTACCCGGAAGCTTCCAGAGATCCGAAGGAGAGTAGGAGGGGGGCCACCAGGGCCCCACACACAGGGCTGGCGCGGCCAGGGCCTGGGCCGCGCCACCCTGGCGTCAGGGCGCCTGGCTCCTCCTCTGACATCGCCCCTTCGCCTATAAAGACCCCCCGACGGAAAAAACCTAAGGACCCGATCACTTTTCCAGAACACATCGCGATCCACCGCCGTCGTCGACCCGAAGATCGGGAGGGTCCAGAAGCTCTTCCCGGCACCCTGCCGGAGAGGGGAATCGCCACCGGAGGTCTTCTTCATCGCCATGCTTGCCTCCGGAGCGATGAGTGAGTAGTTTACCTTGGACTATGGGTCCATAGCAGTAGCTAGATGGTTGTCTTCTCCACCATGTGCTTCATGTTTAGATCTCATGAGCTGCCCTACATGATTGAGATCACCGTTATGTAATTCTACATGTTTGGTTTGTTGGGATCCGATGAATATTGGTGTTTATGATTAAGTTGCTGTACTGAATATTATCTTTTGTTATCTCTATGTTGTTTATGATCTTGCATGCTCTCCGTTGTTAGTAGCTATCTTGGCCGAGTAGTTGCTAGTGACTCCAAGAGGGGGTATTTATGCTCGATAGTGGGTTCATGCCTCTATTTAACCTGGGGGAGTGACAGAAACCTCTAAGGTTGTAGATGTGCTGTTGCTACTAGGGAGAAAACAACATTCATATGCTCAAGTGCATATGCTTTGTTTACATTAGCATATGCTTTGTTTACATTACACACTTTGCTTAATGCAATTATCTGTTGTTTGCAACTTAATACTTGTGGAGTTCTCGGATTGATTCACCACAAGTGGATTATTAGTCATAGATGCAGTTGGATGGTGGTCTATGTATTTTGTTGTAATGCCCAGAGTAAATCTTATAGTGATCTTCTTGACATATCACGTTTATCTTTATTCTATCAATTGCCCAACTGTAATTTGTTTACCCAGCATGTGTTATTTATCTTATGGAGAGACACCACTAGTGAACTGTGGACCCCGGTCCTATTTCCATCATATTGCTATCACCTGTTTACTTTACTCGCACTGTTTACTTTACTCGCATACTCTATTGTTTTCCACTTGATACGCTCATAACCTTTGTTTCAAGCAAACCGGTGAGATTGACAACCTCATCGCAAGTTGGGAACGAAGTACTTGGTTGTGTTGTGTGCAGGTTCCACGTTGCTGCTCGCAAAGCAAAGCTTGGACGAGGCGCCATATATAAATTGTCCGAAGCTGTCGCAAGCTAGCAAGCATCACCTTCAGTCGTTTGTCTCTCCTCTCCAAGATCGACATACCTTGGTTTCTTAACTGAGGGAAAACTAGCTGCTATACTCATCACACCTTCCTCTTGGGGTTCCCAACGGGCTGGTCATTCACCACGCATCAAGCAGGGGCAATGAGAGCTCAAAGCTAGTAAGTACCATAATTTTTGAAGGTTTATAAAACTTGCAATCACTGCTTCCCTCTGCGAAGGGTTTTTCATTTACTTTTATGTTGAGTCACCACCTTCTACCTTTATGCACCGTCTAAGAGAGCATAGTTGCCATTCTGAGTTTAATGTGCATTGTCCCAAAGTTATCATTGATTGATTCATGATTTTGGTTTCACTTATTCTTAAATTATTTGTATCTAGTCGCCCTCTTAAACTTGAAGGTGTCCTATGCATTTATGTTTTACTCTCCCATGAAGGACAAGCTGAAAACCATTTGCTATGTTTTCCATATGGTTTGAACACATGTTTGACTTTCATTGTTTTATTATTCATGATCTTTCGTTTGTGTTCCTTTTCATGTTATAACATGGTTGCTAAGTTCTTTATTGTCAAGATTATGTCTTTCATGCCCATGTTTTAAGTTCTTTTGATCCCAACACTCAATGCTTACATAGATGATCAAGATTGTGATGGTGCATGTCACCTCAAAAATTATTCTTTTGTTATCACTTACCTACTCGAGGACGAGCAGGAGTTAAGCTTGGGGATGCTTGATACGTCTCAAATGTATCTATAATTTTTGATGCTCCATGCTTGTTCTTACACCATTTGCTTTGTGTTTTGTTACACTTCGTGGTATTTTTATACATTTTCCGAAACTAACCTATTAACAAGATGCTACAGTGCCAGTTCCCTGTTTTCTGCTGTTTTTGTGTTTCAGAAAAGTTACACAGGAAATATTCTTAGAATTGGATGAAACAAAAGCCGAACCTCCTATTTTTACCGAAGCTTCGCGAAGACCAAAGATGAGACGTAGGGGGGCCAGAGGCCAGCCACACCACAGGGGGCGCGGCCCAGGCCCTGGCCGCACCCACCCATGGTGAGGCCGCCTGGTCCACCTCCTGACGACGCCCCTTCGCCTATAAAGTCCCCTCGACGGGAAAAACCTAGAGGACGGATTGCTTTTCCCAGAAACATACTACAAGCCGCCACCGTCACCGTCGGGAGATCGGGAGGATCTAGGAGCTCTTCCCGGCACCCTGCCGGAGAGGGGAATCCCTGCTGGAGGCCTTCTACACCACCATGGTCGCCTCCGGAGTGATGTGTGAGTAGTCTATCTTGGACTATGGGTCCATAGCAGTAGCCAGATGATTGTATTCTCCACCATGTGCTTCATGTTTAGATCTTGTGAGCTGCCCTACATGATCAGGATCATCTTTCTGTAATCATACATGTTGTGTTTGTTGGGATCCGATGAGTATTGGTACTATGTCAAGTTAATGTGCTGAATTATATATCTTATGTTATCTCTATGTTGTTTATGATCTTGCATGCTTTCTGTTGCTAGTAGCTATCTTGGCCGAGTAGATGCTAGTAACTCCAAGAGGGAGTATTTATGCTTGATAGTTGGGTTCATGCCTCTATTTAATCTGGGGGAGTGACAGATACCTCTAAGGTTGTAGATGTGCTGTTGCCACTAGGGAGAAAACAACATTCTTGTGTCCAAGGACATTTGTTTTGTTTACATTACGCACTTTGCTTAATGCAATTATCTGTTGTTCGCAACTTAATACTCAAGGGGTCCTCGGACGATTCCCCGCGAGTGGATTCTTAGTCATAGATGCAGTTGGATTATGGTCTATGTATTTTGTCGTAATGCCCAGTGTAAGCCTCATAGTGATCCTCGTGATGTATGTATGTTATCTTTACTCTATCAATTGCCCAACTGTAATTTGTTTACCCAGCATGCTTTATTTATCTTATGGAGAGACACCACTAGTGAACTGTGGACCCAGTCCAATTTCCTTTACATTGCTTTACCATTTTACTTTACTCGCACTGTTTACTTTACTTGCATTACTTTTATCCTTTTACCACTTGATACGCTCATTCCTTTGTTTACAGCAAACCAGTGAGATTGACAACCTCATCGTAAGTTGGGAGCAAAGTATTTGTTTTTGTTGTGTGCAGGTTTCACGTTGCTGCTAGGTGAAGAAGCTCCTACGTCAACTACGCACCAGCAAGTTATCTGGCGCCATTGTCTGGAGTGTCGCGAAGCTAGCAAGCATCACCTTCTTAAGTTTGGCTCTCTCCTACTGGATTGATTACCTTGGTTTCATAACTGAGGGAAAACTTGCTGCTGTGCTCATCACACCTTCTCTTGGGGTTCCCAACTGGTCGGTCATTTACATCATCAACACCGCACCATCACCTCTCTGCGCCACTTGAGGGTCTGGGGAGCCCAGCTGAGGCAAAAGTATTTAATCTAAATATTGCAAAGTTAGACCCCAAAACAGTAACTTGCCACTTCATTGGCTATCCTGATAGATCAAAAGGTTATCGTTCCTACTGTCCAGACAAATACACAAAGTTTGTAGAAACAAGATATGCAGTCTTCTTGGAGGACGAATTGATGAGGGGGAGCATGGTATCTCAGAAAATTGATCTTGAGGAGAAGAGGGTGCATGCACCTAATCTGATGATTCAGGAGCCATTTTTCTCGCTACCTGTTGTGCCTGCGCCGACAATCCCTGAGGTTGCGGTGCAAGCACCTGTTGTAACTCCACCCGTGACAACAAGGTGTGAAGTTTCAGAACCTGTCCGTCAGGAGCCGACTGAACCCTTTGTTGAGCATGAAAGGGAGCTGCAGCAGCCACCTTTAATAGATGTACCAGAAGTTGAGGTACATAATGAGCCAGAGAACGAGGCCCTTAGAAGGTCCAAAAGAGTTAAGAAGTCAGCTATTTCTACTTATTATAAAGTTTATAACACATAAATAGTTCATATGGAAGGTGATCCCACTTCATATGAAGAAGCTATGGGAGGCCCTAACTCATCGAAATGGCTGAAGGCCATGGAAGATGAAATGAGGTCGATGAGTTCCAACGATGTTTGGGACTTAGAGGAAATTCTCAGAGGAGCCAAAACAGTAGGCTATAAATGGGTCTATAAAACAAAGTATGACTCTAACGGGAATATAGAAAAGTATAAAGCGCGTCTAGTGGCAAAAAGATTTACACAAAGAGAAGGGGTAGATTACAATGAGACCTTTTCTCCAGTCTCATGTAAGGATTCCTTCAGAATCATAATGGTACTAGTTGCGCATTTTGATTTAGAGTTGCATCAAATGGATGTAAAGACAGCATTTCTAAATGGAGATTTAGAAGAAAAAGTTTACATGAAACAACCCAAGAGTTTTTCATGGAGGGGAAGGAACACATGGGATGCCGTCTAAAGAAATCAATTTATGGATTAAAGCAAGCCTCTAGACAGTGATATCTAAAGTTTAATGATACTATTAAAAGATTTGGATTTAAAGAAAATATCGAGGACAACTGCGTTTATGCAAAGTTTAAAAGTGGAAAATATATTTTCCTAATCTTGTATGTGGATGATATCCTGCTTGCTAGCAGTGATGTTAGTCTTCTGCGAGAAACAAAGAAGTTTTTATCCTCAAACTTTGATTTGAAAGATCTTGGTGAAGCTTCGTATGTTTTGGGCATAGAAATTCACCGAGATAGAAAGAATGGAGTGTTAGGATTATCACAGAAGGCATATTTAGAAAAGGTTCTAATAAAGTATAATATGCATAAGAGTAATGCCACACCTGCTCCTATAGTCAAGGGCGACAATTTTGGAGAATTTCAATGTCCCAATAATCAATATGAGATCGATCAAATGAAAGCAGTACCATATGCTTCGGCTGTTGGAAGCTTACAGTATGCACAAGTGTGCACTCGCCCTGACTTAGCCTTTATCACCGGGGTACTCGGTAGATATCAGGCAAATCTAGGCATAGAGCACTGGAAGATGGTAAAGAAAGTATTATGTTATGTGCAAGGCACAAAAGACCTCATGCTAACTTATAGAAGATCTGATTCCCTAGAGATAAAAGGGTATTCAGATGCAGATTATGTCGGAGACAAAGATGATAGAAAGTCCACAACAGGATATGTGTTCACTCTCGCAGGAGGGGCTATTTCATGGAGAAGCTACAAACAGTCGATAGTTGCATCATCCACGATGTATGCTGAATTTATAACATGTTTTGAGGCCACGAATCAGGTGTTATGGCTAAAGAAATTTATACCCGACTTGAAAGTGGTGGATTGTATTGACAAACCACTAAAGATGTACTGTGACAACCAACCTGCAGTATTTTATGCTCACAACAACAAGTCGAGTAAAGCTACCAGACCAATAGAAGTAAAGTATTATGTTGTGAAAGATAAAATCCATGATCAAACTATAAGACTCGAGCATATAAGGACAAAGGATATGCTTGTGGATCCGCTAACGAAAGGCTTACCACCCAATGTGTTCAAGGAACACTTAGCCGACATGGGTTTAATGGGAAGCCTATGATTCCTGGATCATAAGAGGCCCAAAAGTAATAGAATTTGTTTCAAAATAGAAAAGTGTATAGTGGCTGTCTGATTCTATCGGCAATTGAGCTGTGTTGATGAAACATGCTCTATGTACTGGCCCGTGATGAAACGAGTAAAGAGTAAAGTATAAAGTTAAAAGTAAAGATGAGATCAAGGGGGAGAATGTTAGATTGATCTCCAACGGTGCGAGCCCAACGACCCGTCCGACCCCTTGCCTCGCGCCCTGATCGGGGGCGTCCATTCGTTTGTAAACGGTGGGCCCCTGTCGCTGCGCTATATAAAGGGTGGGGGGCCGGCCTGCATGCCTCACGAGGTTGATCGTCCGTAGCCGCCCTCTACCGACATCCCCTACCGATCTAGGGTTAGCGTGGGCGACGGGAAGCACCACTGCCACCATCGCCACCCCACACACACACCCATCGCCATGGCCTCTGGTTCGAGCTCTTCGAGCTCAGGCGCAGGTATCTCTCTCTGTTTTCCCTCCCTCTATCTCTCAGATCACGAGTCATTTGGTGAATAGACAGTAGCATACCGATTTGATCTAGCCTAGCATCTTAACAGAACCACCTTCTCGCCTGAGACCAACGGGAACGACCTCGCCGGATCAGGCGACGACGTCCTGCACAAGGCGCTCAGCGGCACCGACGGGGACCTTACAAAATGAGCGTCAGCCCTACCTCCATTGGATTCCTCGTTGGAGGACGACTCACTGGCGAGCGCCCAGAATCGCCCCGTGATTGCCTTCAACGGGCTACTCCGCATTTTCCGGCCCTATGCATGACATAGCCCTTTTCTTCTATGAGAGAAATGTTAATTACATAGTTAAAGCAAGGTTCACCATATTACGGGTAAGCTACTCAATCGAAATCCTTTGAAGCCAAGGCTCAAATGAGAATTACGTCTAGCTATGCAGCTGGTGGTCGACGACGGTCAACAGAGATGTACCAGTAGCGAAATCGCCAACATAAATAGACCGTAAAAATAAGGTTGATATTTTTAACCTTACCTCTAGAGTACCTCCTTCTGTATAATTTATTGATGACATATCGACATAGCCCTTTCCTTTTGTGAGAGAAATGTTAATTGCATAGTTGAAGCAAGGTTCACCACAAGAACCGAGTAGCTGAGGTACATTTAACTCCGAAATTTGACATCCACATGTTACTCTACATGACAAGGGGCTACATGTCAAACACAAGCACTAGTACCAACTCCACTTAAAAGTGTAAAGTGACTTCGCCAGCCGAAAACAGTGAAGTCCTACTGTTCTGTTTATCATACTAGGAGCGCCTTTTTAGGGAGAAAATGTTTACAACTGAATTTGGCATTGCTGAATTTATGTCTAGATGCACAAGACACGCATGGAACTTCACGGACAGGCCCGGTTAGTTACCTCCCTCGGCGCGCTAAGATTTTCGTCATTAGTAGAGAATAAAAGCGTGTACGAGTTTGCTAAGCTTATGTACTAGGCGTTTTGATGTTTGAAAAGTGGCCGAGCTTATATTCCCAAATACTCTCTCAGTTTATAAATATAAGATGTTTTAGCTTTGTGAAGCAAATGTATTTAGACATCTTTTAGTGTGTAGGTTCACTCGAATATATATACTAAAAGGTGTCTAAATACATTTACTTCACAAACTTAAAATATTTTATATTTATAAACGGAGGGAGTATATGCTGGCCGCCTGAGTTTGACGGTATTTTCACAGAAAATATAATGGAAAACTGGGAACAGTTTCGGAAATCTTTGAGCCGTGAGAAGCAGCTGGAACTTTCCTGCAATCCCGCCTCCACCGAAGGTCACTTTCCCCGGTTCCCGGATGGCCCTGTGCGGTGGCGATCTCCATCCAGAACACTGAACACGTACCATGGATTTGAAGTTAACTAATCCTAATCGTTCCCTAGTAGAGCTTTATATCATGATGGATGTTTGCTCCGCTGTCTTTAGAGATCGCAGCAGGTGTGCCTAATATGGTGTGGCGAACGAGACGACGAGTACGTGCGGAAATCAGAAAAAAGAGAGGGCAAAAGAAAAGTTAAAGCATGGGTGGTGTACGAATGTTCTGGGCTGTGGAGACACGCCGCGTGATGGCAGTACAACCGCGTGGGTGAGATGAGGATCTTATCCACACTGTAGCCTTTTTTACCCCACCGTCCGTAGGGTCGGCATGGTAAGGGTGTGTTCGGTTCTGGAATTTGGAGGAATGGAACGGGTCAGTTCCGTCCCTAGGACCAATTCCTGTGTTCGGTTGGAGAGAAGAACGGAACCAACTAATCCCCGAAATGGAATATTCGTCGTAGATGCGGAACGGACCGATCCGGCCAAATCGGCCGGACGAGGTGGAATGGCACAGTGGCTTCCTCTAATTAATCAAGTTTAGCAATAAGTAATCAAGATTAGGCTATAATTAATCGTGTTTACCAATAATTAATTAAGATTAGAAATAATTAATCAAGCTTGCCGCCACGTGGCAAGGCCTGCCGCCAACATGGGTGGCGGCATGCTAGGCCTGCCGCCTACGGTGGTGGCGGCATGCTGCGTGGCAGGGTGCCGGCATGGGGGATGGCGGCATGCCACGATTCTGCCCCATTCCATTCTCCAAAAACCGAACAAAACCGAGCACAAAGATGGAACCGTTCCATTCCTCAAATTTTTCCGAACCGAACACAGGGTCGGAACCATTCCATGCCCTAGGAATGGAACCATTCCATTCCGTCCTACCCGGTTCCAGAACCGAACACATCCTAAATGTGCACATCGAAATCGAACTTTTCATCAAGAGGAAAGAAACGAAAAGATTTTTCAAAAAACCGAAGGAGAAAACGAGAATAGAAATATGGAGTAGAACTGTGATTCCATTTCCCGCATGAACGGGACATGGCTGTGCATCTCCTGGCTTTGCGACTTTTTACCCTTGGGCTCAGGCAAAGGACGAGAGCTTTTACCGACGGACCCATCAGGATCGCGGATCGCGCTTTTTATCTGGTGTGCGAATGATTCGTCTTCAGGCGCACGCATCAGACAACGTTCAGTGAACAAACATGCTCGTATCGTTTTCGTACTAGTACAATCTTTGTTTAAGGCCTTGTTTACTTCTTCGGTATTTTCACCCCCAAAAGATGTGGGGATATGTAGGGATTTGGTGTTCATCCAATACTCTCAAATCCCCTCAAATACCCTTCCCCAAAAATACTCTACCATGATGGAGAGTTTTTAATCTAGCCAAAAATACACTAGAGTGGAGGGGATTTGTGGGGATATCTCGGGATTATCCGCTCAAAACCCGGACTAGTAAACAACCTACCGGGGAAATTTCGGGATAAGAATTAATACCCTCCCATCCCCTCAAATACCCTAGAAGTAAACAAGGCCTAAAGGTGGCTAAACAAACTCAAAGCAAATCAACCTTTCTCCTGATTTTTCTTTCTTCTCTTTGTTTATGCGCGCTCTCCATGGGGTGTCGGCACGCGGCGGGCCCGCGAGAGGCCACGAACACCAGGTAGGGGATGGCACACTGCTGACATGCAGGCCTCGGCAACAGCGTAGCAGCAACTCGTGTCCCCGGTGATCCACGCCAACGTTATGTGGTGCGCATGCACGGGCAGGGCAGCGAGAGTTCCGAAGCGGAGCCCGACCGTCCAGTGCGTGTATTTTTTTTTAAACGGATAAGGTTTAGAAGGATCTGGAGATTTATTCAGCGGTTGGTGATTTTACAAAAAGGCCCATAAAAAAAGAAAATACAGCATGGCCACACACTTTACAGAAACCACCCTGACAAAGATTGCGCACAAGCAATCAGATCCTTGAACACCGCCGACGGCTTGCAGATTCACGGCGGCGCCGCCCCAATCCCAGCCGGGGACGAGACCACTTGGCTGGACGGGGGGCCTAGATGCCGCTATGAAGCTGCGGAAGATCCTCACTCTGAGGAAAGAGCTCGCGCTGAGCATCGCGCCGAGCAAGGCGTGGCCATCCTTGTGGCCTCGGGTAGTGGCGGCATCACGTCGCCGTCGCTGGTGGAACGCCTGGAAGAGCTGAATCTCCGAAGGCTCCTGGAAGAAGCCGCTACTACGGCGAGCCTGCTCAAACACCCCTGAACCACCTCCTCGCCGCCACGGGCGGTCAGGTGGGCAAGGGCTGCCGGAGGAGAGCCCGAGCAGCAGAGACTGCGCTTGATGAAGACCTGGGGGCTGGCTGCTTGCCACTCCACCCACCCCCTCTTCCCCTCGCCACCGAGGCAGGCCAGAAGAGGAGAGGAAGGAGGAGATAGAGAAGCAGGCCGACGACCGGCACCGCGCTCACGCACTGAATCGGCAAAGTCCCCGCCACCTCCAAAACCGGCCACCACCGAATCACCGCACCACCTCCCTAGGCCACCACGACCGGACAGAGGAAAGTAGCAGGGAAGAGGGTGAGCAGGGAAGAAGAAGCAGCAAACTCCACTGGGCTTATTCAAGTAAACGGCGGCCTGCTCCACCCCATCCAGCTCCAACCAGAGGAGCGAGATCTCCGCCCAGCCAGATCTCGATCTCCGCTCGAAACCACGGGCCGAAATCCCGACCTACAACTATTAGGAACTCCGACACCTTTCCTCCGCCATCTCCGGCCGGCAGCGCCGCCGGAGAAAGCTCGGGATCGGCCCGGCCTCGCTGAGAAGACTCTAAAGTTACTGTAGCGGGGCGAGAGAGGAGAGGGAGAGGGAGAACTCCGTGGGGCATGGATATAGATTCCCGGTGCGCGTATCTGCAGAGTGTATCTGCACTGCACACCATGCTCGCCAAGATAGAACAACACCAACAGCTGGTTGTACCCAAAACAAAACAAAAACCTTAAACTTGTGTTCCCTCTGGTTTCATAAAATATAGTATCATTACATAGATGTTGTGTCTAGATATATCTATATTTATGACAAATTTTATAGAATGGAGTCAGTAGCTAAAAAATTAATTAAGCCTCTATAACTTTTTATTTCCTAAATCAATCATTTGAACTAGTCTATTCTGATATATTTTTAACTTGGAACCAATTTTGAGGCCATGAAAAATCGAGAATGAAGTAATTCACAATCTAACTGTCTGACTTGGCACACATATCATATCTCTCTTCCACCTCTAATGTCTCCCCAATCAATCTCTCTAATCCCGATGGACGTCATTGTTGTCGCAGTTGGGATGGAGGAGCCTCTTTCTCCTGGTCGGGCACGTTTATCTTGTCCTCGCCCCCTTGCGCGTGGGCGTCCACTGCTGGCCTTGGTCTGCTTCTCCTCCTCCTATATAGGGTTGTCATATCGAGCAAACGTGCCAGATCATCGCGTGGGGCGTGACGGTCCCCTGGCCACACGATAAAGATTCACCGGTGCAAAATAATTTTGGAAGAAAACAAAAAAGAAACAAAATTGTCATAAAAAAGGAAAAAAATCGTAGCAACCGAGGCACATTCAGACTTCATAATTTCTACTTCTGTGTGGTAACAAGATTGAGCAAGACAAAAGGAAGGTTTCGCAGTGGCGCGAAGACTCATGCGGGAACTGAGGGAGAAGGGTCGATAGTGTGCTTAAGGAGGAGGGATGGAGGGCGACGATGTGGAGGGAGAGTGGATGCCGATAGTCGATAAGGATGGAAATTGGGGAAGAAGGTTGTAATTTTTTTTAAGCAAAATAACTCCACTTGGTCTCATTTCTGCGTGGGGGAACAGAACGGAGCTATTCTTTTCTTTGCTCCGGGGTAATACGGAAAGGTTGAACAGTCCAGTTGTGTATAAAGACAACCACACTTTGGACAATAATAATTTTGCCCACTCACTGCCGTGCGAAATTTTTTTTTATAAAGCACTTTTTTGTAGTATTTACAAAAGTAAGACGTTGTTAGGAGGAATTCCAAAATTAGGACAGGTTCGTAACCGCCGGATGCAATAAGTGATAATCGTAACCGGCCGACGCGATTAGCGGGAAATAGGATCCGGTGGATACGACTTCTTTGCATGCCGACACCGGCCAGCCGCCTCGACGCGCGGGAAAGGTGCTGTCGCGTCCGCGCCGGCCAGTCGAATCCGCCGGACGCGATAAGTACGCGTGGCCCGGCCAAAGCACTCGGCGCCCCCCGTGCTGGCCTCTCGCTCACTCCACTCTCACACCTCTCACTCACTCCACTCACAGCTCACTCTCTCACGCAGCTCACTTCTCTCTCACTTCTCTCTCACAGCTCACTCTCTTCTCAAATCAGTTTTCTTGCGATTCTGAGGTGATTTCTTGATGAAATGAAGTGAGATTTTTTGGAAGAAGCAGAGGAGAGCCCGATCTACATACGGGTTAACTTGTAGAAAAATTTCGTTGGTTCGTTTAGTCGCATTTTGGTGTAGTTGGTGTAAGTATTCCTGTAGCTGTTCATCTGTTCTTGATATTGTTCTTGTTGTTCTTGTGTTCTACAGGTTGATTTCGTAGCTGCAGAAGAGGTGTGACGTGAGGCTGTTGCAATGTGGTGATTTTCAAGCTTGAAGGGTAAAATGTTAATATCATACGGTGGTCGTGTATTTTTTGTTGATATAGTTTAGCGGTGTAGAGATATAGGCATAATTATGGAGAAATAATTATGGTTTGTATAGTGACATGTACATGTAGTTTGTGTTCTTGTTGTATTATGTAGCGTTCTTGATGTTGTTTTTGTATTCTCCAGGTTATAGTGTTCTTGTTGATTCCGGTGCGTTCGAAGTGGTGTGACGTGAGCAAGTTTTGAGGCGGTGATTCGCACGCTACGAGGGTAAAAATCTTATTCTCAAATGGTGGTACTGTAATTTTGTGTATATATATATATTTTAGCGGTGTAGTTGACAGAAGCAGGATTTTTATGTACCAGGAGTCATGTCTGGATTAGTTAGATTTGTTATTCATTATGGGTACGGTGACGTCCGTAGCAGTGATGCTGGAGCTGATCTTAGTGACTTTGAGTATCATGAGGTGGAGTTCACTGATCCTCAGAGTATGCGTATTGGGGAATTTAAGAGGATGTTAATGGTGTTCTTAGGATGGGATTGTAAGATGTACACTATCAGCTTACAAGCATTGTGGACCAACTCAACTAGCAATATATATTGTCAGTTGAAAGAGATAGAGCGTACCTCTCAGTGGGTGGGCTGGTTGAAAGGGTGTGAGCGACGGCAAACATCCCCGATCGCCCTTGTGGTTGCGAAGCCGATTACTGTCGGAGGGGAGGCCGAGTCAAGCCACGGCAACCAGACAATTGGTTTTGGTTCTTGGCGAAGCATGCAACCAGCTCTATGTGATATGTCTGATGCAGGATCGTCGGCAGGCTCAAGAATACAAGCTGTATTGTAGGAGGTACAACAGATGTACCCGCACATGTCTCACTAAGGCAAGAGACCCTAAGGGATATTTTGAACCAGCACTATGTGATATGTATGATGCAGGATCGTCGGCAGGCTCAAGAATACAAGCTGTAAGTTATTACAATTAAATGTTGATAGGGTAAACTCTCTATTTTGTAGCTAATCGTACATATTATTTTTTGTTCAATTTTTGTAGGCCGATGAGGTTCACGGCGCCGTTCATGATATTTACAACTTCACACGCTCTCAGTCTATGACGTCTCTAATTCCACGCCAACCTGTTGTCACCTTTCTAGGCAAGCTGGAGAAGAAGCTACGTTCTATTTACTCCACTCTTATTTGCCGTACTACTGATGATGTTCGTCAGAGAAGTGGACAAATGGACCCTCATACTTGGACGCCGCGTCCACCGCGATTTCCAGAAGTGCCTACGCCTCCAGCCCCTCTCAGGCATGCACCACGTCCACGTCTTGATCCACATGGGAGTATGAGGCCACCTTCTACTGTTGAGCCTAGACGTTCAGCTACGCGGCGCTCCACATCGAGACCGAGGCCACCTCCTCCTGATCAGGCTGGAGGTTCTGCTTGGCAGCCTGATCCTTACCAGACTGGCGCTTCAGCTGGGCCTCAGCAGCAGCCTGCTCCTGATCAGGCTGGAGGTTCAGCTTGGCAGCATCAGCAGCAGCCTGCTCCTGATCAGGCTGGAGGTTCAGCTTGGCAGCATCATCACCAGCCTGATCCTTACCAAGCTGGAGGTTCAGGCTATGTGCAGCAGCCGGAGTATGACTACATGAGCCAGCCACAGTATGGAGGCATAGCGTCGCAGATTTTTGGTTATACTCCACAGATGGCCATGTCAGAAGGTACGTGTAGTTCACAGTTGTTTTATTTTTCTTAAGTTATACATAGCCGTAATTTCCTAATATATTTTCTTGTATTGCACGCTACAGCACAGGGAGGGACGTCGTCTATGCAGGGATCAACTTGGATGACTGATGACATCGATATTAACTTGGACCCTACGGGTGGTTATATGGCCTTACTTACTACTCATCCACCTGATCCCACACAGCAGTCACAGACTGACAACCAGGAGGTCGAGAGCACTCAGTACTATCGAGCGGCCCCTAACAGGTATGGATGGACGACGCCTCCGCCACGAGGACCACCACGTGCTCCGCGCCGTCGATGATCTATGTGATCATCATATCTTTGTATCCTAATAATTTGTATACATATTCGTATTTGACATATATTTGTAAGCATGATCTAGGTCGAGAGCACAGCAGTCACGATTTATTTCCGACTGTTTTTTCCCGCTCGTTCTTTTGCGCCTATTATTTCCTGCTAGTTGTTTCCTGGCGCTTCAAATTAATGCAAATAGTAAGAACTTGTTGCCACTGCGGGGTGCGCTTAGCAGGTCAAGATGAATTCCATCCGCCGGATGGAATTGCATGCTCTGCCACCTGCCTGCTGCGCCTCGCTAGCTAGTCGTATCCGCCGGATACGATTTGTTCTAATCGCGTCCGACGGACGCAATGGTGTCCTAATTCTGATATTACCTCTAAATTAATGCTACTTTTGAAATTGCTTAAAAAAAGTGCAATAAAAAAAAATTCGCCACTGCCGTGTCATAGTAGTGCCTTTTTTTTGTACGCAGGGATTTAAACAGCAAACGCATACAGCTGGGAGATGAAGCGGACGGTGCACACCTACCGTCCAGAACGTTCGTCTGGCGGTCCCCACATGTCATAGGGATGTGGCATTCACGCGATTCACACCAATAGTACATCAAAGATTTTACAAATCACATCGGATTCTTTTTCACCAGGTGGCGTTTGGGCGCCCCGTTCTATAAATGGGACCCGCGGGCACGCAGTTTCTCATCGCCCCTTCCCAGCATTTCCTCCTTCCTGATCACACAAACCAACCCTCCCCAAAACCCCCACCACCGAGAATGTTCGGCCTCGGTCACCATGGCCACCACGGCCAGAACCCCCCGCCGGCCCACGCCCCGGCCGCCGGCGGCAGCAACGAGCCCACCTTCAAGCTCTTCTGCAAGGCCGACGAGGGCTACTGCCTCTCCGTCCGCGACGGCAACGTCGTGCTCGCCCCCACCAACCCGCGCGACGTCAACCAGCACTGGTTCAAGGACATGCGCTTCAGCAACAAGATCAAGGACGAGGAGGGCAACCCCGCCTTCGCCATCGTCAACAAGGCCACCGGCCTCGCCGTCAAGCACTCCCTCGGCCAGGGCCACCCGGTTCGTCATCTTCTATTTCCCCTGTTTATGATTATCTCCCCTGTTTAGATTCAACGATTCGTCCGTTCGTTTTCCGGATCTAGATTTTTTGTTGAGTAGTTCGATTAGAAATGGAGGCAGTCGGCTTGATGTGTTTGGGCTGGGCTTGCAGGTGAAGCTCGTGCCGTACAACCCGGAGTACCTGGACGAGTCGGTGATGTGGACGGAGAGCGGCGACGTGGGCAAGGGCTTCCGCTGCATCCGCATGGTGAACAACATCCGCCTCAACTTCGACGCCCTCAACGGCGACAAGGACCACGGCGGCGTGCACGACGGCACCACCATCGTCCTCTGGGAGTGGGCCAAGGGCGACAACCAGAGCTGGAAGATCCTGCCCTGGGGCGAGGAGGCCTACGCCGCCGGCGGCAGCGCCAACGCGCCTCACGGCGGCTCCACCGAGCCCACCGTCCGCATCTTCTGCAAGGCCGACGAGGGCTTCAGCGCCACCGTCCGCAACGGCGAGGTCGTGCTCGCCCCCACCAACCCGCGCGACGAGCACCAGCACTGGTTCAAGGACATGAGGCACAGCAACAAGATCAAGGACGAGGAAGGGTACCCTGCCTTCGCCCTCGTCAACAAGGTCACCGGCCAGGCCATCAAGCACTCCCAGGGCGAGGGTCACCCTGTAAGCAACAATCCACGCAAATCTATTTCGATTCATCACTTAATACATAGATAGATCTCTGTTGGGGTAAGATCTGAGAGACAGAGACTGAATGATTGAGATGAATCCCAACAGGTGAAGCTGGTGCCGTACAACCCCAACTACCAGGACGAGTCGGTGCTGTGGACTGAGAGCCGCGACGTGGGAGCCGGCTTCAGGTGCATCCGCATGGTGAACAACATCTACCTCAACTTCGACGCCCTCAACGGCGACAAGGACCACGGCGGCGTGCGCGACGGCACCACCCTCGCGCTCTGGAAGTGGTGCGAGGGCGACAACCAGCGCTGGAAGATCCTCCCCTGGTGTAAGTGTCACTACCATCTTTTGCAACTAACTTTGGCACGTCTTTACTTGCAACAGCATCGTCATGAAAATTGGTAGTCTGTAGAAGCCGATAGCTCATCTGCCTTCTTTTGATATATTGTGTCCTCTTAAGAAATTGTATTAATCTGCTTTATTTTGTTGCTTGTGTTTGCAGAAACGTGTCATGCCGCTGAAGCTGCATCAATCGCCACCATGACTAGAGGAGTTGGTAGAGATCAGCTGTGATCTGCTGCCGTGTCGGTAGAATAAAAGGTCCCTTGTGGTCAGTGGTGGTGATGTGTTCGTCTGTGTTGTGTTTTAGTTTCGGTCCCGTCGTCGAGTCCTGCTTCCGCGAGCGAAATGAGAGATGGCAGTTCAGTGTCTTTGGTGAGCTACCTGATGTAAGCATTTGGCACTTGTGCTTGTTTTCGGACCTTGGATGAAAACCTATGTACTGTGGTGCCAATCTTTCATCTATGCTAATGGTCTTTAGCTCTTTATCGTCCTCCTAATCTCTTCATTTGGATTACAGTTGCTACTTTTCTGATAATCTTTATTCGAGCATCAAATGGGTATATCCTCCCCAATTCCCCATCGTACACTGCATTCATGTAGTACTGCAAAGGGCAGAACCCACTATACTAGGCACTACTAGCAGCCAATTTCGTGCTGACATTTAATTTCGTCCTGGAGGCTTTTGGGCTTTGGTGAAAACCGTCCATGCATTCATGAGTCATGACTGGCAGATCCTGCATGTGTGACAGGTGTTCCGCTTGGGTGAGCCGTGGACGGTGGAACAAGAACGCAGTGGGTAATAAAAACAAAGAACAATGCTACTACTACGTAATTTCTGATAATACTCAGCTGGTACCCAGGGATAAATATCGCTCTGTGTCCTTAATCAAACATGAACTCTCCTTGCTTTTGGTGCATTGCACTAGTGGAGTCTTCACACTTGAGTTGGGAGAGTCGTAATTTGCCACCAAGCAACGAGATAATTTTTCTCGCTAATATCAATAAAATTCTTCTACAATTATACTTTTTTGATGAAAAATAGAAGCACTTGTTTTAGTTTATTAAGATAATAAGTCGAAAGTCACTTGAGTGCCTAGGCAAAAACATGGCGTTTTTTGATAAAAGAAAATATATTAATATTGTGAAGGTACTAAATACATCCAGCCTCTGCACCCGGAAGACATAAAAAATACACACAACCAAGAATAAGATGAAAAAAATAAAATTAAAATAAAGACCTCGTCCTCGCAACAACGACACTCTACCAGAACCCAAGACAACACTCAGACTACAAAAGAGGTTCTTCAAAAACGACGCCTCTAGAAAGGAAACACTGCATAGCGTCGTCGTCGTCGTCCCATAAATGATCTTGAGTTTTTACTATGGAGAAAAATTGAGATCCCATAGCAATGTCTTCTGCAAGAATATTGCCAGGTACAACCAATAAAGGCAGACCTTGATCTTTTACCCTGAAAATCATGGCTCAGTACCAGATGTCCACCTTTGTTGCCGCCCCTCTCTCCAAGGCCGCCACTTCAAGTCCTCTAACACCCGACACACAGAAAAGCTGTACCGCAAGTTCAATGCAACCAAATCTGGCTAGAGACATCATATAATGGCAGCAAGTAGAACACCTAATGATAAAAACACAGAAAGGAAGTTGAACATGCTGATATAGCACATGATCTGGGATCCTCCTGCCCCCCTTAGGTCTGCAGCGACTCTGCTTAGGCACCACTGGCATGTAGCTTGGCCTTCCTGTCACTACCGAGCCTTCCTAGATCGGTAGGGTTTGAGGAATATCAGAAAGCATATTGTGAACTTGTTAGATCGATCGCTAACGGGCCCTCTCCCTTTTATATGGCGCAAGGGATAGGGGACCGAACCACATACTGGTTTTGGCACCCTCGTCAAGGCGTTTTGTTTACGTATGAAGGGGTCCTGGACGTTGGTCTATGGGCCCTGATGCATGTAAATACATCCATGAACTTTGTAGTTTATTAGATTATATTCCTTTATATTTAATAGTTTATTGAAGACCTAGACATGTTTTTCATTAATTTTGGGGATTTCTAAAAAAAAAACCTTTATTATGGTTTAACTTTGCACAACAGGAAACTCTATTTTTTTTGTGTATTTTTGAATTCTAGGGACCTTTTGGACATCAAATGGACCCAATATTTTTCCACACCAGTTATTCATGGAATAGAAGATTGTGAGAAGAAGTTGGCATGTGGAGCCACAAGGCGGAAAAGAGGATCCACCACACGGTCCTACTTGCTGGACGTGTGATGGGGCCCATCTTCCCTGGTGGGCCCTTTTCCAAGTTTCTTCGCCTCTATAAAATCAAATGGACCTAAAAATGACTATATATATTACCCCTCCAGCTTTTTTGCGATGGAGCAGAGGAGAAATAGAATACACAATATGGATCTGAAGACTACAAGGATAGTAGGGAGACACTGCCGGAGCCACTCCCGGTTGCCCTTTCGCCTCCACGGACACCATCTCCTTCACCATCAAGATGAAGAGAGAGTAGTTCATACCTGTACTATGGAATTCTGGAAGTAACTTATATCAATCTCTCTATTGTAATTCACTAATTAGAGTCACATGAGCTGCCCTATCATGATTGTGACCATATTTTTATTATCCCTATTGTGAATCTATTATTAAGATGATATATGAGATGCAAACTGATAATTGTTCTTGATGTATTGATAGATATATATGTTACCCCATTCATGTACGCTTTGTTTTGATCAAACTAGTATGCTAGAACGCTTGTGGGAGGACCGTGCATTCGGCGGAGTAACTTGGTGGTATGCATATGAAAGTGACAGAAATTCTAGGTGTTGCCGTGGTTTTTACCTTTCCAATGATTTCCTCACTGGGGAAAAAAGGAATGATGATGCTTTATACCGTCCAGTGACAGAAAGGATGGTCTTATTTGCTCAAAGTTAGCATATTTATGTTCAACATCAAGTTACAAATCTTAAGGCAATACTCTGTTAATTCTTAAATTTGGCTTGAGGAAAATTTCCCTTGTTGAAGGGGTATTAGGGAGTTGTGTTGCATCAACTCTATGCTAGAATGTGATGCCCATTTTAATGTTTATCAATGACTTCTTGTTTATCTGTATGCTCTTTATTTATCATTTTGTGCTATCACCACCACCATGTTTTTATGAGAGAGAAATTGATACAAGTTACTTCCACAATACTATAGTCCAGGGATGATCTACTTCCTCTTCATCATGGAGATAAAATAGATGGTTCGATGGAGGCAAAGGACGCTATCACCACTACCACGTCGCTCGCCTTAAGTCACGCGCATAGTCCACCTTCCAAGGCCGTTGTCTCGGCATCCAAGATCTTTCACTCGTGATTTGGCAGACGACACGACAGCAATCCACCAGGTCGGATGAGGGAGGTCCGAGTCATCCAACCAACTCTCGAACAATGGGGGCTTAACGGGCAGAACACATTTGCCGGTCAAGCTTGCAGACCTAGCAAAACTGCTAGGCAGATGGCAGATCTGGGCCCTGGGCCGGAACCAGCACTCCGGCCACCCCATGGCCATAGGATGGGTTTCCATGAGCTAGAAATCCCTGAAACCAATGCAGTGCCAGATCGCGAGCCACTATTCATGTGCTTGTCGGTCGTCCCAAACCTAGCCTCCTCCAGCACCGGTGAGGGGCACCATCATTACACCACACCTTCACAGTCCGGTTGAGATCTCTACAACTCCTTTGAGCCGCCAGCAAATTCTAGGGGTTCACGTTGATGTCCGCACGCTGGCAAACGCAAGAGGGGACTCCCTGGTCGTCGCTTGCTGCATCGTTTCGCGACGAGACGCACGCAGGATCCCGAGTGGCCGAGTGGGCCGGCCCAACAGCTCGATCGCTGTGAGTTTGGCTGGTGGCGTACTGGAGGGAGAGTACTGTACTAATTTGTCTTTTTTACCAATTCATAAAATATTTAAATTTGAAATTGTTTAAAACCGAAAAATGTTTAAATTTTAAATTGTTCAATTTTGAAACTATTTAAATTTAAAATTGTTCAGATTTGAAAAACGTTCAAATCTAAAATTGTTCAATTTGGAAATTGTTCAAATATAAAATTGTTCAATTTTGAAATTGTTCAAATTTAAATTGTTCAAATTCAAAATTATTCAAATTTAGAATCTGTTCAAATTTAAAAACTGTTCAAATTTAAAAATAGTTCAATTCCGAAAATCTGTTCAAAAATCGAAAAACAAAAATGAAAAAATGAAAATGAAAAACAAAACATAAAAATAGAAACAAAAACAAAAAACGGAAAACTGATGAAAACCGGCCCAGAGACACAAAACCGGCTAGAAACCCGATTGGAATATTCTAGAAGGTCCCAAAACCAGAAATAACCAGAAACAAAAAAAACTTCTATCGGGCCGGCCCATTTAGAAGAGAGAGCGATAGAAGGGGTGTGCGTAAACTTGAAATCCATCATAATAGGCGCTGACTAGGGATCACCAAGATCCGGTCAAGTCCCTCCTAGCCTAAATCAGGCCTGTTGGGCCTAGATCTGCACCTACAAGCCCTGACATACATATCAGCTACAACAGCCCCCACCCGTCACGTTCTATAGCTACCAGGAGGTGCACCAGCTTCGTCGATGCTCCACCATGGTCACCTGGGAGCGGCCCGCGCCCCACAGAACCGGTCCCATCCACCATGACATGGCCTTTCATCCCAAGCAGCACACCTCTGCCTACCGCCGCCTCCGTTGGAGTCAACGCTGCTGCCACAAGACTGGCTTGCCATCGTAGTCCACCACACAGCCACCAAAGTCATTGTGCCGCCGCACCCCTTGACCAGCACGACACCCAAATCGAGTCCTTTGGCTCGCCTCAAGATTGCTGCGTGAGGGGGATGAAGATGACCGCTGCCACTGGCTCTCGGCCTTCGGCTGATGGCACCCTCCGATGGAAGTGGAGGGAGGAGGCGAGAAGGAGGGTTTGACGGTGGTTTCTAGGCTCCGTCTCATCACACACGAGAGGGACGAAGGAGGGAGGAATCTTTTTTTGTCTGTCATCCCTTAACCACTGTACTCTTTTTTGTGTGGGTATGATTAGGGCATCTCTAGTAGGCCGACGCAAATCGGTAACCTAAACCGTTAAAATTGGTCCAGATGTGTTAGGTCCCAGACCGAATTTGGTTCGCCGTCCGGCATGCCCGGTGGGTGCGCCAATTGGCGCGACCCGTCCTGTCCGTTGATGTCTACGCACGCTTCTATCCTTGTAGACAATGTTGGGCCTCCAAGTGCAGAGGTTTGTAGAACAGCAGCAAGTTTCCCTTAAGTGGATCACCCAAGGTTTATTGAACTCAGGGAGGAGGAGGTCAAAGTTATCCCTCTCAAGCAACTCTGCAATTACGATACAAGAAGTCTCTTGCGTCCCCAACACACCCAATACACTTGTTAGATGTATATGTGCACTAGTTCGGCGAAGAGATAGTGAAATACAAGTAATATGGATGATTATAAGTAGTAAATGCAATCTGAAATAAATATCGCTGCGAGCAAACATGTAACAAAACTGAATGTAAACGGTGTTTCAATGCTTAGAAACAAGGCCTAGGGATCATACTTTCACTAGTGGACACTCCCAACAAAGATAACATAATTGAACACATAAATAACTATCTTCACTATGCCACTCTAAACTATTCTCCAATGGATAACGAACACTAATCATGCGTAGGGCTACGAAGCACTCCTCAAAGTTCGCATTTCCCCAAACAAGATTGCCCCACACTATCACCTTGAGCGCACTAGATGGTTCCAACAAACACCAACAATTCATAGAGACACTAGCCAAAGAGACACACATAATGTGCACACTGTCACCTTCACATAACGGTACAAGGTGTCTCCGAAGATTACAATAATAAAGCACGGGAGAAGCATAATATATGAAGAATAGCATCTACCAATTCAACTAGATACAAAGCTCACGATCACATATAGATCACATCATGGGAGAGAGAGAGATGAACCACATAGCTACCGGTAGAGCCCTCAGCCCTGGGGGAGAACTACTCCCTCCTCATCATGGAAGACAGCAACATTGAAGAAGATGGGGGTGAAGTCGATGGAGACGGTGATGGAGTCGATGGAGATGGCTCCGGGGGCACTTCCCCATCCCGGTAGGGTGCCGGAACAGAGACTTCTGTCCCTCGAATCTCGTCGGTGGCGGCTGTGGAGCTGCGGGACTTCTTCTGGAAAATTGCCGAACGATTTAGGTTTTGGACTTCGGAGGGTCTTAAATAGGCGGAGAGGCGGCGTCAGAGTGCGGCCAGGGGGCCCACACCACCCCCTGGCGCGGCCAGGAGGGGGGCGTGCCATCCCCTGGTGTGGCTGCTCCCTGGCCCCCCTCCGGCTCTCCTTCGGTCTTCATCTTGTGTCCAGGAAAAATAGGAGGTTCGGGCTTTGTTTCGTCCAATTTTGAGAATATTTCCTGTGTAACTTTTCTGAAACACAAAAACAGCAAAAAACAGGGAACTGGCACTGTGGCATCTTGTCAATAGGTTAGTTCCGGAAAACGCATAAAAACGCTACGAAGTGTAACAAAACACAAAGCAAATGGTGCATAAACATGCATGGAGCATCAAAAATTATAGATACGTTTGAGACGTATCAAGCATCCCCAGGCTTAACTCCTGCTCGTCCTCGAGTAGGTAAGTGATAACAAAACAATAATTTTTTAGGTGACATGCACCAACACAATCTTGATCAACGATGTAAAGCATTGAGTGCTGAGATCAAAGTACTCTAAACATGGGCATAAAAGACATGATCTTGACAATAAAACTTAGCAACCATGTTATAACATGAAAAGTAACACAAATAAAAGATCATGAGTAATGATCCATTGAAAGTCAAGTGTGTGTTTCGAGCATATGGAAAAACATAGCAAAGTGGTTTTCAGCTTGCCCTTCATGGAATAGCAAAACATAAATGCATAGGACACCTTCAAGTTTAAGAGGGCGACTAGATACAAATAATTTAAGAACAAGGAAAACCATAATCATGAATCAATCAATAATAAATTTTGGGACTATGCACATTAAACTTAGAATGACAACTATGCTCTCTTAGACGGTGCATAAAGGTAGAAGGTGGAGACTAAACATAAAAGTAAAAGAAAGGCCCCTTCGCAGAGGGAAGCAGTGATTGCAAGTTTTATAAACCTCCAAAAATTATGATACTTACTAGCTTTGAGCTCTCATTGCCACCATCATAGGCATCTTGAATGGTTAAGGTTCATGCGATTACAATTACGAAGCATATGCTTAACAAATCATAAGATGAAAATCCCGTGTCCCGTGAATTACGAATACCCAAACCTCATGCTAGTCGACTTAGGTCCCAATCAAGTTCTTATCATTGTAAGCATACATGTATCATCGAGAACCGCCAACGGGGTACCTCTTGCCCGATGACATGGAACAAACCCACATCAAAATGACAAGACAAACAGACAATGAACACCTCGACATCTCTTTTATTTACCATTGGTATAGCTTTGTATTGTGAGATGCGTCGTCAAATGTCCACTATGGGCATGCTGTAAATTTCCACCATGAATGATGCATGGCTTAGATTAGCAGCCCAGGCATTTCTCTAACACATATACAAACTCCATGAGCTCACAAGTTTCCAACTTATTTCACATTGCAGGTATCCATAAACAAAAGATCACGATATCAACTAAATGAGAAAGTGCAATGTTGAAAGCTTGCCCCATGACGGCATGGCTGGGCTAACTTTCAACTTACAACTTGCAAGCATAACATCAACATAAGAGAGCCACAATGTCAAATTTATTAGAAGCAAGAAAAGTAAAGTGTGCCGTCAGGTTCGTGAGAGCTTTACTGACTAATTTTCACATAACACAAAAAATTTAATTTGAAGGATAGATAAAAGCAAGACGAATGTGCTTGGAATAGCAAATTGCTAATAGGTAGATATGGTGGAAACATAGGAAAACTTTGGTTTTTGGGAGTTGCATGCACGAGAAGTATTCCCTCTCAGTACAAAATGAAGGCTAGCAAAAGACTGGGAGCGACCAACTAAGAGAGCAATAACGGCCATAATCATGCATAGCGGCAAAACATCATTAACCGAAACATACAGTGGTATCACAAGTCAAAAACCAAATGATCATAGAGGCTTATGGCGAGTTGTTAGAGTCAAACATGTTGTAAGCATGCGCCAAGTCAACCTAAATAAAGCATCAAAAGAGAAAACCACAATAATATGCTCCCATATAATAAAAACAATGCATGATTTTTCAAAGGCTCATTAAGCAATCTCAGTCATTTGAGCCAAGTCATGCTACAGCAAAAACTACTAAGCATACCATCAAAATAACATCAAGCATGACATGCAAAAGTCTAAGCCACAGTCTAAACAAGCTCCCATTTGTACCACTATAGGCATGAAACTTTTTTTTCTTTTTCAACACCAGTCAACCTTTTTGAAACCACTCTTTGAGATGAAAACCAACATAGACCAGTGGTATAAATACACCTTGATGCAAAGATATAACAAGATCTGAACAAAAATCAAGGCAAAAAAACGAAAGCTAAACGCAGTACTAGAAAAAGAGAACACTCGTTGAACGAAAAGAGTGAAAACTAGAGTGTTCTTGGCAATGAAAAATGGAGTATATCTCTCTCCAAAGCAAACACGATGTGATCCAACCATTTATTGCAGCAAACAAAACAAATCAAAACTGAAAGCAAAAGTAAAGACGCTCCAAGAAAAATGTATAGTATACGAAGCAATAAAAATATAGTGTCTTGAAAGGTGGCCTGATTTTTGCCGATGAAGAAGGGGTGCCTCGGGGGCATCCCCAAGCTTTGATGCTTATACCTCTTGGATATTTGTTGGGGTGACATGGGCATCCCCAAGCTTGAGCTTTTTTTCATACTTCATCTCATCTCATCACTCTCCTTTCCCTACACTTGAAAACTTCCTTCATACAAAACTTCACACAATTCTATTAGCAACATTAGTATAAGCATGATAGTAAATCTACTCTTTTGGTTCAGTTTCAAACACAAATATACCATCCATTAAAGCATAAGCTACTGTAGCAACTTCCTCAAAAATTATGTGATCAAAAGAACTCAAAAAGAAAGCAATCGAGAGGCAAACACAAATAGTGGCAGAAATCTGTCAAAACAAAACAGCTGACAAAGATCGATTTTTCGGAGGGTCTTCTGTAGCTCAAATCGAAAATTGCAAAACTAATAAAAGTTTGGGAATATCCTGGGTCATGTGCACAATAAATCTCAGATCAAAAATATATTCTGAGAATTTTCACGAATTTTTGTGGTCAGCGCACAAATCTGTTTCAGGACAACAACTTCCCCAAATCTTACCTTCCTCAAATTAGAGATTCTTCCTGGCACAAACACAAAATAAAAATGATAAGGAGAGGTCAGTACAGTAGTAATAACTTCCAAGACTCAACAAAAAGAAAAAGTACTGAAAGAAAACATTGGGTTATCTCCCAAGAGTGCTTTTCTTTAACGCCTTTGAGCTAGGCGCAGTAATTTGAGAAGATGCTCACATAAGTACCGGAAAGAACTTGAAGCAAGAGAGATCATCAAAAAACAAATACAAAACAAATTTAAATCTAAACCACTTCCTATGAAAAATAGTCTTGTAAAGCGACAAGTCATGAAGGCACAAAGCAACTAACATAGGAAGGCAAAACAAGTGCACCTTCAAGAATTCCAACAGAAAGAGGGGAAACTTAATAATATTGAGATGCATAAAACCATGCTTCCCTCTCTCATAGTAACTTTTAGTAGCATCATGAATATAATTAACAATATAACTATCACATAAAACATTCTTATCATGAGCCATATGCATAAAAGAATTAATACTTCCTACATGAAAAAATCGTAGTAGGAGTAAATTCACCAAAATAACTATTCTCATCACCATAATCATCAAAAATAGGAGGCATATTGTAATCATACCTTGTTTTCTCCTCAATAGTAGGTGAACTGAAAATATCATACTCATCATTGTAATCATCATAAGCAATAGAATAGCTATCTTCCAAAGTGTGTTCACTTGTAAACATATCATCATTGGAAGGAACATGGATAGTACTAATAGTACAACAATTATTAACTTCATAATTTTCAGAATTGGTACCAAAAAGATTTTCAATATCAAAAGTAGAATGCTTTTCCCAATCATGATCACTAATATAGGTTACAGGCGTAGGAACATCATCGAGTTCAGATTCATCAAAAACTATAATAGGAGCAACATGCTTAGGGGAAGATACCATTTCCTCTCTCCTTTTACTCCTCCTCTTCTTCTTCTTCTTCTTCTTCTTCTTCTTCTTCTTCTCGTCTTCACTTCTTTAGGAGGGAGAGGCTTGAAAGGAAGCTTCTCCACATAACCTGGTTTATTGACGGAGACAATAGAAGAAACTTTGGAGGATTTCTCCTTCTCATTAATAAGAACAAAACACATATTAGTCCTGTCATATTTTGGTAAAGCATCATCTTTTATAACATTTTGTATGTAAGTATTTGCGAGACAATCTTTAACACAATAGAGATGACAACCATGCAGGATGCTATTAATATCAAAAACACTCATATCTACCAAAGAAGTTTTTCTTGACAATTCTTCACACCCCAAAAATAAAGTAAGCTCATCATGCTAATTGAGGGTGATCTTGTCATCACAATACAAACTTGCAGTACTCATTGGATTAGAAGGGCTACTATCATGGCCTGAGCATTGAAAATTAAAATGACCCTCTTTATAGCAAAGTTCACAAATAAAAGGATAGAGGGTACAAACCTTTTCACCAAGCTCATTTAGAGCCTTGTCCCACATTCTAGTTTCTTCATTCCTGTGGTGGATACAATATTCTTCTCTCATGTGATTCTGTTCACAAGGTCTAAGTGCTCCACAAAAATTAACATGCTTATAAGAAATAGTACTTTCAGAAGTTTGATCATGTTTATTGCAATCATCAATAACAATATCACTTTCCATGCAAGTGTCTTTAAAATGTTCATGATACACATCCCAATTTCCTTTGGGAACATTAATATGGGAAGCAAAGGCTCTAAAGCAATCAACCATAATTTGAGGATCAAGAACATATTTAACACTAAGCTCTTGAAAATCAGCAGTTTTAGCAAAAGACTTAATGCAATCATACTCATAATTTATACCTGATCCATTACCTTTGTTGCTATCCCAATCTTCAATATTGCTTTGAATTGTTTTAAGCAGATCCCACTTGGCGTCAACCTCCTTGCTTGTGAAAGACCCGTCAAAACAGCATCTAGATAGTCCTTGTAATATCCTGAAAGCCTTGCATAAAAATTATTAATAACAACATTACGGGAAGCTCATAAATGGGACATTTGAGCATTAGTGACTTTAATCTTCCCCACGCTTGGGCAATGCTTTCTCCATCATGAGGATGAAAATTATAAATATAATTCCTATCTTTATGAATCTCACTAGAAGGATAGAATTTAGAATAAAAGAGAGGTACAATTTCCTCCCAACCAATAGATCGGTCATCCTCCAGTGTCTTATACCATTCCGCTGCTCTGCCCTTTAGTGATAAAGAGAATAGCTTCCTCTTAACTTCACTTGTAGAAATACTTGCACACTTGAACAACTCACATAATTCATGTATAAAGAGCAAATGATCACCAGGATGGACAGTTCCATCTCCTAAATAGCAGTTATTCATATCACGTTCAACAATTTTCATAGGTATTTTAAAGGAACAAGGATCACAAGCATCATTAGAATCATCACATATGGGAGATAAAATATCATCAGAGCGAATTTTCTCCACTAAAGCCGGGGAACTAAAAATATCATGCTTATCAAAACCAGCTTCCCCAAGCTTAGACCTTTCTATAGATAGCAATAACGGTGTTCAAAGAATTCATACAAATAACATTGCTATGCGCATAAAGCTCCAAAGGTTTTTCAAACACTTCATGTCCTAACTCAGGAAAAATACTGTAAAACACTTTGTTTTCCATTAAGCCTAACTAGTAAAAATAAAAACAAGAAACAAAAAGATATAATTGCAGAATCTAAAGGAAATAACTTCGAGCACTCACACACGAGGATGCGAGTACCTTTTACCTTACCTCCCTGGCAACGGCGCCAGAAAAGAGCTTGATGTCTACGCACGCTTCTATCCTTGTAGACAGTGTTGGGCCTCCAAGTGCAGAGTTTTGTAGAACAGCAACAAGTTTCCCTTAAGTGGATCACCCAAGGTTTACCGAACTCAGGGAGGAGGAGGTCAAAGCTATCTCTCTCAAGCAACCCTGCAATTATGATACAAGCAGTCTCTTGTGTCCCCAACACACCCAATACACTTGTTAGATGTATAGGTGCACTAGTTCGGCAAAGAGATAGTGAAATACAAGTAATATGGATGATTATAAGTAGTAAATGCAATCTGAAATAAATATTGCTGCGAGCAAACATGTAACAAAACTAAATGTAAATGGTGTTTCAATGCTTAGAAACAAGGCCTAGGGATCATACTTTCACTTGTGGACACTCCCAACAAAGATAACATAATTGAACACATAAATAACTATCTTCACTATGCCACTCTAAACTATTCTCCAATGGACAACAAACACTAATCATGCATAGGGCTACGAAGCACTCCTCAAAGTTTGCATTTCCCCAAACTAGATTGCCCCACACTATCACCTTGAGCGCACTAGATGGTTCAACAAACACCAACAACTCATAGAGACACTAGCCAAAGAGACGCACATAATGTGCACACTGTCACCTTCACATCACGGTACAAGGTGTCTCCGGAGATTACAATAATAAAGCATGGGAGTAGCATAACATATGAAGAATAGCATCTACCAATTCAACTAGATACAAAGCTCACGATCGCATATAGATCATATCATGGGAGAGATATATGAACCACATAGCTACCGGTAGAGCCCTCAGCCCCGGGGGAGAACTACTTCCTCCTCATCATGGGAGACAGCAACATTGAAGAAGATGGTGGTGAAGTCGATGGAGACGGCGATGGAGGCGATGCAGTCGATGGAGATGGCTCCGGGGGCACTTCCCCATCCCGGCAGGGTATCAGAACAGAGACTTCTGTCCCCCGAATCTCGTCGGTGGCGGTGGCGGAGCTGCGGGACTTCTTCTGGGAAATTACCGAACGATTTAGGGTTTGGACTTTGGAGGGTCTTAAATAGGCGGAGAGGCGGCATCAGAGGGCAGCTAGGGGGCCCACACCACCCCCTGGCATGGCCAGGAGGGGGCGCGCCACCCCCTGGTGTGGCTGCTCCCTGGCCCCCCTCCGGCTCTTCTTCGGTCTTTGTCTTGTGTCCGGGAAAAATAGGAGGTTCAGGCTTCGTTTCGTCCAATTCCGAGAATATTTCCTGTGTAACTTTTCTAAAACACAAAAACAGCAGAAAACATGGAACTGGCACTATGACATCTCGTCAATAGGTTAATTCCGGTAAACGCATAAAAACGCCATGAAGTGTAACAAAACACAAAGCAAATGGTGCATAAACAAGCATGGAGCATAAAAAATTATAGATACGTTTGAGACGTATCATCCATCACTAGCTTTTTTGGACAACATTAGCCATTTCAGCAAGTTGACACACAAAATTGACAAAACATATAATATTGGCCACCAAATGAAGTGGCAAACATATGCCCACTAGTAGGAAAATGTTTATAGCCGCCATGTACTACTGGCGCACCAAGTCATGGTGCTCCAGTGGTAAATATACCCCTGGTGACGAGGGTTAACTCGACAAATGTCCTAGATGAAGGACTTAGGATCGGGGGAAGAGGGCGTCAGATGAACTCAAAGGTAAAGATCAGTCAAACAAGGTGTATATCGAGAATAAGCGTGGTATCGAACTTGGCTCAATTTCAATCTGTCCCTGGCCGGCCTCTCCTGGCCCCTATATATAGGTGGCCAGGTCTCAAGGAACCGGTCGGTTTCAATACAAATTACATCATCCCGATACGATACAAACTCGTATTTCGACTATGACTATGCTTGAGCCTGACTTAACGGGCCTCAGGGGTACACAGATAACAGGCTCTATTAGCTACACCCTTGTCAGTAGCCCCCGATATTCTACCTGAATAGTAGATTCAGGTTGAATCTCAAATCTTCATATCTTCAACTTGATCAATCTTTGAATTTTTCCCTGTACTTAAGTAAACAATTTTCATTATATTATTTCTCAAAGGATTTTTGGTCAATAAGCCTGGCATCTCTGACGGATCTAGAGGCCAGTTAACTGCCAGAGCAGATAGTTATTACCTACTTCAAACTCAATCCCCTGGACTTGAGCCGGGTACCTGGTCTAACCCAATCTTTTGCCATATTTAGGACTTACAAAGAAAGGATTCCAGTAACTCTTAGGGTACCCAGTGCGTCCATCAAGATTTTTCTTCGCATCGTAGACACGGAAAATTGCTAGCAGAGCGCATCCAGGTGCGTATAATAGGCCACACAGAACGGATCCTAGGGTCTTACCTTCATGATCTATTATAATCGTAGCATTCAAGTTTTGTCATGATGACGCAACTCGAGAATCATAATTTTAATCGCTTCGGCCTTGTTTGACTATTTCAATGCCAAGAATCATCAACTTGTTTTTGAACAAGTCACAAATCTCTCCCGATGGTAGTAAAAACCTCTTCAAATGTAATCTTGTCGACAATGTAGTCGATGGCTATTCTGATTAGTGGTCGATGTTTTCTATTGTCTTCGGGTGTACGACCAGTGCTCCCGATGGTAGTAGCCCTCGAGGCTATAGTCGAAAGTTTTTTGAGTAGGGCTCAAGTGTTCTATTATCTCAGCTTCGTCGTTCTTGTATTGATTTCGTCGGGTGCGCGACCAGCACTCCCGATGGTAGTAGCCCCCGAGGCTATAGCCGATTTTTTTTGTTCGGGTATATGATCAAAGATATTTGCTCCTTTCTATTCTTTCGTCGTCATATCCTGCAAGAAATTTCTTGTTTCTAGCCCCCGGGGCTATGAGTGGGTTCCTTTGGATACAATCATAGTTACCGATGGCACCCGTTCCCATTGGGTGTGGGTAGAGCCTAACCAAACCCTTAGCCATGTCTTAAAATCTTACCCGCACCCACACCCGCACTTGGGTATTTATTTTGTCTCATACTCACACCCGCCCGGGTAAAAAAAACCGCGGGTAATACCCACTTAGAAATATCACAACATATAAGTAAAATATCAGCATATATATATTAATCATTCATTCAATAAAATAGCACACATATTTGAAATGACCAAGAAACCAAGCACAAAAGAAGTTGCATATGTGAAAATAACAACATTACATCCCAATATAAATTGCATAATAAAATATTAATATTTAGTTCAAAATTTCAGTCATAACAAGACGTGATGGGCACCGGTGGTAGGGCAATGGAGGAAAGCGGGCGGGCGGTCAGGCGGTGGCAATGTTACGAGGAGTCAGTCAAGGAGGGGATGAATAGGAAGGACCGAGCAGAGAGGGAAAGAAGAAAAATTAGGGGGCCTCGGGAAGGGAAAATATTTGGTGGTTAATTCGGACCTTTAATTCGGGGGCAAAAAATTAGGAAGCCAAAAAGGTAGGTTAGACTAAATTTTAGGGATATTTTATTGGAAAATTCTATTAAGAAGGGCCCACATGTCATAGATGGGTAGGTGGGTATGCGGGTGTGGGTTATGCAGTATCATACCCGCACCCTCTATACCCATTGGGTGGAGATTTTTTGCCATTTGCATACTCATGGGTTCAGATTTCCTACCATAACCTCACCCTAATGGGTAAAAACCCGCTGGGTAAGCGGGTAATGGGTATCCATTGCCATCAGGAATCATAGTCTCAGGGCTTGTTTGTTTGACTTAGAACTTGGTCGACTTTACTCGATACTCGTGATGTCATTGGTGGAGTCATTTTCTGCGATGATTTGACTGAACGCTGACCATTGCACATAGGCAGCGCAGTATTTTCCCAATTTTTCTGCCCGTTAGTGGGCTTGCCGCTTCCGCTTCGCGCGCCACGTCGTGGCCCATGTTCCTTTGTGGAGAAGCTTTATATACAGTATGACTATTGTTTTTACTGTTTACCAGCTCTCTATTCCTCCACCGCCGCCATTGCTTCTTCTCCCTTGCGCTTGCATTCTCCTCTTAGCCCCGAGCGCGTCGCTTGTGGATGCCCATCAAGAAAGTTGCACACATAGAGAAGCTGATGAAGAAGGGGAGCAGTAGTGCGGCCACCAAGTGGGTTCCCTCGTTGTTCGAGGAATTTGACCTGAAGAAGGCCAAAAAGGAGGGCCTTCTTCCACCATCGGCGCCAATCGTCTTCCCCGACAACGAACGTGTCCCCAAACCTCCAAACGGATATCGGGTTATGTTCTTAGCTTTTCTTCCCCGCGACCTTTCTCTTCCTGCCCACGAGTTTCTTCGTGGGCTTCTCTTTGTCTATGGCGTGCAGCTTCACCAGCTCACGCCAAATTCCATTCTCCACATCGCCTGTTTCATTACTCTTTGCGAGTCTTTTCTTCGAATCGACCTGCACTGGGTTCTTTGGAAGTTTCTTTTCCGCCTCCGCCCAAGCATTTCGTTAGCTAAGAATCCTGAGCTAGGCGGGGCGGTTGTATCTGTGCGCTCTGAGTCGCACTATCTTGAGTTCAACATGGATGTCTTAGTTCAGGGTTGGAGGAAGAAGTGGTTCTACATCAAGGACCAAAAGGCCGTGTCCTTTGACAAGTTTGGTATCGCTCCCTTTGATGCCAGCAAAAGCCTGATGAAATTGACGTCGTGGGACTCCCCTCCTACCGAAGCTGAAGTCGAGGACATTAAGCCCTTGCTGACTCGAATTCAGAGTCTAAAGAGTGCTGCTGGAGGCGGACTGACAGGGATGCAACTCATGGCGTTCTTCCTGTAGAGGCGCATCCAGCCTCTCCAATCTCGAGTTTCCAAGTTATGGTCATACTCTGGCTCGGCCGACCCTTCTCGAGTGTCTGATCAAGACCTTGAGAAAAAGGGGCTTGACAAAAGGGTACGATCTTTGACTACTCTCACTGCTCAACATGAAATCCCGGCGTTGACAGCTTCTTTTTTCGACTCTGTGCACCCCTTGCCCGCGGTATGCGCCTTATCACTCGATAGTATTGACTGTTGTTCTTTGTTTTCTTGTGTTGTTTCGCTGATATCTTTTCTATGAATGTTCTTTTGTAGGATCATCAAGTTTTGATTTCTCGTCCTCAGCTTCCCGAGGAAGGGCCAATCCAGGCTGATCCTGCACCTGCTAGTTCTGAAGCTCCCGAGGCTGACGAAAGCCAGGACGGAGATGATGCTGAAGAATCTCAAGAAGAGAGTGACTCGACCACGTCGCCTCCCCCTACTAACTCTGACGACGGAAATTTGGAGAAGAAAAGGAAGCGCGTAGGAGACGTTTCTTCCTCGAGTACCTCCATTAGGAAAGAAACATCGGGGGAGGCTGCTGCTTCCAAGGACCCTGAACCTGATATGTTTGAGTTACTAGACTCGTAAGTTTGCTTCTCTTTCTTAGTTTTTCTGCCCTTGACTTTTCCCCTTCGTCTTGATGTTGACTAATTTTTTCATTTAGTGACAACGACAAGCTGAAGGAGGACGCTGCTACAGTTCCCCCCTTTGGCTTCTCGGCTGCTCCAGAGGTACATTCTCAAGAGGAGGCTACGGTGGTTAAACCGTCACCGGTCTCTCCTAAGAAGAAAACAAATGCTCCTTCTTCAAAGCGTCAGAAAAGGGGAGCAGCGACGACTGCTTCTCTTGATGTTCATCAGCCCTCTTCTTCTTCTAACAATGTGGGTAGTGCTGCTTATACTTGATTCTTCTTGTTAATTGATCTTAAGATTCTTATATGACTTGTACCCTGCAGGCTTTGATGCAGAAGTTTCTTTCTCTTGGTGCTGAGTGCGTCAAGATTTAGGAGACTGCCGACGCCTCTCAAGGTATATCTCTTGTTCTTGCGATTCTTGCTTTGCTGTTACTTGACTTGCTTTCACCCATGTTTCTATGGATTAGTGATGTCTTTTCCTTTGCTTCATAGCTGCCTTGGTTATCGCTCATGCTCGCATATCAGCTCTGGAAGCCGAACTGAAGGCATCTAGAGAGGCTTGGGAGAGTGCCAACGTGGCCAAGGTTTCTACTGAGAAGGCTGCTAAGTTAGCAAAAACCAAGGCTAAAAAGGCTGAAAAGGCTTTGGCAGAATCCCAGCATAGGCAGGCCGAGCGGGAGCAGTCCATAGCTGACCGTCTTGACAAGATCTCCGTCCTTGTTGGCAGTAAGTATCGCCTTGCTCCTCTTGAATACTTACTTATGCTTTCATTTGCTGATGTATGTCTGCTTATTTGTTTGTGTCTCTGTCGTACAGCAGAGAAGATTGGGATCTTGGAAGCTTCGTCAACCAAATACCAAAGATCCTCTGTTGGCCCCGGTGGATTTGCTAGAGTCCAATTGGAAACTTGTTCAAAATGTGCTCCGGCTTACTCGCAACATGTTAATCCGCATGTTTGTCGGGTACTGGCCAAAGAAGAACAAGGAGATGCCAGGCAACAATCTTCGAAAGCTACTCGAAGCTTTCAAGACCGCCGACGACCCTGTCCTTGCGCTGAAGCGTACGTCTGTGAAACGAGGCGTTGAAGGGGCGATCGCCTTGGCCCAATCACATGGCGAAGAAGTGTACTAGGAGAAGGTTGGTTCTTCCTTTGCTCGTCCTCTTTCGGAGATGGAGGGATTCTTACAGAAGGCGAAGCTGTATGCGCCCAAGATTGTATCTCTAATTTCCCCATCGGCAACTTCATCGACTTCCGCGCCTAAGTCTTCGACGACTCCTTGCAGCGCCCCTGAAGCTTTTGCGCCTTCGACTGCCACGGAGCCTGCTGCTGAGGTGGTGTAGTCTTTTTAGCCTTCTTCCGTAGTTTCATTGTTCGAGTTGATGTAGTAGACATTTGTGCCGTTTGTCGATGCCTAGTCGAGAGACTTTTACACTCTGTAAATATTTTGCTCTATGAAATGTTTATTCCCAGCAGCCCTTGTGTCTTGAGTTGTTTTCCTCTGTCATTCTTTTTCCTCCCAGCCCGGATGTGCCGGTAAATCACTAAATCATGATCGTGACTCGCCGCCTGCAAATATGTCAAGTTCTGAAGTTCCATCTGCTTGATGCCGCTATGCTGAGTACTTGTCAAGGATCTCTGATATCGAAAGTCGATTGTCACTGCTAATGTGCCAGGCGAAGAAAGCTATGGATAAAGCTGGAAAATCTTTCGGCTTGATGAAGCGGGTGTCTTTGCTCGAGGATTAGGTGTCTGATCTAATGGCCAAGATTATTCACCTTGAGGAATGCGGCTGTTTCCTTATTGGAATCATAGAATCTGCTTGCATGCAGCTGCAATGTGAGTTTGCTTAAAGCCCCCTTGGGCTTTTGCTGTGCTCCTTTGATTTTGCGTGCTGAAATTTGTATTTTTGCAGGTTCTTGCTTGAATCCCGTCGGCGAGGATCGTCGGGTTTCTGAGCGTATTGCAGCTCTTGAAAGGGCATCGACATATACCAACACCTTCTGGACTAATCCGCGTTGCCGCAGTGCCATTGTTCTTTTGCAGGATCGTGCTCAACATATCGGAGAAGCAGTCGATGGTTGTCGAAAATCTTTGACAACCATGTATTCGGTTGTGCTCCCCCGTAATCCTTGACCAGAGAATTTTGGGCAACTGCTCGATGTTTTCAGGACAAGCCAACGCGTTTATCATTTGATAGAATTGAACTGGGTGGCTAGTGCTAATTTTGCCCTTGGATGGATACGAAAGTGGCACCCAAGGCTTAATTATAGTTCCATGTCTCTGAGTTTGCCTCCAAGGCGGGCGACACTGCGGGTTCATATGGACGCCACACTTCAACCAGCGAGGAGGATTATTGCTAGACTGCTTCAAGAAGATGCTACCTTTTTCCATGAATATCACTACTTGAACCCGCTCCTTGTGGACGATGTGGACCAAAAGGCTTCGTAATGTATAACTGTAATGTGTACTTTTGTTAAACGCGAGAGTTTTTGTGTTCTGGTGTCTTTGCCAGAACATTATGCTAAAGACGCTATTTGTTCGTGCGTTTGCCGCACTTTCATGGTGTAGCACTTGTGATTTACTCGTTCAAATTTTGCAAAAAGACTTGTAAGCTCGAAAAGGAGGAACTTGTCTTTTTATTATGCTGAATGTAAAGATACATGGGATGTCCCAAGGGACCCGGCCAGTGACCTGTGTTTTGGGTCTAGAGGGCATTTCCCTAGGATAACTCGTGGCTTAGTAGCCTTATTTTTCCTATTCTACTTTTCTAACAACTTTTCGTATGCTTGCTATCTATGTTGTAGAGGTCTTCTCCTCCTCTACTGTAGCTTCCTCTAGGTTTGATGGCTGCACTCGCAGTTTCTTTGCCTCTAGCTCTGCTGCGTGTTCCTCGGGTTGCTTCGTAGTGCCTGTAGTCACGCTTGTTATTTTATCCTTCGGTTGTCCATAGTTGGCTATCATGCCAAAGTTTTGCGCCATCTTGTGGAATTCCTTGTTGCATTGATCTAAGAGTTCGAAACTCCCCTTTACTGTGATGATTCCTCTTGGTCCTGGCATCTTGAGCAACGGGTAGGTGTAGTGAGGTACTACCATGAATCCTGAAAACGTGGGTCGTCCGAGGATCGTGTGATACTGAGATGGCCAGTCCATAACTTCAAAGTCAAGTTTCTCCCTTCTATAGTTTTGGCGGTTGCCGAAGCAAACATCGAGTGCTATTCGACCCAGTGGGTAATTGGCGCTTCCTGGTACGATTCCATGGAAAGAGCAATTTGACGAGGGTTAACTCGACAAATGTCCTAGATGAAGGACTTAGAATCGGGGGAAGAGGGCGTCAGATGAACTCGAAGGTAAAGATCAGTCAAACAAGGTGTATATCAAGAATAAGCGTGGTATCGAACTTGGCTCAGTCTCAATCTGTCCCTGGCCGGCCTCTCCTGGCCCCTATATATAGGTGGCCAGGTCTCAAGGAACCGGTCGGATTCAATACAAATTACAGCATCCCTATACGATACAAACTCATATTTCGACTATGACTATGCCTTTGCCTAACTTAACGGGCCTCAGGGGTACACAGATAACAGGTTCTATTAGCTACACCCTTGTCAGTAGCCCCCGAGATTCTACCTGAATAGTAGATTTGGGTTGAATCTCAAATCTTCATATCTTCAACTTGATCAATCTTTGACTTTTCCCTGTACTTAAGTAAACAATTTTCATTATATTATTTCTCAAGGGGTTTTTTGTCAATAAGCCTAGCATCTCTGACAGATCTAGTGGTCAGTTAACTACCGGACCAGATACTTATTACCTACTTCAAACTCAATCCCCTGGACTTGAGCCTAGTACTGGTCTAACCCAATCTTTTGCCGCATTTAGGACTTACAAAGAAAGGATTCAAGTAACTCGTAGGGTACCCAGTGCGTCCACCAGGATTTTTCTTTGCATCGTAGACATGGAAAATTTCCAGCAGAGCGCATCCAAGTGCGTATACTAGGCCACACAGAATGGATCCTGGGGTCTTACCTTCATGATCTATTATAATCACGACATTCAAGTTTTATCGCGATGACGCAACTCGAGAATCATAATTTTAATCGCTCCAGCCTTATTTGACTGTTTCAATGCCAAGAATCATCGACTTGTTTTTGAACAAGTCGCAAATCTCTCCCGATGGTAGTAAAAACCTCTTTGGATGTAATCTTGTCGACAATGTAGTCGATGGCTATTCTGATTAGTGGTCGATGTTTTCTATTGTCTTTGGGTGCACGACCAGTGCTCCCTATGGTAGTAGCCCCCGAGGCTATAGTCGAAAGTTTTTCGAGTAGAGGCTCAACTGTTCTATTATCTCAGCTTCGTCGTTCTTGTATTGATTTTGTCGGGTGCGTGACCAGCGCTCCCGATGGTAGTAGCCCCCGAGGATATAGCCAAAAAATTTTGTTCGGGTATAGGCTCAAAGATATTTGCTTCTTTCTATTCTTTCGTTGTCATATCCTACAAGAAATTTCTTGTTTCTAACCCCCGGGGCTATGAGTGGGTTCCTTTGGATACAATCATAGTCTCAGGGCTTGTTTGTTTGACTTAGAACTTGGTCGACTTTACTCGATACTCGTGACATCATTGGTGGAGTCATTTTCTATGATTATTTGACTGAACGCTGACCGTTGCACATGGGCAGCGCAGTAATTTCCCTAATTTTTTGCCCGTTAGTGGGCTTGCCCCTTCCGCTTCGCGCGCCACATCGTGGCCCATGTTCCTTCGTGGAGAAGCTTTATATACAGTATGACTGTTGTTTTTACTGTTTACCAGCTCTCTATTCCTCCTCCGCCGCCATTGCTTCTTCTCCCTTGCGCTTGCATTCTCCTCTTAGCCCCCGAGCGCATCGCTTGTGGATGCCCATCAAGAAAGTTGCACCGAGAGAGAAGATGACAAAGAAGGGGAGCAGCAGTGTGGCCACCAAGTGGGTTCCCTCGTCGTTCAAGGAATTCAATCTGAAGAAGGCCAAAAAGGAGGGCGTTCTTCCACCATCGGCGCCAATCATCTTCCCCGGCAACGAACGTGTCCCCAAACCTCCAAATGGATATCGGGTTATGTTCTTAGCTTTTCTTCTCTGCGGCCTTTCTCTTCCTGCCCACGAGTTTCTTCGTGGGCTTCTCTTTGTCTGTGGCGTGCAGTTTCACCAGCTCACGCCAAATTCCATTCTCCACATTGCCTATTTCATTACTCTTTGAGAGTCTTTTCTTGGAATCAACCCGCACTGGGTACATTGGAAGTTTCTTTTCTGCCTCCGCCCAAGCATTTCGTTAGCTAAGAATCCTGAGCTGGGTGGGGCAGTTGTATCTGTGCGCTCTGAGTCGCACTATCTTGAGTTCAACATGGCTGTCTCATTTCAGGGTTGGAGGAAGAAGTGGTTCTACAACAAGGACCAAAAGGCTGTGTCCTCTGACAAGTTTGGTATCGCTCCCTTTGATGCTAGCAAAAGCCTGATGAAATTGACATCGTGGGACTCCCCTCCTGCCGAAGCTGAAGTCAAGGACATTAAGCCCTTGCTGACTCGAATTCAGAGGCGCATCCAGCCTCTCATGGCGTTCTTCCTGCAAAGGCGCATCCAGCCTCTCCAATCTTGACTTTCCAAGTTATGGTGTTACTCTGGCTCTGCCGACCCTTCTCGAGTGTCTGATCTAGACCTGGAGAAAAAGGGGCTCGACAAAAGGGTATGATCTTTGACTACTCTCACTGCTCAGCATGAAATCCCGGCGTTGACAGCTTCTTTTTTCGACTCTGCACACCCCTTGCCCGCGGTATGCGCCTTATCACTCGATAGTATTGACTGTTGTTCTTTGTTTTCTTGTGTTGTTTCGCTGATATCTTTTCTGTGAATGTTCTTTTGTAGGATCATCAAGTTTTGATTTCTCGTCCTCATCTTGCCGAGGAAGGGCCAATCCAGGCTGATCCTGCACCTGCTAGTTTTGAAGCCCCGAGGCTGACGAAAGCTAGGACGGAGATGATGTCGAAGAATCTCGAGAAGAGAGTGACTCGACCACGTTGCCTCCCCCTACTAACTCTGACGATGGAAATTTGGAGAAGAAAAGGAAGCGTGTAGGAGACTTGCTTCCTTGAGTACCTCCATTAGGAAAGAAACATCGGGGGAGGCTGCTGCTGCCAAGGACCCTGAACCTGATATGTTCGAGTTACTAGACTCGTAAGTTTGCTTCTATTTCTTAGTTTTTCTACCCTTGACTTTTCCCCTTTGTCTTGATGTCGAATGATTTTTTCATTTAGTGATGACGACAAGCCAAAGGAGGACGCTGCTACAGTTCCCCCTTTGGCTTCTCGGCTGCTCCGGAGGTACACTCTCAAGAGGAGGCTACGGTGGTTAAACCATCGCCAGTCTCTCCTAAGAAGAAAACCACTGCTCCTTCTTCAAAGCGTCAGAAAAGGGGAGCAGCGACGACTGCTTCTCTTGAGGTTTATCGGCCCTCTTATTCTTCTAACAATGTGAGTAGTGCTGCTTATACTTGATTCCTCTTGTTCTTGATCTCAAGATTCTTATATGACTTGTACCCTGCAGGCTTTGATGCAGAAGTTTCTTTCTCTTGGTGCTGAGTGCGTCAAGATCTAGGAGACTGCCGACGCCTCTCAAGGTATATCTCTTGTTCTTGCGATTCTTGCTTTGATGTTACTTGACTTGCTTTCACCCATGTTTCTATGGATTAGTGATGTCTTTTCCTCTGCTTCGTAGCTGCATTGGTTACCGCCCATGCTCGCATATCAGCTCTGGAAGCCGAGATGAAGGCATCTAGAGAGGCTTGGGAGAGTGCCAACGCGGCCAAGGTTTCTGCTGAGAAGGCTGCTAAGTCAGCAGAAAACAAGGCTAAAAAGGCTGAAAAGGCTTTGGCACAATCCCAGCATAGGCAGGCCGAGCGAGAGCAGTCCATAGTTGAGCGTCTTGATAAGATCTCCATCCTTGTTGGCAGTAAGTATCACATTGCTCCTCTTGAATACTTACTTATGCTTTCATTTGCTGATGTATGTCTGGTTATTTGTTTGTGTCTCTGTGGTACAACAGAGAAGATAGGGGAATCTTGGAAGCTTCGTCAACCAAATATCAAAGATCCTCTGTTGGCCGCGGTGGATTTGTTGGAGTCCAATTGGAAACTTGTTCAAAATGTGCTCCAGCTTACTCGCAACGTGTTAATCCGCATGTTTGTCGGGTTCTGGCCGAAGAAGAAGAAGGAGATGCCAGGCGACAATCTTCGGAAGCTACTCGAAGCTTTTGAGACCACCGATGACCCTGTCCTTGCGCTGAAGCGTACATCTGTGAAACGAGGCATTGAAGGGGCGATCGCCTTGGCCTAATCACATGGCGAAGAACTGGACTGGGAGAAGGTTGGTTCTTCCTTTGCTCGTCCTCTTTCGGAGATGGAGGGATTCTTCCAGAAGGCGAAGCTATATGCGCCCAAGATTGTATCTCTAATTTCTCCGTCGGCAACTTCATCGACTTCTGCGCCTAAGTCTTCGACGACTCCTTCCAGCACCCCTGAAGCTTCTGCACCTTCGACTGCCATGGAGCATGTTGGTGAGGTGGCATAGTCTTTTTAGCCTTCTTCCATAGTTTCATTGTTCGAGTTGATGTAGTAGACATTTGTGCCTTTCGTCGATGCCTAGTCAAGAGACTTTTACACTCTGTAAATATTTTGCTATATGAAATGTTTATTCCCAGCATCCCTTGTGTCTTGAGTTGTTTTCCTCTGTCATTCTTTTGTCTCCCAGTCTGGATGTGCTGGTAGATCGCCGAATCATGATCGCGACTCACCGCCTACGAATATGTCAAGTTCTGAAGTTCCACCAGCTTGCTGCCGCTGTGCTGAGTACTTGTCGAGGATCTCTGATCTCGAAAGTCGATTGTCGCTGCTGAAGTGCCAGGTGAAGAAAGCTATGGATAGAGCTGGAAAATCTTTCGGCTTGATGAAGCGGGTGTCTTTGCTCGAGGATCAGGTGTCTGATCTAATGGCCAAGATTATTCACCTCGAGGAATGCGACTCTTTCCTTATTGGAATCATAGAATCTGCTTGCGAGCAGCTGCAATGTGAGTTTCCTTGAAGCCCCCTTGGGCTTTTGCTGTGCTCCTTTGATTTTGCGTGCTGAAATTTGTATTTTTGCAGGTTCTTGCTTGAATCCCGTCGATGAGGATCGTCGGGTTTCTGAGCGTATTGTAGCTCTTGAAAGGGCGTCGACACAGTGCCATTGTTCTTTTGCAGGATCATGCTCAACATATCGGAAGCAGTCCATGGTTGTCGAAAATCTTTGACAACCATGTATTCTGTTGTGCTCCCCCGTAATCCTCGACCAGAGAATTTTGGGCAACTGCTCGATGTTTTTAGGACAAGCCAACGCGTTTATCGTTTGATAGAATTGAACTTGGTGGCTGGTGCTATTTTTGCCCTTGGATGAATACGAAAGTGGCACCCAAGGCTTAATTATAGTTCTATGTCTCTGAGTTTGCCTCCAGGGCGGGCGACGCTGTGGGTTCATAGGGACACTACACTTCAACCAGCGAGGAGGATTATTGCTAGACTACTTCAAGAAGATGCTGCCTTTTTCCGTGAATATCACTACTTGAACCCGCTCCTTGTGGGCGATGTGGACCAAACGGCTTTGTAATGTATAACTATAATGTGTACTCTTGGTAAACGCGAGAGTTTTTGTGTTCTGGTGTCTTTGCCAGAAATTTATGATCAAGGCACTATTTTTTCATGCGTTTGCCACACTTTCATGGTGTAGCACTTGTGATTTACTCATTTGAATTTTGCAAAAAGACTTGTAAGCTCGAAAAGGAGGAACTTGTCTTTTTATTATGCTGAATGTAAAGATACATGGGATGTCCCAAGAGACCCGACCAGTGACTTGTGTTCTAGGTCTAGAGGGCATTGCCCTAGTGATAACTCATGGCTTAGTAGCCTTATTTTTCCTATTCTACTTTTCTAACAGCTTTTCGTATGCTTGCTGTCTATGTTTGTCGGTGTTCTGGATACCGGGGTATCCCGGTCCACCTGCTCCTGGGCCCCGTCATCGGCCCATCTTCAGCCCAGGGGAGAACCGACGACCCAAGCTATGGAGAAGACCCTCATGAGGAGGCGCCTCATGAGGAGAACGACGGTGGAAACTGCTAAGGACCAGAAGACCTCCTCACGAGCCCCCGCTGGTGAGGAGAGGGACCACGTCCACGTCAGCTCAGCACGTTAGTGTGCAGAGCAAGAAGATAAGGGACAGAAGACCGCGTACCGCCCACGCTACCCCCGACAGGGAGGAGACCAACTTTCGCTGTGCCTGCCCAAAGCGGCACAGTGGTTGTTGGCCACCCCCCTAAAAATAGTGTGGACGGTGCAGGGCGCCAGAGGAAGACGTCAGCTTCCTCCACCCACTCCGGTGGACCGGCGCCACTACCCTACGAAGACTACGTCCACGGAAGAGTGTAGTCTACAGCTGTCCTCCCTCCTTGGCCGTGTGTGGCAACCCCTTCCCCAAGAAGACAAGGGGAAGGAGGACCTTGGCGCTATAAAAGGAGGGGAGGTCACCCCTTAGAGGGGGGGGGGGGAAACTTCATCTTCTCCAAGCTGCTAGCTGGGCACGCAGGTTCTTCAACCTCTGGCCAGCTAGAGCTTTGTAACCAAGACCTTGTACTCCCCGCGAGGTGTCGCGTTGTAATACAAGAAGGCAGGAAGTAGGGGTGTTACCTCACCACGAGGGCCCTGAACCTGGGTAAAGCTCGGCATCTCTCTCTGCAGTGCGTAGTGCGTTCGACAACTCGAGGCTTTCGTCACCGTGCTTCGTTGCGATCCTAGATCTCACACGTTCAGCCCCCCGCGTTCTAATCTTTGGGTCCGTCGCGTGGTACCTCGTGTTCTTGCGACACGAAATCCATCGACATTTGGCGCGCCAGGTAGGGGGCTGGGGTGTGTTTTCTCCTAGATCTGCTTCGACATGGCCAACGCCAACGCAAGGCTCGAGCGTCTACGCCGTCGCAACGCTGTTCGGGGGCAAACCGAGCCCATCTTCCATCGTCGTGAAGCTTCGGCCGGGGAGGAAGAGGAGGAAGATCTGGAGTCCTCCTACCTCCCGTCCGGGCGCACAGAGCCTTCGCTCTCCTTCACCGCCACCGCCACTTCTCGCACTCGTTTTGGGAGTCAGCTCTCTCCTGCGCAGGCTCTCGCCATGGCGCAGGAGCTGCTGCGCTATCAACCCACTGATGACGGGCGTGAGGGGTGGCGCGCTCGAATCGCCGAACTCGTCGCCATCGCCAACGAAGACCCGGCCCAGGGAGGAGCCCAGGGCGCAGGAGACCCAGATCCGGCGGCGGGGTGTCGCGCCCCGGGCGCCGGAGATGGGAAGGCCGCCAAGGCCAAGAAGGTGGTTTCCCGCGCCGCATCTTCGCCGCGCGGGGAGCCCAGCTGCCAAATCGTCCAACGCGCTCCGGAAGACGCACGCGTCTCCCTCGAGTGCCGCCGCGAAAATCATGACCGCGCCATCGACGACATCGGCGAAGCTGGCAAGAACGTCAGGACCCCCGGCGACCCTATCTACAACCCCGGGTGTCTTGCTCTCACTCGCCAGCAACGCTACGTCGTCTGGCCTGACAAGTTCAAGCCGGACATCGGCGCGCGATACGACGGGACCACCAACCCCGTCGAATTCCTCCAGCTCTACGTCGTTGCCGTCCAGGCCGCGCGTGGAGACCAGCGTGCCATGGCAAATTGGTTCCCCATGGCCCTCAAGGACGCTCCGCGAACTTGGCTCATGAATCTTCCTCGCGAACCCGTGACTTCATGGAAGGATTTATGTCGTCAGTTCGTTGCCAACTTCATGCCCACGTACGAGCGCCCCGCTACTAAGAACGATCTTAAGGCGGTGCGTCAGTACAAGGGCGAGACGCTTCGTCAGTATATCCAGCGCTTCAGCCAGATGAGGAACAAGATCCCCAGGATCTCTAACGAGGAGGTCATCTCCGCGTTCTCCACGGGCGCCTCCGACATCAAGATGAGGGAGAAGCTGTCCGTGAATGATGAGCTGACTTCCATCGTCAGGCTCTTCGAGATCGCCGACCGCTGCGCCAAGGCCGAGGAGGGGAGGCTCTTCGTGCACAACCTGCCGGAGGCGCTTCCCCCAAAGCCGAAGTCCAGGGACCCCAAGCGAAAGGAGGCCGCTGTCCTCGCGGTGGAACCAGATCATAAGCAACGCCGCGGGGACCACTCCGAACGCGACAAAGGTCGTCGTCGCCGCTACTGCATTCTCCACAAGAAGGACACCCACAATACCGACGATTGTTGGATTGTCCGAAAGTTTCATGAAGAAAATGGTGTCTCCAAGCGCCGCGGGGGTGGCCGCAGCTACGGCAAGATTGGATCCCGGGGCGATCGCCGCGACGACGACCGTGAGGAAGGTCGCCGCCGCGAGGGTCTGTCTCGAGCCGATCCCGAGCCGCTGCCCCCACCAGCAAATGATCGTCGGGAGGAGAACCAAGGAGGCTATCAAGAGCCGCGAGACTTCGCCGCTTGCCTCCTGGGTGGAGCTCAGGCTCCTTTGTCTAACCGACACTTCAAGCAGCTGTCGCGAGAGATCGCGGCGGCACAGCCCAATGTCGGCAATCACCTAATGAAGTGGTCAACGTGCAAGATCGGCTTCGACGAGGAGGACCATCCGGCCTCCACCAGGGGCGTGGGCACAATTCCTCTATTGTGCACGCCAACCATCAACAACGTCGCCGTCAATCGCACTCTCATCGACGGAGGGGCGGGCCTCAACATCATCTCGGTCGAGATCTTTGAGAAGATGCAGGTGCCGTACCACCGGCTCATGCCAACTCGACCATTCTTCGGGGTAACCGAAGGATCTACAACGCCAATTAGGTAGGTACGCCTGCCCGTCACCTTCGGCACCCGGGACAACTACAGGACCGAGAGCCTCGACTTCGACGTCGCCTACATTGCGCTGCCATACAATGCCATTCTCGGCTACCCAGCCCTGGCAAGGTTTATGGCAGCAACGCATCATGGCTTCAACGTCCTCAAGATTCTGGGCGCCCACGGCACAATCACCGTGCGCTGCAATGAGAAGGATGCTCTCCGATCGGTGGAGCATGTCTACCGTGAGGCCGCCACCATGTTCCCCGCCGACGAAGATCTACTGGAACACTCCGGCGACCTCACGAGGAAGAAGCAGCTCGTGTTCCAAGAGCGGGCTGCTGCGAAGAAGGCCTCTCTTGAGCCCCACCTGCAGGGCTCAACAGGGAAGAAGTTCGCCGCCTCTGCATCGCCTACTCCAAGCGAGGACCTGGTCCATCCGATGCTGGACATGAGCATTGGGGAAGCCGCGGTACCCTCAGGGAGGAGGCCCCAGTTCACCCAAGAGCGCTCTGCAACCAAGAAGGTCCCGCTTCAGGCTGAGGGCTGCGAAAACTTCGTCACCATCGGGGCAGGGCTTTCCCCCAAATAGGAAAGCGCGCTCGTCACCTTCCTGTGGGCAAACTCTGACATGTTCGCTTGGACTCCGTCAGATATGCTCGGCGTTCCCAGGGAGGTGATTGAGCACCACTTAGCCGTGTGCCCTCAGGCACACCCCGTGAAGCAGAAGACTAGCAAACAAGCGCAAGAGAAGCAGGATTTCATAGTCAAGGAGATAGAGAAGCTGAAGAGGGCCAAGCTAATACGCGAGGTAGCCCACCCCACCTGGATTGCAAATCCGGTGGTCGTCCCAAAGTCAAATGGCAGTGGGCGCCTCTGCATGGACTTCACAAGTCTCAACAAGGCCTGCCCCAAGGATCCTTATCCGCTCCCAAGGATAGATCAAATCGTCGACTCCACCGCCGGCTGTGACCTCCTTTGCTTCTTGGATGCTTTCTCCGGCTATCATCAGATCAAGATGGCAAAGGAGGATGAGGAGAAGACCGCCTTCATCACGCCTTGTGGTGTGTACTGCGACGTCTGCATGCCCTTCGGCCTGAAGAACGCAGGAGCCACCTTCCAAAGGCTCATGCGTAAGGCCCTGGGGGCTCAGATGGGAAGGAATGCGGAGGCCTACGTCGACGACATTGTCGTCAAGACTCGCGAGAGTCACACCTTCATCGAGGACCTGGAAGAAACATTCGTCAACCTGAGAAAGGTAAATATCAAGCTCAACCCCGCCAAGTGCGCGTTCGGCGTGCCATCGGGAAAATTGTTGGGGTTCCTCGTGTCCCATCGCGGGATAGAGGCGAACCCTGACAAGGTCAAGGCCATCGAGGAGATGCGTCCACCGCGCAATCTCAAGGATATGCAACGCCTCGCGGGATGCATGGCAGCCCTGGGGCGCTTCATCGCGAGGAGTGGGGAGAAAGCCCTGCCCTTCTTCAAGCTCATGAAGCGCACTGGGAAGTTCGAGTGGACTCCGAAAGCCGACAAGGCCTTCGCTGAGTTGAAAAGGTACCTCACGAGCCCACCGATCATGGTTGCCCCAACATTCCGCGAGCCCTTGCTACTCTACATCGCGGCAACTCCAAGGACTGCAAGCGCCGTTCTCGTCGCGGAGCGAGACGCAAAGGTGATCGCCAAGGAGGAGGTCGGTCCTCCCGGTCCGGGGGCTCCTCGCGAGGAAGGGGCCGCTGCGCCTCCCGTCCCTCAAGAGGAACCGCCCGCTGCATCCCCGCCGACCGAGCCGCTCTCTCAGAGCAACGCTCAAAAGCCTCCCGAGGAGGAAGCTCCCGAGGGTGTCACCAGGGTGCAGAAGCCCGTATACTTCGTCAGCACGGTGCTACGCGACGCACGGGAGCGTTACACCATGCAGCAAAAGCTGCTCTACACCCTGCTCATCGCTTCGCGGAAGCTGCGCCACTACTTCCAGGGTCACCCGGTAAAGGTGGTAACCGATCGTCCCCTGGAGACCATCCTACGCAATCCCAACGTCACCGGGCGGGTGGCAGAGTGGGCCGTGGAGCTTCAACCCTTCGAGATCTCCTTCGAAACTACAAAGGTAATCAAGAGCAAGGCGTTGGACGAGTTCACTTCAGAATGGACCGATCCGTTCGCCGACGAGCCTCCAGAGGTGGAGTCAACACTCCCAGGAGAGGAGGCCCCAGGCCTCTGGGTCATGCACTTCGACGGCGCCTTCAACCTCCCCGGTGCGGGAGCTGGTGCTGTCCTGACCTCTCCCTCTGGAGACAAGCTCTTCTACGCCATGCAGCTCTGCTTTAAGCCTGAGCACAAGGTCTCCAACAACATCGCGGAATATGAAGGACTACTCGCCGGCTTAAGGGCGGCGAACGCTTTGGGCATCAAGCGCCTCATCGTCAAGGGAGATTCACAGCTGGTTGTGAACTTCTCGAACAAGAGCTACACTCCAAAGGATGAACACATGGCGGCTTATCTCGAGGAGCATCGAAAGATGGAAAAATGCTTCCAAGGCTTGGAGCTGAAGCACATCCCGAGAGGAGAAAATGTGGAAGCCGACGAGATCGCCAAGCGCGCCTCTCATCGCCTGGCACAACCTGCCGGCGTCTTTGAGGAGCGTCTCTTCAGACCGTCCGCTTCTCCATCGTCATCTGGATCAGACCCACCACCTGCCCTGTCGCCGCCGCCGGAGTAGGGGGCTCCAGACTGCGGGCCTCCTTCGGGTGACCGCGTCCTTCTGGCATTGGCACGGCAGGAGGGAGTGGACTGGATCCTCGAGCTCAAGGCCTTCCTCACCAGCAGCAGGCTTCCCGAGGATGAAGAGGAGGCCGAAAGGATCGTGCGCCAAGCTTCGGGCTACTGCGTCAAGGATGGTGACTTGTACCGGCGTCGCCCAAACGGCGTCGCTCTGAAGTGCATATCTACTCACCAAGGCCAAGAGCTTCTCAGGGACATTCACGCCGGCGAGTGCGGCCATCAAGCTTCCGCTGCAAATCTAGCCGCGAAGGCATATCGAAGCGGCTTCTACTGGCCCTCAGCGCTCGGGGATGCGGCGGAGATGGTCAAGAGGTGCGAGGCATGCCAATTCCATGCCAAGCAAATCCACCGGCTGGCACAGGAGCTGCAAACCATCCCACTCACTTGGCCCTTTGCAGTTTGGGGGCTGGACATCCTTGGTCCGTTCCCCAGAGCGCAAGGGGGCTACCGCTACCGCTACCTCTACGTCGCCATCGACAAATTCACCAAGTGGGTGGAGGTGGAACCGGTGTGCACCATCCCGGCCAGGTCCGCAGTCAAGTTCATCCGTGGGCTGGTCTGTCATTTTGGTGTGCCTAACCGCATAATCACCGACAACGGCAGCCAGTTCACCAGCGGGCTGTTCCGGGAGTATTGTGCATCGGCCGGCATCAAGATCTGCTTTGCCTCTGTCGCCTACCCCCGGAGCAATGGCCAAGCCGAGCGTGCTAACGCCGAGGTCCTCAAGGCACTCAAGACGAAAAGCTTCAACGCCAAGCTCGAGGCCTGCGGCAAAAAGTGGTTAGACAACCTCCAATCCATCTTGTGGTCCATCAGGACTACCGCCACCAAACCCACTGGAGAGACCCCTTTCTTCTTGGTCTATGGGGCGGAGGCTATTCTTCCCACCGACGTCAAGTTCGGGTCGCCAAGAGTGCTCGCCTTCGACGAAATTCACCAAGAGGACCTCATCAAGGATCGCCTCCTCCTGCTCGAAGAAGCTCGGTGCCAAGCCGCGCTTTGCGCCGCGAGGTACCAGCAAGGACTACGCCGCTACCATAGCCGCCATGTTCGAGCAAGGACTCTGGAGGTCGGCGACCTGGTGCTGAGGAGAATACTCTCTCGCGAGGGCCTGCACAAGCTGTCTCCAATGTGGGAAGGACCCTTCAAGGTGACGCACATCGCCAGGCCAGGCTCGGCGCGGCTGGAAACCGCAAAAGGCGTGCCGGTGGGGAACCCGTGGAACATAGCTCATCTGCGAAAGTTCTACCCTTAGGTTCCTCACGAGGAGATGAAGACCATTTTCACGGCACTTGTATCAGCTCAAACTGCTCTTAAGCACTGATATTAAGTTATTGCGCAACATAGCGCCTCTGCTTCGGCATGACATTAAAATGGCATGAAGTCCATTTATTTTCGGTTGTACTCCACGCGGAAGGGGGCTAGGCACGGTGTCTATGCTGGGGCCTTCGCCCGGAAAACAGCAAGCCCGAAAAACCCGAAGGGAGTGAGCTCTGGTCGGGGGCGACGGCCCTGTTATCGACCACCTCCAAATACCCATGGTGCTTAGTTCCTCGCGAAGTACACCAGAAAATAAAAAATCTTTGAGGAAAGTCCAAGGTGTGCCCAAGGCACCCGCTAAGGACCAGCACCTCGTGAGCAACCCTCACGAGGAAGCAAGGATGCGTCGATGCAACAAGCATCCACAGGAAGATTCCTTCTACCGAGGAAGGCCTAACGTGGCAGGATTATTGAAGACCAAGGCCGCTTCGATCATCTTGCGAAGGAGACGCAGATCCGGAGGTCCGCGCCAGGCCCTTCACCTCGTGAGCAACCCTTGCGAGGTGTCGACGGTCTCTGGGCTCTCTTAAGCGTCGACGTTTTCACGTCCGTGAGGGTCCAGCTTCCCTCAACGACGAGGAAGGCCCCGTGAATTGCCACGCGCGGCAATTTGCTCTTAGCTGCTGGCACAGATAGTGCCGCGCTCCTCCACGACGGAGAAGGTCCCTGTGCCGGTCACAGGGGCATCTTATTCGCCTTCTTTTTTTCGTTTGTTTTATCGACTTGTTTTTCCGTTTTCGGGGATTTGGGGTTTTTTCTTTTCCAAATCTTTCTTCAACTTCTTGTCTCAGGAATCGTCCAATGTGTCGTCGGCGCCGACCCCATCTCGAGCTCTGAGGCGAAGGGAGGCCTCCCGTCAACGCTAACAGCTCACTAGGGCTCTCGAGCGTACGAATGACCAGGACAATGAAGAGCAATGAAAGGCGAAGTGCAAGATAGCTAATAAGCAGATTTCATTGGAGCATCCCCAACAAGGGGATGAGCAAAGGCACGGCGGGGCATACCCCGCCGGCGAGGACTACAGCAAAAGAGGGGAGGAGACTAGTTCCCCTCCCCAGAAGACTACTGCGCCAGGACCTCCTCTTCACTGCGCCGCGGGATGGAGGTAGGTGCGGCGGACGCCACCGGCGGTGAAGACCCGCACCGAAGCCTCCAGTGTCCCCAGCTTGAAGCGGAAGACGAGGTGGTCGCCGACGCGGAGGCGATGGCCGAGGGCGAAGGCCCTCCAGCGGCCGGAGAGGACGGCGTCGCCGCCCGCTCCGAGGAGGATGTCCACAGGCCAGAAGAGATCTGGCCTGCTCTGCTTCCCCAGGGAAATCTCCCCGGCGGCCGCGCTGGGGGCGTAAACCACCCTTCGGACTGCATCGGGCAGCCGGAGGGAGCTGAAGCCCGGGGCGTCGACGACGACGAGGAGCTCCAGGAAGCGGGACCCTGGGCCGATGAGGGGTCCCAGGATCGCCGCCGCCAAGTGGCGCGGAGTGGCAACCACTCCGTTCGCCGGCGGGGCCGGAGGATCTGTAGCGGGGGGAAGAGGCCCCAGGGCGGCCTCCACCTCCCGAAGTACCCGGTCAATGCTCCCCGGGGCGCGGGGAGCAAGCGTCGCCGCCAGCGGCGACGACAAGTTCATAGCGCCTCCGGGCGCGGGACCCCTAAGGGTCAGGGCGCCGGAGGCCCCCGAGGAGGCACGGCTCGCCTCGTCCTGCCTCGGCGCGCCAATGCGGAGGGGGCCGCCGGCGCCGGGCGTCCACCGGGCCGCGATCTTCGCCTTATTCCCGCTGCCCGGGGGGCGTCCGCGATGCTTTGCTCCCGAGCTTGATCCAGCGGCGGCGTCGGAGGCGGAGGGATCCATCATCTTGGGGGCGTGGAGGAAGAAGTGGCGCTGGAGGAAGGAGGTGAAGTGCCGGAGGTCTCGAGGAGGCCCTATTTAAGGGGAACGTTCGGCGTCGATGCGTCAAATCTCAGCGCGGGAATCGAAGCATTGGCGCAGCGCTCCGCAGTGAAGCGACGCGCCATCATGATGGTTTGACGCCTCGGGGACTGTAGCGTCGCCCGCAGTTTCGTCTCACCAGCTGCGGTCGCGCCACGTGTCCGCAGCCTCTGCCTCTTCACATGGTCCTCTAACCGCACGGTGGACGCGTGCCGTCGGGGGCCCAGCAGCTTCTGGGGCCCCCGACCCTTCGCTCCCTCAAGAGGGCGCGTTCGCGGGCCGGGCTCCCGGGGGCTACTGTCGGTGTTCTGGATACCGGGGTATCCCGGTCCACCTGCTCCTGGGCCCCGTCATCGGCCCATCTTCAGCCCAGGGGAGAACCGATGACCCAAGCTACGGAGAAGACCCTCATGAGGAGGCGCCTCATGAGGAGAACGACGGTGGAAACTGCTAAGGACCAGAAGACCTCCTCACGAGCCCCCGCTGGTGAGGAGAGGGACCACGTCCACGTCAGCTCAGCACGTTGGCGTGCAGAGCAAGAAGATAAGGGACAGAAGACCACGTACCGCCCACGCTACCCCCGACAGGGAGGAGACCAACTTTCGCTGTGCCTGCCCAAAGCGGCACAGTGGTTGTTGGCCACCCCCCTAAAAATAGTGTGGACGGTGCAGGGTGCCAGAGGATGACGTCAGCTTCCTCCACCCACTCCGGTGGACCGGCGCCACTACCCTACGAAGACTACGTCCACGGAAGAGTGTAGTCTACAGCTGTCCTCCCTCCTTGGCCGTGTGTGGCAACCCCTTCCCTAAGAAGATAAGGGGAAGGAGGACCTTGGCGCTATAAAAGGAGGGGAGGTCACCCCTTAGAGGGGGGGGGGACTTCATCTTCTCCAAGCTGCTAGCTGGGCACGTAGGTTCTTCAACCTCTGGCCAGCTAGAGCTTTGTAACCAAGACCTTGTACTCCTCGCGAGGTGTCGCGTTGTAATACAAGAAGGCAGGAAGTAGGGGTGTTACCTCACCACGAGGGCCCTGAACCTGGGTAAAGCTCGGCGTCTCTCTCTGCAGTGCGTAGTGCGTTCGACAACTCGAGGCTTCCGTCACCGTGCTTCATTGCGATCCTAGATCTCACACGTTCAGCCCCCTGCGTTCGAATCTTTGGGTCCGTCGCGTGGTACCCCGTGTTCTTGCGACACGAAATCCATCGACAATGTTGTAGAGGTCTTCTCCTCCTCTACTGTAGCTTCCTCTGGATTTGATGGCTGCACTCATAGTTTCTTTGCCTCTGGCTCTGCTGTGTGTTCTTCGGGTTGCTTCATAGTGCCTGTAGTCGTGCTTGTTATTTTATCCTTGGGTTGTCCATAGTTGGCTATCATGCCAAAGTTTTGCGCCATCTTGTGGAATTCCTTGTCGCATTGATCTGAGAGTTCGAAACTCCCCTTTACTGTGATGATTCCTCTTGGTCCTGGCATCTTGAGAACCAGGTAGGTGTAGTTACTAGTGAGGTACTACCATGAATCGTGAAAACGCGGGTTGTTCGAGGATCGCGTGATACTGAGATGGCTAGTCCATAACTTCGAAGTCAAGTTTCTCCCTTCTATAGTTCTGGCGGTTGCCGAAGCAAACATCGAGTGCTATTCGACCCAGTGGGTAATTGGCGCTTCCTGGTACGATTCCATGGAAAGGGCAATCTGTTGGCTTCAGAAATTCCAGCGATATGTGCATTGCTCAAAGTATTTTTTGCGTAGATCAAGTTTATCCCACTTCGTGCATCCATGAATACCCTGTCTATGTCGTATCCTCCAATCTGAGCTTTGAGTACCAAAGGCGCGTTTCCTGGCCGTCGTATCCATAATGTCTATGGGTTGCTCGGACCAGTACAGATATTCTATAGTCACTAGAGGTGATGTTACTGCTAAGTTTACTTGGCGCGACATGCTTTTCTCCTCTTTATTCGACTTTGGGACGGGTTGTATCATTGCTGCGATGTGCCCTTTAGATGGTATATACCCTTCGTCATTGTTGTTTCCTTGATTTGGTTGGTTTTGGCCTTGCGCTGTTCCATTGTTTGCTTGCTGGCTTGACGATGGTGCGCTATTTGTGTTGCCCTCGTAGCCCTGTCTTCTTGCTTTGGTTTGCTTATTTCCTGCTGCCTCCCAAAGTTTTAGGAATGTTTTACAATCTTTCATTGCATGTCTGGACACTCTTTTTCCTTCGACGAACGCGAAGTGTATATGGCATGGTCCGTTTAGCATATTGATGACCCACAAGTATAGGGGATCGCAACAGTCTTCGAGGGAAGTAAAACCCAAATTTATTGATTCGACACAAGGGGAGCCAAAGGATATTTATAAGACTTAACAGATGAGTTGTCAATTCAGCTGCACCTGGAAACAGACTTGCTCGCAGCGGTTTATCAGTAGCAACAGTTTTATAGTGGTGATAGTAGCAAAACAGTAACAACAATAGTAAAATAAAAGCAGTAATAGTAGCAATAGTAAACAGTGGGATTAAAATACTGTAGGCATAGGGATGGATGTACGGGCGTTGCATGGATAAGATAATTCATGAAATCAGTGAGACATGGGCATTGCAGATAAATAATGATAAAGCATCCTAGTACTAAACAATCATAGGCATGTGTTCCGTATATAGTCGTACGTGCTCGCAATGAGAAATTTGCACGACATCTTTTGTCCTACCAGCCTGTTGCAGCAGGGCCTCATGGGAAACTACTGGTAATTAAGGTACTCCTTTTAATAAAGTACCGGAGCAAAGCATTAACACTCGGTGATCACATGTGATCCTCACATCATAGCCATCCCCTCCGGTTATCCCAATTTCTGTCACTTTGGGGCCTCGGGTTCCGGACAACGATATGTGTAAACAACTTGCAGGTAAGATCATAAATAACAAGAATCATCATAAAACAATAACAAGCTCAGATCTGAGATCATGGCACTCGGGCCCAAAGTGACAAGCATTAAGCACAACAAGTTGCAACAATGTCATAAGCACTAATAGTAGATACTAGGCACTATGCCCTAACAATCTCATAGCAAATTACATGAATGATCTCATCCAATCCCTACCATCCCCTTCGCCTACATCGGGAATTACTCACACATGGATGGGGGAGTCATGGATGGTTGATGGAGGGACGTCGGTGATGATGGTGATGAAGATCTCCTCCAAATCCCCTTCCCGGCAGGCTTCCAGAATGGAGTTTCTGGTTCCAAATTGCGGTTTCTCATGGTGGCGGTGCAGCGGAAGTCTATCTGGGAAAAACGCCAAACCCCCGCTCCTTTCAGGTCAGAGGGTATATGTAGGCAGAAGGAGGGGTCGAGGCGATGACCGAGGCGGTCCCACCACAGGTGGGCGCGGCCAGGGCTAGGCCGCGCCCCCTGGTGGTGAGACTAGATCCCAACCTCTCTTCGTCTCTCCTTCTGGCTCCATGGGTCTTCTGGTAAAATATGATTTTTGCAATATTTTCTGGAATTTTTCCTGAAAGTCGGATTTCTGCACAAAAACAAGACACCAGGGCAATTCTGCTGAAAACAGCGTTAGTTCGTGTTAGTTGTATTCAAAACACACAAATTAGAGGAGAAACAATAGCAAAAGTGTTCGGGAAAGTAGATACGTTTTGGATTGTATTCCCTGGGTCCCTTGGACTAGAACCTTTTGTTGTTGCCAGAGTCTTCACTGTCGTAGCTGTGGTATCCTGAGTTCCTGCGGTCGTCTCCTTGATAATTGTTATCTTTGTATCCCACGGCTACTTGATTATGAGAGTCGTAGTTGTCATAGTTGCGGGATCTTCTCCTTTGGCTACCATATCTGTTCCCCCTATTGTCTTCTAGTGATCGCGTCCTCTTGTTATTGCACGCGTCTTCGCCATCTGCGAACCTATTTGCTATGTCCATCAATTCTGATATTGTCCTTGGTTTGATCCTGCCCATTTCTTCAACTAGATCTCTGATGGCGTGTAGATGTCCGCCCAGTTGGGAACCCCAAGAGGAAGGTATGATGAGCACAACAGCAAGTCTTCCCTCAGTATGAAACCAAGGTTTCTCGAACCAGTAGGAGAAAGAACCAACTTCCGAAGGTTGATGCTCGCTAGCTTTGCGACAGCTCCAGACAATTTATATATGGCGCCTCGTCTGGGGCGTAGCTTTGCACCAGCAGCAACGTGGAACCTGCACACAACACAACCAAGTACTTTGCCCCAACTTACAGTGAGGTTGTCAATCTCACCAGTTTGCTGTAAATAAAGGATTAAACGTACCGTGTGGTAAAAGATAGTAGTTTGCGAGAATGTAAATAGTGCGAGTAAATAGTAAATGGTAATAACAATGTAAAAGAATGGACCGGGGTCCACAGTTCACTAGAGGTGTTTCTCCATAAGATAAATAACATGTTGGGTAAACAAATTACAGTTGGGCAATTGATAGAATAAAGCAAGCATACAAATGTCATGAGGATCACTATGAGATTCACTTGGGCATTACAACATAATACATAGACCGTAATCCAACCGCGTCTATGACTAATAATCCACCTTCCGGATGTCATCCGAGCAACCGTTGGGTATTAAGTTGCAAGCAACAGATTATTGCTTTAAGCAAAGTGTGTAATGTAAACAATACAAATGTCCTTGAACACAATATTGTTGTTTTCTCCCTAGTAGCAACATCACCTTTAGAGGTTATTGTCACTCCCCCAAGTTACTAGAGGCATGAACCCACTATCGAGCATAAATACTCCCTCTTGGAGTCACTAGCATCTACTCGGCCAAGATATCTACTAGCAACGGAGAGCATGCAAGATCATAAACAACATAGAGATAACATAGAGATAACATAGAGATGGTAAATCACTAGATCAACTTGACAAAGTACCAATATTTATCGGATCCCAATAAACACAACATGTAGAATTACATAACGATGATCTTGATCATGATAGGCAGCTAACAAGATCTAAACATGAAGCACATGGAGGGGAAGACATCCATCTAGCTACTGCTATGGACCCATAGTCCAAGGAAGACTACTCATGCATCACTCTGGAGCCAGGCATGGTGATGAAGAAGGCCTCCGACGGTGATTCCCCTCTCTGGCAGGGTGCCGGGAAGAGCTTCTAGACCCTCCCGATCTTGCGTCGACAACGGCGGTGGCTTGCAGTATGTTTCGTGGAAAATTGATCAGGGATTTAGGTTTTCCTCGCCGAGGAGAATATATAGGCGGAAGGGCAGCGTTAGGAGGTGGGCTAGGTGGCCCCACCACGTGGTGGCGTGGGCCAGGGGCTGGCCGCACCACCCTATGGTGTGGCTGGCCCCTGGTCCCCCTCCGTCTCTGCTTTGGACTCCGTCTCGTGTCGGAAAAAATAGGAACTTTGGCTTTTGTTTCATCCAATTCTGAGAATATTTCCTGTGTAGCTTTTCTGAAACACAAAAACAGCAGAAAATAGGGAACTGGCACTGTGGCATCTCGGTAATAGGTTAGTTCTAGAAAATGCATAAAAATGCCACGAAGTGTAACAAAATACAAAGCAAATGGTGTATAAACAAGCATGGAGCATCAAAAATTATAGATACGTTTGAGACGTATCAATCTCCTCGTCGTAGCCCAAGTGTGAAGGCATCGATTGCTCGCTCATCTAAAACTTCGACTGCGGAGTTCTTGATGATGCTCCACCTTTGAATGTATGACCTAAGTGTCTCGTTGCGTTGTTGTACGCAGGCTTTGACTTCTTATATTGATGCTGGCCGTTTGTATGTTGACTTAAAGTTGGCTATAAATTGCTTTGTGAGCTCTTCCCAGTTTTTGATTGTCTCTCTTTCCTCAACCATGACCGAGCCACGCCGGTGAGGTGGAGTTGTAGACTTTGCATTGTTGTTTCCTTTGACCCTCCAAGTATTCTTACTGCCTGTAAATAATCTGAGAGCCATGATGATGGCTCCTGAGATCCATCATATTTTTTCTGATCATGGAGTAGTTTAAAACCTTTGGGTACTGGTGTAGTGCGAACTCTGCGAGTAAAGCACGATGGGCCCATCTCTTTTTCGTTGTCTTTGTAGTCATATGCCCTAGTGGGAGTCCTGGACCTTCGAGTTCCTTCATGCCTTGGGCTTTTGTGGTATTTTGGAGATACTGACCTAGATCGTCGGCTACTACTCCTGTGCCGAGGACTGTTGTGACGGCGTGGTGATCTAGGCTTGTGTGTACCTTTGTTGCGGTATGCTTCTTCGTCTTTGGCTGTTAGCTTGTTGCCCACCATTCTCAATCCTTGTAATGTTGCCCGATGCATATGCTCTCTTGGGTCCCCTGGGCTTGGCCGCGTGGTGTATAGATATGTTTGTGCTACCACCAACGCTGTTTCGGGTGTCTTCGGTATAATATTGCCTTGCTCATCGACCGATAGGAAGGATGAGTCAAGGTTTCTAGAGTTGTTTCTCCTATCTGAGTGTTCGAGATTTTTGACTCTTGATCCGTGCCTGCGGTGCCTTCTGCTGTTCGTATATGACGCGTTGCTATGTTCTGCATGAGGAGCTGCACTTGCTGCGATTGCTGAGTCCCTTCTTCTCCGTATCTCACTTCTTTCTTTTTCCAGTTGCTTTGATTGCTTTCGCATGGCGTAATGATACCCTAGGAGTAAGTTTTGACTTGCGTCTGTTGGTATAGCTGTGCCGTGCTCAACGGCTGCTTTGATTTTGTTCCAGTTCTGCTAATAATCAAACTTTGACTCTGTTTGCCAGAGACTCTACAGTGTCGCCTTCCGCCAGATGATTTGCTCCTCTGCTTATATTTGCTGGGTTGAGTACTGGGTTGTTGTTGTCGTCGAATTCCTCTAAGTTGTCCCCTACGATTGCGAGTACTTGATACTGGTTGTCGAACTTGCTGCTGCAGCTTGAGAGAGTAGTTTGATTATCCTTACGAAGCTCCAATCCTATTTTCCATGTAGATTTATCTGAGGTATCATCGTAGCAGATCATGAAGTCTTCTGATTGATCTTCTAAGTCGAGGTTGTCCATGGTTTCATCGAGTTCTTCGATTTTTTCCTCTATTTCTTCCGTTGTTGCGAAGCTGATCAGCGAGTTTACTTCACTAGAAGAGCCTACCGATGATTCTGACACTGCAATTGTCATGGTTTTGCTTGCCGACGGATCCGATTTCATCGAATCTGAAAGGCGAATTGAACCCAAAGATCCGACGCGAAAGTTCAGGCTTCTGATCATCAAATCCATCTCCTGATCCAGGCTTGCGAAGATTGGCGTAAGGGTTGGCGGATGAAGTTGAAAATCCATGGTCCCGAAGGATATCTGGTTTCCATCGACTTTTGAATTGTTGTTGGCTAGAAGCGAAAAAGCTGTCAAATCCATAATTATGACGCCCAGAGTCCCCACGGTCGGCGCCAATTGACGAGGGTTAACTCGACAAATGTCCTAGATGAAGGACTTAGGATCGAGGGAAGAGGACGTCAGATGAACTAGAAGGTAAAGATCAGTCAAACAAGGTGTATATCGAGAATAAGCATGGTATCAAACTTGGCTCAATCTCAATCTGTCCCTGGCCGGCCTCTCCTGGCCCCTATATATAGGTGGCCAGGTCTCAAGGAACCGGTCGGGTTCAATACAAATTACAGCATCCCTATACAATACAAACTCGTATTTTGACTATGACTACGCTTGGGCCTGACTTAACGGGCCTCAGGGGTACACAGATAACGGGCTCTATTAGCTACACCCTTGTCACCAAGAAAATTTAATTATGCCAAAATAATATTCCTACCAGGTTTAGTAATTTAAACAAGTCAAAATACCCGAACTTGCATTTTAATTACTACTGCAGGTACAAGCATCACAAAATACTAAACCAAGTGCCACAATCAAGGTAACATATCATAGCATCACTGAAAGTTGGAAACACACATTTTCAATTTACAGAACATCACATTTGGATTTTTGATTGAAAAAGAACTAGATCTACACATTTAACTATCAAACAATCTACATGGGCCTATAAAATATGCATGACGTACCATTGGAAAGATAACTAAATAGGGAGTCCACAGAAATTTGAATCACCCAATTTGCATATCCTGAGATTATTCTATGGATTTTTGAATCAACCAGTCGTTTTCAAAAATTGAAAACAAGTACTCAGAAAAAATGAGAAGGGCCATGGCCTAACGGATCTGCCAGATCCGCGCTGAGCCGGCCCATCTCAGGCCGCGGGCACGCGGGAGACAAGCTCAAACCTGCTGACAGGCGGGGTCTGCTGGTCAGGAGGCGGGAGCCACAGGGAGCTGACAGGTGGGGCTAGGATGACTAGTCAGACCTCGAGCGCGGCCGTTAGATCTAGATCGGACGAACTAGAATCGCCAGACCAAAAATGGGTGGCGGAAACATAAGGAGACGGTGGTTCCTCACTGCGGGTCGCCGGAGTTCCACCGCCGGCTGCTGTGGACATCGCCTGGAAGCTCGGACCGCATGGGGAACGTCGGGATGTAGCTACACCCTTGTCACCTGGCTACCAGCTTTTCGGTGCGCCAGCAGTAGCCCCTGTGTGGCCTAGCGGCTGCCTCCGGAGGTAGGTCTATGGAAATACCCCTAGCACAAGGCTTGGTGCGCTAGGGGTAATTCAGGGTGGACCCTACACATGGTGCTACCAGCCAGGCCCCACCCAGGTTACCCTTGGCGCACAAGCTTGGTGCGCTAGGGTAATTCTAGGTGGACCCCACACATGGTGCCACCAGCTGAGCCCACCCCGGACTACTGCTGGGCATGCCAGGGGTAATTCAGGGTGGAACCCGCCATTAGGGTCACCAGCTAGGCCCCACCCAAGGTTACCCATGGCGCACCTGGTGCGCTAGTAGTATAATGTTACTGCTGGTGCACCAGCTTGGTGCGCTAGGGGTATTCCAGGGTGGGCCCCACACTTAGAGTCAGCAGCTGGGCCCCACCCAGATTACCCCTGGTGCACCATGCAGGTGCATCAGCTGTAATAATATACTGCTAGCGCACCAAGTAGCTGGTGCACTAGGCACTAATGGTAACCTGGTAGGTGCCCATTTAAGTGGCAGCCACCTACTGCCACCCTTCCTACCCTCATTTATCCCTCTCCCTCACTTATGTCGACCCTCCCCCTTCCTATGTCACTTCCCCCTCTCCTCCCCTAATTTTAGGTAGTTTAGCCAAGTTTTGTTGGTTTGACTAAATCTCCTCCACACACCAAGTCCTTGCACCAAACCAAGTCATAGATCTAAATTTGGGATTTGGATCTAGATCTAGAAGTCTCTCCCCGTGATTTTCCACCTAGCTACACACGCTTCTCTCGATCTCGGCCGTCGTGTCATCTCATTTATCATTGCGGTCTCACCTACATAACAAATAGGTGACTAATTGGAGGAAGAAATATTGTCTTTGTAAATGAAATTATGAAAATTGGCCGACGTGGGCGCGAGATGAAGAACCCAACCATATAAATTGAATCGTATTGTCTTTGATACATAGATGATGACATGACCGATGCGTTGCCAATGTTTCACCGGAATGTCGATTCATTTCCGTTTCGGCAAATTTCTGGCGCTCCGCATAGGTCCTATTTGTAGCAAGGTCATGCCAAAAAAATTTATGAAAACCGAAAGGTGGTTTTTCTAACCAATTTTCTTGCCTATATACCGTGCAGGCGACAATGGTCATGATGAAGGACAACACCGTGAATAGATATCTGACACACGCGACGGAGGACATCATTCAAAATAACCACAAAGATATTATATGTTCGTATCGAACGTGCAAACATTGGACCTTGCTTGACCCTTTTTTTGGCAAATGCAGGAGCACCTTCTCTGGAAAGGTTTCATGGAGGGACACACTCAGTGGATGAATGAAGATGAGGAGGAGGCCCACCATGGGAGGGCGGCAGGAAATGAGGAAGGACAGCTGGACAATAATGAAGATGGTCGAGAAGAGCCTCCCGGACATAGGCCACACAAAAAATTAAGACTACTTGGGGGAATAGAAATTATTCTGCGAAATAATTTACAACTACAAAGAAGGATGATAAATTTAGTTCACAGAACAATTCACAACTAGAAAAAAGTAACAACAAATTATTCCACCAAACAAATTAAAACTACATGTAAAACCAAACTTATTCTGTGGAACAAATTATGACTACCAAAGAAGGAACAAAATTTGTGTGTTCACCGAATAAATCACGTCTATAGAGGGAGCAAAAAATTAGACCATGGAACCATATGTGACCACAAAGAAGGAGCTAAATAGTATGAGCCTTGGAACAAAAACATGACTGTAAAGAGAACAACGATAAGTGAAAAAATTGTATCTGTGGAAGGAATCATGACAAAACTAATTATACGCTATGAATAAAAAAAAGAACATCACAAGATAAAAAAATGCATCTAGGAATTTTCTGAAACAAGTAAAAGAAATCTTTATAAACAAAGGAACAAATTACTATTTATCTAGGAATATAAAAATACACCATAGAATGAAAGGTGTTTAAATAAGGAAAAGAAAAATAAAAAGAGTGAAAAAATACATGAAAGAAAAAGAAAGAAAAAAAACTAACCCAAGTCCTAACGTAGACTAGAAGCAACGCATTCCCTAAAAATAGACTACTAGTACATACACAGAAACATCGATGGAAAGCGAGCTGCCCCTAGTTCACACGCTCGTGCGTCTCCCTCCTCTTGATAGGAGATAGGCGGCGGCCACACCTTGCCTCCAAATCTACACCAGCCAGGGGCTTGGTTCCATCTCCCTCCGCTTGTTGCTCCCGCGGCCCAAGAGAGAGGGGATATTGTTCCTCTGTTCAGGTCTAGTAGTTAGGGTTTGTCTGCTGTGGTGCGTCGTTGGGGTGGTGGGAGCGGGGTCCGAGTAAATAAATCTGCCTCAACTCTACTCCCACACCGGCGACGACCTTCATGGCGGCATCTTGAAGTTGATGGCAACATGTGCCTATCGATCTTTCAGATCGGCATCTTGGTCGTCTCGTTGTTCTTTAGATATGGTGAGATCTGTTTCTCAATGTGTTGTTGGCCTTGGCTGGCGGCCGGGGCGAGGTGGTTTCTCTAGAGCGATGTTGGTCAGGAGGTGATGTATCTATCGTTCTTCTCTGACTTTATCGATTGGAGGCGGCGGATCTTGGTCCAAGAAAGCACAGGGATATCCTCTGGTCCACGTTCCACCATCAACATGTGCCTTGATACGTGCAACGGGCCTGTTCATCGACTCACAAAGCCTCGTTGGCGATGGTGTTTTCTTAAATCTGGTAATGGTGGAGGATCGGATTTCCTTTTGGCGTGCGTCTCAGCGGCGATGGAGTTGGGTGGCGGCTGCTGGCTTCGGTGGTTGCAGGAAATCTTAGGGATCAATTTGCATTTCTCGATCTCTTACAATTTTCTGCAATGTTTTTAGGATAATCATTTTCTCCCGGTTTTTCTTTTAGTTTCAATGTATGTTGCTTCTTGTAACTTGATATTCAATTAATAAAAAATGTGGTTGCTCTAAACAACATGATAGCTAAAAAACATTGATGCATTAGCGCTTCATCATTTATAAAAAATAATCCATTTTTTCTATTGTATTTCCTTTCATTCTCCAAAATTATACCATGCCGGTATATAGAGATTTGGAGATAATGATTATTACATTATTGTAGACAATGCTGAATTATCATAATTTCTACAATGGTACACTAAAAATGAACATAGCATATGAAACATGTGATGTGCTTGTGAGTTGGAAACAAGTTAGTTCATTTAAGCCTTTTTTTTTGTACTATGTTACTTCAAATGAGATCAATGTTATAATACTGTCATTTTTTCCACCGGCATATATGCGCTTCCAGATGGATTTACCAACAAAACTAATGATGTATATGCCGGCGGAAATGTTGGATTATATGTATATGCAGCTCATCGTTTATCAACTCAAGAAAAGTCGGTAGGAAAATATGTTTTGTCTAGAGCAAAAAACATAAAACTATACGATTCTTGGAATGGTATATTAGTTGGAATGGTATTTCAAAAAGCATACACAATTTCCCCTGCAAAAAAGCATACATAATTAAGTAGATATACTATATGGATAAAATAATAATAATAATGTACGATCAATAGTGGAGATCGTGCATGCGTCACACGCGACGGCGGTCTTGGATAGCGTTGCGGTGATGACCCTATGTGGCGGAGTTGTCGTGCGGCTTCGCAAAGGGTGACGAGTCAGTGCCACGAGGGTGGTGGGTTCACCACCATGTGCTTTTATTTTCTCTGTCGTTTCTGTTCGCGGCTTTGGTTGTACAATTTGTTGTACGATTCTACCGCTTTCTTCTGTTTTTCTTTTATTTACATTTTCGATTATTCTTTGGTCACTTGACCACTATGTAAATATTCTACCTAGTAATCTAAACTACATATAAAAGCACAAACATTGGCAGGAACATTAAATCTCAGCCTTCTATTCCATTAGATCCAACGATCCAGCACTATCCAATGACATTGCACGTACGAAACGGTCCTGACAAAACAGAAAGACTCCGGAGCTTCCACGTACACATCTGCTACACGCAGACTCCGACTCAAAAACGAAGTCCGGATCCAAAATATGCTCCGAGTAGCTGGCGACACCGCGACCCCCCTACACTTGCTGACGCCTATCGTAAAGCTTGTCGCTGGCGTCACTGCGGCCCTCCTGCACTTGCTGACGCCTGTCGCAAAGCATGTCGCCGGCGCCGCTGCGGCCCTCTTGCACTTGCTGACACCTGTCGCAAAGCATGTCGTCGGCGTCGCCGTGACCCTCCTGCATTTGCTAACGCCTGTCGCAAAGCATGTCGCCGGCGTCGCCGCGGCCCTCCTGCAGTTGCTGACGTTTGTCGACGGCATCACCGTGACCCTCCTGCACTACCTGACGCCTGTCGCAAAGCCTGTCGCCGGCGTCGCCGCTGCCCTCCTGCACTTGCCGATGCCTGTCGCCGGCGTTGCCGCGACCCTCCTGCACTACCTGACGCCTGTCGCAAAGCCTGTCGCCGGCGTCGCCGCGACCCTCCTGCACTACCTGACGCCTGTCGCCGGCATCGCCGCGACACTCTTGCACTTGCTGTGGTAGCCAGTAAGTTTTGTCTGCCTATACAACAAAAACAGGTAAAAAGTATGAGGTATAGATTGTAAATCAGCTGTATATAAGCCCGCATAGTTCTTGATCTGCTCTTACCAGATGGCTCAACCATCAAATTGTTCAGCGTTTCACCGAGGAGAAAAACGCTCTCTGTTTCAAGACATAAAGAACACATCAACATCAGGTAAATTTATGGACTTACATAATCCACGCAATCTAGAATTCAACCGACTGTTACGATGCTAAATCAGGCCAGAACAGCAATGAAGTTGCAAAACCCACAAATGCTAGAGATACTTTGCAGGTAGATCAACCTACCAAAAGAATAGAGAGGTCAAGGATGGTATGGCCGAATGACTGAAGAGCAAAGAGCGGAGTACCTACTCAAACAATGCGAAGCCCGACACTTGAGCCACAAGGTACTACAAATGTCGGTATTTACCTTCCTGAGCCAGTATTCTCACATGGCCAGCTATATGTGGCATTGTCAAGGGAAGTGTCAAGAAAGACGACATGCACGGATTTTGGCCACGCCTAACAAGGATATTGATAAATCCGGGAGAAGCACCAAAAACATTGTCTACAGAGATGTTTTAGAGGGATGAGGCGGGACGCGGGTGCGTACAAAGTACTACTTTATCCTTAAATTGGCAGATCATGTATCGCTTTTTCTAATTCAGTTTTAGGGGTTATATATTCAGTACAAAATGCTCAATGTAAAAACCTGTTACTACTATTGAGCAGCTACAACTCAATCTCATTTTCTTCTGCTTACTGAAAATCAACTACTCTAACTTGTAACTGTATATAGTTTGAAATATCCGACTGGGCTTGGGCTTGTAGCAAGTAAAAGAGAGCAAAACATGCATCTATTGCCATGGATTGTTGTTTTCTCAAAGCATGATCTGCAGATGTCATGTCAAGTGCTTATATTACTTTTACAAATCATCTAAAGCAACACCTATTGTTTCTAGCGAACCAATCAACACGAATTAAGAAAGTAATAGCAGTTATGTAGTGACAATACCAAGTCATACACTAAAACTAAGCTGTAAACATCAAGAAATACGAGAGCAATTAAGAAACTTGTGTGTTCACTTAAATTAAAGTAATCATCAGTTTACAAAAAAAGTCCTGAGAAGCACAAACTTACCAGAAATTTTCAACAGAGACAGCTTGCATCAGGTTCATGGGTCAATAATGCTAATCTTAAGGATGAGGGAAATTAATTAATCAGAAAGGTGCAAACCTCCAGCAATCTAACTGAGCAGCAAGTTCGCCGTGGTTATCTGTTTTCGCAATAACTTGCAGGCATAATACTCATCTCTTCACATGCTCAGGGGTCTGGCCATCGTTGGAGATACCTGCCACAAAAAATCACCAAATGGTGAAATCAATGATAAGCACATCACAATCAGTTTCTTACAAATCACGAACTGGAAAATAGGAGACAGAATCTGGGCGTGCGTACCCTGATGCGCCTCCGGAGGCGCGAAGACATGCATGAGGTGGCACACCAGTACACCACCATCCTGTGCGGCGTCAGCTCCAGCAGAGCCTCGCCGCCCGCGGATCCCGCCTCCTCCGTCCTCTCGCTCCCGCGCCGCGGACACCCGCGAACATGTTCATGGCGCCGCCGCGGACGAAAAAGACATAGTCGCCAGAAATTGGAATAGTTTCGCCGGAGACGTCCCCACCATCCGCGCCTAGCGCTGGGTTGCCCCCGAGCATGCTGAGCTCGTGCGCCTCCGTGGAAACTTCGGCGGGCCGATTCGACGAGGACGGGTGGAGAAGAAAAGAGCCGTGCAGGTCCTCGCGCCGCCGGTGGGGCGAAGGGGAGCGGCCTGACCAAAGGAAATGAGAGGAGTTGCCAACGGTGAAGACATGAGAGGGAGAGAAGAGGGGCTGCAGGACCTCACAGGCGGTGGGGAACGACGCAGAGAGGGGCTACAGTCTACAGAGTAGACTCTTTTTTTAGATGACAGAGTGTATACTCTTGAGTGTGGGCTTGTCTGATATTTCTTCTTCTTTTTCTGATCTGGGGCATATTCGTTTTGGATGTGCATTGCACACTCCTTGGTTAACGAGCTAACGATGCAACACACACTCTATCTATGGTATAGTTAGCAATGATTGTAATGAAATGTTTCTTTCAAACAAAATAAACTTGTATATAAATTATAATTGTTCTTATTGAATAAATGTCAAATTTTGCACCATCAAAATTTTGTAATTATGCAGGTCATGTTGTGGTCAGTGGATGTTAAATTTAATGGAGTATTTTTCCTAAGATATTTTGGTTCAAGTATTTATATAAGTAACACAATAAACTTATGTGATCGTGACTCTTATAAATACATGTGTGTGGATTGTGTGTTCGAATTTCGCTCAAATCATTAGACATGAGACACATTTAAGTGGCTTGGTATAAAACCTGCTAAAGAATAATAAAATTCATGATATGTTTTTGTGAGAGAGTATGCCGCAAAGTAGAAGGTCTCGGCCCGAAAAGGCACACACTCGGGATCGGACATCCGGACCACGACACCCTCGGTGGCCTCCTCCAGCCACAGGTGAGGTGTGGAGGCGGTTCGGCTATCCACTCTAGGAGCCGCTGCGGATCCCTCCAAGTCGCGGGTAGTGGCCACTACCGCTGATCCGGTAGAGAAGATCATCCCCTCCGTCGGTGGGGAGGCAGAGAATAGGCTTTCGTCGCTGCAGCAGTGGAAAAGCAGGGGAAGGGCGGTTGTCGCAGGAGCAGACGAGAGGAATTGGGAGGGGGTCCTCGATTCAGCAGTGTGCATGCGGGAGGGGATTTGTCGGCGGCGGGAGACAGTGGAAGGGGGTCGATCGAGGCGTCAATCTGTGTGTAAGACACAAGCGAGCCACATGAGTGACTATGACGATAGAGATAAAGAGGGGCCAGAATTAGATAAGTGTTGTTTCATTGGGGTTTTTTTTTAATCACAGGTTGTGCAAATCGGGTGAGTTGGTAGGTTCTTTTGTATGGATTATGATCATACGTGATGATTCTGCAGGTTTTATAAAGCTATTAATATTTGTGGATAATTAATTATATCAAATATACAAATTTATCCAAATACACATGATTATATGTTAAAACGTGCGTTGCACGTGCATGTTTACTAGTGAAATCAAAAGCCAGCAATTGCTGGATCTTTTTTAAAAAACTAGTTATTCGGAAAGAAAGGTAGAACCATACAACCGGAAGCATAATGGGCCGACCCATACACGCGTTCGTGAGGGCAATCTGGGGGTAGGAATCGCCCGAGCGATAGCGAGCAGTTTCCGCCGGTCCAGCGTGCGCCGCAAGTCCCGCACTCCAGCCCATCTAATTTGTTCTGCTATCACCCAGGCGCTCTAGCCCAAGACGTTCATTTGCGTCCCAGTCGTCCCTGAATGCAAAGATTTTCTCTTCCACGAGGTGGAGCGATGGTACTTCTTCAGCTCGAAAGCGCACTCATGAAGCGGCGACAATGGAGCTGTCCGGCCTGGCACGATAGGTTTGGTTCGATACTAAACCTCACCTCTTGTTCTCCACCTTGGTGCGACTAGGAGTGGACATCGCTGATGTTGGAGACTTGGAGATGTCATCAAGAGAGAGCCAGCTCGTGGTCCATGATTCTTCAGACGGCAACCAAAACCGAAAGTATGATCAGTCTAGAGCGCGCGCGCCAGCCGGCAAGGTTTCCCGGTCAAGAACGGAATCCAGGAGGATAACAGGGGTCTTTGCTTCTTCAGCGGAGGGCACCAGCGCGACCCCATACGTAATACTTAGGTCAAATGCAACATTCCCCTACGCAACCCAACATTCCTACTGCATGATACTGTCGACCTCGTGCGTGTGATTAATTCGCAACTGCAGGTACTGTCGACCATTGTTTGTGTCGGTCAGGAAACGGGAGCAAGCAAACAAAACGGTTAATAGTACGGTAAAATGTACCTACAGTTTCAGTCCAAAACAATAGGTTAAATATAATGGTTCGGCATCGTTGCCAGCCAGCCAAAAAATCAAAGCAAACACAAAGTTACGCCAATGTTACATTGGCCTGCACAAAGAACTCGATCGATCTAGTTTCGTTAGCAACACTATATTAATTTGCTTACTGTCTATACTGCATTTCTTTCAGTTCGATACAGAGCCATACAGGTCAACATCTACGGGAAATAAGCGATGGTACATACATACCTGACGAAACAATAATATCTTCAAGTAAAAAGTAGCAGCAGCAGTCCGACCGTAGAGAACGGAATTGTTGACCCAACCAATGTTGACTGTATCAGCACCTTAGTGGAGTCCTTCATGTGGCACATTTCAGAACTACATACAGACACGTAGTCTCAAGCTATCAATCAGATACACACAAATTATAATTATTGGGTCTGTTAACAAATACAGGCGTTAATCCTGCAAAAGATTTCATCGATTATATGTGAGGACGGCCAACAACTTAGGCCATTTTTAAAAAAACAAGCCAAAAGATTTGCCATTTTTATTTAATATAAGAAGAAGTTTTTAGATGAACACCGGGCTAGCTAGCCTAGGTCAATGGACACAGGAAATATTGCATCACGGAGAAAAAGAAGAATTCTCCAGAAGTTTGACACGTTCAAATCAAAGAATAAGTAACCAGCTTGTTTATTCTCGGGGTACCTTATCCTATACATACAAACGAATTTTAGACTGTATATACCGGCACTTCCAAGCGAATAATGAATGTACAACATACTATACATTGGGACATTGACATACTTGGAGAAGGGCGACATGAAAGCCCTGTGAATCGCATACACTAATATGCATAATGCAGGGAGATTACAAGTGATGATGGTTTTGATGTTTAACTTCCGATTGAATGGTATACACACACTATACCTTGTGGACTGTTTACCGACACTTTCAAGGGAATAATGAATAGTACTACTACTATACCTTGTGACATTGACATATTTGGATTACAATATGAAAGGGGCATGGAGAAATGTAGCTCATTTTTTTATAAATTAGGAAATGATATTTAAAAGTCTCAAAAGTCCAAATAAAATATATAGATGTCATAATAATAATTAAATCCACTAGTGTGCAAAAAATCAACCCGAAAATTTGTGAGATTTCTTTTGTGTAGCTTAAAATATAACAAATTTGAGTTGAGATTTAACACGCTGGTGGAGTTTAACATTATTTGCAACTAAGATATTTGTTCTGTATTTTTGATACTTAGAAATTTCAATTTAGAATTTTTCCAAAAAAGGTCACCAAGGAGTCCGGGCTTCATTTTTTTTTTTGAAATGGAACACAACTATTCAATTAACTATGCACGGCAAAATCGCCGGACATGGCACTGGTTACAACATTGGGATAGTCCTCTACCCATACATTGTAGAATTCTAGTGGCTCAGCCACTCCTAGTGCCGCCAACTCATGGGCAGGCTTCATTTATGGTTTCCAGATATAAAAACCTTGCCAACCCTATATATGCATAACGCAGGAAGGTAGTAAGTTATGATAATTTGGATGTTTAACTTGCGACTGAACAATCAACGTAACCTAAAGGCTAAAGAGATTACACAGGTTGCAAACAAAAGGAGGAGTAGAAAAGTTGCTCCAGATTTGTACTGCTAATTCCATGTCCAATTAATGTTTGGCCAGTCATGGAAGCCCACCGGATTTTTGCTTGTCACCACTCACCAGCGGACTAGCTGCCGGAGCTGCTGGGGCGGCGATGGATAGAGCGTTGACGTTTGGCGACCAGGGTGTGTCCGGGTGGTGGCGGAGGCGCGATGGTGGGGCTGGGCCGGCGTCATGGTGAAAACCTAGCTCGATTTGAACCCCCTTTTGCCCTCAACGCTGCCTTTTTCAGCCGTTGTCGATGGAGGGTCGACCTTGTTCTATTGCTGCCCTCTAGGGTGGCCGGTCCTGAAGGGTGCCGGCTGGCAGCGTGGGGGCTGGTAGCTTGGTTTAATATTGGTGGTTTGGCCCTAGTGTTCCTCTCCTGTCAAGTCCTCCGATCTGTTGACGTCGGACGCCCTCAATCTAGCCGTCGACGAGTTCCGAATTCTCACTAGTGGAAAACAGGGCATCAGTCCCGGTTGGTTTCGGCCTTCAGTCCCGGTTGCGCAACCGGGACTAACCAACCGAGACTGGAGCCCAATCTTTAGTCCCGGTTGCTATACGAACCGGGACTAAAGAGAGACCACGTGGCAGGGGCTGGGTGCTCGTGGGCGTAGGACCTTTAGTCACGGTTCGTGTTACGAACCGGGACTAAAGAGTCCACACGTGGCAGCCTCTGCTGCTTCTTTATTTTTCTGGATTTCAATTGTTATTTAGGGGTTTAGGGTTTATTTGTACAGCATTACAACATAATATACAAGCCGATACATATATAATATATTTTGTCCGCCGAGCATATACATACAAGTATATAAGATCACGACTTGTTCACACACATATACATACAATTTGTTCACACACATAAGATCACGACTTATTCACACACATAAGATCACGACTTCTGTTTAATTACACAAATTGTCTAATCGAAACTGACATGAAATTCACCCATTGGGTTAATGACATGTTCAAGCAGAAATCCGGCTAATTCCTCTTGAATTCCTACTATGCGTTCAGTCGGTGAGAGCCGATTCCGCTTTGCTTCGAACTATGAAGAAGAAGATCAATATGAATATGAATCATCGTCATAACAAAATTGATGCCAATAAATGAATTTGTCAATATATTGTTTACTTACTGTTTGAAAATCAATTCCTTCAGTGACCTCGCACGAAAGTTCTCGCAAGCGTAGTATGCACATAGATTAGTCCCCGATGGCTGCCTCGCACACTTTACGAGAATAGATTTTAGTCAGTGACATATCAAGATTGATATACTTAATGGTATTTGAAACTAGAAGTAAAGGGATATGTTGACCTAGCTCGTACGACTTACCTCGATCGTACGGTATCTCAGCTCATTTTTCTATTCACCTTTTGCTATGCTTATAAACCGTTTCCAAACACTGTCGAGCAAACAAAATGAATAGATGAGTTATAGATGAACGAAAGAGACCGATATAATGCCGTAATGATTGAAATTTACCTATTCATCATATCAATGATGCTTTGGTATTCATTAAGTTTTTTATCCAACGAGTCAAAGATTTCAACCTTTCCATAGTCAGGTTCAATCTTTAGCAATATCCAGTGGTAACTGCGTGCAAGTTTAATTATATAAGTTAATAACTCATCAATTACACTTATAACATCGAGTAAGGAAAAGTAACTGTGTATAAGATAGTAACACTCACCTGCAGTTGTACGGGAACAGTATTCTAGCTCGGTATTCCTGCGTAAGTAGGAACTCTAGCAAGATATCCTCCGTCTCCTTGCGTTTGTTCTGTATCATCGCTCCGTTAACTCGATTTGGATCAATGAATCCAACTTGGAAGACATTCCTTTTCTTACATTCCATACTCTTCATTCTGCATAATAAACAGCGTAGTGAGGGATAATTACATGCAAAGAACGAGTTGAGCTAGAGACTTATAGAAATAATGAATCACTTACAGAACATAGGCACTGATGAAAGATTTGTCGAGCGCGTCTTGATTGAATAACTGAAAGAATTCATCAAACTCAATATGCACCAAGTCTTCACCTAAGAAATGACCCTCTGTGATTTTCATAAGGAGAAATTCTTGCGTGCCCTTTGCGGCTTGCAGGTACCACTTATGCAATTTTCGCATTTGTGTTGGTAGATTTATTTCAATCTCAGGTGGGACCAGACTCTTCCCCTTTTCATATTGCCGTGCTATAGGCGCCTTTGGGATATCTTCATGTATCAATTGAGAAAGAGTCAAACCAGCTTCAGCAGCAAAGGCGGCGGGATTGGGTTGAGCAACAGTCCCACCAGCATCACTAGCAAAGACCTTTAGCGGGGAGATCGATTTTTTGGTCTGTGCTCCAAGCTGGGCAACGTCTCTTTTCCCTCTTGCAGTTGCGCTTGTCTTATTAGCTTCTTTTTTTGCATCTACCTGCTTATCCAAACAACGCTTGTAGTCATCTGGCTTACGCAATTCGTATTGCGAAGGTTGGGTAAGCATATCAATGGCCCACTCCTTCTGTTCCAGAGTATATACCTGCTTTGGTGTAGGGGTCGGGCGTAGGGCTGTGAGCTTCCTTTTCACTTTGGCTCTGTCCTCCGCCTCAATTTCTTCAGCAGTCTTCTCGATAGGAGGAGGCGGCACCGCCTTAGCTTTCTTGGCCCGTTTCTTCGGAGAGACATTGCTAGTGGACATAGTAGCGGACTTGCCATAACTCTGGGACTTACGAGTGGGCTGAGGCGGCGGAGGCGGCTGACATTGAGATGGAGATCGATGTGGACTCGGGGTATGGTGGTAGTCGTCCCTGTCGTCGTCGGGAGGTGGTGAATTGCGAGGACTCGGAGGAGAGGGTGGCCGCCTTGGCGCCGAGCCTGGAAACACGATGTGTTTCTTATCCCAAAGAATTATACCACCCAATACTTCTCCCAGTGTTTCCTCCTCTTTAGGTCCAGCGACGTCAAGATTGAGGGACTCATACCCCCTTTCAATTGCATCCACCCCGACCTTAGCATAGCCAGCTCGAATCTCACGGCCATGCCAGGTTTGTCCAGGTCCAGATGGCAACACATAGCCAACCGCACCTTCATCGATATGTTCTTCATGGGAACATGCAGCTCATAGTCTATCTTCTTGGTGATATCATCCACGGGGTAGTGATCCATCGGTACCTCCGTGGAAGCCACGCTGCTTCTCCGCTGAGATCGGTTGCCTGATGCATGTTCTAGGTGTTGCTGATGCTGAGTTGCCCCTTGCGACTTTAATTCCTCCAGTGCCTTCTGCTGCAGTAAATACAACTCTCTCAGCTCGGCCTGTTGCCTTTCTATGCTCTCTATCCGTGAGGCCTCCTCCTGCGCCTTTCGCTTCTTCACTCTCTTTCGGCTTCTATAAGTCTGGCTCTCTTCGGCGAACCCAGACCTCCACGAAATGGCAGAATCCAGACCCCATGTTCGTCCTGTGTGTTCTTTGTTCCCGAGGGCCTTTGTCAGCTCGTCGTTCTCTCTGTCCGGCTTGAACGTCCCCTCTTGAACCTCGGCGATTGTCTTGACAAGTGCTCCCAGGGGTTCAGCAATTTGTTTCTTCTCTTCGACTAATTTCCCTGTTCTCTCATCATAGACAGCCCCATGGGCAAGTGCCCAATTTCTTGACCTTCTGGGCCATTGTTCTATTTCTGGTTCGATGCCTTTTTCTCGTAGGGCGGCCTCTTGCATATCCCACTTAGGCTCGGCCCTTTTGTAGCCACCTGGACCCAACTTATGGTGATATCTCTTTTTCGCGACATTTAACTGATTTTTCTTACTCCTTAGCTTACCCAGCTCCAACTTCTTGTACTCCACAAATGCGTCCCAGTGATCCCGCAGAAACTCATTGGGGCCAGTAAATTCTGGAGCTTGTCGATCGGCGTTGACATAGGCATTCCATAACCTCTTCTTGTGGTTATTGAACTGTGCAGCCATCTTCTTGAGAGCCCACTCCCTGACTTTCTCCTTCTGTTTCTCTGCTTCTTCCAGGGACTCGGTGACCGGCAGATTGAAATGTGGAATGAGGGAATCCCAAAGTCTGTCTTTCAAGACCTTGGTGACATAATTGACTGCTGCACCCTCTTCTGGCTCTGGCTGTGCTGGCTCTCCCTTTGCCGACTTGGGCTTATACCAATACTGAATGCTTATCGGCACCATGTCCCTGACAAGACATCCACATTGACTAGTGAACGCATTTGCGACACTCTTGTGTTCCAACGGTCCGCCTTCATTTGAGAGACGCCCAATCGTGTAATGCTGATTCGATGCCAGCCGTTTGGCCGGGCCTCGCTTCTTTCTAGAAGATTCAGAGGTCTAAAATAAGAAAACACTCATTAATATATATACCACATAATGCATCGTCATCTACTGATTCATGAATAGAGCTAGTCTTCATATATATATATATATACCTCGCCGGACCGTGTTATTAAGTCACGTCCAGTCCCTTGTGAGCCGTCCTCGCAATCATCATTTTCCGATTCATGCGGCTGCTCCTCCTCCATTCCGTCACCCGACTCGTTCAAAACTTCTGAGCCGTCTCCTTCTGCACGGGTGGTACCCTCTCCTTGTGCACGGGTGGTACCCTCTCCTATAATATTCAATATCTCTTCTTCACCTTCTCTTCCGGCGCCGAAATCCATAACATAGATCAACAACATTACTCCATATTTTTATTACTATTATTGCTAACAATATTACTAACAATATTTCTAACATTTCTATCTATTCACTTTCTAACTTTATATATCTAACATAAATAAAATCTAACATAAATAAAATCTAACATTTCTATTTCTAATAGCATTTCTATTTCTAATAAAATCTAACCTAAATAAAATCTAACATAAATAAAATCTATATAGCATTTCTATTACTATTCATTTTTAACATATCTATATATCTAACATAAATAGCATTTCTATTACTATGCATTTTTAACATATCTACATATCTAACATATATATATATTATCTAACCCTAAATTTGCATTTTACTAACTAGCATATTACTAATAGTAATAGCATTTCTATTACTATTCATTTTTATTACTATTACTAATAGTAATAGCATTTCTATTACTATTACTAATAGTAATTGCATTTTACTAACTAACATAAATAACATTTTACATGTTAAAAATGAATAGTAATAGCATTTATATTACTATTCATTTTTAACATTTAACATTTCTATTATCTAACCTAAATAGCATTTCTATTATCTAATCCTAAATTTGCATTTTACTAACTAGTATTGCTAACTAGCTAGTATTTTAACACTAAATTCTAACTACTAGCATATTAACTAACTAGCATTTCTATTATCTAACCCTAAATTCTAACTAATATATATTCTAAGTACTCTAATTCTAACACTAATTCTAACACAAATTCTAACTACTCTTAGTCTATTTAACACTAATTAACTACTCTAATTCTAACTAATATTTTCTAACTACTCTAATTCTAATTAACACTAATTAACTAATAATTCTAACATATGAATTTCTAACTATTTCTAACTATGAACTATTTCTAATTATTTCTATTTCGAACATTTCTAACTATTAACTATTTCTAACATTTCTAACTATTAACTATTTCTAACATTTCTAACTATTAACTATTTCTAATTATTTCTATTTCTAACATTTCTAACTATTAACTATTTCTAACCCTAACAAATAAATTTCTAACTATTTCTAATTATTTCCTAAATATTAACTATTTCTAACCCTAACAAATAAATTTCTAACTATTTCCTAACTATTTCTAATTATTTCTAATTAAACAAAAATTTAACAAAAAAAAAGTTAGAAAATATATATACCTGCAAGGGGTGGCCGGGCGGCGGCGTTGCAGGGGGTGGCCGGGCGGCATTGCAGGGGGTGGCCGGGCGGCGGCCGGCGCTGCAGGGGGTCGGGCGGCGGCGCTGCAGGGGGTCGGGCGGCGGGGCTGCAGGGGGTAGCGGCGGCGCTGCAGAGGCTCCGGCGGCGGCTCTGCTGCAGGGAGATCGGGCGGCGGCGCTCGGCGATTCGGCGGCGGCGCTCGAGAATTCGGGCGACCGCAACGTTGTACGATCGACTCCTCTCCGCGCGCTGGAAACTGCTAAGTGCTGGGGGAAGAAGAAGGGGCGGCGCGGCGCTATATATACCCCCCCTTTAGTCCCGGTTGGTGGCTTCAACCGGGACTAAAGGGGGGTCTTTAGTCTCGGTTGAAGCCACCAACCGGGACTAAAGGGTCTTTAGTCCCAGTTGGTGTCTCCAACCGGGACTAAAGACTTTTCGGCGGTTCGCGCCCGAGTCCCAGACCTTTAGTCCCGGTTGGTTAAACGAACCGGGACTATAGGTGTAATAAATGGGCGCCAATGCACAGATTTTTTCAGATTTCATTTGAAAATATGAATTTTGAATTTCAAATTGAATAACTTCTGCATATTTTAGAATTTGATAAAACTTTGAATATGAAAAGTGTTTGAAATTGATAACTAATTCAAAACTATTTTCTATTTTCAAAATCAATTATTCTAACTATTTAAACAATTAACTATTTTGCCATTTTCAATTAAAACAATATTGATTAAAATTCTTTTTGCATATTTTAGAATTTGATAAAACTTTGAATATGAAAAGTGTTTGAAATGGAATAACTAATTCAAAACTATTTTCTATTTTTAAAATCAATTATTCTAACTATTCAAACAATTAACTATTTTGCCATTTTCAATTAAAACAATATTGATTAAAATTCTTTTTGCATATTTTAGAATTTGATAAAACTTTGAATATGAAAAGTGTTTGAAATTGAATAACTAATTCAAAACTATTTTCTATTTTTAAAATCAATTATTCTAACTATTCAAACAATTAACTATTTTCCATTTTCAATTAAAACAATATTGATTAAAATTCTTTTTGCATATTTTAGAATTTGATAAAACTTTGAATATGAAAAGTGTTTGAAATGGAATAACTAATTCAAAACTATTTTCTATTTTTAAAATCAATTATTCTAACTATTCAAACAATTAACTATTTTGCCATTTTCAATTAAAACAATATTGATTAAAATTCTTTTTGCATATTTTAGAATTTGATAAAACTTTGAATATGAAAAGTGTTTGAAATTGAATAACTAATTCAAAACTATTTTCTATTTTCAAAATCAATTATTCTAACTATTCAAAACTATTGATTAAAATTCTTTTTGCATATTTTAGAATCTGACAAAACTTGGAATATAAAAAGTGTTCGAATTTGAATAACTAACCCAAAATCATACATTTACATCAAAGGTTTAATACATTATTACACATCACCAACATCCCCATCTAGTGTTGGGGTTTCCTTCTGCACCGTAACCATGGAGTATCTTCTTTGTTTAAGAGGAGGGTTGGGTCAGTGTTCACTCTGAAGGGCAGAATTTCATCAAACTTGTTATAATCTTCTGACATATCTGTCTTGTCCTCCACTCCCACGATGATTCTTTTCCCAGAGAGAACAATGTGTCGCTTTGGCTCATCGTGTGATGTATTCGTTTTCTTATCTTTTCTCTTTCTCGGTTTTGTAGACATGTCCTTCACATAGAAAACCTGAGCGACATCGTTGGCTAGGACGAATGGTTTGTCCATGTACGCAAGATTGTTGAGATCCACTGTTGTCATGCCGTACTTTTGGTCTACAACTACCCCGCCTCCTGTCAGCTTGACCCATTTGCACCGAAACAAAGAGACCTTAAAAGACGGTCCATAGTCAAGTTCCCATATCTCCTCTATGTAACCATAATATGTGTCCTTTGTCCCATTGTCGTGTAATGCATCAAAGCGGACACCACTGTTTTGATTAGTGCTCTTTTTATCTTGGGCGACCGTGTAAAATGTATTCCCATTTATCTCGTAACCCTGGAAAGTCAATATAGTTGAAGATGGTTTCTTGGCCAACATGGACAGCTCATATCCAACAGTGGCGTCATTTATGAGAAGTGTTTGCAACCAACCACCAAAAGTCGCCATGTGCAACTTTGTAATCCAGGAGTTGGACTGCCCAGGGTTTTCCGAGCGTACAATATTCTTGTGTCGCTCCATATACGGCTCCACCAACGTGGAATTTCGTAAAACTGTGTAGTGTGCTTCACTCAAAGAATCTACGTCCATACAGTATGCTGATTTCATTCCTAGCGTGCCTTTTCCACTCAGTCTCCCCTCATGCCGCGATTGAGGAAGACCAATCGGGTTCAGGTTAGGAACAAAGTCAACACAAAACTCAATGACCTCCTCTGTTAGATAGCCCTTGGAGATGCTTCCTTCTGGCCTAGCACGGTTATGCACGTATTTCTTTAAGACTCCCATGAACCTCTCAAAGGGGAACATATTGTGCAGAAATACTGGACCGAGAATGCTAATCTCTTTGACTAGGTGAACTAAGAGATGCGTCATAATATTGAAGAAGGACGGTGGGAACACCAACTCGAAGCTGACAAGACATTGGGCCACATCATTCTGTAACCGTTGTAGATCTTCTGGATTGATTACCTTCTGCGAAATTGCATTGAGGAATGCACATAGCTTCACAATCGGTACTCGAACATTCTCCGGTAGAATCCCCCTCAGTGCAACCGGAAGCAATTGCGTCATAAGCACGTGGCAGTCATGAGACTTTAGGTTTTGGAATTTTTTCTCTGCCATATTTATTATTCCCTTTATATTTGACGAGAATCCAGATGGGACCTTGATACTGCTCAGGCATTCAAAAAAGATTTCCTTCTCTTCTTTGGTAAGAGCGTAGCTCGCAGGACCCTTAGAATCCTCCGGATGCATGCCGTCTCTTCTTTTCATACGGTGCTGGTCCTCACGTGCTTCTGGTGTATCTTTTTTCTTCCCATACAAGCCCAAGAATCCTAGTAGGTTCACGCAAACATTCTTCGTCACGTGCATCACGTCGATTGCAGAGCGGACCTCTAGGAATTTCCAATACTCAAGCTCCCAAAATATAGATTTCTTCTTCCACATGGGTGCATGTCCGCTAGCGTCATTCGGAACAGACAGTCTGCCAGGACCCTTTCCAAAGATTACTTCTAAATCTTTGACCATATCAAATATATCATCACCAGTATGGCGTTTAGGCTTGCCCCGGACTTCTGCCTCGCCCTTGAAATGCTTGCCTTTTTTCTTCAATTGATGTTTGGGCGAAAGAAATCGACGATGCCCGAGATACACCACCTTCTTACTTTTATCCAAATATATACTATCGATCTCACCTAAACAGTGCGTGCATGCATTGTATCCCTTGTTTGTCTGTCCTGAAAGGTTACTAAGAGCAGGCCAATCATTGATGGTCACGAACAGCAACGCTCGTAGATCAAATTCCTCTTGTTTGTACTCATCCCACACACGAACACCTTCAGTCTGCCACAGCTGTAAAAGTTCATCAACTAATGGACTTAGATACACATCAATGTCATTACCGGGTTGCTTCGGGCCTTGGATAAGCACTGGCATCATAATAAACTTTCGCTTCATGCACAACCAAGGAGGAAGGTTATAGATACATAGAGTCACGGGCCAGGTGCTATGACTGCAGCTCTGCTCCCCAAAAGGATTCATGCCATCTGTACTTAGACCAAACCTCAGGTTCCGTGCATCTTCCGTAAACTCCGAGAAATCGCTATCGATTTTTCTCCACTGCGACCCATCAGCGGGGTGTCTCAACATCTCGTCACTCTTACGGTCTTCTTTGTGCTACCTCAATAACTTGGCATGCTCTTTGTTTCTGAACAAACGTTTCAACTGTGGTATTATAGGTGCATACCACATCACCTTGGCAGGAACCCTCTTCCTGGGGCGCTCGCCCTCAACATCACCAGGGTCATCTCGCCTGATCTTATACCGAAATGCACTGCACACCGGGCATGCATTCAAATTCTCATACTCACCGCGGTAGAGAATACAGTCATTAATGCATGCATGTATCTTCTGCACCTCCAATCCTAGAGGGCAGACAATCTTCTTTGCTTCATACGTACTGGCGGGCAATTTGTTATCCTTTGGAAGCATCTTCTTCATAATTTTCAGCAACTTTTCAAATCCCTTGTCAGATAAACCACTCTCTGCTTTCCATTGCAGCAATTCCAGTGTACTTCCTAGCTTTTTCTGGCCGTCTTCGCAATTTGGGTACAAATCCTTTTTGTGATCATCTAACATGCGTTCCACCTTCTCCCTCTCCTTTTCACTTTCACAGTCAATCTGTGCATCAACAATGACCTGACCAAGATCATCAGCGGGCACATCTGATGCCCGTTCTTCACCTTCTTCTTCTTCTTCATTATCTTCCATTGCGGTATCGGTGGTTTCAGGGAACTCAGGATAGTTGTCATCATTCTCTTCTTCATCGTTGTCTTCCATCATAACCCCTCTCTCCCCATGCTTGGTCCAACAATTATAGCCGGACATGAAACCGAACCGGAACAGGTGGATGTGAAGGGTCTTTGTGGAGGGGTAATCCTTCTCATTTCGACAACCACCGCATGGACAACACATAAAACCATTCCGCTTGGTTGCCTCAGCCACCTTGAGAAAAGAATGCACGCCTTTAATGAAATCTCCAGAGCGTCGATCGGCGTACATCCATGCTCGGCTCATCTGCATTATATAAGTACATATCAAACGCAAATCAAATATACAATTTCTATTTCTTTCTCTAATTTTAGTTTGATAAGTAAGAATAAGTTAACAAAACTTTAGTCCCGGCTGGTTGGTACAACCGGGACTAAAGGTGGTTTTTGTATCATCTAACAAAACCGTCGGTGGGATAAGGACGTGTGGGTAACCTTTAGTCCCGGCTGGTGGGTGCAACCGAGACTAAAGCTATTGGCAGGATAAGTATGCATGGGTTGATGCACTGCTCGATGAGATAAAGCATGTAGCGCACGACGCCCCTGTCGGAGGAACAAGACAAAAGTAGAAGCGGCGCCGTGCCTATAAAAGGAGCATCGATACGCCATGGCAAGCACAGCTCGAAGGCAGGAAGAGTTTCATCCCCATGGATGGAGGAAAGGGTTGTGAAATCTCCCGTGGTAGAGCTTCTCGAAGATGTCGTTGGTGCTCACGCCCTACGGCATCTTCGGAAGCTCTGCCTCAGAAAAATTTCCCTGCAAGCCCGTGAAAGACTCCATCTCCTCTAACAGTGTTGCGTAAAGGGTTGGGAAATCTCCTGTGGCGGAGCTTCTCGAAGATGTCGTTGGTGCTCACGCCCTACGGCATCTTCGGAAGCTCCGCCTCGGAAAAATTTCCCTGCAAGCCCGTGAAAGACTTCATCTCCTCTAACAGTGTTGCGTAAAGGGTTGGGAAATCTCCCGTGGCGGAGCTTCTCGAAGATGTCGTTGGTGCTCACGCCCTACGGCATCTTCGGAAGCTCCGCCTCGGAAAAATTTCTCTGCAAGCCCGTGAAAGACTCCATCTCCTCTAACAGTGTTGCGTAAAGGGTTGGGAAATCTCCCGTGGCAGAGCTTCTCGAAGATGTCGTCGGTGCTCACGCCCTACGGCATCTTCGGAAGCTCCGCCCTACGACATCTATCTCTATTTCTATCGCTATTTCTATTTTTCTATTTCTATCTCTATCTCTATTTCTATTTCTATGTTAGCTATGTCTACTTCTATTTTTATTTTTAATTCTATCTATATCTCTATCTCTACCTCTATTTTTACCTCTATCTTCACCTACTTGTACACATAATCAAATGAACATCTAAATAATTGCTCCCATAAAAAAATCACAAATCTCTCTACTTTTAGAGCATTAAATGAGCTAAATTACCAATGAAACACAAAGCACAAAGTTCCTCACCTTTTAGTCCACTTAGATTCAAGTGGGGACATCAATTTGTGATAAAAAATGGTGGTCAAAGAGGATGAACTCGAGCTAGGTTTGTTGCATGAAGAACACTTGAGAGTGGAGAGGGGGAGTGGCTGGCTCGGGGAGGAAGAATGAGCTGTTTTATATAGGGAAGTCATTAGTCCCGGTTGGTTATTACCAACCGGGACTAAAGGGTTGGTCTTTAGTCCCGGTTGGTATTACCAGCCGGGACTAATGAGTCTGGCAACGGTTGGATTCTATCCCTGACGAGGGTTAACTCGACAAATGTCCTAGATGAAGGACTTAGGATCGGAGAGATAGGGCGTCAGATGAACTCGAAGGTAAAGTTAGTCGAAAATAGGTGTGTGTCGAAAGTAAACTTGGGTGTTCAACCTGGCTTGCTTTCAATCTGCCCTACACCGTCCCCTCCTGGCCCCTATATATAGGTGGCCAAGTCTCGAGGATCGGGTAGGGTCCGATATAGATTACAATATCGACATACGGTAGGAACTCGTATTCGACTATCATTACAATTGGGCCTAGCTTAACGGGCCTCAGGGGTACTCAACTAACGGGCTCTATTAACTATACCCTTGTCAGTAGCCCCTGAGATTCTACCAGAATTGTAGATTCGGGGTGAATCTCTAATCTTCAAATCTTCGACTTGATCAATTCTTCGATTTCTTCTTATCCTCAAATCCTCGACTTGGTCTTTCGACTTATATTTATAATAATTTATTCGCAAGGGGTCTTGATGAACAAGCCTGACAACTCTGACGGATCAAGAGGTCAGTTAACTGCCGGAACAGATACTTGTCACCTACTTCAAATTCAATCCCCTTGGATTTGAATTCGGGATACCGGTCAAACCCATTCTTCTGCCGCATTTAGGACTTACAAAGAATGAATCCCAGTGGTTCTCAGGGTACCCAGTGCGTCCACCAGGATTTTCTTCGCGTCGTAGACACGGATACATACCAGCAGAGCGCATCCATGTGCGTATACCAGGCCACACAGGACGGATCCCGGGGTCTTACCTTCGTGACAAGTCATGACATTCGAGTTGTGTTGCGATAACGCAACTCGAGAATCTCATGTCGCAGTCAAATCTTGACTGAAAATATTCGGGTTTCTTCTACCATAAAACTCGCTCCCGATGGGAGTAACACTCCTGCACTTCTCGAATTATAATGCTTTGACAAGAAATATCGTCGGGTGCGCGCTCAGCGCTCCCGATGGGAGTAGCCCCCGAGGCTATAGTCGAAAAAGGCTTTTTTCGAGTATAGGCTCAAAAAATGTAGTGTAATTCATCATACTTCAACTCGAGATACTTTAACTTCAATATACTTCATCTTCGAGATACTCTAAGAACACCTTGTCGTCGAATATGCTTCCACAACTCCATTAAAGATTTCCAATCACCATCTTTTAAGAGTAGTAGCCCCCAAGGCTATAATCAAAAAATTCTTCACACATAATCTTCTCTAAGAATTTTGCATTTGTCGGTGCCATTTCCTGTTTGATAATATATCCTTTATGACATAAATGAATACGTCACTTCTATATCATTGTGAACCGTTGCATGGGCAGTACTGTAAATTTCTCAATTTTTTGACCGTTAGTGGGCTGCCGTTTCCGCTCTTTGCGCCACGTCTCGGCCCACGATCCTTCTCCCAGAAGATATATAAGGGGATCTTGGGGAATTTTACTGTTTACCAGCTCTTTCTCTCCACCGCCTCCATTGCTGCTCTCCTCTGTCTCCTCCTCTCGTGGATAGCCCCCGAGCGCACTTTGTACTGGATGCGCGTGAAACACCTGGCTATTAAGAGCACCATGGCCTAGTCTTCTGCCACCAACTGGGTTCGCTCCACCATCACAAAGAAGGAGGTGGAGAAGGCTACGGCGGACGGCCTCATCACCGCCGAAGATTCCATCAAATTCCCCAGTACTGAACGGATCCCGAAGCCCCCGAGCGGTTATCGGGTAATGTTCCTTGCTTTCCTCCTCCGCGGTTTCTCTCTTCCTGCCCACGAGTTTCTCCGTGGGCTTCTATTTGTTTACGGTGTGCAGCTCCACCAGCTCACACCGAATTCTCTTCTGCACATCGCCTGTTTTGTGACTCTCTGCGAGTCCTTCTTGGGTATTGAACCCCACTTCCTTCTGTGGAGGTCAATCTTTCGACTCCGCCCCAACGTTTCTTTGGCTAGGAAACCCGAACTGGGCGGAGCCGTCGTTTCTGTGCGCCCTGAAGCGCAATACTTTGAATTTTCCATGGCCGCGTCTGTCCAGGGATGGAGGACAAAGTGGTTCTATATCAAGGACCGCAAATCCTCTCCTGAAGATGAATTCGGCCTGCCTCCTTTTGATGCTTCCCAGGAGGTTAAGAAATTGGCATCATGGGATACACTCCCCTCAGATGCAGAAGCACAAGAAATTCTTCCTCTTCTTTCCCGCATCAAGGCTTTGAAAGGAGGTCAAGGAGGTGCTCTGTCGGGTATGCAACTCATGACGTTTTTCATTCAACGTCGAGTTTAACCCCTACAACACCGCCTTACCAGACTTTGGAATTACTCCGGCTTGGAAGATCCTACTCGCATATCTGAAGATCTGATATCGAAGGAAGAGGTCGACAAGCGAGTCAGGAATCTTACCAAGCTCACCAAGGAACACGCAGTTGCGGATTTAACCGCTGACTTTTTCGACTCCGTGCACCCTCTGCCTGAGGTATGTATCTTTGTGTTTACTTATTGTCGAACTTTGCTTGGTTCGATTTGTGTTTATTCTGTGCCATTGCACTCTGCTAATTTATTCATATGCAGGGTCATCAATTCCTTGTTTCTCGTCCTCCTCTTCCAGAGGCAGGGCCCCTACCAGCTGATCTTGCCTCTACTACATCTGAAGCCCCCGAGGCTGACGAAAGTCAGGATGGAGATGATGTCAAAGAATCAGAAGAGGAAACTAGCTCGTCGACATCGCCTCCTCCTGTACTAGCTGAAGATGTTGGTGTCGACAAGAAAAGGAAGCGTGTCGACGAAATTGCTTCATCGAGTTCTGCAGCGGCTGGTAAAGCCCCCGTTCTTGCAGAAGATATGGAGTACTTCGACATGCTTGCATCGCAAGTATTGTAGTCGAGTTCTTCAATTGCATTGTTCTTGCCTTGTTGTCATAACTTATATTTTTCATGCAGTGATGATGAAGAACCACCAACATATGCGACAGCTGCTCCACCACCTTCTCCTGTGGCGATTGATGAGCCTATCGAACTAGATGTTGCACCGAGGGCTACCAGGTCCGGTGTGAAGAAGGTTCCTCAAGCCCGATACCCTAAACGCTCAAAGAGGGCCAAAGAAGTCGAAGTTTCTCTGGAAGCCCATGCACCTACGGTTTCCTCTGATGACGTGAGCAATTATTATTTACTTTCTTTCCTTTCATGCACTTCTACTCTTACACACTTCTTTTCTCAGGCTTTAGTGAAGAGATTTATTGCCTTGGGCACGGAGTGTGCAGGGTACCTAAAGGTTGCGAAAGCTTCCGAAGGTACAATCTTGATGTCCAGTCATTACTTTTCTTCCGTGCTTTTTCTTTTCCCACTTATCTGACTCCCTTTCGTCTTCTTTTGTAGCTGCCTTAGCAACAACCAATGCTCGAATCGCGTCGCTGGAAGCGGAGCTCAATGCTTCACGAAAAGCTTATGATGTGGCGGCCACTGCAAAAGCGGATGCTGAAAAGTCGCAGAAGGCTGCGCTTGGCAAGGCGAAGAAAGCTGAAAAAGCTTTAGCTGAAGCCAACAAGGAGCATGCTCAACGAGAGCAAGCCGTGGCGGAGCGTATTCACACCATGTCTACTGCCGCTGAAAGTAAGTGCTTCGCCTTGTCTTCTGTTTTCGTCTTCTGTTGCACTGGTGTATTTGTTGACACTTGTCTCTTCTTTTCTTTTCTATTGCTCAAAATTCACCGGGGTATCTCCGTCGTCCTTGCAAACGGACGATGATCCTCTTATGGATGCAGTTAACCTACTCGAAGAAAACTGGATATCTATCCAGGAGACTTTTGAGTTGGTTAGCCGCGTTTTATCACGGCTGTTTGCCGGCTTGTGGCCGAAGAAAAGGGCGACAATTCCGAAGGATAACTTGACTGATCTTGCCAAGTCCTTCGATACCACTGAAGACCCCACTCTCCAACTGAAAGGTCTTTCCATTAAGCGCGGCGCCGAAGGTGCTATTGCACTTTCCCTTGCTCATGGGACGAATTTCGACTGGGGGTGGGTTAGCTCCCCTCATGGCCACACCCGTGACGAGATGAAGGCTTTTTTCGAGAAGGCGAAGAAGTTGGCACCTGCATTGTTGACAACTATTTCTCCTTCGGCGGCCTCTGCGGTGCCTGCTGCACCAGCTTCAACGGTGGAAAATCCAGCACCACCATCGACTTCTGGCGAAGAAGCTGCCGTGCCCTCCTCTGCCACGGAACACAATGCTGAGGTGGCGTAGACTTAGCTTTCTTTGTAGCTTGTAGCTTTCTCCTTTTGGATGCACAAACTTTTAGTTGGGTGCAACCCGAGAACCTTAGTCATAGGGTGTTGTACTTATGTAAATATATTTCTGGCGTATGAAGTATTATGTTGTCTCTCTGAAATGCTTCTCCTTTCTTTCCCCTTTGGCTTGCAGTCGATGCGCGCCAATGATCCTTTGACTCACGGTCCTGCTCCTCCTTCTACCCGTGTGTTCGGTTCTCAGATTTCATCGACTCCTAGTCGATGTAATCAGTGCGCAGAATATTCGGCAAGGATTTCTGACCTTGAGGTTCGCTTGACTTCAGCCAAACGCCAAGCTCAGATGGCGTTTGATAAGGCTAGCAAAACTTCTGCTCTGACGAAGCAGGTGTCGATTCTTAGTGATAAAGTGTCCAGCTTGATGGCAAGGATTTTGCATCACGAAGAATGCAACTCTTTCATTCTTGGTATCGTCGAATCTGCCTGTGAAATGTTGCGATGTAAGCTTCCTCTCGACTTATTTTCTTCTCTTTGTACTGTTACTTTTGTGATATCCTTTGCCCTTATAGGCACTTGCTTGGACTTCGCTGCTGAAGATCGTCGGGTTACCGAACGAAGTGCAGCTCTGGAGAGGATGTCCGCAGGTGTTGAAAATTTATGGTCTGATCCTCGACGCCGAAGCGCTATTGTATTGCTTCAAGACCGTGCCCAGCATATTGGCGAAGCAGTGGATGGCTGTAGGAGAGCTCTCGTAACTATGCACTCGGTGATGCTTCCTCGCAATCCTCTGCCTGCTACTTTTCCATTGCTCCTTGACGTTTTTAGATCCAGCCAGCGAATCCATCGGTTGATAGAACTGAACCTAGTGGCAGGTGCCAACTTTGCTCTTGGGTGGATACGCAAGTGGCATCCACGACTCAATTACAGTTCTATGTCGCTGAGCTATCCTCCTGGTGGGGCAAGCCTTCGAGTACATTTAGAGAGTACCTTGCAGCCTGCCCGACGAATTATAGCCAGGTTGTTGCAAGAAGACTCCGCGTTTTTCCGCGAGTTTCACTACTTGGACCCTTTAGGTGTAGATGATTCTGACAACCCGATGTTGTAATATACTTTTGTGTGTGTGTAACGCGAGAGTATGTTATTTCGTAACGAAAATTTGTTCTCAGGGCGTTATTGTATGACTCATGCGTTTGCCGCATTTTTCCTTTGAAAGACTCGTAAACTCGAATATGAGGAACGTTTCGTCTTTATTATACTTTGTAATGTAAGATACATGGGGTGACCCAAGAGATCCGGCCTGTGACCTGTGTTCTGGATCTAGAGGGCATTGCCCCTGGTATAACTCGTGGCTTTTACAGCCTTTATTGTTCTACTCTATTGTCTTATGATGCTTATGTCGTCGTGGCTTTCCCTTTTTCCTCTGCGCCTGTTTCTTCTCCTGATGCTCCTACTCGTGGTTTCTTCGTTTCGGGCTCCGCGACGCATCCTTCGAGTAGCTTGACGCCTTCTGTAGTCGCGCTTTTTGCCTTTTCTGCATGGTTGGCTATTACGCCAAAATTTTGCACCATCTTGTGGAATTCCCTGTCGCAGAGATCTGAAACTTCAAAACTTCCTTTCACCGTAATTATTCCTCTTGGTCCTGGCATTTTAAGTACCAAATATGTATAGTGAGGCACTGCCATGAATCGCGAAAACGCGGGTCGTCCGAGGATCGCGTGATATTGCGATGGCTAGTCCATGACTTCGAAGTCTAGCTTTTCTCTTCTATAATTTTGTCGGTTGCCGAAGCAAACATTGAGTGCTATTCGACCCAGCGGGTAATTGGCACTTCCTGGTACGATTCCATGGAAGGAACAATCTGTTGGCTTCAGGAACTCTAGTGATATATGCATTGCTCGGAGTGTTTTCGCGTATATCAAGTTAATTCCACTCCCTGCATCCATGAATATTCTGTCGACATCATACGCGCCGATTTGAGCTTTGAGTACCAAAGGCGCGTTTCCCGGCCGAGGTACTGTTATAGGGTGATCTTCTCTGTTGAACTCTATTGGTTGCTCTGACCAGTGCAGATACTCCGTTGCAGCTGGAGGTGATATGACTGCTAAGTTGACTTGTCGAGTTATGCTCTTCTCTTCTTTGTTTGACTTGGGTACAGGTTGTATCATTGATATGATGTGTCCTTTTGATGGTACATACCCTTCGTCGTCGTCCTGTCCCTGGTTTTGCTGGTCTTGTCCTTGAGGCGCTCCATTGTTTCCTTGCTGCTTTGTCGGAGGATTGTTGCTTCCTTCGAATCTTTGTCGCCTTGCTTCGGTTTGCTTGTTTATTGCTGCTTCTTGCAGTTTTAAGAATGTTGTGCAGTGTTTCATTGCGTGCCTTGATACTCGTTTCCCGTTGACGAACGCTGAGTGTATATGACAAGGCCCGTTGAGCATATCTTCTGGTGATGGGTTGTACTCTCTGGATTCCCTTATAGGGAACTTCTTATAGTCCTCCTTTCCGTAGCTTCTATATCCCGAGCTTCTGCGATCATTTCCTTGATAGCTGTTGTATTTATATCCTGCGGCGACTTGGCTATGCGAGCCGTAGGTGTCGTAGTTTCGGGATCGTCTCCTTTGACTTCCATATCTGTTTCTTTTGTCGTCCTCTGGAGATCGCGTCCACTTGTTGTTGCACGCATCTTCTCCATCTGCAAACCTGTTTGCTGTGTCCATGAGGTCTGACACTGTTTTCGGCTTGATTCTACCCATCTCTTCGACTAGGTCTCTTCGCCTTAATCCGATGATGAACGCGTCTATTGCTCTTTCGTCTGAAACTTCGACTGCTGAGTTTTTGATGAGGCTCCATCTTTGGATGTATGCCCGTAGTGTTTCGTCGCGTTGCTGTACGCACGCTTTGACTACTTCTATTAATGCTGGTCATTTGTATGTCGACCTGAAGTTGCTTGTAAATTGCTTTGTGAGGTCTTCCCAGCTTCCAACAGATTCTTTCTCTAGTTTGCTCAACCATGACCTTGCTGCACCGGTGAGGTGTAGTTGCAAACTTTGCATTGCTGTTTCCTTGGTTCCTCCTAATATTTGAACTGCTTGCAAGTAATCTGCAAGCCATGATTGTGGTTCCTGTGATCCATCGTATTTTTGCTGATCATGAGGTAGCTTGAATCCCTTGGGAACTGGAGTGGTGCGAACTCTGCGGGTAAAGCATGATGCCCCCATCTCTTTTTCGTTGTCTTCATAGTCGCGCTTTTCATTTGGGGATCGTGATCTTCGGGTTCCACCGTGCTGCTTTGGTGATGGCGATCGAGATCGGTGTTTGCTGCTTCTGCGCCGAGGACTATTGTGACGGCGAGGTGACCTTGCTTTGTGCACTTCCTTGTGGTGATATGCTTCTTCTCCTTTTGCTGATAACTTGTGGCCCACCATGTTGAGTCCGTTCAGTGCTGCTCTATGCATATGTTCTCTAGGATCTCCTGGACTTGGTCGAGTTGTAAGTAGATATGCTTGTGCTGCCACTAGTGCTGCTTCAGGAGTTTTTGGTAGGATGTTTCCCTGCTCGTCGACCGATAGGAAGGACGAGTCGAGGTTTTTGGAAATACTTTGCCTGTCAGAATACTCGAGGTTATCGTACCTTGAACCGTGTCGACGATTTTTCCTTGCGTTGCTGTATGATGCATTGCTCCGTGCTTTTCGAGCAGCCTCGCTAGCTGCAATGGCTGAATCTTTTCTTCTTTGTATCTCTGTTTTCTCCTTTGCTAATTGCTTGGCCCGCTGCCTTAGGGCGTAGTGATACCCCAAAAGCATGTCTTTGCTAGAATTTGATGGTATTGGCGTGCCGTGTTCTACGGCTTCTCTTATTATCCTCCATTCGTCGACTGATAGTCGATTTTTTTCCCTGGTTGCGAGGGATTCTGGTGTTTGCCCTTCTGCTAGGTGATTTGCTCCTCTGTCGATATTTGCTGGGTTTAGTACTGGATTGTCGTTTTCGTCGAACTCTTCTGAGTTATCTCCTATAATGGCGAGCACCTGGCATTGTTTGCCGATGTTACCCTCGAAGCTTGAGAAGATCGAGTTACTATCCTCAGAAAGCTCTAATCCTGTCTTCCATGTGTCTGTTGATTTGTCCGCAATATCGTTGAGGCAAAACGTGAGATCTTCGAGTTGGACTCCTACGTGAAAATTTTCCTTTTCTTCGTTGTCCTCTGCGTTCTTTTCTTTTTGCACTTCCTCTGGGCTGACCGGCGAGTTTACCTCGCCGGAAGAGCCTTCAGAATATTCCATCATTGCTGTTGTTTCGGGCTCACTTGCCGACGGATCTTGTTTCGTCGGATCTGAAAGGCGAGATGAACCCGACGGTCCGATGAGGATGTTTAAGCTTCTGATTGTCAACTCCATCTCTTGATTTTCGTCGACTTCTGTACTGCTGTTGGTTAAAAGCGAAAAAGCCGTCGAATTCATGATTCCAACGCCCAAGATCCCCACGGTCGGCGCCAATTGACGAGGGTTAACTCGACAAATGTCCTAGATGAAGGACTTAGGATCAGAGAGATAGGGCGTCAGATGAACTCGAAGGTAAAGTTAGTCGAAAATAGGTGTGTGTCGAAAGTAAACTTGGGTGTTCAACCTGGCTTGCTTTCAATCTGCCCTACACCATCCCCTCCTGGCCCCTATATATAGGTGGCCAAGTCTCGAGGATCGGGTAGGGTCCGATATAGATTACAATATCGACATACGGTAGGAACTCGTATTCGACTATCATTACAATTGGGCCTAGCTTAACGGGCCTCAGGGGTACTCAACTAACGGGCTCTATTAACTATACCCTTGTCAATCCCAGAGACTTTAGTCCCGGTTCGTAATACGAACCGGTACTAAAGGTTAAAAACGAACCGGGACTAATGGTTTCTGGGATCCTGCGGCCGAAAAATTAGTGGGGCCCAGGGCATCAGTCCCGGTTCATATTGCAACCGGGACTATTGCCCTAGAATATTAGGCTGTTTTTCCACTAGTGTCTCTATCGATGGTCTTAAAGGATTGCCATAGTGCTCCCAAACCTAGGTGTTGGAGGGTGTCCGGTGAGGCACGTCCACAAACTGCCCATGTGGCTTCAAGGGACGCGTGTTGTGAAGCTCCACTTCTAGCTGACAGCATGGCACATGTCAAAATTACAAATTTCATGGTATTGACAGTGACGGGGAATGTCAAGACGGGCTATGATTGGAAGACTAGAAGGTAACGATGGAGGAGAGATCATGCATGCAACGAAGACTTTGCTTCATGGGCTACTATGCAGGCTTGTCTGCAGAACTTTTCCTACCTGAACCACACATGGTGCCTCTAGCTAGCATGGTGATCGGTACTCTGCAGCAGTCTTGGTAAGTGGGGTGCAGTACTGTAGATATTGCTTGGGTGGTGCTCCTTGAGTATCGAGTCAAGACTTCTAGGGTGAGAATCCAAGGTCTGCCCTAGACTGGTTGTATCTGGCAATGATCTTCTTGAAGGTATTATTTTGGAACTCGAACTCTCTCTGGGGTGATAACCTAAGATCTTCAATTGGGTGACGATAACGCTTCTGCATTGTTTCCTTGTTGAGGCTTATGGAGAAGATTGTTTGAAGTTCGGGTGCTGTCATTGGTGGTGGTTAGAGTGTTACTGCAGGGAGTGGTTAGTCACCGTGGCAGGGTTTTGTTTTTCTTCTTTATTTGGGTGTGTACATCCTAGATGTCTTTGGTCAACTTGTTGGTGCAGAGACTGGGAATAATTGGTATCGTTATGGTATTAATATGTTGAATTTATCAAAAGATAATGTGTTGGTGAAGCATCACAAATAATCCACCAATTTTGTTTTCCAATCGTGTCTTGATTTTCTCCCAGGTTTAGGACAGATTTAGAACTTTAGGTCTCATTTATTATTTTGGTCTGGTTGTCCTCTGGTTTTTATGATTTCTCCTTTTTCTTTTCTATTTTTTGTATATATTTTGTTTTTATTTTTATTTTTTCATGTTGTTTCTTTTCTAAAAAATGTAAACATTATCAGAATAATTTTTTAGAACTCATAATTTTTTCAAATCTAAACATTTTTCAAAATATGAAAATTTTCAAATTTGGACATTTTTAGTATACTTAAAATATCAAATCCGAGCTTTCTTAATGTATGAAAGTTTGGTAGAATGAACTTTTTTCAATGAGAAAATAAAAACAAAAAATTAAATAGAGAAAAAACATGAGGGGGAAAATCGTTACCCAACAAGAGTGTGCTTGAGGGTGTCAAAGACGTGCGCAATGCCAAATGCGTCGTATAGGAGCTCCCAAAAAACGAGATACTTGTCTCCACATGCCTAGTTCAGCGTGCAAGTCTACTCGTCAGCCCTCCTAATTGGTTCTTCTATCATCCAGATGTCGAGATTCTAGCAAAAGATGTCCACATGCGTTCCTCAATGCTAGATTTCTCATCAACGAGGTGGTCCAGGGAGCTCCTATACACCGCTATAAGCGGCGCATCGGGGCGGCACCGCACACCCTGTCCAGCAAGTTGCGCTCATTTGGGCTTAAGCCCATAAAATATCTCCTCCTTTCTCATTTTTATTTATTTTTTATTCTATTTCTTTTGCATTCTTGAAATCATTATTTTTTTGAATTGTGAACTTTTTAAAAGCTAAATATTTTCGAATTGGAACATTTTTAGTTTTTTGAAATTTGGAAATTGATAATTTATCAAAATTCAAACATTTTCAAATTCCAAACATATTTTAAAACTAAACTTTTTAAAATTTGAACAAATTTTAAATTTAATATTTTTTCAAATCTAGATAATTTCCAAAAAATGAAATAAAAAGAAAAGAAAAAAGAGAAAAGAGAAAAAAATAATAGAATTGCCTGAAAGGTTAAATGGGCCAGCCCAATGTGGCGATGGGAGTGTGCGCCGCATTGGGCGGTGTATAGAATTTCGCAGAGGACCTAGGTAGTAGGTACTTTGTTCAGCTGGAAAGCGCACTCATGAAGCCATGACAATGGAGCTGTGCAGCAAAAGCACCGGGATCCTCATGAACTGTCGTCACACTTGGTGCCAGTGGAAGTAGACGGCTGGTGGTCGGTAGGGGCGGACCTCGCTCATGTTGGAGATGTCATCAAGATCGTCGGGGAGAGCTAGCGTGTTGTCCATAAATCTAGCGTCTTGTCGGTTATGATCCCATACTCTCTTGATCCGCAGACGGAAACCAAAGTCGGACATATCAGTCTAGAGCTTGCGCGCAAGCCGGCAAGGTTTCATGGTCAAGAACAGAATCCAGGAGACCAGGATAGCAGGGGTCTTTGCTTCTTCAGCGGAGGGCACCAGCAGTCCCCTACGCGACCCAACATTCCTACTGGATGACCGGAAGGAATCCCGAGTCCTCGTGCGTATGATTAGTTTGCACCAGCAGATACAGGTCACGAGATGGCGGCAAACAGACACATCGGTAGACAGTACTGTGAAATCTACCTACAGTTTCACTCTAAAACAAGAGGTTAATGGTCAGGTATCGTTGCCAGCCAGCTAAAACATGAAAGTGAACACAGAGCTACGCCAATGTTACATTGGTCTTCACAAGGATCTCGAACTAGTTTCGTTAGCAACAGTATATCAATTTGCTTACTGCCTACCGCATTTCGTTCAGTTCGATACAGGTCAACAGCTACGGCCAATAAAGCAAAAACATCTGTAAACAGTACTGTAAAATGTACCTGCAGTTCGACACAGTTCAGTCTAAAACAGTAGGTTGAATGGTTGATGGATGGGCTTCGTTGCCAGCCTGCTAAAAAAATCAAAGAAACAAAAAGTTGCGCCAATGTTAAAGTAGCCTGTACAAACTTGCAAATCTTTCGAACTAGTTTCGTCAGCTGCTGTATCTGCTTACTGTCTACTGCAATTTATTCAGTTCAATACAGACCAACAACAGCTACAGCAAATAAAGCAACGACATTGCACCGTACATTCCTCACCAAAACAATATTATCTCAATGAAATAAGTAGGAGCGGTACCATAGTGAACAAAATTGTTGACACAAATAATGTTGACTATATCAACAGCTTAGTGGAATGCTTCCCGTGGCACATTCTCAGAACTAAATACAGACACGTATGCTCAAGCTATCAGACACGTATCACGTATGCCCTCATTTCGAAAAAAAAAATCAGATACACCCGATTTATACTTATTCCCTATGTAAACAAATACAGGCATAAATCCTGCAGAGATTTTGTCGATTATAGTGTTAGGACGGTCACCAACTAGGACGATTTAACAATACAGATGCAGATGAACACATCGGGCTAGCTAGTCAATGAACAGAAGAAATATTGGATCAGAGAGGAAAAGAACAGTTCTCCAGGAATTCAACACGATGAAATCAAAGAATGAGTCACCAGCTTGTTTATTCTCTGGTACATTATCCTATGCATACAAACGGATTTTCGACTGTATACCGACACTTCCAAGCCAATAATGAATGTACAACTTGCGACATTGACATATTTAGAGAAGGGCGACTTGGATGCCCTGTGAATCTTATACACTAATACGCATAATGCAGGGAGCTAATAAGTGAAGATGGTTTTGATGTTTAGTATAATGGCAAACTCCAAATGGAGCTCCGGCTCCAAGGGCCGATTATTTTTCGTCTTCTTTGAAGTTTCAAAAATTAAAATTTCAACACTTTAAAAAATTCCAAAATAAATATCAAGATATACGCAATGTTGTACTATATCATTGTGTAAATTTTCAGAATGAGATATGTTGTTTTTTGGGCTTAGTAAATATAACATAATCGTACAAGAAGACAAAACTATGTTTCCTTTGTACAGTTATTCACTGTTCACCAAGGACAAACTCTCAATTTGTCATTTTTTATGAGTAAAAAATACAATATATTTTGTTCTAAAAAATTGCAAATATATAGAATACAACATTATCTACATCATGGTATTTTTACGGATTTTTTTAAAGTGTTTGAATTCAAATTTGTACAGCTTTAAATTTCAAGCTCCATGGAGCTCGAGCTCCAAACGTCCGTTCTCATAGTGTAACGTACTATACCTTGTGGCATTGACATATTTGCGGAAGGACAATATGGACAAATGGCTTCCGAGGACCCGAGCAACATGTAACTCGTTTTTCAAAAAAAGTGACAGTTAAAAGTTTTATCAAAATCAGAACAAAAAATCAAGATGTTGATAGTAATGGAATATAGAAGCGTTCAAAACTAATCCAAAATTCCTCGTATTCTATGCAAAAAAAATGACAATTTGTGGATCTGAGTGCATTTCGAAGATGAAGAGAAATTTTATCTCGCTAAGTGAGATGAACAATGTATATTTTCAAAATTTGTAAATTTATTATATTTGATTTTTTCAGCCTATAATACAACTATTTTTTAGTCAAAATTTTGCCCATCGATACCGTTCAACATTATCTACTCCTAGGAATTTCTTTCTAAATTTTATGAAACTTAGAAACGTCAACTTTGAATATATATTTTTTCCAAAAAAGGGCCACCACGAAAGCTCTGGCTCCACATTTTTTGGTTTCCGGATATGGAAGCCTTGTCAACCCTATATGTGCATAATGCAGGAAGGTAGTAATTAAGTGATGAAGATTTGGATGTACAACTTCCGATTGAACAATGAACGCCCTATAAAGGCTAAAATCTACAATGGTTGTAAACAGAAGGAGGATTAGAAAAGCTGTTCACAGTAAATGCAAATGCATAGGTCTACCAACAAGCAAAGGAGAATCAAGCTTGGGAGTTGTCTCCATGCTCAACCGAAGCACCTCCGGTTCCACTTTGACGAAGGAGCCTTCTTCTCTGCATGATCTCTGCGGTGGTCTCTTTCCACCACTCCAATTGCAGGTCATTCATGTCCTTCGTGTTCATCATCATAATCTCCTTCTCTTCAGCTAGCAGTGCCTTGATTGCCTTATCTTTCTTCACGTTGATCTTCATCATCTCCAACTCGGCCTTTTGCCTTGCCTCTTCTCGCGAGGCTTCCACCTTTGCAAGCTTGACCTCTTTCTTCTTCTCGGTGATAGCAAGCTTGGCCTCCAATGTTTTCATTGTCATTGCCTCCTTGGTTTGTATCATTTGATCAAACTTCTCCCTTAGCAACGATGAGTTGGACTCCATCTTTATCCTCTCCTTGGCTTTCTTCCACCCCTCCGGCTTGTCCCACTTTACTCCTCCTTCACCATCACTATCATCCATCATCTTCATCGACCCCTTCTTTACTGCACCTTCTTGGTCCCTCAATTGCCACTTGGGAAGATGCTTGAGAACATCATGGCAATGGTAGAAGGGAAATTTCCTGCCCTTGCTGCCGGCCATGTCTTTGTATCGTTCTTGCGCAAAGCCCTCCTACAAACGCATCACGAAGGTTATATAACGACGAATGATCATAATTGGTAAAGATGTGGGGTTAAACAAACTCACATATTGATCAATAGTGGAACCACTAGGAGGATTCATTGTCACCGCATCCATAGCAGCACTCCAGCGGCTGCAAGCCGGCTTGATCAACTCCCAACGCCCTTGAAGTGATCGGAAAGAGCGGTACACAGTAGGCTTCACTCGTGGCATCAGATGGCAAAACCTGTCCTCGATGCGCTGCCAAAACTGCTTCCCGGTTTGATCTGTGCCCAACGCCGCGTCCAATCCAACTTGTGCCCAAGCACGGCACAAAGTTGTATCCTCCACCTCCGTATAGTTCATGCCTCTCTTCTTTCTCATCTTCACTTTACCCGTCTCGACCTCGATCACCTCTTCCATCTCGCAGTCAGCGTCCGTCTCCTCGTCGTCCGTCTCGACCTCGGTCTCCACTCGCAAATTCTCTAAGTCGTTACCCCCAAAAGGAGCAAGTGGTGGACAATCGGTGTCGACAAAGGAGTTGTTCAACATCTCCATGAATGAACCGTGCACAGTGGACGTAAAATCGGATTCGGGGATGAGATTATGCGTGCTGAGATGAGGCGCAGTGCGGGGAAAATTAGACATACCTTTCGGGCATCGGCTCGAATAGGTTCGGGGCGGGGAAGGCGGCCGGGGACTCAGCGGGAGGCGGAGAAGGAGTGGCCGGCAGGGGGCCGGTGCGGGAAGCCGGCCTCTTCACCTTCAACGCCTTGCCTCCACCGGAAAGAACTTTGGTGCGGGGAACCCTCTTTGGCTTCGCAGGGGCAGGGGCGGCAGGCGGCGCAGGGGCAGGGGTGATCGTCGACGCTGTCTGGATGAGGTGCGTACCCGCCCTCTTCCTCTTGTTTACGCTCGTGGCCGCCACCATCTTCGCGACGTCGGCGAAGGTCGGAAGACCCCCGGCGGCCCCGGGAGAAATGGTGAGCGCTGGACTGCCACCAGCAGGCTGCGGGGTCGAATCGAGGTCCATGCCGTCAGGATCCGGCCATGGCGGGTGATACGTCTCAAACGTATCTATAATTTTTTATGCTCCATGCTTGTTTTTACACCATTTGCCTTGTGTTTCGTTACACTTCATGGTGTTTTTATGCGATTTCCGGAACTAACCTATTGACAAGATGCCACAGTGCCAGTTCCCTGTTTTCTGCTGTTTTGTGTTTCAGAAAAGCTACACAGGAAATATTCTCAGAATTGGACGAAACAAGTTCCAGAAGTCTTATTTTTCCCAGAAGCTTTCCGAGATCCGAAAGAGAGCCGGAGGGGGGCCAGAGGCCGCCCTCACACATAGGTGGCGCGGCCCAGGCCCTGGCCACGCCACCCTGGTGTGAGGAGCCCCTGGCTGCCCCCTGACGACGCCCCTTCGCCTATAAGAAGCCTCGGGACGGAAAACCCTAAGAGAGTCGGCGAAATTTCCAGAACAGTTCCGCAGCGCCGCCGCCGTCGAAGACAAATTTCGGGGGATAGAAGTCTCTATTCCGGCACCCTGCCGGGACGGGGAAGTGCCCCCGGAGCCATCTCCATCGGTCTCCATCGCCGTCTCCGCCCTCTCCATCGACCTCACCGCCATCTCTATCAACCTTGCTGTCTCCGATGATGAGGAGGGAGTAGTTCATCCCCGGGGTTGAGGGCTCTACCGGTGGCTATGTGGTTCACCTCTCTCTCCCATGATGTGATCTTTATGTGATCGTGAGCTTTGTATCATGTTGAACAAGTAGATGTTATTATTCAGATATTATGTGTACTCTAGTGGTATTATTAAAGTAATCTATTCCTCCTGCCATGGTGTAACGGTGACAGTGCGTGCATCATGGTGGTACTTGGTCTAGGCTACGATTGTGATCTCTTATGGATTATGAGAATAATTATCACTATGATAGTATTGAAGTGATCTATTCCTCCTTTCATGGTGTAATGTTGACAGTGTGTGCACCGTGTTAGTACTTGGTCTAAGTTGCAATAATATCTATCTTAAGTTGTGATTTGATTTGGATATCTCTATGAGTGGTGTTTGTCAAGTACTTGATAAACTTTAAGGAGTGCTTCGTAGCCCTACGCAATGATTAGTGTTGTTCAATAGGAGAGTAATTCAGAGTACCATAGTGAAGAGAAGTTATTTATTTGTTCAATTATGTTATATTTGTTGGGAGTGTGTCCACTAGTGAAAGTATGATCCCTAGGCCTTGTTTCCAAGCATTGCACACCGTTTACTTCCTGTTTTGTTACATGTTTGCTCGCAGCGATATTTATTTTAGATCACATTTGCTACTTATAATCATCACTACTACTTGTATTTCACTATCTCTTCGCCGAACTAGTGCACCTATACATCTGACAAGTGTATTGGGTGTGTTGGGGACACAAGAGACTTTCTGTATCGTAATTGCAGGGTTGTTTGAGAGGGATAGCTTTGACCTCTTCCTTCCTGAGTTCGATAAATCTTGGGTGATCCACTTAAGGGAAACTTGCTGCTGTTCTACAAACCTCTGCACTTGGAGGCCCAACACTGTCTACAAGAACAGACGCGTGCGTAGACATCAAGCTCTTTTCTGGCGCCGTTGCCGGGGAGGTAAGGTAAAAGGTACTCGCATCCTCCTGTGTGAGTGCTCGGAGTTATTTCCTTTAGATTCTGCAATTATATCTTTTTGTTTCTTGTTTTTATTTTCACTAGTTAGGCTTAATGGAAAATAAAGAGTTCTTTAGTATTTTTCCTTATTTTAGATTTGAAGAGAAAATTGAAAAACCTTTGGAGCTTATTTCGCATAGCAATGTTATTAGTACGAATGCTTTGAATACCGTTACTGCTAATGCTATAGAAAAGTCTAAGCTTGGGGAAGCTGGTTTTGTTAAGTATGATATTTTTAGTTCCCCAGCTTTAGTGGAGAAAGTTTGTTCTGATAATATTTTATCTCCCATATGTGATGTTTCTAATGATGCTTGTGCTCCTCATGCTTTTAAAATACCTACGAAGATTGTTGAACGTGTTAGGGATAACTGCTATTTAGGAGATGGAACTGTCCATCCCAGTGATCATTTGCTCTTTATACATGAATTATGCGAGTTGTTCCAGTGTGCAGGTATTTCGATGAACCAAGTTAAGAAGAAGCTATTTTCTTTATCACTGAAAGGCAGAGCTGAGGAATGGTATCGGCTGCTTAAGGATGGTCCATCTATTGGCTGGGAGGAAATTGTACCTCTCTTTTATTCTAACTTCTATCCTCCAAGTGAGATTCATAAAGATCGTAATCAGATATACAATTTTTGGCCTCATGATGGAGAAAGCATTGCCCAAGCATGGGGAAGATTGAAGTCACTAATGCTCAAATGTCCTATTCATGATCTTCCCCGTAATATTGTTATTAATAATTTTTATGCAAGGCTTTCAGGATATTACAAGGACTATCTAGATGCATGCTTTGATGGGTCTTTCACAAGCAAGGATGTTGACACCAAGTGGGGTCTGCTTGAGACAATTCAAAAAAATATTGAAGGTTGGGATAGCGACAAAGGTAAAGGATCAGGTATGAATTACGAGTTTGATTGCATTAAGTCTTTCGCTGAAACTGCTAATTTTCAAGAGCTTAGTGCTAAATATGGTCTTGATCCTCAAATTATGGTTGATTGCTTTAAAGCCTTTGCTTCCCATATGAATGTTCCTAAAGGAAATGGGGACGTGTATCATGAACCTTTTAAGGACACTTGCATAGAAAGTGATATTGTTATTGATGATTGCAATAAACATGCCCAAACTTCTAAAAGTCCTATTTCTTATAAGCATGTTAATTTTTGTGGAGTACATAGACCTTGTAAACAGAGTTACAACAAGGAAGATTATTGCATCACCCACGCAAATGAAGAAACCAGTATGTGGCTCAAGGATCTAGATGTGCTTGGTGAAAGGGTTTGTGAGCTTTATCATTTTCTTTGTGAATTTTGCGGTGAAAAGGGTCACTTTAATTTTCAATTCCCAATTAATCGAACGAGTACCACAAATTTGTATTGTGATGATAAGATTACTCTCAATCAGCATGATGAGCTTACCTTGTTTTTGAATTGTGAAGAGATATCTAGAAAGATTTCTTTGGTTGATATGAGAGATGCTGATATTAATAGTACCCTTCGTGGTTGTCGTCTCTATTGTGCTAAAGATTGCCTCGCAAATACTTACTTACAAGATCTTATAAAACATGATGTTTTGCCAAGCTATGACAGGACTAATAGATGTTTCAATCTTATTAATAGAGAGGAGGAATCCTCCAAAGTTTCTTCTGTTGTTCCTGTCAGCAAACTAGATTATGTGGAGAAGATGCCTTTCCCTCCTAGAGAATATGTGGAGAAGATGCCCTTCAAGTCTCTCCCTCCTAAAGGAGAGAGTAAGAAGAGTATGAAGAAGAAGAAGAAGAGGAGTAAGAGGCGAGAGGACACGGTATCTTCCCCTAAGCGTTATGATCCTGCTATAGATTATGATAATTCTGATTAGGATGATGTTCCTATGCCTATTACTTATGTTAGTGATCATGATTGGGAAAAGCACTCTACTTTTGATATTGAAAATCTTTTTGGTACCAATTCTAAGGTTAATAATTGTTGTACCATTAGTGCTATCCATGTTCCTTCTTATGATGATATGTTTGATGAGTATGCTTTGCGATATAGTAGTTCTCTATCTTGTGATGATACTAAGCCTCTAGTTTATGATGACGATTATAATGCTCTCAATTCACCTACTTTTGAGGAGAAAATTAGTTATGATTACAATATGCCTCCTATTTATGATGATTATGGTGATGAGAATAATTTTTCTGTTGAATCTGCTCCTACTACTATTGTTCATGTGGGGAGTATTAATCCTTTTATGCATGTGGCTCATGATAGGGATGCTTTATGTGATAGTTATATTGTTAATTCTATTCATGATGCTACTGAAAGTTATTATGAGAGAGGGAAACATGGTTTGATGGATCTCAACAATATTGAGTTTCCCCTCTTTATGTTGCAATTCTTGAAGTTGTACTTGTTTTGCCTTCCTATGCTTTTTGCTTTGCACTTTTATGACTTGTCTCTTTACAGGACTATTTTTCATAGGAAGTGGTTTAGATTTAAATGTGTTCCACATTTGCTTTTTGATGCTCTCTATTGCTTTAAGTTCCTATATGGCGCCTTTGCCTCAAGCTCTTATATGGCGCCCACATGAGCATCTTTGCAAATTACTGCGCCTAGCTCAAAGGCGTTAAAGAAAAGCACTCTTGGGAGATAACCCATTGTTTATTTTTCAGTACTTTTTCTTTTATTTGAGTCTTGGAAGTCATTACTACTGTAATGACCGCTCCTTATCTTGTTTATTTTGTTTTTGTGCCAAGAGAAGCCTCTAATTCGAGTGAGGTAAAGATTTGGGGATGTTGCTGTCCTAAAACTGTTTTCGGTGCTGCACCGTAAATATTCGTATAAATTCTCTGTATATCTTTAGGACCTGCGATTTCTTGTGCATATGTCCCAGGTTATATCCAAACTTTTGTTAGTTGAACACTTTTTGATTTGAGCAACAGAAAACCCCTCAAAAATTCGACCTTTGTCAGCTGTTCAGTTTTGACAGATTTCTGCCAATATTTGTGTTTGCCACTTTATCGCTTTCTTTTGAGTTCTTTTGATCACGGAACTTTTAGAGAAGTTGCTACATTAGTATTTGCTATATATGTCGTAGTTTTGAGTTGAAACCTGAAGCAAAAAGAGGTTGATTATATGTTATGCTTGCACTAATGTTGCTAATAGAATTGTGTTTAGTTTTGTATGAAGTAAGTTTTCAAGTGTAGGGATTGGAGAATGATGAGATGAGTTGAAGAATGGACAAAAGCTCAAGCTTGGGGATGCCCATGCATCACCCCAAGAAATATCCAAGAAGTACAAGCGTCAAAGCTTGGGGATGCCCCCGAAGCACCCCTTCTTCATCGGCAAAAATCAGGTCACCTTTCAAGACACTATATTTTTATTGCTTCATGCACTATGTGTTTTTCTTGGAGCGTCAGTTGTTTTAGTTTTCTTAGTTAGTTTAGTTTTGTTTGCTGCAATAAATGGTTAGATCACATCATGTTTCTTTTGGAGGAGATGAACTCGCTTTTCATTTGCCAAGAACACTCTAGTTTTCACTCATATCGTTTCAACGAGTGTTCTCTTTTTCTGCTACTGGGTTTAGCCTTTATTTTTTGCCTTGATTTTTGTTCAGATCTTGTTTTATCTTTCCATCGAGGTGTATTTTGACCTCTGGTATATGTTGGTTTTCCTCAAAAGAGTTTCCTCAAAAAGGTTTGAATGGTGTTGGAAAAGAGAAAAAGCTTTATGCAAAAAAGTGGTACAAGAAGGAGCTTGTGTAGACTGCGGCTTAGACTTTTTCATGTCGTGCTTGATATCTTTTTGATAGTATGCTTAGTGGTTTTGCTGTAGCATGACTTGTCTCAAATAACTGAGATTGCTTAATGAGCCTTTGAAAAAATAATGCGTTGTTTTTATTATATGGAAGCATTTATTTGGTTTTCTCCTTTGATGCTTTATTTGGGTTGACTTGGCGCATGCTCACACATGTTAGACTCTTCCAAAGTCGCCAATAGCCTCTATGATCATTTAGTTTTTGACTTTTGATGCCATCTTATGCTTCTTTTAATGTCGCTTTTTTGCTTTGCATGATTATGGCCATTATTGCTCTCTTAGTTGGTCGCTCCCAGTCTTTTGCTAGCCCTCATTTTGTACTGAGTATGAGCTCTACTCGTGCATCCAACTCCTAAAAACCAAGTTTGCCATTGTGTCCACTATAAATTCCTATGCATGGTATTTGTAAGCCATTCCAAAGTAAATTTTCATGTGCTACCTTTGAAAAAACCTTCAAAATACTTCTCGTTTTGTGACACTGTTTTCAGCTCATGGGGACATAGTGGTCGGATTTGCTATCTTCCATATTGCTTATTCCAAAAAGAAAAAAAAAGAAAAAAAGAAAAGAAAAAAGGCACTCCTCCATGGAATGTGAATGTTGGTGGGCACCCGATGGAATCGGTTAGCCATGGTTTGAGAAAGGAAAAAAGGTGGGGAGGAGTGCCAAGCTTTATAAAAGAGCACAAAAGTGTCAATCTCTCTCTCAAAAACTTGCTTCATTTTTGTATGGAAGATAGTAAGAACCCCATTGCCAGTCGTTGACAAAGACAACCACCTCTCAAAACCAATTTTTATCTCTCTGTTTTACAAATGAAAAGCTCTAGCACATGTTTAATCACTGATTCCCTCTGCGAAGGGCCTTTCTTTTACTTTTATGTTGAGTCACCACCTTCTATCTTTATGCACCATTAAGAGAGCATAGTTGTCATTCTTAGTATAATGTGCATTGTCCCAAAGTTTTCATTGATTGATTCATGATCATGGTTTCACTTGTTCTTAAATTACTTGTATCTAGTCGCCCTCTTAAACTTGAAGGTGTCCTATGCATTTATGTTTTGCTCTCTCTCATTAAGGTCAAGCTGAAAACCATTTGTATGTTTTTCCTTATGATTTGAACACACATTTGACTTTCATTGTTTCATTTTCATGATCTTTTGTTTGTGTTCATTTTCATGTTATAACATGGTTGCTAAGTTCTTATTGTCAAGATTATATCTTCATGCCCATGTTTTAAGTTCTTATGATCCCAGCTCACAAATACTTACATATATGATCAAGATTGTGTAGGTGCATGTCACCTCAAAAATTATTTCTTTTGTTATCACTTACCTACTCGAGGACGAGCAGGAGTTAAGCTTGGGGATGCTGATACGTCTCAAACATATCTATAATTTTTGATGCTCCATGCTTGTTTTTACACCATTTGCCTTATGTTTCGTTACACTTCATGGTGTTTTTATGCGATTTCTGGAACTAACCTATTGACAAGATGCCACAGTGCCAGTTCCCTGTTTTCTGCTGTTTTTGTGTTTCAGAAAAGCTACACAGGAAATATTCTCGGAATTGGACGAAACAAGTTCCAGAAGTCTTATTTTTCCCGGAAGCTTCCCGAGATCCGAAAGAGAGCCGAAGGGGGGCCAGAGGCCGCCCTCACACATAGGTGGCGCGGCCTAGGCCCTGGCCGCGCCACCCTGGTGTGAGGAGCCCCTGGCTGCCCCCTGACGACGCCCCTTCGCCTATAAGAAGCCTCGGGACGGAAAACCCTAAGAGAGTCGGCGAAATTTCCAGAACAGTTCCGCGGCGCCACCGCCATCGAAGACAAATTTCGGGGGACAGAAGTCTCTGTTCCGGCACCCTGCCGGGACGGGGAAGTGTCCCCGGAGCCATCTCCATCGGTCTCCATCGCCGTCTCCGCCGTCTCCATGGACCTCACCGCCATCTCCATCAACCTTGCTGTCTCCTATGATGAGGAGGGAGTAGTTCATCCCCGGGGCTGAGGGCTCTACCGGTAGCTATGTGGTTCACTTCTCTCTCCCATGATGTGATCTTTATGTGATCGTGAGCTTTCTATCATGTTGAACAAGTAGATGTTATTATTCAGATATTATGTGTACTCTAGTGGTATTATTAAAGTAATCTATTCCTCCTGCCATGGTGTAACGATGACAGTGCGTGCATCATGATGGTACTTGGTCTAGGCTACGATTGTGATCTCTTATGGATTATGAGAATAATTATCACTATGATAGTATTGAAGTGATCTATTCCTCCTTTCATGGTGTAATGTTGACAGTGTGTGCACCGTGTTAGTACTTGGTCTAAGTTGCAATAATATCTATCTTGAGTTGTGATTTGATTTGGATATCTTTATGAGTGGTGTTTGTCAAGTACTTGATGAACTTTAAGGAGTGCTTCGTAGCCCTACGCAATGATTAGTGTTGTTCAATAGGAGAGTAATTCAGAGTACCATAGTGAAGAGAAGTTATTTATTTATTCAATTATGTTATATTTGTTGGGAGTGTGTCCACTAGTGAAAGTATGATCCCTAGGCCTTGTTTCCAAGCATTGCACACCGTTTACTTCCTGTTTTGTTACATGTTTGCTCGCAGCGATATTTATTTTAGATCACATTTGCTACTTATAATCATCACTACTACTTGTATTTCACTATCTCTTCGCCGAACTAGTGCACATATACATCTGACAAGTGTATTGGGTGTGTTGGGGACACAAGAGACTTTCTGTATCATAATTGCAGGGTTGTTTGAGAGGGATAGCTTTGACCTCTTCCTCCCTGAGTTCGATAAACCTTGGGTGATCCACTTAAGGGAAACTTGCTGCTGTTCTACAAACCTCTGCACTTGGAGGCCCAACACTGTCTACAAGAACAGACGCGTGCGTAGACATCAGCGGGGCGGCCGAGTCAGCGGGGGCGTGGAAATCGGCGGCGCCGGCGGCGGGGCGAGCGGAAAGGGACGAAGGAGCTGAAGCTTCTCGCGCGCAAAATGGACCGTCTAGTACGGGCCGCGTTCGGGTCGCCTCCGAAACCCTCGTTTGTGCAGGCCGGACACGGATTTTAGGTTCGGCCCTTAAATTTTTTTTACCATTCGCGTCGTTTAAGAATGCTGATCTATGACATTTTTTTAGCAAGAACCCATAACTGATGATTATTTTGAGGGTTTGGCTCCTTTACGGATGTTGTTAGACATGCTCTTACCAATCTATCACGAATAGGATATGAAATCCCCACAAGCACCACGCATATGTTTGCTAGATCGATCTCGTCGTCTGTTCCGGCTTCTGCGCGTGTGCTCAGTTTCGTTCGTGTGGCTTGCGTCGTGGGGAATGTGTTGCTTTGGTGTGTTGTTGAAGCACAAATAATTCGGTAATTTCTAAATCGGAGGTGCTGTTTTAGCCAAGCTAATGAGGAGTACTAGACACGGCATATGGTCAGGGAATAGCTGAATAATCGGCGCTATCGTCCTCGCGTGCACTGCTCGAGATGCTCGACGTACCACGGCCATCTCGGCGCAAGTTGTGTTTCTGATTGCTATTCACAGTGGAGAGTAACATAGGTAGTAACATCAACAATATGCAATATTAACTAAGTATTTTAATGATATGGCATGTTATTAATTGAAGAAAGAGAGTATAGTGGTAACTAGCTACCATCACATCACACGTTTTAATGCAAAATAACTCTACAAAGTAATAAATATGGTATTCTATGTTACTCCCTCTGTCTCAGTTCTTAAGGCTTACATGTATATCTAGGTTGTCATTTTGACCAACATAATACAACTTATATACTACAAAATATATATCACTAAAAAGTTCAAACATTGTACTTTGTAATGGTATAATTTTTATCTTGTAAAATTTAGATTATATTTGTCAAAATGACGACCTAAATATACGTGTAAACCTTATGAACTGGGACGGATGGAGTACTAAAACTATGATACTACCCACTATAAAGGTAATAACATAGAGTAGTAACATGTATATGTTACTATCTTTTGTTACTCCCCACTATGACTAGCCTGACCTCCTAGCTCCTGTCTTCCTCTTTAACAGTACATTCTGTCTTGCTGTCCGCCTTATTGATTTAGCGAAACCAACGGGTTTACTACTTAGGATTTGATTTGAGACAGAAATTTTTGATCGGCGATTTGGCAATGCTAGACGTACGCGGAATATATCAATAACGACCAACTAAATTTAGACTCTGGTCGTTAATATCAGAAATTCTAGTAGTGACTGACAAATTGACCATCAATCTGGCACATTGTGATTTTCAGTTACAAGTCTGGGCTTGTAGCAGTTTGCTTGCGGCCTTGCGGGCTAGTTCTGACCGTGGCGAAGATTGACTGAAGAACACCATCTGTGTAATAATTCAGTTCAGTTCAGGAAACTGGATCGTCGAACTAAAACGATCAGAGAAAGGACGATAATGGCTCTCCCTCTCTAAATTTAAGAGGGTGATCGGTCGAGTGGTTGGCACTTGTCACACAATTTCCAAGCTGCACGTTCTAGTAGATATTTGGATGGATAGATAGACGTGAGTATCATGCTCGTGCTACACGCCTACACCTAATCATATCTCAGGGGAATAGCCGCCAATCATCTTAGGACCCCAGAATACCCGGCTAATGGTGTTGTTGCCGCCCATTGTTTATGCATAGAGAACGATGCATGGCTCTGATACTCTCCTGCTCTCTACAAGGATATACCGCCGTAATGTCCTTTATTAATCCATCAAGGTTGAACGAGATTCATGCATGTTTACCTACTGCTAACGCATATCATCACCCGGACAAAAGTTCAGTTAATCTTTCACCTCCACGGAATAGAATCGCATCATGTGCGCATTGTTTTAGTCTCTCGGTCGTACGGCAGCGGGCATCGCGTGACCGCCGCCCTGCGGGCCGGTTTAAACTAGACCCCAGGAGGAGGAACCCCTGTGGTTTTTTAATTAAGTGAGATGTGAGGCTCGAACCCTGCCCGTCCAGCACAACACCTGATGCGGGCCGGTTTGGATGTATCAGAATCTCGTTGAATTACCAGAAACTGTTCAAGGATCCATTATATTTGCACTGCCACTGATTCTATTATTGGGGGTAAACGTGGGTGGTTAAAACACACGCATCGTGTTGTACCGCTTGCTGCAGTGTTCGCATGATTGCGCCACAAGATAGGCGAGGAGATAACAAAGATGTTGCTAGGTGTCGTCGAGAGAGGTAGTCCAGGTGCTGGACTCCAGCGGACGTCCTGATCCTCGGATGCTACGACGCCCTTTGATCTACACGGCCCGACACTTGCACTGTGACGAGAAGTACCCAGGTAGCTATCCGGTTCGTGAGTCTTTCTAGAATTCTATCGGCGGTCATATCATCGACCGCTCGGAACGGCGATAACCGGGTGATGGAAATAAAATCCGGGCAAAATAATGGTGTTGTCGCCTTCACCACCAAACGGATGTACCAACCCCCGTGCTTAACCGACGCGACCCGTAGAACTTCTCGAGTGGTGCCCCTGTGGCGACTGACCCTCCGTGGTCGAATCCTCCTTGAGCTTCCTCTTCCCCTCTAGATCCGGCCTCTCTCCTCCCCATCTCCGGCGGCCACGGTGGCCGGCGATGAGGGGGAGGGAGGTCCGATCGTATTTAGGTAGGTTTTCTAGTAGTTTTAGGAGCTCTAATAAGCTAGATCTCTTGTTTGGATACCTTCTACTCCTCTGGTTTTCGTCCATGGTGGCCGGATTAGATGTTGTGGGAGGTGTCTACGACGCCAGATCTGCCGTTTTGTGTGTTGATGGTGAGGTCTCTGGTACCCTGCTTCCCCGATGCTCCTCGGTGGTGGATTGGGTCAGGAGGGGGCCGGTCTCCTCCATGTTCTGACCAGAGCTAGGATTACTGAGCAATGGCTTCGGCCCAGCCAAGCTGCAGCAGCTCCTCAGACTGATGGCTCTCATACCGGTGGGGATTCTATGGGGCATCATCTGCGACGCTGCCATGGTGACCTCGAGTTGGATATGTTCCCTTCCCACGGTCGATGCCAATTCCAGAGCACTGGTGGTTGCAGTTTAACATCTGATCCTCATCTAGCAACTAATGTCACCAGTGAACCCGATATGCTGCGGTATAATTTTCTCCATATTCTGGTGGGATGCAACTCCATATGCGGTTCCATGCCATGCAATTTCTATCTCCTCACCAAGGATTGGACTTTGATCTGCACCACTCAATGGTATGCTGCTGATTCTCCTTTCACAACAAGTCACTTCAGCATTCGACTTGCAGCAATTGGTAGCCAACCTTTTTTGTTGCTACAAGCCTGGTACATCTTTGTTTGGAATGAGAAGCATGGCACCATCATGGATCTGATTTTACTGAAAATTTTGTTGGATATGATGAATTGCAAGCTTATTATACAGATTTCTTCTAAGATGGTCAGATGCAGTGCTCTCCCGATAGTTCACACCCAAGGCAAATATAAGGAGAGTGCTAAGTTCAATCATACAAAATTGTTGCTTCATATTTATCTATGTGCAGAAGAGGATCTGGAGATGGGTAATGCCTCAAAGTATGAGCAGGATTGTATTTTCAGTTCTAGATACACAAGGGTCTTCATGGTTGATGATCTCCTTGTAGAAGATACTGCCCCTCTGTTCGGGTTGTTTCACCAGAGGTGGTGGACTACTCCTTTGTCGCTGATCCCCAGATTTAACAGCAGGGGCCCATCAAGACTTAGCTCGGTGATGGTTCTTCAAAATCTACAGCTAAGTTTTCCTAAACCTCGAATGCATACACCAGATAGACCGTCGGGAGAGCCACCCGCGGGGCATCAATTGGTTTGGAGCATGAATGAGGCCATCGGAGATTGCAAATGCAGCAATATCGAGTCCGTGTTGTCGGCGGATAAACGATCGATGTTTGGCTTCATAGGCAGTCTTCAGTATCGTCTACTCGTGCTTAGATCATCCTTATGTAATTTTGTGCTTCTAGGCACTTGCATTCCCTGCTTGGCGCTCTGTCGCCATGTAATATTGTACCCTGGTCTATAAGGTTAATATATTTCCCTGTTCAAAAAAAAAAACCGTGCTTCGTCAAATTCAGTAACGACGGCGGATATGGTACGGTGTGGAAAGCGGCGCGGCCCACGCCGGAGAGCGCACGGCCGCCGTCGCGTTGCAGACAAGCTGCGGCGGTGACCTGACGCCTAACGGGCCGCGCGCCGCTCGCTGTCACGGCGCCGTTGGACGTGCCAGGGACGGACGGGGGCCGCGGCACGCGCGCACGCCTTCCTTGCTGTTGGGCCCGGCCGGCGGGGTGCTGCGGAGTGACGCCAGCGCCGACAACTTCCCCGCGCGTATCTGTAGATTTTCTGCATCCGGGTGGGGTCGGTGGCTGAGCGTGACCAAAGCGCCGCACTCTGCACCCGTCGCACCGCGGCAGCTGCTATTCTCTCCGATGGGAAATAAATATCGATTACTTATTATAAACTTTGCATTAAATTAGTATATAATAATCACTGACAGTTATATTAGATTGGAGGGGGTATCATTTTTCCGCGTAGGGAGTCCCATTTGGGGCGAGCGAAATGGGACGGCGGGAACACTTGGTTGCCACTTGACCCTTTTCCCCGTTTTTAAACTACATGCACTTGAAACTTTGAACTATATATATGGATGCTACGCATCAAAAACTAAAAACTTAGACCGAGCTATATATAATTCTTTATTTAAACATATAAAATTTGTATTTTGAAGTTTCAAAAAAATTTAAAAGAAATTTTTTGAGATAGCCAATGTTGAATGCTATAAACGGGTCAAAATCGAAATATGAAATACTTTATATTTTAGACTACACAAAAACGAAAAATCTGATATATTATACATAATGAACAGTATACATTTCAACACTATACACATTTTTGTGTAGCCTAGAATATAAATTATTTTATATTGAGATTTTAACCGATTTGTAGCATTCAATATTAGCTACCTCAAAATTTTTGTTTCAATAATTTTTGAAACTTTAAAATACAAATTTTGTATGTTTAAATATTGAGGGCTACATATAGCTCGGTCTATATTTGTCCACGCTCTGGTACCCACTTGCTAGCTTCAGACGACATAAGGACTATCGCTAAGAGCATCCCACCAGCAACCCGGGCCTTCGGTACAAAAATGCCTTGCACCCACAGGCCCAAACCATGCCGACGCCCCGCAAATCTATCCAGCATTATCATACCAACATCGTAGCTAGGAGGTCAAACGGAGGGCGTCGACAACGCGCGCCATGTTGGATAGGCCTCAGAGGACCCCTTGGCAGCAGCACAACCCATTTGGTAAATAAAAAGACGGTGGTGCCGGTCATCTCTTCTCTCGAGGTGAGAACATCTCGATTTCTCCTGACGACACGCTGGTGTTAATGGCGAACCTGCCGACGCTATATAATGGGCAAAGTGGTGCACTCTTTCCCCAGTATAACTACTTTATACTGGGGTATCACCTAGTTATAGATAAAGTGGTGATGTAGCACCTTATTAAATGATGAAAGAGAATGATATTGTATTTTAGCTAAGCTATACCTTTGCACGAAGTCGTAGGCAAAAAGTATTAGTGACCCAATCACATGTATGCATAAGGCCAAATTCATTAAATTTAGATACAATCTTAAGACACAATGCATTGTTGTTGTTGTCTCTTAGAATAAATATTTACCTAGCATAACGTGTTAAGAGTCAATGCATTCTGAAAGGGCTTAGCTGCCTTTTCTCATAAAGATTTTAGATATCGAGTACATTATACAAAGTAGGAGTACATAATTTCAGCAAAGAAACAAAGCGATTTTGGCTGCGGGCATGAACTGTGGCGGATTTGGAGCCGGCTGCCCATATTGATGAAAAAAATTTCGCTAAATTTTTTCTTCATATTTTCAACATTAATAGAGACTAAAATACAACTATTGCATGATTAAAATAATAAACAGTTTTATTACAATATTTCAAGCAAATAAAGAAATAGTTTGCACACCAATTCAAATAGTTTTAATATACTAATTAAATGATCTTGATTCACATTCTTCTTCCCCAGGCCAATGGTGTGGCATCTTGTCGATGCCCGGGGGGAAGAGCGGCTGGAAACTGGGAGGAAGTTCATCTTGGATACGGATGGCACGGGCGTCTTGTAGCATACACTCGGCATTGATGGCCGCCGCGGCAGTTCAATCGCTGAGGCAATAATGTCGGCATAGGAGTCCGAGGTGGCGTTATTGACGGCCTCGCTGACTCCGCGTGTGATGACCCACAAGTATAGAGGATCGCAATAGTCTTCGAGGGAAGTAAAACCCAAATTTATGGATTCGACACAATGGGGAGCCAAAGGATATTTATAAGCCTTAACAGATGAGTTGTCAATTCAGCTGCACCTGGAAACAGACTTGCTCACAGCGGTTTATCAGTAGCAACAGTTTTATATTGGTGATAGTAGCAAAACAGTAACAGCAATAGTAAAATAAAAGTGGTAATAGTAGCAATAGTAAACAGTAGGATAAAATACTGTAGGCATAGGGATGGATGTACGGGCGTTGCATGGATATGATAATTCATGAAATCAGTGAGACATGGGCATTGCAGATAAATAATGATAAAGCATCCTAGTACTAAACAATCATAGGCATGTGTTTCGTATATAGTCGTACATGCTCGCAATAAGAAACTTGCACGACATCTTTTGTCCTACCAGCCTGTTGCAGCAGGGCCTCAAGGGAAACTACTGGTAATTAAGGTACTCCTTTTAATAAAGTACTGAAGCAAAGCATTAACACTCGGTGAACACATGTGATCCTCACATCATAGCCATCCCCTCTGGTTATCCCAATTTTTGTCACTTTGGGGCCTCGGGTTCCGGACAATGATATGTGTAAACAACTTGCAGGTAAGATCATAAATAACAAGTATCATCATAAAACAATAACAAGTTCAGATCTAAGATCATGGCACTCGGGCCCAAAGTGACAAGCATTAAGCACAAAAAGTTGCAATAATGTCATAAGCACTAATAGTAGATACTAGGCACTATGCCCTAACAATCTCATAGCAAATTACATGAATGATCTCATCCAATCCCTATCATCCCCTTCGCCTACAGCGGGAATTACTCACACATGGATGGGGGAGTTATGGATGGTTGATGGAGAGACGTCGGTGATGATGGTGATGAAGATCTCCTCCAAATCCCCATCCTGGCAGGGTGCCAGAACGGAGTTTCTGGTTCCGAATCATGGTTTCTGATGGTAGCGGCGCAGCGGAAGTCTATCTGGGAAAAACGCCGAACCCCCGCTCCTTTCAGGTCAGAGGGTATATATAGGCGGAAGGAGGGGTCGAGGCGACGGCCGAGGCGGTCTCACCACAGGTGGGCGCGGCCAGGGCTGGGTCGCGCCCCTGGTGGTGAGCCCAGCTCCCAGCCTCTCTTCATTTCACCTTCTGGCTCCGTGGGTCTTCTGGTAAAATAGGATTTTTGCAATATTTTCCGGGATTTTTCCTGAAAGTCGGATTTCTGCACAAAAATAAGACACCAGGGCAATTCTACTAAAAACAGCGTTAGTTCGTGTTAGTTGTATTCAAAACACACAAATTAGAGGAGAAACGATAGCAAAAGTGTTCGGGAAAGTAGATATATTTTGGACATATCAACTCCCCCAAAGCTTAGCTATTTGCTTGTCCTCAAGCAATTCAGTTAACAACTGAGAGCGATAAAAGAGACTTTCACGAACACATTTGCTTCATATGATGAAAATATACTCACTATATGATCAAGTACTCAGGCAATTCATAATAAGAAACATGCAACTTATGTTACCTCATAGTCAAGCAAGCTATGAAAGAGTGCCAATGCACAAATTACAAGTAACATGAACATAAGAAGCTACAAGATTGTAGTGTTCATAAATGATATGGAAGAGTGGTATCCCGCTTGCCTTATTTGTGGAGCAAAACATAAATGCTGAGGCACCTCTGAAGTCCAAGGGGAGACTATAAGTAAAAATATCAAAGATACAAGCATCAAATTTATACCACAATTAACCGTGTTCTGGGACAAACACATTACACTAAGAATAACAGCTATGCTCTCAAGAAGGTGCTTTAAAGTTAGAAGATGAAGACTCAACATAATAGTAAAAGAAAGGCCCTTCGCAGAGGAAAGCAGTGATTTAACATGTGCTAGAGCTTTTCATTTATAAAACCGAGATAAAAATTTATTTTGAGAGGTGGTTGTTTCATGTCAACGATTGGCAATGGGGACTTGCTATCTTCCATAATAAACAAGTGAGAGCGGTTCCGAGTTCTTTGAAAATTTGGCACATTGGTGCTCTTTTGTAAAGCTTTGGCACTCCTCCCCACCTTTTTTTCCTTTCTCAAACCATGGCTAACCGATTCCATCGGGTGCCCACCAACTTTCACATACCATGGAGGAGTGCATTTTTTCTTTTTTTTAGATTTAGATTATAATGGTCTGACCAGCTCCCTTGCAAAATTAATGACGAGCAGATGAAGCTGCCTAGTCGAGGGGTACTCAATTTAATATGGAAGATAGCAATTCCGACCACTACGTCCCCATGAGCTAAAAACAGTGGCACAAAATGAGAAGTAGTTGAAAGTTTTGAAAGGTAGCACATGAAAATTTACTTGGAATGGCTTGCAAATACCATGCATGGGAATTTATAGTGGACTCTTTGGTGGACTTGGTTTTTTGGTGATTGGATGCACGAGAAGTATTCCCTCTCAGTACAAGTGAAGGCTAGCAAAAGACTGGGAAGCGACAATCGAGAGAGCAATAGCTGTCATAATCATGCTTGCGACAAAATAAAATTAATATAGGCATAAAAATAATACAAGAACTCTGAGGCAAAGTAAATCATCGAGGCTTAATTGACTTTTTTCTCAGTCATATGCATGCTTGAGCATGTGCCAAGTCGATTCAAATGAAACTTTCAGAGGAGGATACCACAATAACATACCATATTATGAATAAAACAATGCAAGCAAGCGTCTAGATGACATGCTACAAACTATTAGTAAATTGGAACTAATCATATGAAAGCAAGAACTACAAAGCATCCATTAGATAACATATACCTTACATGAACCGACTAAACATGTCCACATAGATGAGTATATGTACAAAAATAAAAATAAATAGAGTTCATACCAGCCTCTTACCACATCTCGGATTGTCATATGTCGTCATTATTGCCTTTCACTTGTGTGGCTCGAATAATATGAAGTGAATACCAAGCTCCAATGGAGTCACAAAGACTGAACTCTGCAGCAAACTTTACAAAACCGAAGAAAAATAACAGATATTTTTAGGTTTTCGATTTTCGAAACAAGAACAGAAGGAAATAGCAACCGAAGCAAAATATTTTTGGATTTTTCAAACATCAAACCGGAAATAGCAAGTAAAGCAAACCAAAGCTAGCAACTGAAAAGGCAAACAAAGAGAAACAACAGAAATATTTTTTTTGGTCTTTTTGTGTTTGGAAAAGTAAACAATAGAATAAGAACAATAGAGAAAAGAAAGTGAACCATGGATATACAAAGTACCGACAAAATATGATATGTAGATGAGTGAATCGTCGGCGTACCTCCCCCTAAGCTTAGGCTTTTGGCCTAAGTAGAGATCAATCCCAGCTCGGCCATGAAGTGGCGTCCCCAAAATATGACGAAGAAGCACCTTCGCCCTGATACGAGCTCGAGGGCGCCCCGGTGTGGTACGTGGTGTAGTGATAGGCCGGCGCCTCCTCTTCCTCCTGGTCCACCACGCCACGCTGTATATTGAAGCTGAGCAACCTAAGCTGCTCGTCCAACTCCTCCTTCGAGCGCGACCATGGCCTACTGAGAATACTGAACAAACTAGGTTGTGGCAAGGGCACTTCCCTTTCCTCTCCATCTGTAAATAACATTCTATAAACTAATTTCCCTGCACATGAGTTAGCAGTAACAAAGTGATGGAGCTTCATGGCAGCAAGATCGAGCCTTTGTGGAGTCAACAATATATCATGAGGAGCAATAGGAAGTCCAAGAACAGCAACAATACGCGCAGCAATAATGCTTCCATAAATATGTCCCCTAGCGGCTACGCGACGAGCAATAAGAGCATTGAGGTTATACTTTTTGCTAACACCAAGAGCGGTAGCTAGAAAAGCTAAATGATAGTTGGGGATATTACTAGTGTTCCCTCTACCAAGAATACTAGTTGCAAGATAGTAAGTAAAATATCTAATAGCTGGGAGTTAAATGTTTCTTATCTTGCCATGCTGTGCTGTGCGGTCATCATCGTTAGTTACTCCTCGGTAGAGCTTCAACAAATCAGTGGGCTGTTGTAGCATCTTCTTTGCTGTTCCAAACATGGGAATACCTAAAATATCACAAAACTTCTCCAAAAACATAGTATATGATACCATGCATTGTGACTAGTCTAAGTCGCATCGTTGAACGGTGTTTTAGTAGTGGCCCGATTTGTTCGAGACCCACCGCTGGAGTTGCCCTCACCTCCTGTTCCGCACCTGAACTGGACGGCTGCAGGTGGTCGGCAGCCGTAGACCTCGTGGTCGTGGGTGTCGCTCATGTGGGAGATATCATCAAAATCGTTGGAGAGATCCAGCGCGTTGCCCATGAATCTAGCGTCTTGTCGGTGATGACACGGAGATCCAATGCTGTCCTAATTCTTCAGCTGGACTCTCTGTCTTAAGCGCGCGCCAGCCGGCAAGTTTCCACGGTCAAAGAACGGAATCCAGGATGGGGTCTTTGCTTCTTCAGAGGAAGGCACCAGTGCGACCCATACGTAGGTCAAATGCGACATTCCCCTACGCAACCAACATTCCTACTGCATGACACTGTCGACCTCGTGCGTGTGATTAATTCTGCACCAGCAGATATACTGCCGACCATATTCTTTGTGTCGGTCAGGAAACGGCGGAACGAAAGCACATCGGTAAACACAGTAAAATGTACCTATACTTCGAAAGGTTCAGTCTAAAACATTGCTGGCTTGGCATCGTTGGCAGCCAGCTATAAAAACAAATAAACACAAAGTTGCAAAGCCCTCCGAAGCAGTTTCGTTGTCAACTGTATCTGCTTACTGCCTGCATTTCATTCATTCAGTTTGATACGGGTCAACAGCTACGGCAAATAAAGCAACTACATTGCACCGTACGTACCGGACAAAAAATAATCATATCTCGAAGAAATAATAATACAATAGAGAATGAAATTGTCGACCTGAACAATGTTGACTGTATTTGCTTACTAGAAAACTTTACATGGCAAATTCGGAGAAAAAAATACAGACACGTCGTACAGATGCACCCGAATGTTCCGATTCATAATTATTCGCTCTGTTAGTAAATAGAGGCATAAATCCTGCAAGAGATTTCATCAATTATAAATGTTAGGACGGTCACCAACTAGGACTTATTTAACTATACAGGTGCAGTCGTGCAGATGAACAATCCGACTAGCTTGCGTAAGTCAATGGACACAAGAAATATTGCATCATGGAGGAAAATAACTGTTTCTAGATATTCAACACGATCAAATCAAAGAACAAGTCACCAGCTTGTTTATTCTCTCGTGCCTTATCCTATACTCCCTCCGTTTAGAAATATAAGATATTTTAGCTTTGTGAAACTAATATATCTAGACATCTTTTAGTATATAGATTTGAACGAACTTATACACTAAAAGATGTCTAGATATATTCGATTCACAAAGCTAAAACATCTTATATTTCTAAACGGAGGGAGTACATACAAATGAATTTTAGACTGTACACGCACAGTTCCGAGCATTGACATATTTGGAGAAGGACGATGTGGACCCTGTCAATCCTGTACACTTCACTAATAGGCATAATGTAGTGAGTTTACCTTCAGATTGGACAGTCAAAGATAACCATTGGTCCTGTACACTTCAGGAGGGACCCAACGTTTCAAGCGGTATGCTCCACGCTCTCGCCCCCACGCCTCGCCCTCCCTCGCCACCACACATTCGCCGGATTGAGGCCCTTCCTACCGGGATTCCACCGTCGATCTTCACCGACCTGGGGTGGTTGGGTGCGGGTGATGGCGGATCGCGACGAGGATCGTCCGATTTCTGGAAGGGAGTGGGCGCGGGAGGTCGAGAGAAGGGTGATAGCAGAGGAGCGGATCCATGAGGATTTGAGGCACAAAATCGAATTCCTCCAGTACCAGCTCGCATCGGCGGAGGAGAAGATCGTGATGGAGGAGCCTCTGGCGTGGCGGCCGGAGATTTCTCCGGTAGATCCCAGGAGGTTGATTCATTTTCTCCGTGCGTGGCTGGCGGAAGGAGGTGCGGGCAAAGGGATTTCGAGGCTGTGACGCACTCTGCGGCGGGCGACCGAGTCCATCGGGAGGTCGCGTCTGAGGAGGGTGCAGAGGGTGGTGCCGTGTCCCGTGAGATGCGGATGGAGCTTGTTGCAGGGCTGGATTCTGATTCGTTCTGCAAGGTGAGCTTTCCTGGTTCACGGGGAGTACCATGGCCGGATGGGGATCGAGGTCGAAAGGCTTTTGGTGCAGCGAATCTCGGCAGCTGGTTTCGCTCCGTGATGCCTGCCCATTCTGGGGTGTCTGGCACTGTTCATCCGTGGAGGAACAGGGACGGCATGGGGGTGGTGTTGGATAAGAGTGAGCTGGTCGGGCCATTTGGAGGAAATCCTAGCTTTCCAATTACAGCTGAGAGTGCTCGTTCTGAAGCGCCTATTCTGAAGGTTCATGGTGAGAGCTTACAGGAGATGGGAGGCGGCTGGGAGAGCAAGCTTCCAAGCGACAGAGGAGATAGACTTTCAGGGTTATCAGGAGGCTGTGGAGATGGAATCGAGAAGGACAGAGGAAGCAGCGGCGGGTTTGAGACAGCTGAGCGAAGGGGAGGTGTTGACGCCAGTAATGGCGTTGGCAGCTCCTCGAGCAACGTCGTCGCAGGGGCAGGTGAGAAAGCGTCCAAGAGTTGTGGTCATGGAGAGGAGGTACATGTGGAAGTTGAGAGAGATCTCGGCAGCTTCGGCTCTTTTCAGTCTGACTTCAGGGATTACAAAGTGGTGGAACAAGATCAAGCTCAAGAGAAAGCAGAAGCTGTGAGCGTTTCTGTTGAGCAGGGATTGCCAGAAGCTGTGCAGTTTGGGGAGAAATTTTGGTGTCTGGCTAGTGATGATGAATCAGATTTGGAAGAGGAGAAGCAGTGTTCTATATCTGAGCCTGCTCTGTCACCACCAATTATCAGAGAGGTTGCAGAGAACATTTTGGAAGAAGGGGGATGGAGTGCTCCAGTGTGTAGGAGGAAGAAGGAATTACAATCCAGAAGAACTAAAAGGAGATTGCCAATTGTGGTTGATGGCCAATGGCAGAGGCCTGTGAGAAGGTGGATTGATTTGGGGGATTCAGCGTGGAAACATCGTCCTCCACCGAAGAGCAACTTTGGGTCTGCTTGTTTCCAAGCAAAATTGAGAATTGGAGAGCCTGCTGAGTGTTTTAGGAAGGAGATGATGGCTGATAAAGCTGAAAAGGTGGTGCAGACAGAAAGAGGGCGCAGAGGGATGTGTGGTGGGCTTGAGGGGACGGGTAGGTGCGTGGAGATTCGTGCCAGAGAAGCTGTGGTACGTGGGCACCATCTGGGCAGCGGGCAGATCCTATATCTCCTGGTGCCCAAGATTCCTCGGCGTTGCATCTTGTTTTCTCCCACCTCTGGACGACGGCGCTTCCTGGTCGAGTTCACGAGGAGTGGCCGAGGCTTGGAAGGGGGAGTGAATCTGTGATGAACAGTGGTGGCAGTGGTGGTGGTGGTGGTCAGAACAGGCCATGGCAAGGTGGTGGGAATGGTCCGGGGTGTCCTAATCCTAATTACAGAGGTGACAACTACAATCCCTACTACAACAACAATAGCAACTGGAATAGAGGTTACAACAATTGGAGGCCGACTAACTATCAGCAGAAGAGTTCCAATCAGCAAACTGTGAGTGATCCTGGGCAAGCTGGTCAGGTTGGAAATCAAACTGGTGGTAGTGATGTTAGTGGGTCTAATCCACCAGCTCCTGCTATTTCTGTTACTGTGAATTCTCCTCCAGCTCCTGTTGTTGTGAACAAGGATTTTGGTGGAAACAGTGGTCAAGCTGGAAGTGGTAGTGTGAAGAAAGTGTTCTGTCAAAGGTGTACTAGTGTGGAGCACAGTACTCAAAATTGCAAGGTTAAAATGGTATGTGATATTTGTGGGAAAAACACTCATGCTACTGCTGCTTGTGTATGGCCATCTCAGCCAAAGCCTGTTATTCAGTTAGTTGGTTTTGCTGCAAAAGGCTTGGGATGTTTCTATGCTCAAAGCACTAAGAAATCTAATGGAGGTGGTCTGGCTAACACTATGGGACTGATCCAGGTTAAGAAAGGGAAAGTTTCAAAGACTGAACTGGAAGCTGCTTTGAAGAAATCTTTTCAAGGTGACTGGGAATGGTCTGCTAAGGAAATTGACAGTGGCAGATTTGTGGTGAATTTTCCTAATGCTGAAACTCTCAGCAGGGTCCTTGACTTTGAGGAATTTACTCTAAAAGGGAGTGGCTTGGCAATCTTTGTGGCTAGATGGAATGCTGCTACCTTGGCAAAAGCTAAGTTATTCTCTGTGTGGGTCAAAATTGGGGGGATTCCTGATGATCTGCTGCATTACAAAGGGATTTGTGAGGCTGCCTTTCCTCTGGGGGTGGTACAGATGATTGATGTACCTGCTTTGACTCAATACAGAGTGGCTAGAGTCAAGATTGGTGTGAGAGATCCATCTATGATACCTGCTTCAACAGAGATTACCATTGATCCATATGTGTATGATGCTTTTTATGAGATGGAGGAAGTGGTGGAGAAAGCTGGCTTGTTGGATGAAAATGGTGAGGTCATTGAGGGTACCAGTCAGAGTCATTTGATGGATGTGGATAATGACAGTCCTACTAAGAAAAGGAAAGGGGCTGATGTGGAAGGTGAGAACAGTCAGTATGCAGAATCTGAGAAGGATGGCTTTTTTATTACTAAAGAAAAGTTGATGCAATTTATCAAGGATGAGACTGAATTCAGAGTGGGCTTTGAGTTACAGCAAATGGAAGAGAGACTGTTGGCTGCACAACTAAGGAATAATATGAATGCTAGGCAGAATGGGGATCTGTTGAGGGAGAAGGAAAAAACTCCTCCTAAAGACAAAGCAGTTTTTGAGGAGGATGGGGATGAATTCTCTCAGAGTTATTCTGTTGGGGACAATTTGGAAGAAGAAGCTTGATGTCTACGCACGTGTCTGTTCTTGTAGACAGTGTTGGGCCTCCAAGTGCAGAGGTTTGTAGAGCAGCAGCAAGTTTCCCTTAAGTGGATCACCCAAGGTTTATCGAACTCAGGGAGGAAGAGGTCAAAGCTATCCCTCTCAAGCAACCCTGCAATTACGATACAGAAAGTCTCTTGTGTCCCCAACACACCCAATACACTTGTCAGATATATAGGTGCACTAGTTCGGCGAAGAGATAGTGAAATACAAGTAGTAGTGATGATTATGAGTAGTAAATACAATCTAGAATAAAAATGGCAGCAAGCAAACAAGTAACAAAATAGCGAGTAAACGGTGTGCAAAGCTTGGAAACAAAGCCTAGGGATCATACTTTCACTAGTGGACACACTCCCAACAAATATAACATAATTGAACCAATAAATAACTTCTCTTCACTATGGTACTCTGAATTACTCTCCTATTGAATAACACTAATCATTGCGTAGGGCTACGAAGCACTCCTCAAAGTTCATCAAGTACTTGACAAACACCACTCATAGAGATATCCAAATCAAATCACAACTCAAGATAGATATTATCGCAACTTAGACCAAGTACTAACACGGTGCACACACTGTCAACATTACACCATGAAAGGAGGAATAGATCACTTCAATGCTATCATAGTGATAATTATTCTCATAATCCATAAAAGATCACAATCGTAGCCTAGACCAAGTACCACCATAATGCACGCACTGTCACCGTTACACCATGGCAGGAGGAATAGATTACTTTAATAACACACTAGATTACACATAATGAAGAAGAGTAACATCTACTTATTCAACATGATACAAAGCTCACGATCACATAAAGATCACATCATGGGAGAGAGAGGTGAACCACATAGCTACCGGTAGAGCCCTCAGCCCCGGGAGAGAACTACTCCCTCCTCATCATAGGAGACAGCAAGGTTGATGTAGATGGCGGTGAGGTCGATGGAGACAGCGGAGACGGCAATGGAGACCGATGGAGATGGCTCCGGGGGTACTTCCCCGTCCCGGTAGGGTGCCGGAACAGAGACTTCTGTCCCCCGAAATTTGTTTTCGATGGTGGCGGCGCTACGAAACTGTTCTGAAAATTTCGCTGACTCCCCTAGGGTTTTCCGTGTGGATGCTTTATATAGGCGAAGGGGCGTCGTCAGGAGTGGTCCCAGGCCTCCTCACACCTAGGCGGCGCGGCCAGGGCCTCGGCCGCGCCGGCCTAGTGTGAGGCTGGCCTGTGGCCCCTCTCCTTCGCCTCTTCGGATCTCTGGAAGCTTTCGGGCAAAATAAGACTTCTGGAACTTGTTTCGTCCAATTCTGAGAATATTTCCTGTGTATCACTTCTGAAACACAAAAACAGCAGAAAACAGGGAACTGACACTGTGGCGACTTGTTAATAGGTTAGTTCCGGAAAATGCATAAAAGTGCCACGAAGTGTAACGAAACAGTAGGCAAATGGTGTAAAAACAAGCATGGAGCATCAAAAATTATAGATACGTTTGAGACGTATCAGCATCCCCAAGCTTAACTCCTGCTCGTCCTCGAGTAGGTAAGTGATAACAAAAGAATAATTTTTGAGGTGACATGCACCTACACAATCTTGATCATCTATGAAAGCATTGAGTGCTGGGATCATAAGAACTTAAAACATGGGCATGAAAGACATAATCTTGATAATAGAAACTTAGCAACCATGTTATAACATGAAAAAGAACACAAATAAAAGATCATGAATAATAAAACAATGAAAGTCAAACGTGTGTTCAAATCATAAGGAAAAACATACAAATGGTTTTCAGCTTGTCCTTCATGGAGAGCAAAACATAAATGCATAGGACACCTTAAAGTTTAAGAGGGCGGCTAGATACAAATAATTTGAGAACAAGTGAAACCAACAATATGAATCAATCAATGAAAACTTTGGGACAATGCACATTATACTAAGAATGGTAACTATGCTCTCTTATGGTGCATAAAGAAAGAAGGTGGTGACTCAACAAAAAAAGTAAAAGAAAGGCCCTTCGCAGAGGGAAGCAGTGATTGCAAGTTTTATAACCATCAAAAATTATGGTACTTACCGGCTTTGAGCTCTCATTGCCACCATCATAAGCATCTTGAATGGTTAGAGTTAATGCGAGAACAATTATGGTGCATATGCTTGACAAATCATAAGTTGAAAACCTCGTGTCCCATGAATACGAGTACCCAAACCTCATGCTACTCAACTTAGAGTCCCAAGCAAGGCTCTTGTCATTGTAAGTATATATGTATCATCGAGAACCGCCAACGGGGTACCTCCGTGCCCGATGACATGGAACAAGCCCACATCAAAATGACAGGACAAGCAGACAATGAACACCTCGGCATCTCTTTTATTTACCATTTGTTTAGCTTTTTATTGTGAGATGCGTCGTCGAATATCCACCATGGGTATGCTGCAAATTTCCACCATGAATTATGCATGGCTTAGATTGGCGGCCCAGGCGTTTCCCTAACACATATACAAACTCCATGATCCCCGCAAGATTCCCAATTCATTTCACACCGCGGGCATCCATAAACAAAAGATCACGATATCAACTCAAATAAGAAGTGCAATGTCGAAAGCTTGCCCCATGACAGCATGGTTGGGCTAGTCTCCAACTTACAACTTGCAAGCATAACAACTCAACATAAGAGACCACAATGTCAAATTTTTAAGAGCAAGAAAAATAAAGTGTGCCATCCGGTTCGTGAGAGCTTTACTAACCAATTTTCGCATAACACTGGTAAGAGTTTAATTTGAAGAGAAAATAAAAGCAAGTCAAATTTACTTGGAATAGCAAATTGCAAGTAGGTATGTATGTTGGACACTTTGGAAAACTTTGGCTTTTAGGAGTTGGATGCACGAGTAGAGCTCATACTCAGTACAAGGCGAGGGCTAGCAAAATACTGGGAGCGACCAACTAAGAGAGCAATAATGGCCATAATCATGCAAAGCGACAAAGCGACATTAAAAGAAGTATAAGATGGCATCAAAAGTCAAAAACTAAATGATCATGAAGGCTATTGGTGACTTTTTAAGAGTCTAACATGTGTGAGCATGCGCCAAGTCAACCCAAATAAAGCATCAAGGAGAAAACCAAAATAATGCTTCCAAACAATAAAAACAACGCATGATTTTTTCAAAGGCTCATTAAGCAATCTCAGTTATTTGAGACAAGTCATGCTACAGCAAAAACACTAAGCATACTATCAAAAAGACATCAAGCATGACATGAAAAAGCCTAAGCCGCAGTCTACACAAGCTCCTTCTTGTACCACTTTTTTTTGCACAAAGCTTTTTCTCTTTTCCAACACCATTCAAACCTTTTTGAGGAAACTCTTTTGAGGAAAACCAACATATACCAGAGGTCCAAATACACCTTGATAAAAAGATATAACAAGATCTGAACAAAAATCAAGGCAAAAAATGCAAGCTAAACGCAGTAGCAGAAAAAGAGAACACTCATTGAACGATAAGAGTGAAAACTAGAGTGTTCTTGGCAAATGAAAAGCGAGTTCATCTCCTCCAAAAGAAACATGATGTGATCTAACCATTTATTTCAGCAAACAAAACTAAACTAATAGAAAAAACTGAAACAACTGACGCTCCAAGAAAAACACATAGTGCATGAAGCAATAAAAATAGTGTCTTGAAAGGTGACCTGATTTTTGCCGATGAAGAAGGGGGTGCCTCGGGGGCATCCCCAAGCTTTGTCGCTTGTACCTCTTGGATATTTTTTGGGGTGATGCATGGGCATCCCCAAGCTTGAGCTTTTGTCCATTCTTCAACTCATCTCATCATTCTCCAATCCCTACACTTGAAAACTTCCTTCATACAAAACTAAACACAATTCTATTAGCAACATTAGTGTAAGCATAACATATAATCAACCTCTTTTTGCTTCAGGTTTCAACCTAAAACCACCACATATATAGCATATGCTACTGTAGCAACTTCCCCAAAAGTTCCGTGATCAAAAGAACTCAAAAGAAAGCGATAAAGCGGCAAACACAAATATTGGCAGAAATCTGTCAAAACAGAACAGCTGACAAAGGTCGAATTTTTTAGGGGTTTTCTGTTGCTCAAATCAAAAAGTGTTCAACTAACGAAAGTTTGGATATAACCTGGGGAATATGCACAAGAAATCGCAGGTCCAAAAGATATACAGAGAATTTATACGAATTTTTACGGTGCAGCACCGAAAACAGTTTCAGGACAGCAACATCCCCAAATCTTTACCTCACTCGAATTAGAGGCTTCTCTTGGCACAACAATAAAATAAAAAGGATAAGGAGCGGTCATTACAGTAGTAATGACTTCCAAGACTCAAATAAAATAAAAAGTACTGGAAATAAAATATTGAGTTATCTCCCAAGAGTGCTTTTCTTTAACGCCTTTGAGCTAGGCGCAGTAATTTGCAAAGATGCTCATGTGGGCGCCATATAAGAGCTTGAGGCAAAGGCGCCATATAGGAACTTAAAGCAATAGAGAGCATCAAAAAGCAAATGTGAAAGACATTTAAATCTGAACCACTTCCTATGAAAAATAATCTTGTAAAGAGACAAGTCATGAAAGCGCAAAGCAAAAAGCATAGGAAGGCAAAACAAGTACAACTTCAAGAGTTGCAACATAAAGAGGGGAAACTCAATATTGTTGAGATCCATCAAACCATGTTTCCCTCTCTCATAATAACTTTCAGTAGCATCATGAATAGAATTAACAATATAATTATCACATAAAACATCTCTCTCATGAGCCACATGCATAAAAGAATTAATACTCCCCACATGAACAATTGTAGTAGGAGCAGATTCAACAGAATAATTATTCTCATCACCATAATCATCAAAAACAGGAGGCATATTGTAATCATAACTAATTTTATCCTCAATAGTAGGTGAACCGAAAACATTATACTCATCATTGTAACCATCATAAACTAGAGAACTACTATGTCGCAAAGCATATTCATCAAACATATCATCATAAGAAGGAACATGGATAGTACTAATGGTACAACAATTATTAACCTTAGAATTGGTACCAAAAAGATTTTTAATATCAAAAGTAGAGTGCTTTTCCCAATCATGATCACTAACATAGGTAACAGGCATAGGAACGTCATCCCAATCGGAATTATCATAATCTATAGCAGGATCATAACGCTTAGGAGAAGATACCGTGTCCTCTCGCCTTTTACTCCTCTTCTTCTTCTTCATACTCTTCTTACTCTCTCCTTTAGGAGGGAGAGACTTGAAGGGCATCTTCTCCACATATTCTTTAGGAGGGAAAGGCATCTTCTCCACATAATCTGATTTGCTGACAGAAACAACAGAAGAAACTTTGGAGGATTCCTCCTCTCTATTAATAAGATCGAAACATCTATTAGTCCTGTCATAGCTTTACAAAACATCATGTCTTATAAGATCTTGTAAGTAAGTATTTGCAAGGCAATCTTTGGCACAATAGAGACGACAACCACGAAGGGTGCTATTAATGTCAACATCTCTCATATCAACCAAATAAATCTTTCTAGATATCTCTTCGCAATTCAAAAACAAAGTAAGCTCATTATAATGATTAAAAGTAATCTTATCATCACAATACAAATCTACAGTACTCGTTCGATTAATTGGGCATTGAAAATTAAAGTGACCCTTTTCACCGCAAAATTCACAAAGAAAAGAATAAAGCTCACAAACCCTTTCACCAAGCACATCTAGATCCTTGAGCCACATACTGGTTTCTTCATTTGCGTGGGTGATGCAATAATCTTCCTTGTTGTAACTCTGTTCACAAGGTCTATGTATTCCACAAAAAATAACATGCTTATAAGAAATAGGATTTTTAGAAGTTTGACCATGTTCATTGCAATCATCAACAACAATATCACTTTCTATGCAAGTGTCCTTAAAAGGTTCATGATACACGTCCCCATTTCCTTTAGGAACATTCATATGGGAAGCAAAGGCTTTAAAGCAATCAACCATAATTTGAGGATCAAGACCATACTTAGCACTAAGATCTTGAAAATCAGCAGTTTCAGCGAAAGACTTAATGCAATCAAACTCGTAATTCATACCTGATCCTTTACCTTTGTTGCTATCCCAACCTTCAATATTGTTTTGAATTGTTTCAAGCAGATCCCACTTGGTTTCAACATCCTTGCTTGTGAAAGACCCATCAAAGCATGCATCTAGATAGTCCTTGTAATATCCTGAAAGCCTTGCATAAAAATTATTAATAACAATATTACGGGGAAGATCATGAATAGGACATTTGAGCATTAGTGACTTCAATCTTCTCCACGCTTGGGCAATGCTTTCTCCATCATGAGGCCAAAAATTGTATATCTGATTACGATCTTTATGAATCTCACTTGGGGGATAGAATTTAGAATAAAAGAGAGGTATAATTTCCTCCCAGCCAATAGATGGACCATCCTTAAGCAGCCGATACCATTCCTCAGCTCTGCCTTTCAGTGATAAAGAAAATAGCTTCTTCTTAACTTGGTTAATCAAAATACCTGCACACTGGAACAACTCGCATAATTCATGTATAAAGAGCAAATGATCACCAGGATGGACAGTTCCATCTCCCATATAGCAGTTATTCTTAACACATTCAACAATCTTCGTAGGTATTTTAAAAGGATGAGGAGCACAAGCATCACTAGAAACATCACATATGGGAGATAAAATATTATCAGAATAAACCTTCTCCACTAAAGCTGGGGGACTAAAAATATCATACTTAACAAAACCAGCTTCCCCAAGCTTAGACTTTTCTATAGCATTAGCAATAACGGGATTCAAAGCATTCGTACTAATAACATTGCTATGCGAAATAAGCTCCAAAGGTTTTTCAATTTTCTCTTCAAATCTAAACTCAGGAAAAAGACTAAAGAACTCTTTGTTTTCCATTAAGCCTAACTAGTGAAAATAAAAACAAGAAACAAAAAGATGTAATTGCAGAATCTAAAGGAAATAACTCCGAGCACTCACACAGGAGGATGCGAGTACCTTTTACCCTACCTCCCCGGCAACGGCGCCAGAAAAGAGCTTGATGTCTACGCACGCGTCTGTTCTTGTAGACAGTGTTGGGCCTCCAAGTGCAGAGGTTTGTAGAGCAGCAGCAAGTTTCCTTAAGTGGATCACCCAAGGTTTATCGAACTCAGGGAGGAAGAGGTCAAAGCTATCCCTCTCAAGCAACCCTGCAATTACGATACAGAAAGTCTCTTGTGTCCCAAACACACCCAAATACACTTATCAGATGTATAGGTGCACTAGTTCGGCGAAGAGATAGTGAAATACAAGTAGTAGTGATGATTATGAGTAGTAAATACAATCTAGAATAAAAATGGCAGCAAGCAAACAAGTAACAAAACAGCGAGTAAACGGTGTGCAAAGCTTGGAAACAAGGCCTAGGGATCATACTTTCACTAGTGGACACACTCCCAACAAATATAACATAATTGAACCAATAAATAACTTTTCTTCACTATGGTACTCTGAATTACTCTCCTATTGAATAACACTAATCATTGCGTAGGGCTACGAAGCACTCCTCAAAGTTCATCAAGTACTTGACAAACACCACTCATAGAGATATCCAAATCAAATCACAACTCAAGATAGATATTATCGCAACTTAGACCAAGTACTAACACGGTGCACACACTGTCAACATTACACCATGAAAGGAGGAATAGATCACTTCAATGCTATCATAGTGATAATTATTCTCATAATCCATAAAAGATCACAATCGTAGCCTAGACCAAGTACCACCATGATGCACGCATTGTCACCGTTACACCATGGCAGGAGGAATAGATTACTTTAATAACACACTAGAGTACACATAATGAAGAAGAGTAACATATACTTATTCAACATAATACAAAGCTCACGATCATATAAAGATCACATCATGAGAGAGAGAGGTGAACCACATAGCTACCAGTAGAGCCCTCGGCCCCGGGGGAGAATACAAATATTGGCAGAAATCTGTCAAAACTGAACAGCTGACAAAGGTCGAATTTTTGAGGGATTTTCTGTTGCTCAAATCAAAAAGTGTTCAACTAAGAAAAGTTTGGATATAACCTGGGGCATATGCACAAGAAATCGCAGGTCCAAAAGATAAACAGAGAATTTTCACGAATTTTTACGGTGCAGCACCGAAAACAGTTTCAGGACAGCAACATCCCCAAATCTTTACCTCACTCAAATTAGAGGCTTCTCTTGGCACAAAAACGAAATAAACAAGATAAGGAGCGGTCATTACAGTAGTAATGACTTCCAAGACTCAAATAAAAGAAAAAGTACTGAAAATAAACATTGGGTTATCTCCCAAGAGTGCTTTTCTTTAACGCCTTTGAGCTAGGCGCAGAAAATTGCGAATCAAGTAATATCAAGTGATGAAGCATCAAGCTCATAATTTGCTCTAAGAATAGAGTCAAAAAGCAATTTCTTTCTTTTCCTAGGGAAGTGTTCCATACCTTTCTTTAGTGGGAATTGATATTTGATAGTGCCTTCCCTCATATCAATGATGGCACCTACAGTTCGAAGAAAGGGTCTTCCCAAAATAATAGGACATGAAGCATGGCATTCAACGTCTATAACAAGAAAATCAACGGGAACAAGGTTATTGTTAACCACAATAAGAACATCATTAATTCTTCCCAAAGGTTTCTTCTTAGCAACATCAGCAATAGGAACATCAAAATAACACTTTTCAAGCGGTGGTAAATCAAGCATGTCATAAATCTTTCTAGGCATGATAGAAATACTAGCACCTAGATCACATAAAGCATGGCAATCATAACCATTAACATGCATATCAATGATGGGTTCCCAACCATCTTCTAACTTCTTGGGAACAGAGGCTTTCTGCTTCAACTTTTCATCCCTAATTTTTATAAGAGCATTGGTAATATGCTTAGTAAAAGCAATATTTAAAGAACTAGCATTAGGAGTCAAAGCAAGCTTTTGCAAGAACAAAATAACTTCAGATATATTGCAGCCATCAACATCAAAATCATTAAAAGACATAGAGCTATCATCTCCCACACTCCGAAAAATTTCAGCACTCTTTTGAGAAAAAGTTTTGGCAGTTTTAGGCTTTTTAACACAAGGAGTGGGAGTTTTCTCTACACCAATCAAAGTAAGAGGATTGCTACCAGTAGGAGCAACGTCATTAGAGGTAGTAATGGTACATACCTTCATCTCTCTAGCCATCTCATCTTCTCTTTCCCACCTGGCATGCAATTCCGCTAACAATCTAATATTTTCATCAATTCCAACTTGGATTGCATTAGCGGTAGCAAAAACATTGTTCTCTTTCACATCATTAGGAAACACTTTTAATTTCAGAATTTCAACATCATGAGCAAGGCTATCAACTTTAGAAGCAAGAATATCAATTTTGCCTAACTTTTCCTCAACAGACTTGTTAAAAGCAGTTTGCTTACCGATGAAGTCCTTGAGCATTACCTCAAGCTCGGAGGGCGCGGCCCTAGTGTTGTTGTAGGAATTACCATAAGAGTTACCATAACCATTACCATTGGTAGAAGGATACGGCCTATAATTGTTACTAGCAAAATTGTTCCTATAAGCATTGTTGTTAAAATTATTGTTTCTAATGAAATTCACATCAACTTGCTCTTCTTGAGCAACCAGAGAGGCTAAAGGAACATTATTAGGATCAACATGAGTTCTATCATTAGCAAGCATAGCCATAATGGTATCAATCTTATCATTCAAGGAAGAGGTTTCCTCAACAGAATTTACCTTCTTACCTTGTGGAGCTCTATCGGTGTGCCATTCTGAATAATTTACCATCATGTTGTCGAGTAGCTTTGATGCGGCGCCCAAGGTAAGGGACATAAAAGTGCCTCCAGCAGCTGAATCAAGTAGGTTCCTTGAAGAAAAATTCAGTCATGCATAAAAAGTTTGGATAATCATCCAAGTAGTCAGTCCATGAGTGGGGCAATTCTTTATCATAGATTTCATTCTTTCCCAAGCCTGAGCAACATGTTCATTATCAAACTGAGTAAACTTCATAATATTGCTACGCAAGGATATAATCTTAGCAGGAGGATAGTATCTACCAATAAAAGCATCCTTACACTTAGCCCATGAATCAATACTATTCTTAGTCAAAGACAGCAACCAATCTTTAGCTTTTCCTCTCAAAGAAAAAGGAAACAACTTGAGCTTAATAATATCACTATCAACATCCTTATACTTCTGCATCTCACGTAGCTCAACAAAATTGTTGAGATGAGCTGCAGCATCTTCAGTACTAGCACCAGAAAATTGCTCTTTCATAACAAGGTTCAATAAAGCAGGCTTAATCTCATAAAAGTTTGCAGTAGGAATAGGTGGTGCAATAGGAGTGCAGATAAAATCACTATTGTTCGTGCTAGTAAAGTCACACAACTTGGTGTTTTTAGGATTGGCCATTTCAGCAAAACGAAAGTAAACAAGTAAAAACAACTACCAAGGATTCTAATTTTTTTTTTTGGGTTTTTGATAAAAGCAATGCAGGTAAAATAAATAAAGTAAAGCAAAACAATAACAAAGTAAAGAATGTGTGTGCGAAGAACTCCCCTCGCAGAAGTCTTCTCTTCCTCCCCGGCAACGGTGCCAGAAAATAGGCTGCTACTCCAAATGAATGTTGCTGCAGACAGTCCTTGTGCGTGGTGGATAACCATCCCGTTGGGAACCCCAAGAGGAAGGTATGATGAGTATAACAGCGAGTTTTCCCTTAGTTAAGATACCAAGGTTTATCGATCAGGAGAGGAGAGACAATGACGACTAAAGGTGATGCGGAACCTGCACACACACAAACAAATACTTTGTTCCCAACTTGCGATGAGGTTGTCAATCTCACCGGTTTGCTTGAAACAAAGGTTATGAGCGTATCGAGTGGAAAACAGTAGAGTATGCGAGTAAAGTAAACAGTACGAGTAAAGTAAACAGGTGATAGCAATATGATGTAAATAGGACCGGGGTCCACAGTTCACTAGTGGTGTCTCTCCATAGATAAAATAACACATGCTGGGTAAACAAATTACAGTTGGGCAATTGATAGAATAAAGATAATGTGATATGTCAAGAAGATCACTATGAGATTTACTCTGGGCATTACAACAAAATACATAGACCGCCATCCAACTGCATCTATGACTAATAATCCACTCCCTGGGATATCAATCCGAACACCCTAGAAGTATTAAGTTGCGAACAACAGATAATTGCATTAAGCAAAGTGTGTAATGTAAACAAAGCATATGCCCTTGAGCATATGAATGTTGTTTTCTCCCTAGTAGCAACAGCACATCTACCACCTTAGAGGTTTCTGTCACTCCCCTAGGTGAAATAGAGGCATGAACCCACTATCGAGCATAAATACCCCCTCTTGGAGTCACTAGCAACTACTCGGCCAAGATAGCTACTAACAACGGAGAGCATGCAAGATCATAAACAACATAGAGATAACAAAAGATAATATTCAGTACAGCAACTTAATCATAAACACCAATATTCATCGGATCCCAACAAACCAAACATGTAGAATTACATAACGGTGATCTCAATCATGTAAGGCAGCTCATGAGATCTAAACATGAAGCACATGGTGGAGAAGACAACCATCTAGCTACTACTATGGACCCATAGTCCAAGGTAGACTACTCACTCATCGCTCCGGAGGCAAGCATGGCGATGAAGAAGACCTCCGGTGGTGATTCCCCTCTCCGGCAGGGTGCCGGGAAGAGCTTCTGGACCCTCCCGATCTTCGGGTCGACGGCGGTGGCGGATCGCGATGTGGTCTGGAAATCTGATCGGGTACTTAGGTTTTTTCCGTCGGGGGGTCTTTATAGGCGAAGGGACGTCGTCAGAGGTGGGGCCAGGTGGCCTCACACGGTGGTGGCGCGGGCCAGGGGCTGGCCGTGCCACCCCTGTGTGTGGGCCCCTGGTGGCCCCCCTCCTACTCCTCTTCGGATCTCTGGAAGCTTCTGGGTAAAATAAGACTTCAGGAACTTATTTCGTCCAATTCCGAGAATATTTCCTGTGTATCACTTCTGAAACACAAAAACAGCAGAAAACAGGAAACTGGCACTGTGGCACTTCGTTAATAGGTTAGTTCCGGAAAATGCATAAAAGTGCCACTAAGTGTAACAAAACAATAGGCAAATGGTGTAAAAACAAGCATGGAGCATCAAAAATTATAGATACGTTTGAGACGTATCAGGCGGCGGCGCTGCGGAACTGTTCTGGAAATTTCGCCGACTCCCCTAGGGTTTTCCGTCCCGATGCTTTATATAGGCGAAGGGGCGTCGTCAGGAGTGGCCCCAGGCCTCCTCACACCTAGGCGGCACGGCCAGGGCCTGGGCCGCACCGGCCTAGTGTGAGGCTGGCCTGTGGCCCCTCTCCTTCGCCTCTTCGGATCTCTGGAAGCTTCTGGGCAAAATAAGACTTCAGGAACTTGTTTCGTCCAATTCTGAGAATATTTCCTGTGTATCACTTCTGAAACACAAAAACAGCAGAAAACAGGGAACTGGCACTGTGGCGACTTGTTAATAGGTTAGTTCCAAAAAATGCATAAAAGTGCCACGAAGTGTAACGAAACAGTAGGCAAATGGTGTAAAAACAAGCATGGAGCATCAAAAATTATAGATACGTTTGAGACGTATCAAAGCTGATGCTGGGGTTGAAACAAATGAGGAGGTGATGGACAGAAACAGTGTAGCTGATCTAGAGGCAAAGAAGTGCATCAAGGAAAAAGCAATGAAGGCAGCTGAGGAGGAAAATATCATGAAGAGGTTGAGGTCACAGGGAGACACTAATATGATGGACAAGGCTAAAGAAATGGCAAGCAAGAAAAATCTGGACAAAGGTAATGATTTACCTACTGTTCTTAATTTCTCTGTCTCTTCTTTGTGTGAGTTAGCTGATAGAATGAAAATCAATATTGGTCATGATATTGAAAAAAGAATGGAAACGATTGATATTATTAAGAAATTAGAAGATGCTAGATATAGCATTTATGTGGAAACCATTAAGAGTAATAGAGATAGTGATAAAATGGATAGAGAAAATTGTCAAGCTCCTCTTGACATGAGTTCTTTGTTACCTTTACTTAATGAAGATGATGAGGGGATTGGTGAACTTGATGAGGATGAGGAGATAATTTTGTCTCCAAAAGGGTCTAGTTCTGGAAGGAAAAGTATTGAACCTATCAGTGTTAAACCAAAAATGAGGTTTCAACCTGGTAGGAATAACAAAAAGAAAAATGTGAAAAAATGAGAGGGGGTATTTGGAATGGTAGAGGTGTAGGGGCCTCGGATAAAAGGAAGCATATTAGAGAATTTGTGGCTGGCGGTTCTCTTGATTTCATTGGAATTCAAGAAACACAGTTGGAAGAGGTGAGAGATTCTTGGCTAGACCAAATGGGTTTTAGGCAAGAATTCGGTTGGTATGTTCTTCCCTCTGAGGGGAGATCTGGGGGGATTTTGGTTGGTATTAGGCTGGAAAAACTGGAGATTGTGGAATGGGAGCATGGAAAGCATTTTGTTAGATGCCTGTTATCTAATAAACATGATGCTTTCAAGTGGGATTTGGTGATTATCTATGGGGCTGCTCAAGCTGTGGGAAAGCAGGAATTCCTGAGGGAGTTCTCTCAGGTGTGTCAGCAGAGAAAATTTCCTACTGTTTATGGGGGGGGGATTTTAATTTGATAAGGCATGCTGGAAAAAAAACACTCCTGGGGGAATGAATAAATGGAATACAATTTTTAATATTATTATTGAGAATAACAATTTGATGGACATTAACTTGAGTAATAGGAAGTATACTTGGTGTAATGACCATGTGGTTCCTACTTATGCAAAACTTGACAGGTTTCTGGTATCTGTCAGTTGGATGGATAAATATCCTTTATCCAATGTGATGGCTTTGCCATGAGAAATGTCTGATCATATTCCTTTAATTCTAGATGTTGGGGAAAATAAGGAAAGATCAGTGGGTCAATTTAAATTTGAATTGAGCTGGCTGACAAAAGATGATATTATGGAGGTGGTTAGACCCATTTGGGAGGAAGATGCTAATGGCAAATGTGCTATTGAGGAGTGGAATTGGAGATTAGGAAATACTAGGAAAAAGTTGAGGGGTTGGGCTAAGAATGTTGATGCTGCTTATAAGAAAGAAAAGAAAAGATTGTCTGATATTCTTCAATATATGGACTCACAAGCTGAGATTTGTGGGTTATCCGTTATAGATAGGGAAGTAATGTTGGAAACTAAAAAACTTTTTAATGACTTGGTAAGAGAAGATAATATAAAAAAATTCCAGAGGACTAAAAGTGTGGACCTAAAATTAGGTCGAACTTGTACTAGGTATTTGATGAATAAGACGAGTGGTAGGAAAAGGAAGAATAAAATAGTTCAACTCATGGAAGGAGAAAACATTATAGAAGGTGATGAAAATCTGTTGGCTCATGCTACTGATTTTTATAAGAGTCTGTTTGGCCAGTCTGAGAGTTCTAGTGTGGGAATTAGTTTTGATTTCCTGGATAAAGTGAGTGAGGTGGAAAATGAGGATTTGACTAAGCCTTTTTCCTTTCAGGAAATTAAGGGCATTGTGTTTTCTTTCGCGCATAATAAAAGCCCTGGACCTGATGGTTTCCCTGGGGAATTTTATCAGTTCTTCTGGGATTTATTAAAGTGCCTCTAAAAAAAGTTTTTGATGATTTTGTGAATGGAAAGCTTGATATTGGTAGATTAAATTTTGGTACTATCACTTTACTTCCTAAATGTGAGGATGCTATGGTGATTCAAAAATTTAGGCCTATATGTTTGATGAATACTAGTTTGAAAATTGTCACTAAAGGAATGAATAATAGACTATCCCCTGTGGCTGAAAAAATTATTGATAAAACACAGACTGCTTTTATGAAAAGTAGGCATATTATGGAAGGTGTGTGTGTACTTCATGAGGTGCTGCATGAAGTTAAAAGGAAAAAATTGTCTGGGGTTCTTTTCAAAGTAGATTTTGAGAAGGCCTATGATAATGTGAACTGGGCTTTTTTGTATAATGTCCTTTTGAGAAAAGGTTTTTCACATAAATGGAATGATTTGGTTTTTAGTATCATGACTAGTGGTAAAGTCAATATCAAGATGAATGACAAAACTGGAGCTTATTTCTCAACAAATAGAGGGGTCGGGCAGGGTGATCCCCTGTCCCCCATTCTGTTTAATGCAGTAGTTGATTCGTTGAGTGTCATGATTAAAAATGCTCAACATGAAAAATTGATTGCAGGCATGACTCCCCTTTTACAGGAAAATGGTGTTGCCATATTACAATATGCCGACGATACTATTTTCCTATTGGATGAGGGTTTTGAGTATGCTAGAAATTTGAAATTCATTCTATGTTTGTTTGAACAAATGTCGGGTTTGAAGATCAATTTTGCCAAGAGTGAAGTTTTTTGTTTTGGGAAATGCAAGGAAATGAGGGAAAGTTATGAAGAAATCTTTGCTTGCAAGTCGGGGGTTTTGCCTTTGAAATATTTGGGGGTGCCCATTGATAAGAAAAAACTTCTTAATATACATTGGAAACCGGCAGAGGATAAGATGGAGAAGAAATTGGGGTGTTGGCAAGGAAAAATGTTAGATATGGGAGTAAGGGTTTTGTTGATTAATGCTTGTTTAAGTTCTATTCCTTTATATATGTTGTCCTTTTATAGACTTCCTGTGGGAGTCCATAAGAGATTCAGTATATATAGGAGTAGGTTCTTATGGCAAGAAGAGCAAGGGGTGAGAAAGTATCATTTGGTGGATTGGGAAACTGTATGCACTCCCAAGGATTTGGGTGGACTGGGTATTCTAAATCTAGATATGATGAATATTGGTTTGCTGTGCAAATGGTTATGGAAATTAGAAAATGAATCTGGGATATGGCAGGATATTCTGAAGAAAAAGTATCTTCAGAAAGAGACCATGTCACAAATTGAGGAAAAACCTGGGATGTCTCAATTTTGGTCTGGTCTAATTAAAGTAAAAGAGATCTTTTATAAATTCTGTAAGAGAATTGTGGTGTCTGGGAATAAAACTAGATTCTGGGAAGATATATGGAATGGTGGGAAACCTTTATCTGAGGTTTTCCCTCGTTTGTTTAATCTTTCTATGAATCACAATGTTACAGTGCAGAGAGTGGTGTGTTCTTTTGGAGTTTGTCTAATCTTCAGAAGGAGATTGTGGGGAGATTTAGCTAGGGAGTGGTGTAAATTGTTAGACATCATTCATGGTACTAGCTTACAGTCTGGGGATGATAGGGTTAGCTGGTCTCTAAGTGACAAGGGTTTTTCGGTTAAATCCTTGTATAATAAACTTCAGACTAGGGTGCCTATCAAGGTTTTTGGTAAGATGTGGGAACTGATAGTTCCAGCAAAGGTAAAGTGTTTTTATGGAGTTTGATGTGGGGTAAGACTTTGACAAAAGTGAATTTGCTAAAAAGAGGTTGGGTTGGTGAGAAACAGTGTATGTTTTGTGCTTCTGATGAAAGTATAGATCATCTATTTTTTGCCTGTCCTTTGGCTAGGTTTGTTTGGGGCATTTTTCAATGTGCCTTTGATACACCTAAACAACCACAAAAAATGTGTGAAGTTAATATCTGGTTAAATAAGATGCAAGCATCTCGTAGGCTTTTTGCAAAACACATCATGGCTGCTACTTTCTGGGCTTTGTGGAAGACCAGAAACAAGGCTTGTTTTGATAACATTATGCCTGCAGATCCTTGTGAGCTTATATATGTGATCTGTCAATACATTGATTATTGGAGCAATTTGCAGAAACTAGGAGCCAAAAAGGCGCTGGAGCGAGGAATTAGGCAGGTGAAGATGGTGATTCAGTAGGTCTTCACTCAGACGAGGGGATGGGCGCCGCTCTGTCGAAGGATAGGCAGTGGTTAGTTTTCATCCGCAACTGTTGTGTGTGGGAGCTGTTGAAAGGAGGGAAAAGACCTGGTGTTGTGTCTAAGTTCTGCCGTACCTGTGCTTTACTTGTGCCCTGGTTTGTAATAACTAGAACGTTTTGTTTTTCGAAACGGGTGTTCCATGAACAGTGTTTGCAATTTGGAACCTAGCATTCGGCCACCTGTGCTTTGTTAATGAAGCAGGGAGAGAAGCTCCTTTTATATTAAAAAAAAGCCTTTGGGCAGTCATGGAAGCCCACAGAATTTGTGCTTGTCACCACTCACCAACGGGCTGTCGGTGGTTTCCATACCTGCGTTACCAAACTATCACGAACAGGATATGGATTCCCCACGATGACCAAGCAAATCAGTAGCGTACACACAACAAACAAGCATGTGTGCACCTAGATGGACTCGTATGTTCTTGTGCGCGTGTTATTTTCTTGTTCTTAGTTTCATTCATGTCGCTTGCTTGCGTGGTGGGGAATGTGTTGCTTTGGTGTGTTGGTGAAGCAGCACAAATAATTCGCTAATTTCCAAACCAGGGTGCTGTATTAGCCAAGTCAATGACTACTGTATATACTAGACCAGGCATGTGATCGGCGCTTGGCGTGCGTGAGCCGTGAGCACCAACACGCACGCGTGCAGACTGCAGACGTGATATCGTCCTCGAGCTCACTGCTCGAGATGTCCAAGGTACGACGGCGATCTCGGCGCAAGTTCTGTTTCTAATTGACCGCGCAGTTGCTGTCTTTTTCTCTAGCACTAGCAGTACATTCTGTCTGGCTGTCTTACATGATGTGCCCAGTCATTCTAATCGATTCAGCGAAACCAGTGGGCTTAGCTGCCATGAGTCTGCATTGCGTTTGAACGAAAAAACATCGACCGGCGATTAGGCCACGGTAGAATGAGGAGTTGATTTCAGTTTCAGTTTGGCCATCTAACAGCAGCATGGTCGCGGGTTAGTTCTGACAGTGGAAAAGATCGACTGAAGAAGCATCGCGTTGCAATAATTTGGTAAGCAAAGGTGTTGGCGTTCCTGTTCAGAAAGCTGGACCATCTGATTAAAAATATAAAATGATCGGAGAAAGGACGATCAAGGCTCTTCCGCTATAAATTAAAGAGGGCGACCGATAAGGTTTGGCATTTGTGATACAAGTTTCAAGCTGTGAGGCTCTATAGCTAAATGATATCTAAGAGCATCTCTAGCAAATCCTCCAATAGCTCTGAATTGTAAAATAACTATCATTTTGTAGGTTTGGGCAAAAAAAAAAAGCCAAAATAGGCCTCGCAAATGTGTCCAACATGCAAAAGTTTTGTAGGCGCCCCCAAATTTATCCTCTCGATCCGGAGATTTCTAGTTTCTTCGACCGAATCGAACGCGACCTATGATATTTTTATTGTGAGTAGTCTAATCATATCTAATGGGGGTAGCAATCATGTTAGGACCCCGGTACCTGGCTAATATAATGGTGTCGTTGCCGCCCATTGTTTATGCAAACAGAGAACGATTGCCCGGATACTCCCCTGCTCTCTAGAAGGGATATACCGTGATTGGCTCTATTAATCCATGAAGGATCAGTGAGATTCATCATTCATGCATGTTTACCAACTGCTAACACATATCTTTACCCGGACAAAAGTTATACGCAGTAGTATAAGAGTATAGCACCATGTGCGCATTGTTTTAGCCATTCATACGTACGGTCCCGGCCTCCCGGGCATCGCGTGACCGCCGCCCTGCCGGCCGGTTTGGCGGGCTTGGAATCTCATTCGTGGAATTACCACAAACTATTAAAACGATCCATTATAACACACGCACGCACTGCCACCGATCGACCTATTAGGCTGCTCATAGTAGAGAATATTATATAGTAATATTATGTATATGATATTTGTATATGATACTATGTCCATAATGCATAGTATTATAAGGTAGTATCATATAGTCATTGTATTTATTATTTTGTAGTATCTCAATACAAATGTGTGTATAAGATTTAGTTGAGCTTAATGTTTCTCGTAATGTGCGCTATGATATAGTATCTACCTATGATACTATAATCTCCTCTTTCTTCATTAATTAACTGTCACGTCAGCAATTTTGTGGGTATAGTTTACACGATACTACCTATGATATTAGCACTATAGCTAGCCTTATTGGAGTAAGTTAAAACACAGCACGCTTCTGTTTACACTGCTTGCTTGCTGCAGTGTTCGCATGATTGCCCCACAAGCTATGCGAGGAAGAGATAGCAAAATATGTTGTCGCGTTTTGGCAGGTCAGCTACCGACCGCAACGTTTGCTGCTACGTGTCGCGGGGAGAGAGTGTCCTAATACTTGGATGGTACGACGCCTCGTGCTCGAGCTACGGCTTGCACTTGCACTCTGTAAAGGGAAGTACCGAGCTAGCTATCATCTTCGTGAGTGGCCAGTCCTTCTAGAATTCATCCGTGATGGAAATAAAATCCAACATAATCTCGTTATCACTTCACCACCAAACGGATGTACCAAACCCCCGTGCGGTCAAACGGAGTAGCATCTCACAATCGCCGGATACAGTACGGTGCCGAGCGCAGCGCATGCCGGAGACGGAGAGAGCAGCGCACGGCCGCCTTCGCGTTGCAGTCAAGCGCAGCAAGCCGCGGTGATCCGACGTCTGAGCGGCCCCGCGCCGCTCGCTGTCACGGCGAGATTGGACGGGTCGGGGACGGTTCTGCGACGGACGGACGAGCTGGGGCCGCGGCGCCGCAGGTCAAGAAGTCGCTCCGTGCCGTTGGGCCCGGCCGGCCGGTGCTGTGTGGGGGTGACGCGAGCGGAAATCCTATACCCCGCTTAATGCGGGGCTTCGTGCTTGCGCCGCACACCCCTCGTGGCGTACGTGCCGTGGTGGGCCAGGCCCTTTTAGCGAGGAGGCAAGGGTCAGGATGCGGGTGGCGGTCGTCTTCCTCGACGCCGGCGATGAAGACGATGGAGGGACGCCGGAGACGGACGCCAAGATGCCGCGCGCCACGAAGCCGCCGACGCTGCGGCCTGGCCGCGGTGAAGGCGGCGGAGCAAGTCCTAGAACTTAGGGTTTCGGGGTGGGGGCGCCGGGTTCTTAGGGTTTGGGGGTGAGGGTCACCGGTGCCGGAGAAGAGGAGGCTGCCGAAAGGGGGGGAGATCGCTGGAGGCGGCGGCGGATCTGGGAGCCGAGTATGGTGTCGGGAGGAAGAAGAAGGCGTGACTGGGCCGCGGCCCACAGTCACTCGACGTGCGTGCGATGCGTGCGGCGTATCCTAATATTACCGCTTTAAGCGGTGTAGAGGACCCCCTGACGCGAGCGCGTATCGACCACCGACTACCCGAGTCCATATCTGTAGCTTATCCTCGGCCCGTTCCGCATCGGGGTGGGGTCGGTGGCTGTGAGCGTGACGCTCGCGCCGCACTGAACCGCCACAACCGCTGCTACTCCTTTTCCGCGCAGCAAAGGCCCACTTGGAGCGAAACGGAACGGCGGGGATACACCACTTGTTGCCACTTGATGATACCCTTTTCCCCGTTATAAATTACACTTCAAACTTTGAACATTGTTGTGTGAAGCGCAAACTTTATACACTCATACGATAGTTTTCGTACGACTTGCATACGACGCGTAATCAAAGGGCGACGGGCTAGCTAGGACTTCGTCCCGCGCACGCGCGACTGCATCGGACGGTGCCGCCGGTTCGTCGTATAAGAATCGTACGCAAAAGATTGTGTGTATAGCAGAGCTCGTATGCCTGGTACGCACTAGCTAGCATCAGTCCCAAGTTACGACATGCCGACTACGACCCCGAATTTGTTGTCATGGTTGTAGCCGGTTTTTCATAAATAACGTAAATTCGGTTTCAAACTTAAGATAAAACTGAAATAAATGTATGCACGTACATGTCATCTTTGATATTTATTCGTGCAAATTTTCAAAATAAATACGGCACTATATGGTCAGAAAAAGGGGAAATGGAAATTTGTATTTTTTTTGAATAGTATAAATCTAATCATAATTGTGTTACTTGGATATCTTTGTCATTTTCGTGTAGGTCACATACAACCTAATTTTTTAAAAAATTTGACGAGGTTCTAATCCGCAATGCCCATGTTTAGGACTTTCGATTCATGGAGAGAGAGAGAGAGTGTGGGCGCTTGGCAGATTCGACGGCTTCACACAGAAATAGGAGTATCCGAGAATTTACCAAGGTTTGGCCCCTCAGAGGGTAAAGACCTACATCTTGCTTGTCTGATCTTGTATTGCTGGTATATTTGGAGCTGTTACAATAGTGCGTAGATGCAATCTGGCGAAGGTGGAAGAAGATGGTGTGGCTAGCCTATGTACGTGGGATCTATGCGAGATCAGGTGTCTATGCTAGATTAGATTGTCTCCCTTCTTCTTGGCCGCCCCTCCTCGCCCTTATATGGGGGGCGAGGTCTCGGGATCCGGTCCAAGTCGGTTACAGGTGTTTGCAAACCCTAACTAGTCTTGGGTTTCTTGGACTTCGAGTGTCCATCTTGTTCTTAGGCTGTAGCAGGTAGGCCAATATCGAGGACCCGAGGTGACGAAGGAATGACAAACAGGCCCTCGATATTCGCCTACCTGGTTTTCGGCCCAGGAGAGGTTGCTGTTGAGAGAGTTGCAAGGCCCGTAAGGGCGATGATCAGATACGGCCCAGGAGCTCTACTTGGCGTGCAAGCAAGAATTCGAGGAGTCCAATCTGTACTAGTCTTCGGTTAGGGCTTATTCGTTACGGATCCGATTTGTACTTTTCTTGAGGGATACTCCTGAGACCTAGCCTTCGCATATAAAAGGCTGGGAGGGAGGTCCCGAAACCTTAGATACTTTTTCACCGCCACACGCCAGAGCGCTCAACTTTCAGAGCTCTCCACTTTGGCTAGATCTAATCTACGCCGCCATTGTAGCATCGCCATTGTAGCCACAACATCAATAAAAGTCAGAGAAGCAGGACGTAGGTCATTACCCTACCAAGGGGGCCGAACCTGGGTAAAACCTCGTGTTTCCCTGTTTTTGTCTGATCGTCGTCGAGTTCGCCAGGTCCCACCATGCGTTCCTTAGATCGAAAGCCCTCGAACATGGGCATTGCCGGGGTAGAACCTCGTCAATTGGCGCCGACCGTGGGGACGACGGGATCTGGATCTACGGATTCGCTGGCTCCATCACCAACCAACGCCAAGATCGACATCGACAGCACCCTCGACACTGCCGTCGGCATCGCTGTGCCGATCGACGCCGACACCAACGCCAAGATCGACATCGACAACACCCTCGACACCGCCGTCGGCATCGCTGTGCCAATCGGCGCCAACACCAGCACCAAGATCGACATCGACACCACCATCGACACCGTCGCCGGCATCGCTGCGCCGGCCATCATCGACGCCAACCCTCTGGAACCGGAGGTCGACAACGTGGAATCAATCGTCATCGACATTGCCCCGTCAAACGCCACCGAACTCATTCCGGCCGCGACTATCGTCGGCCCAACCTCGGGCACGACGGGAGCAGTTTCGGCGATCACTGGAGGTTTCGACATAGCCTTCGGGCTGTTCAGCTTCCACGTGGACAACAACGGAGTCGCCGAACTAATCTCCGTCGGCGATTCCGTGCCACCCGCTACAACCCCAAGCACACCACCAGTTACTGGGGGCAATCCCTCGGCGACCTCACTGCTAGCACCGTCGGCGCCGCTGGAGGAGGAACCAAGGCTGGAGGATTCGACCCCGTCAGTAGGGTCCAATGACTTCGAAGATCCACCTCCATCCCCAGCCACCGCCTACTGCGCCGATTGCGACGCATACCACTTCGTGGGCGCCGGAGATTTCTCGTCTCACGAGATAGCCGGCTGTGAAGATCCTCGGGGAGACACTGCAGCTGTCTACCCGACAATATGAGAGTGCGAGCGGGCTCTCAATGCCCTCACGCTCCGTACTACGCCCTACGACCCTGATTACGTCGAAGGGCTGTACTCAGATTACACATGCTCAGACGACGACGACGTCTACCCCGAAGCTAAAGGGAAGATAGACAACTCAGACAGCTCGTGCTCGAGCGGATCTGTAACGTCAAGCAACGAGTACATGGTCGATTATGACTCTGACCTTTTGGTCGAAGTCGAATCTTACCCCAGATACGACGAGATTTATCCCCCAGCGCTGGGAGAGATCACCGACAATTCGCCCCCATCGTTCGGAGGGCACTGCATGATGGCGTCGCACGGAGATGGCAACGAGAATAGAGCCAACGACGGTCGAAACCGGTCAAATACCGGTCAACAGTTCATCACACAAGACTAGATCTGGTACGCAAGGAGGGTGTATGCGGGTGAAGCAGACATGGGCCCCAACCCGAGCCCGCAGGAGCTAGCAGCGCTCCGGTTCATCGTCCAGGAACAGAAGGATCAGATCAGCGCCGACAGGCGCATCTTGGAGAGGCGCAGGGACGAGGCCGACGCGTCCAGCAGAAGGCGGGCCGCATTATCATCCCATTACTCGTCAAGCGTCCAGCATAGGACGCGATCGCGTATTTCGCCTAGGGCCAACACGCACAATGTCGCCCAAAACCTGGAGGCGGATTTCAATGAAGCAGATTTGTTGCCCAAGACCAAAGAATCTGCGATCATGGCGACCGCGGCATACATCGCTGCGAATGCAACAAATGACGACGAGCATATGAGGCACTTGCGGAACCTGGCGCTCGAAGGAGTTAGGGTGCTTCAGGGCACAGCTACCCAAGAGCATGAAACAACGCCAAGAAGGGCCATACCGTCGGCCGAACAACCCAGACACCCAGCAGCGGTGCTAGCAGTCGCGCCTAGAACTCAGGTGGTGGAACCCATCAACGGGGAATTTTGACATGGCCTGGCTCAAAACAGAGTCGACCTCGGGCGCGCGCGACGCGAGGCACGTCGCTTCGAGGAGGAACGCGATCTGGAGGCGTTCACCGGCAATCATGATGGGCTGTGTGGAGCGGAGTGCTTTAGCCTCCTGACCCGTTCCACACCATTGCCGAAAGGGATCAAGCTCAGCGATGGTGTCATCAAGTTTAATGGGCAGCAGGACCCTCGAATTTGGCTCGACGACTTCATGACCGCGGTCACAATCGGCGGTGGATCCAGAGACAATGCTCTCCAGTTGCTATCACTGCACCTGAAGGACAACGCCAGGGCGTGGCTAAACAAACTTGCTCCAGACAGCATACGCTCCTGTGAAGAGTTTCGGCAAGCCTTCATCGCCAACTTTCGAGGTACCTCGCGATGGCCCACGTCGTTCAAAGAGTTGCGACTATGCGTACAAAGAACCGGCGAAAACTTGAGGTCATACATCTCACGATGGATCAGTCTCTGCAATACGGCGGAAAATATCTCGCCCGAAAGAGCGATTGATGCCTTTCGGGACGGTCTCATTCGACGGGATTTCAAGGAGGAGCTCGGGCGCTGCAAGCCGAAGACGGTCGACCATCTCATAAGCCTGGCAAACGAGTGGGCTGATGGCAAGGACTCTATTTCGGCACCTAGAAGCCGCCGGCGATCGGCGGAACGTGACGGCGATACGAAGAATCAGTTTCACAACAGCTCCCGTAAAAAAGGGCGTCAGAACCGCTATAACGACGCAGAGGCCACGGACATGGTAGCAGCAGGCTACGTAAACGAAGACCGCGATGACAATCGCGACGGTCCACGATGAGGGAACAACTACTATGGCAGTAGTAGCAGGAGCGCTAGCCGTGACTCGAGGCCAAGGACTGAGTGGCGTCGACGACGCGATCAGCCACAGCTATCAGCAGAAGAGATGCTCGATGGAGGGTGCACACGGCACACGTACCTCGACAAAGACGGAATTCGAAGACCCGCTCACCTCCTCATCGAGTGCAGAGAATTCCTTCGTCTCAGTCGAGCGCTTCAAGAGAGAATGCAGAGCGAGCAACCGGTGGCCGGTGCGATAGCTTACAACGCTCCACCACCACCGCCTAATCCACCAGCGAACGTGGTCCAGCAGGGTCACCAAGCCGCTACAATCCAGCACGGCGAGCCACGGCAACCAGCTGACGAAGAGGAGGCGTTCCCGCCACCACGAGGATTCGTGCCCATGATTCAGAGAGGGCGCCCGACGAATAAAGTCCAGCGGAAGCGCGCAAGGGAGGTGTTCCACGCCGAGCATGCACCACCTGCCACGCCTGAGTATCTGAACTGGTCCGAACATCCAATCGGTTTCGATCGGTCAGATCACCCACCGAAGATCCCACGCCCTGGACACCACGCTTTAGTCCTCGAGGCGCAGATTGGGGGGTTTACCTCGAAAAAAGTGTTCATGAATGGAGGGAGCAGTCTGAACCTGATCTATGCAGACACCCTGCGCAAAATCAAGATCCCGATGAACAATCTCTTGCCAACGAAGACATCTTTCCATGGAATAGTCCCTGGGAAGCCGATGTACCCATTAGGAGCAATACACTTGGATGTCATTTTCGGCACCCCTTCGAACTTCAGGAAGGAGAAGATCGAGTTCGAGGTCATCGATTGGCCTTCACAGTACCACGCCATTCTCGAACGACCAGTGTTCGCCCGATTCATGGCAGTCCCGCACTACGCTTACCTCAAGCTGCGGATGCCCGCCAATCGAGGACCACTAACGATCAGTGGTAGCTTCCCTTGCTCTGAAAATTGCGACAAGGACTTCAACAGCATGTCCCAGACCTTCGGAGTGCACGAGGAGCTCCATCACATCAGGGAGGCCACCAACATGGACATCGATCTGCCGGCGCAGCAGAACGCCCCAGAGCTCTCATTCGACGCCAGCAAAGATACTCGAGAACATCAGATACACCCGACAGATCCAACCAAGACGGCGCGGGTGTCTAATTCTCTTTCTCCCGCATAGGAAAGCGCGCTCGTCGGGTTCCTCCATGAGCACTGGAGGATGTTCGCCTGGTGTCCAGCAGATATGCCAGGCATCCCCAGGGAACTCGCCGAGCACGAGCTCAAAATCTTTCCGAACACGAAGCCAGTCAAGCAGTCCATGCGCCGCTATAATCCAGAAAAGGCCAAGTCAATGGGCGAAGAAATCAATCGCCTCCTCGATGCCAAGTTCATCAGAGAGATCAAGGAAGCCACATGGCTTTTGCCACCGGTCATGGTGGAAAAGAATGACACCAAGATCTACAGGATGTGCATCGACTTCACGGCACTAAACAAACATTGCCCGAAAGACTACTTCCCACTGCCCCGAATCGACTAGATCATCGATTCTACCGCGGGGTGCGAGTGCCTTTCGTTCCTCGACGCCTACTCTGGGTACAAACAGATACGGTTGAAAGTCGAAGACGAAGACAAGACAACGTTCATCACTCCACATGGGGTGTACTGCTACATGACAATGCCCTTCGGGCTCAAGAACGCCGGAGCCACCTATCAACGGTGCATGCAGGCATGCTTGAAGGAACAGATCGGTCGCAACATCGAGGTCTACGTCGACGATATCGTCATCAAAACGGCGAAAGCAGACAGCTTGCTCGACGATCTACGAGAAACCTTCGCCAACCTCGACCACTACAGCATCAAGCTCAACCCGAAGAAATGCTCCTTCGGGGTACCTACAGGCCAACTGCTGGGCTACCTCATCTTCGAGAGAGGGATCGAAGGCAACCCAGAGAAGATACAGGCCATTATCAACATGCAGCCGCCAAAGACGCTTCGACACGTCCAGCACTTGACAGGTCAACTCACAGCGCTTAGCCGCTTCATAAGCAAGCTCGGCGAAAAAGCTCTCCCCTTCTATCGGCCGCTTCGGAAGACAGACAACTTCACATGGACAGAAGAGGCGCAAGCCGCGTTCGACGATCTCAAGCGTCGCCTGTCGACCTCCCCAGTTCTTGTCACCCCCCAAGAAAAAGAGCCGATGTTGCTATACATAGCGGCTACAAATCAAGTCGTCAGCTCGGTCCTTGTGGTCGAACGCGCGGAGGAAGGCAAAGAACACGGGGTGCAGAGGCCTGTGTATTACCTGAGCGAAGTCCTATCTCCAACCAAGCAGAGATATCCGCATTACCAGAAGCTAGCGTACGCCATCTACATGACGGGGAAGAAATTGCCGCACTACTTCGAGTGCCACTCCATTATAGTGGTAGCCTCGAATCCAGTGTCCAGCATCCTCAACAACCTAGACGCCACAGGACGCGTGTCACTATGGGGAATCACTTTGGGACCCTGGGAGATCACATACCAGCGACAATCGGCGATCAAGTCACAGGTCCTGCCAGATTTCATAGCCGAATGGACAGAAGCACAAATGCCCGAACTCCCGGACATGTCGAACTGTTGGACCATATACGTCGACGGGTCTAAACGGGTTTCTGGAGCAGGAGCAGGAGTGATCCTTGTGTCGCCACAGGGGGACAAGATGCGCTACGTCCTCCGCATGCGCTTCTCGAACCCTTCGAACAACGAAGCAGAATACGAAGTTGTCCTGCACGGCATGCGCATGGCGAAAGCGTGCGGGGCCACCCGCATCAAAATCCATGGAGACTCGAACCTCATCGCCCATCAAGTCATGAAGGAGTACGATGCGACCTGTGCAAACATGATCGCATACCGCGCCATGTACGACAAGCTCGAAGGCGACTTCGAAGGGTGTGAGGTAACACACATCAGCAGAGAAAGTAACGAAGAAGCAGACAACCTGGCCAACGTTGGCTCCAGGTGCCTGCCGATACCACCAGGAGTCTTCTTCGAAGAGATATTCGAGCGCTCCATCAAGATCAAGCCTGCTGTCGACCCGGCGTTAGCAACACGCTTGGGGGCTAAGCAAACAAGCTCAACCCCAGCAGCGGGAACAGAAGACTCATCCAAAGACGCAGCCGCAATCATTCTCGTCGAAGCAGTCTGGACGAAGCCATACCTGGCTTACTTAGTGCGAGGTGAATTACCCGAAGACCCCGTCCATTGTTGGCAGGTCATGCAACGCTCTAAGGCCTTCACGATAATCAATGGAGAACTATACAAGCGCAGCACTACAGGAGTTCTCCAGCGGTGCATAGCACAAGAAGATGGAATCGCTCTCCTTCAAGAAATCCATGAAGGGACCTGCGGGCATCATGCCAGCAGTCGAAATCTCGTCGCTAAAGCCTTTCGATCAGGGTTCTACTGGCTCTCGGCCCTCTATGATGCCAGGAACATCGTCCAGCGGTGCGAAGCATGCCAGTTATTCGCCACCAAGCCACATGCACCTGCATCGGAGCTACACACCATCCCCGTCGCCTGGCCCTTCGCACAATGGGGCCTCGATCAGGTCGGGCCCCTGCCCAAGTCATCTCGAGGTAACCACACGTACTTACTCGTCGCCGTGGATAAATTCTCCAAGTGGATCGAAGCTGTCCCTGTCACGAACCAAGAAGCAACGACGGCGGTCAAGTTCTTCGAGTCAATCGTCTACCGGTATGGCGTACCAAACAGCATCAGCACCGACAACGACACCAACTTCACATCGGGCGAATTTCAAGAGTTCGCCAAGAAGCTCGGCATCAAGATCAAGTACGCCTCGGTGGTGCACCCCAAGTGCAACGGCCAAGTCAAAAAGGCCAACGGGCTCGTCTGTGCAGGACTAAAGAAGCGACTCCTTTGACCCCTCAAATGCGCGGCAGGCGCTTAGGTCCAAGAACTACCGTCGGTCCTGTGGAGCCTGCGGACAACTCCTAACTCCTCGACCGGGTACACGCCGTTTTTCCTGCTTTTCGGAGCAGAGGCGGTGCTGCCTACCGACGTACGCTACTGCGCGCCTCGCGTGATGGCTTATGTCGAAGAAGACGCAGAGAAGGCACTAGCAGATGCCCAAGACCTGCTGGACGAGGCCCGGGACGTCGCCCTCGCCCGCTCGGCAGTCTACCAGCAAAGCCTTCGCAATTACCACAGCAGACGGGTACGCGGACGGTCCTTCGAGCCAGGCAACCTCGTCCTTCGCCTCAAGCAAGCAAGCACCTCGAAGCTAGAGCCACCATGGGAAGGGCCATATCTCGTCCACGAAGCAATCCCAGGAGGTGCGTATCGACTACGCGACCCCAAGACAGGGAAGGACATTGACAACCCATGGAACGCACAGCAGTTGCGTTGGTTCTACCCTTAGAAGCAGCAAGCTTCCTCTACCCCCCATCTCTATGTAATTACGCGTCGGCAGCAGACCACGCTCAACTATAGCGCCATCAGCGCCAAGCAATAAAGTATACTTCTCCATATCATTGTCTAACCCACTTTCGGGGGCTTCGCCTTAAAAAATTGCTCGACCTGCGCTCGGGGGCTTTGCCTTTTCGACCGCGCTCGGGGGCTTCGCCTTTTGATCCACGCTCGGGGGCTTCGCCTTTTTGACTGCGCTCGGGGGCTTCGCCTTCCGACCCACGCTCGGGGGCTTCGCCTTTTCGACCGCGCTCGGGGGCTTCGCCTTTCGACCCACGCTCAGGGGCTTCGCCTTTTCGACTGCGCTCGGGGGCTTCGCCTTCCGACCCACGCTCGGGGACTTCGCCTTTCGACCCACGCTTGGGGGCTTCGCCTCTTCGACCCACGCTCGGGGGCTTCGCATTTTCGACCGCGCTCGGGGGCTTCGCCTTCCGACCCACGCTCAGGGGCTTTGCCTTTCGACCCACGCTCGGGGGCTCGACCCCTCGACCTACGCTCGAGGGCTTTGCCTCTTCGACCTACGCTTGAGGGCTCGACCCTTCGACCTACGCTCGGGGGCTTCACCCTTCGACCTATGCTCGGGGGCTTCGCCTCTTCGACCTACGCTCGAAGGCCCTACCCTTCGACCTACGCTTAGGGGCTCTGCCCTTCAGCCCACATAACCCGCACAAAGCATCCAGATGAATTCCAAAGAGATACACACAAATACAATATATAAACAAGGGTCAGAAGCTCGGCCAGGTCAGTGCGCTGTGACGCCCTGATTTGCCCTCTGACGATCACTTTCGGTGATAATCTGTTGGGCGATACAATCGGCTGTGTCTCTGCAAGCAGCATAATGATGATCCATGTCAACACGACCACCGGGGGATGGAGGAAGCGTCTTTAGTAGCTCTAAGTCTACCTCGGGATAATGAGCGCGCACAAAGGAAAGGGCGACCATGGCTCCACAGCGCAAATGTTCTCGAACAAAGGAGTAGACAGCATTGCCATTCTCGAATCGATCGAGCAGCGCAGGCAGGCCTTCGGGTTGGTTATTCAGAGGAAACATTGCCTCGTGCACCAGAGCAAGGGCGCTATGGCTCGTTTCGGCCAACACTCCAGCTTGGGCGATCCTGTCCTGGAGAAGTGTCAGCTTCATCGCCTTCGATCGATCCGCCCAGAAGTTATCAGCAATCGAATTAGCGTGTGTTTGAGCAGCATGAAGGTGCGCGTTCATGCGTCGGGCTTCAGCTGCGCTGTCGAGGCACACATCTACAGAAAGGAGAAGAATATCAAGTTCTACAGGCTCAAACCGCAAAGCAGGCCGAAAAGTTTGAAAGACTCACACTTCAGGGATTTCCCAAGACTCTCGATTTCCTCGAGAAGGATTTTTTCGGCATCCACAGCCCGTGATGCCTTGAACAGAGCGACGTCGACCTTGGCTGTAACTGCTTTCAGTTGTTGCTGCGTGTTCTTGAGCTGGTCGCGCAAGGATCGAATCAAGGTCAATTCGCTCGTGGAAGGTGCTCTCCTCTCAATGGCATTAGAAGAACTAGCAACTATCTCGTATGAAACAGGCCAGGCATTCGCAAGCGCAGACGAATCCTGCACAAGAGGCCTCCAGTCACTCATAGTCATCGGTAATCAAGTAAGGAGACACATAATATGATAGCAAAACAAGAGCAGCAAAGTTACAGCAAGCAGTGCACTGATGCGTGGTAAATGACCAGCCCGTTGGGAACCCCAAGAGGAAGGTATGATGAATATAGCAGCAAGATTTTCCCTCAGTTAAGAAACCAAGGTTTGTCGATCAGGAGAGGAGAGACAAACGACTGAAGGTGATGCTTGCTAGCTTGCGACAGCTTCGGACAATTTATATATGGCGCCTCGTCCAAGCTTTGCTTTGCTAGCTGCAACATGGAACCTGCACACAACACAACCAAATACTTTGCTCCCAACTTGCGATGAGGTTGTCAATCTCACCGGTTTGCTTGAAACAAAGGGTATGAGCGTATCGAGTGGAAAGCAGTGAAAGTATGCGAGTAAAGTAAACAGTGCGAGTAAAGTAAACAGGTGATAGCAATATGATGGAAATAGGACCGGGGTCCACAGTTCAGTAGTGGTGTCTCTCCAAGATAAATAACACATGCTGGGTAAATAAATTACAGGTGGGCAATTGATAGAATAAACATAAATGTGATATGTCAAGAAGATCACTATGCAATTTACTCTGGGCATTACAACAAAATACATAGACCTCCATCCAACTGCATCTATGACTAATAATCCACTCCCGGGGATATCATCCGAACACCCCATGAGTATTACGTTGCGAACAATAGATAATTGCATTAAGCAAAGTGTGTAATGTAAACAAAGCATATGCCCTCGAGCATATGAACATTGTTTTCTCCCTAGTAGCAACAGCACATCTACAACCTTAGAGGTTTCTGTCACTCCCCCAGGTTATATAGAGGCATGAACCCACTATCGAGCATAAATACCCCCTCTTGGAGTCACTAGCAACTACTCGGCCAAGATAGCTACTAACAACGGAGAGCATGCAAGATCATAAACAACATAGAGATAACATAAGATATATTTCAGTATAGCAACTCAATCATAACACCAATATTCATCGGATCCCAACAAACCAAACATGTAGAATTACATAACGGTGATCTTAATCATGTAGGGCAGCTCATGAGATCTAAACATGAAGCACATGGTGGAGGAGACAACCATCTAGCTACTGCTATGGACCCATAGTCCAAGGTAGACTACTCACTCATCGCTCCGGAGGCAAGCATGGCGATGAAGAAGACCTCCGGTGGCGATTCCCCTCTCCGGCAGGGTGCCGGGAAGAGCTTCTGGACCCTCCCGATCTTCGGGTCGACGGCGGCGGCGGATCGCGATGTGTTCTGGAAAAGTGATCGGGTACTTAGGTTTTTTCCATCAGGGGGTCTTTATAGGCGAAGGGGCATCGTCAGAGGTGGCCCGAGGCACCCTCACACATAGGGGGCGCGGCCAGGGGCCCTTGTGGCCCCCCTCCAACTCCTCTTCGGATCTCTGGAAGCTTCCGGGGAAAATAAGACTTCAGGAACTTGTATCGTCCAATTCCGAGAATATTTCCTGTGTAGCACTTCTGAAACACAAAAACAGTAGAAAACAGGGAACTGGCACTGTGGCGACTTGTTAGTAGGTTAGTTCCGCAAAATGCATAAAAGTGTCACGAAGTGTAACGAAGCAGTAGACAAATGGTGTAAAAACAAGCATGAAGCATCAAAAATTATAGATACGTTGAAGACGTATCAAGCATCCCCAAGCTTAACTCCTGCTCGTCCTCGAGTAGGTAAGTGATAACAAAAGAATAATTTTTGAGGTGACATGCACCTACACAATCTTGATCATATATGTAAGCATTTGTTAGCTGGGATCATAAGAACTTAAAACATGGGCATGAAAGATATAATCTTGACAATAAAAACTTAGCAACCATGTTATGACATGAATATGAACACAAACAAAAGATCATGAAAATGAAACAATGAAAGTCAAACGTGTGTTCACATCATAAGGAAAAACATACAAATGGTTTTCAGCTTGTCCTTCATAGAGAGCAAAACATAAATGCATAGGACACCTTTAAGTTTAAGAGGGCGACTAGATACAAATAATTTGAGAACAAGTGAAACCAACAATACGAATCAATCAATGAAAACTTTGGGACAATGCACATTATACTAAGAATGACAACTATGCTCTCTTAAAGGTGCATAAAGATAGAAGGTGGTGACTCAACATAAAAGTAAAAGAAAGGCCCTTCGCGGAGGGAAGCAGTGATTGCAAGTTTTATAACCTTCAAAAATTATGTTACTTACCGGCTTTGAGCTCTCATTGCCCCCATCATAAGCATCTTGAATGGTTAGAGTTAATGCGAGAACAATTATGATGCATATGCTTGACAAATCATAAGTTGAAAACCTCGTGTCCCGTGAATACAAGTACCCAATCCTCATGCTACTCAACTTAGAGTCCCAAGCAAGGTTCTTGTCATTGTAAGTATATATGTATCATCGAGAACCACCAACGGGGTACCTCCGTGCCCGATGACATGGAACAAGCCCACATCAAAATGACAGGACAAGCAGACAATGAACACCTCGACATCTCTTTTATTTGCCATTTGTTTAGCTTTTTATTGTGAGATGCGTCGTCGAATGTCCACTATGGGTATGCTGCAAATTTCCACCATGAATTATGCATGGCTTAGATTGGCAGCCCAGGCGTTTCCCTAACACATAAACAAACTCCATGATCCCCGCAAGATTCCCAATTCATTTCACACCGCGGGCATCCATAAACAAAAGATCACGATATCAACTCAAATAAGAAGTGCAATGTTGAAAGCTTGCCCCATGACGGCATGGTTGGGCTAGTCTCCAACTTACAACTTGCAAGCATAACAACTCAACATAAGAGACCACAATGTCAAATTTTTAAGAACAAGAAAAAGTAAAGTGTGCCTTCTGGTTCGTGAGAGCTTTACTGACCAATTTTCGCATAACACTGGTAAGAGTTTAATTTGAAGAGAAAATAAAAGCAAGTCAAATTTACTTGAAATAGCAAATTGCTAGTAGGTATGTATGGTGGACACTTTGGCAAACTTTGGTTTTTAGGAGTTGGATGCACGAGTAGAGCTCATACTCAGTACAAGGCGAGGGCTAGCAAAAGACTGGGAGCGACCAACTAAGAGAGCAATAATGGCCATAATCATGCAAAGCGACAAAGCAATATTAAAAGAAGCATAAGATGGCATCAAAAGTCAAAAACTAAATGATCATAGAGGCTATTGGTGACTTTTTATGAGTCTAACATGTGTGAGCATGCGCCAAGTCAACCCAAATAAAGCATCAAGGAGAAAACCAAAATAATGCTTCCAAATAATTAAAACAACGCATGATTTTTTCAAAGGCTCATTAAGCAATCTCAGTTATTTGAGACATGTCATGCTACAGCAAAACCACTAAGCATACTATCAAAAAGACATCAAGCATGACATGCAAAAGCCTAAGCCGCAGTCTACACAAGCTCCTTCTTGTACCACTTTTTTGCATAAAGCTTTTTCTCTTTTCCAACATCATTTGAAATTTTTTAAGACACCTCTTTTGATGAAAACCAATAAAGATCAGAGGAAAAAATACACCTTGATGAAAAGATATGACAAGGTCCGAACGCAAATCAAGGCGAAAACGAAAACCAAAAGCAGTAGCAGAAAAAGGACACTCGGTTTTTGATAAGAGTGAAAACTAGAGCGTTCTTGGCAAATGAAAAGCAAGGCAACTTCTCCAAATGACATTTGTTGGGGTCCAACCATTTATTACAGCAAACAAAACTAAACTAACTAAGAAAACTAAAACAACTGACGCTCCAAGAAAAACACATAGTGCATGAAGCAATAAAAATATAGTGTCTTGAAAGGTGACCTGATTTTTGCCGATGCAGAAGGGGTGCCTCGGGGCCATCCCCAAGATTTGACGCTTGTACTTCTTGGATATTTCTTGAGGTGATGCATGGGCATCCCCAAGCTTGAGCTTTTGTCCATTCTTTAACTCATCTCATCATTCTCCAATCCCTACACTTGAAAACTTCCTTCATACAAAACTAAACACAAATCTATTAGCAACATTAGTGTAGCATAACATATAATCAACCTCTTTTTGCTTCAGGTTTCAACCCAAAACCACCACATATTAAGTATATACTACTGTAGCAACTTCCCAAAAAGTTCCGTGATCAAAAGAACTCAAAATAAAGCGATAAAGCGGCAAACACAAATATTGGCAGAAATCTGTCAAAACAGAACAGCTGACAAAGGTCGAATTTTTGAGGGGTTTTTTGTTGCTCAAATCAAAAAGTGTTAAACTAACGAAAGTTTGTATATAACCTGGGGCATATGCACAAGAAATCGCAGGTCCAGAATATATACAGAGAATTTATACGAATTTTTACGGTTCAGCACCGAAAACAGTTTTAGGACAGCAACATCCCCAAATCTTTATCTCACTCAAATTAGAGGCTTCTCTTCTCTTGGCACAACAATGAAATAAAAAGGATAAGGAGAGGTCATTACAGTAGTAATTACTTCCAAGACTCAAATAAAAGAAAAAGTACTGAAAATAAGACATTGGGTTATCTCCCAAGAGTGCTTTTCTTTAACGCCTTTGACCTAGGCGCAGAAAATTGCGAATCAAGTAACATCAAGTGATGAAGCATCAAGATTCATAGGAACAAAGAAATGAATACTATCCAATTGAGATTTTGAGTACCCCTTGTAGTCACGCCTTGGTACACAATTTTCATCAAAAAGATTTTCAGGACAAATCCAACTAAAATTTGTTTCCAAGGCATCATGAATTCCTACAAGTTTACAAGGTATTGGCATTCTAGAATCTTCATTGGGTGTGCCAACAACCGTTACAGGTGAGCCAAGCTTATTGAATTTCTTAAAAACTTTTCTAGCCTCATTGGCAACATCTTTAAATTCTAAGCGCATAATTTCCAAGATAAAAGTTTTCTTTTCAGGATCCTCAATTTCATGAAGCTTAAGGAACATGTATTGCAAAAAGGGATTAAGATTAGCAAACCTAGCTTCTAACATGTGAACTAAATAAGCGGAAGCAACTTCATAACTAGGAGCTAGCTCAACTAAAGATTTTTTCTCAACTTCTTTATGCATACTAATGTGATTAAAGAACTCCTCAATGTTATCTTTCCCAATAATTGAACCACTACCTACTGAGAGATCCTCCAAAACATACTTAGGGAACAACATAATGAACTAAAGTAAAGAAATAACAACTACCAAGGATTCTAAATTTTTTGGGTTTTTGATAAAACGATGCAAGTAAAATAAATAAAGTAAAGCAAAACAATAAAACAAAGTAAAGGATGTGTGTGCGAAAAACTCCCCTCGCAGAAGTCTTCTACTTCCTCCCTGGCAACGGCACCAGAAAAAGAGCTTGATGCGTGGTAAATGACCAGCCCGTTGGGAACCCCAAGAGGAAGGTATGATGAATATAGCAGCCAGATTTTCCCTCAGTTAAGAAACCAAGGTTTGTCGATCAGGAGAGGAGAGACAAACAACTGAAGGTGATGCTTGCTAGCTTGCGACAGCTTCGAACAATTTATATATGGCGTCTCGTCCAAGCTTTGCTTTGCTAGCTGCAACGTCGAACCTACACACAACACAACCAAATACTTTGCTCCCAACTTGCGATGAGGTTGTCAATCTCACCGATTTGCTTGAAACAAAGGGTATGAGCGTATCGAGTGGAAAGCAGTGAAAGTATGCGAGTAAAGTAAACAGTGCGAGTAAAGTAAACAGGTGATAGCAATATGATGGAAATAGGACCGGGGTCCACAGTTCACTAGTGGTGTCTCTCCAAGATAAATAACACATGCTGGGTAAACAAATTACAGTTGGGCAATTGATAGAATAAAGATAAACACGATATGTCAAGAAGATCACTATGCAATTTACTCTGGGCATTACAACAAAATACATAGACCGCCATCCAACTGCATCTATGACTAATAATCCACTCCCGGGGATATCATCCGAACACCCCATGAGTATTAAGTTGCGAATAACAGATAATTGCATTAAGCAAAGTGTGTAATGTAAACAAAGCATATGCCCACGAGCATATGAATGTTGTATTCTCCCTAGTAGCAACAGCACATCTGCAACCTTAGAGGTTTTTGTCACTCTTCCAGGTTAAATAGAGGCATGAACCCACTATCGAGCATAAATACCCCCTCTTGGAGTCACTAGCAACTACTCGGCCAAGATAGCTACTAACAACAGAGAGCATGCAAGATCATAAACAACATAGAGATAACATAAGATATATTTCAGTATAGCAACTCAATCATAACACCAATATTCATCGGATCCCAACAAACCAAACATGTAGAATTACATAACGGTGATCTCAATCATGTAGGGCAGCTCATGAGATCTAAACATGAAGCACATGGTGGAGGAGACAACCATCTAGCTACTGCTACGGACCCATAGTCTAAGGTAGACTACTCACTCATCGCTCCAGAGGCAAGCATGGCGATGAAGAAGACCTCCGGTGGTGATTCCCCTCTCCGGCAGGGTGCCGGGAAGAGCTTCTGGACCCTCCCGATCTTCGGGTCGACGGCGGTGGCGGATCGCGATGTGTTCTGGAAAAGTGATCGGGTACTTAGGTTTTTTCCGTCGGGGGGTCTTTATAGGCGAAGGGGCATCGTCAGAGGTGGCCCGAGGCACCCTCACACATAGGGGGCGCTGCCAGGGGCCAGGCCACGCCGCCCTAGTGTGTGGGGCCATCATGGCCCCCCTCCAACTCCTCTTCAGATCTCTGGAAGCTTTCGAGGAAAATAAGACTTCAGGAACTTGTTTCGTCCAATTCCAAGAATATTTCCTGTGTAGCACTTCTGAAACACAAAAACAGCAGAAAACAGGGAACTGGCACTGTGGCGACTTGTTAGTAGGTTAGTTTTGGAAAATGCATAAAAGTGCCACAAAGTGTAACGAAACAGTAGACAAATGGTGTAAAAACAAGCATGGAGCATCAAAAATTATAGATACGTTGGAGACGTATCATGCACCCGCATTGAAATAGCAGTATTCGACATAGCATCACAAAGTTAATTAAAGATGCACGACAGAGGCATCAACTGCACTACGCTGAGCTACCAGGGGCCTTGCTAGATTGGGCGCCGGAGGTACCGCGCTTTCGAGCCCGTGCCGCCGCTCGCTTCTCATTCCTTTCGGCCAGGAAGCTCGTCATCCAAGCAGACAAGTCGCGGGCACGCTAAAGGTAGCCCTTCGGAGACTTATCACGTCCGTCCTTGTCTTTCAGATACGTGCTCGTGACCTTGTCGGCGTCGAATTCAACCCCGTGCATCATCAGCATAGAGAAGACAGACTCGGAGCCGATAGTTACCTGTCGGCGAACCGCAGCAACTAACGGATCCTCGCCATCCGCCTTCACCACCAGGGCTTCAAGGATACCGGCCATGGTATTGCTAGTCGAATCCGGGATGGACACGTCATGAACACGGTCAAGTGTTGGACGCACCTTTGCCAGGAGGTCACGGACTTCCTGACACAGGTGCTCCACGATACCAACACTGGACTCGAGTCCAGTAGGCTCCTTCATAGCCCCGGCGTCCAATTCAGCAGCAGCTTCAAGAAAAGATAAGTTCCTTAGTTAGTAAGGCACTTAATCGGCATGAAAAAGTCCAAGCGGGGGATATCGAAGACTCACCGCGTAAGGCATCGAGCGAGGTCTGCAGTCGCTGATGCAAGTCCTTCTCTCTCGATTCAGCATCCAGGCGACACTTCTTTGCAAGCTCTTGGGCCTCGGACGATTCGGCCTTTAATCGGGCGACTTCGTCGGCTAGCTCGCCGGCTTTAGCCTTTAGGCCTAAATTCTCCGCCGCAAGATCGTCCAGCTGTGTTTTCAGGGACGTCTTATCAGCGGCAGCCTGCACTCTGATCCCTGATCATTCAAAGGATGTCATATTACAAAGGAGTGAAGCAAAATAACCATCAGAACAAGATACTAAAAGGGAGGAAGCAGTACTCACGTCGCACGTCCTCGAGCTGTGCGGATAATCGTCTGTTCTCTTCCTCTAGCGCAAGAAAGTTCTTGCATACCTTCGATAAATCCCTAACAACAGGCTGAGCAAGAAGAAGCGAGGATAAATCTCTGAATTATTGTTAGGAGGGCGTGCCCAAGTGTAAACACTTCGACTCACCCTCGGGGGCTACTAACAGGCAATCATACGAGTTGTAAAAGCTGGAATTTTCAGACTTACATGGCTTTTAGAGCTGGAAGGCTCGCCGGAGGAAGAAACCAGGACGAATTCAGGCTTAGTCATCTTCTTCCCCGAAGGAGACGACGGCTTCGGGAGGTCGGCCTCAGGAGCGGCGTCTCCAGCTACCCTCTCTTGCGAATCTGTGGTATGCTCGAGGGCGTCGTCATGAGGCTGAATGTGGTATCGGTCACTGTCCCCTGGGCTCGCCGAGGTCTCCTCGGTGGAAGATCTGAAACGGAAGTCGAAGTCAACATAGTGTAGTCAGATCAGGGCAAAGTTACACGAAAAGCGACTTGGACAAGGAAACTCACGATGCATCAAGACCAAACTTCAGAAGAATCTTCTTCCCAAGTCGAAGAGGAGGACGGCTGCTCAAAGGCGCGGCAGGGATCACGCTGTCGTCGTCATCACCAGAAGAAAAGTGAGTATCGTCGAGATCTTCTGAATCCTCGACGACATCAGCAACTTGTTTCTTCTTCTTCGACACTTGCGATGGCGACGGAGCAGCAGAGGTCGATTCCTCTGGGACCTCGATGAAGTCACGCCCCGGGTATTCACCCACTTCGGGTTGGGGCGGATAGCACCGAACTACCTCGACGACCTAAGCAAGAACGTTGATATGAGATGATTCTGATCAGCAAGATTACGGGACGGAAGAAATATTCGGTTAAAGATGAGAAGGGTACCTCAGTTCGGGGGAAGGCTTTGCTGAAGGCCACCGCGCCGAAAGCTTTTGGCACGGGCGACTTCTTCTTGATGTTGGTGACGGTGCGCACGCAGTCGTCAATCTCGGCTTCATGCAGCTCATCGGGGGTAATTCGCGTCGAATCACGGCGGTCGCTATAGTCCCACATGCAATGGGCTCGAGCAGCGAGGGGCTGGATCCGGCGCTCGATGAAGGTCCGAATGAGCTGAATGCCCGAAAGCTCTTTATTCGGAGTGGCACAGAGCTGTTGGATTTTCTCCATCAGTGGCTCTGTGGTCTTCATCTCCTCTTCAGAAAGTTTGTGTCTCCAAGACACTCGCGGTCGAAGGGCGGTGGTGGCTCGAAACTCCTCAAGTCCGAATTTTTCGCCAGCGGAGAACTTGTCCTTGGCGTAGAACCATTTCGTCCTCCAGCCGGGGTTGTTCTCGGGCGTCTGGAGGATGAAGTAGGGCACGTCCGGGCGCACTTGGCACCTGAAGCCGCCTGTCTGGTACTGCAGTGGGTGCCAGACGATGAAGATTCGGCGCCAGAGCGCCCAGTGGGGTTCGATCCCCAGGAAGCATTCACACAGCGTGATGAAGCATGCGATGTGAAGAATCGTGTTGGGATTCAGATCGTGGAGCTGAATCCCATACGCGAAGAGAAGCCCTCGAAGGAAGGGATGCGGGGGAAGAGAGAGTCCCTGCAACAAGAAAGCCACGAAGATTACCCGGAGTCCAGGAGGAGGCCGAGGAATGATCTCGGGGCCGGCGGCGAGCGATTCCGCCAGGGTGTTCTTGAGAAGACCCTGATGTCTACGCACGCGTCTGTTCTTATAGACAGTGTTGGGCCTCCAAGTGCAGAGGTTTGTAGAACAGCAGCAAGTTTCCCTTAAGTGGACCACCCAAGGTTTATCGAACTCAGGGAGGAAGAGGTCAAAGCTATCCCTCTCAAGCAACCCTGCAATTGCGATACTGAAAGTCTCTTGTGTCCCCAACACACCCAATACACTTGTCAGATGTATAGGTGCACTAGTTCGGCGAAGAGATAGTGAAATACAAGTGGTATGGATGATTATAAGTAGTAAATACAATTTGGAATAAAAATGGCAGCAAGCAAACAAGTAACAAAACAGCGAGTGATACGTCTCAAACGTATCTATAATTTTTGATGCTCCATGCTTGTTTTTACACCATTTGCCTATTGTTTCGTTACACTTAGTGGCACTTTTATGCATTTTCCAGAACTAACCTATTAACGAAGTGCCATAGTGCCAGTTTCCTGTTTTTTGCTGTTTTTGTGTTTCAGAAGTGATACACAGGAAATATTCTCGGAATTGGACGAAACAAGTTCCTGAAGTCTTATTTTACCCGGAAGCTTCCAGAGATCCGAAGAGGAGTAGGAGGGGGGCCACCAGGGGCCCACACATAGGAGTGGCACGGCCAGCCCCTGGCCCGTGCCACCACCGTATGAGGCCACCTGGCCCCACCTCTGACAACGTCCCTTTGCCTATAAAGACCCCCCGACGGAAAAAACCTAAGTACCCGATCAGATTTCCAGAACACATCGCGATCCGCCGCCGCCGTCGACCCGAAGATCGGGAGGGTCGAGAAGCTCTTCCCGGCACCCTGCCGGAGAGGGGAATCACCACCGGAGGTCTTCTTCATCGCCATGCTTGCCTCCAGAGCGATGAGTGAGTAGTCTACCTTGGACTATGGGTCCATAGCAGTAGCTAGATGGTTGTCTTCTCCACCATGTGCTTCATGTTTAGATCTCATGAGCTGCCTTACATGATTGAGATCACCGTTATGTAATTCTACATGTTTGGTTTGTTGGGATCCGATGAATATTGGTGTTTATGATTAAGTTGCTGTACTGAATTATATCTTTTGTTATCTCTATGTTGTTTATGATCTTGCATGCTCTCCGTTGTTAGTAGCTATCTTGGCCGAGTAGTTGCTAGTGACTCCAAGAGGGGGTATTTATGCTCGATAGTGGGTTCATGCCTCTATTTCACCTGGGGGAGTGACAGAAACCTCTAAGGTCGTAGATGTGCTGTTGCTACTAGGGAGAAAACAACATTCATATGCTCAAGGGCATATGCTTTGTTTACATTACACATATTGCTTAATGCAATTATCTGTTGTTCGCAACTTAATACTTCTAGGGTGTTCGGATTGATATCCCCGAGAGTGGATTATTAGTCATAGATGCTGTTGGATGGCGGTCTATGTATTTTGTTGTAATGCCCAGAGTAAATCTCATAGTGATCTTCTTGACATATCACGTTTATCTTTATTCTATCAATTGCCCAACTGTAATTTGTTTACCCAGCATGTGTTATTTTATCTATGGAGAGACACCACTAGTGAACTGTGGACCCTGGTCCTATTTCCATCATATTGCTATCACCTGTTTACTTTATTCGCACTGTTTACTTTACTCGCATACTCTACTGTTTTCCACTCGATACGCTCATAACCTTTGTTTCAAGCAAACCGGTGAGATTGACAACCTCATCGTAAGTTGGGAGCAAAGTACTTGTTTGTGTGTGTGCAGGTTCCACGTTGCAGCTCGCAAGCAAAGCTTGGACGAGGCGCCATATATAAATTGTCCGCTGCTGTCGCAAACTAGCAAGCATCACCTTCAGTCGTCATTGTCTCTCCTCTCCTGATCGATAAACCTTGGTATCTTAACTGAGGGAAAACTCGCCGCTATATTCATCATACCTTCCTCTTGGGGTTCCCAACGGGATGGTTATCCACCACGCACAAGGACAGTCTTCTCCCACGTCAACTATACACCACCACACACAGCAGCTAGTTTTCTGGCGCCGTTGCCGGGGAGGAAGAGAAGACTTCTGCGAGGGGAGTTCTTCGCACACACATTCTTTACTTTGTTATTGTTTTGCTTTACTTTATTTTACTTTACCTGCATTGCTTTTTATCAAAAACCCAAAAAAATTAGAATCCTTGGTAGTTGTTTTTACTTATCTGTTTTTAGTTTTGTTAAAATGAGTAATCCTGAAGTAGAAGTTCGTAGTTTTAAGCAACAAGGGGGAGAAAGTTTAAAAGATGCTTGGTACCGTATTAATAATGCACATCATAGGTGTACCAAAAAACACTCTACCACGATCCTCCTTAGAAATTTTTATGTTGGTATATCCAGTTGGAATAGGTATGTTCTTGATACTCTTACAGGAGGTAATTTTCTGGGTACTCCCGCTGGAGAAGCATGCACTATAATTGAAAGTTATTGGGAATACCACCTATTCATGTTGCTAAAACTGAGACCACCCTAGAGGAGGTGGTAGAAAAGCTCAGCTCTTTAGAGAAAAGTTTGCCAAGTATCCTAGAAAATGCTAGCCGCGTTAGTGAATTAATAGAAAACATTGGTAAGAGAATTACCATTTTAGAGGCTAGCACTACTCATGACAATCAAAACTTAAGGATTGGTAAACTAGAGGAGTCTATGGAAACTCTTAGCTTAATCTTCTCTTCTCTTAAATTTAAGAAGGAGAAAGTGTTTGTTGGAAAAGAGCAAAAATTCATGTATGTTCCCAAGGTTTCTGCGCTTAAATCTCAACATGTTCTTAAAATTGGTAAGACTCTTAGTTCCACTAAGGGTGACTTGCAGGTTGAATCATCTTCGGGAACCTTCAAAGAGCCCACTGAGGTAACTAGCACTTCATCTATTGATATTACTTGATTCGCAATTTTCTGCGCCTAGCTCAAAGGCGTTAAAGAAAAGCACTCTTGGGAGATAACCCAATGTTTCTTTTCAGTACTTTTTCTTTTATTTGAGTCTTGGAAGTCATTACTACTGTAATGACCGCTCCTTATCTTGTTTATTTCGTTTTTGTGCCAAGAGAAGCCTCTAATTTGAGTGAGGTAAAGATTTGGGGATGTTGCTGTCCTGAAACTGTTTTCGGTGCTGCACCGTAAAAATTCGTGAAAATTCTCTGTTTATCTTTTGGACCTGCGATTTCTTATGCATATGCCCTAGGTTATATCCAAACTTGTCTTAGTTTAACACTTTTTGATTTGAGCAACAGAAAATCCCTCAAAAATTCGACCTTTGTCAGCTGTTCAGTTTTGACAGATTTCTGCCAATATTTGTGTTTGCCACTTTATCGCTTTCTTTTGAGTTCTTTTGATCACGGAACTTTTGGGGCGGTAGCTACAGTAGTATTTGCTATATATGTGGTGGTTTTGAGTTGAAACCTGAAGCAAATAAAGGGTTGATTATATGTTATGCTTGCACTAATGTTGCTAATAGAATTGTGTTTAGTTTTGTATGAAGGAAGTTTTCAAGTGTAGGGATTGGAGAATGATGAGATGAGTTGAAGAATGGACAAAAGCTCAAGCTTGGGGATGCCCATGCATCACCCCAAGAAATATCCAAGAAGTACAAGCATCAAAGCTTGGGGATGCCCCCGAGGCACCCCTTCTTCATCGGCAAAAATCAGGTCACCTTTCAAAACACTATATTTTTATTGCTTCATGCACTATGTGTTTTTCTTGGAGCGTCAGTTGTTTTAGTTTTCTTAGTTGGTTTAGTTTGTTTGTTTGCTGCAATAAATGGTTGGACCCCAACAAATTTCTTTTGGAGGAGATGTACCCGTTTTCATTTGCAAAGAACGCTCAGTTTTTCACTCTTATCGTTCATCGATGCGTTCTTCTTTTTCTGCTACTGCTTTTGGTTTTCGTTTTCGCCTTGATTTGCGTTCAGATCTTGACATATCTTTTCATCAAGGTGTATTTTTGCCTCTGATCTTTATTGGTTTTCATCAAAATAGGTGTTTATAAAAATTTCAAATGGTGTTGGAAAAGAGAAAAAGCTTTGTGCAAAATAGTGGTACAAGAAGGAGCTTGTGTAGACTGCGGTTTAGGCTTTTTCATGTCATGCTTGATGTCTTTTTGATAGTATGCTTAGTGGTTTTGCTGTAGCATGACTTGTCTCAAATAACTGAGATTGCTTAATGAGCCTTTGAAAAAATCATGCGTTGTTTTTATTGTATGGAAGCATTATTTTGGTTTTCTCCTTGATGCTTTATTTGGGTTGACTTGGCGCATGCTCACACATGTTAGACTCTTACAAAGTCGCCAATAGCCTTCATGATCATTTAGTTTTTGACTTTTGATGCCATCGTATGCTTCTTTTAATGTCGCTTTGTCGCTTTGCATGATTATGGCCATTATTGCTCTCTTAGTTGGTCGCTCCCAGTCTTTTGCTAGCCCTCACCTTGTACTGAGTATGAGCTCTACTCGTGCATCCAACTCCTAAAAGCCAAAGTTTTCCATTGTGTCCACCATACATACCTACTAGCAATTTGCTATTCCAAGTAAATTTGACTTGCTTTTATTTTCTCTTCAAATTAAACTCTTACCAGTGTTATGCGAAATTCGGTTAGTAAAGCTCTCACGAACCGGAAGGCACACTTTACTTTTTCCTGTTCTAATTTTTTTGACATTGTGGTCTCTTATGTTGAGTTGTTATGCTTGCAAGTTGTAAGTTGGATTCTAGCCCAGCGATGCTGTCATGGGCAAGCTTTCAACATTGCACTTCTTATTTGAGTTGATATCGTGATCTTTTGTTTATGGATGCCCGCGGTGTGAAATGAATTGGGAATCTTGTAGGGATCATGGAGTTTGTATATGTGTTAGGGAAACGCCGGGCCGCTAATCTAAGCCATGCATAATTCATGGTGGAAATTTGCAGCATACCCATGGTGAACATTCGACGACGCATCTCATAATAAAAAGCTAAACAAAAGGCAAATAAAAGAGGTGTCGAGGTGTTCATTGTCTGCTTGTCCTGTCATTTTGGTGTGGGCTTGTTCCATGTCATCGGGCACGGAGGTACCCCATTGGCGGTTCTCAATGATATGCATATACTTACAATGACAAGAGCCTTGCTTGGGACTCTAAGTAAAGAAGCATGAGGTTTGGGTACTCGTATTCACGGGGCACGAGGTTTTCAACTTATGATTTGTCAAGCATATGCATCATAATTGTTCTCGCATTAACTTTGACCATTCAAGATGCTTATGATGGGGGCAATGAGAGCTCAAAGCCGGTAAGTACCATAATTTTTGAAGGTTATAAAACTTGCAATCACTGCTTCCCTCTGCGAAGGGTCTTTCTTTTACTTTTATGTTGAGTCACCACCTTCTTTCTTTATGCACCATTAAGAGAGCATAGTTGTCATTCTTAGTGTGATATGCATTGTCCCAAAGTTCATTGATTGATTCATATTGTTGGTTTCACTTGTTCTTAAAGTATTTGTATCTAGTCACCCTCTTAAACTTGAAGGTGTCCTATGCATTTATGTTTTGCTCTCTTTGAAGGATAAGCTGAAAACCATTTGTATGTTTTTCCTTATGATTTGAACACACGTTTGACTTTCATTGTTTCATTTTCATGATCTTTTGTTTGTGTTCATTTGCATGTTTAGAACATGGTTGCTAAGTTCTTATTGTCATGATTATATCTTCATGCCCATGTTTTAAGTTCTAATGATCCCAGCTCACCAATGCTTACATATATGATCAATATTGTGTAGGTGCATCTCACCTCAAAAATTATTCTTTTCTTATCACTTACCTACTCGAGGACGAGCAGGAGTTAAGCTTGGGGATGCTTGATACGTCTCAAACGTATCTATAATTTTTGATGCTCCATGCTTGTTTTTACACCATTTGCCTATTGTTTTGTTACACTTAGTGGCACTTTTATGCATTTTCCGGAACTAACCTATTAACGAAGTGCCACAGTGCCAGTTTCCTGTTTTCTGCTATTTTTGTGTTTCAGAAGTGATACACAGGAAATATTCTCGGAATTGGACGAAACAAGTTCCTGAAGTCTTATTTTACCCGGAAGCTTCCAGAGATCCGAAGAGGAGTAGGAGGGGGGCCACCAGGGGCCCACACACATGGGTGGCGCGGCCAGCCCCTGGCCCGCGCCACCACCGGCCGCGCCACCCCTGTGTGAGGCCACCTGGCCCCACCTCTGACGACGTCCCTTCGCCTATAAAGACCCCCCGACGGAAAAAACCTAAGTACCCGATCAGATTTCCAGAACACATCGCGATCCGCCGCCGCCGTCGACCCGAAGATCGGGAGGGTCCAGAAGCTCTTCCCGGCACCCTGCCGGAGAGGGGAATCGCCACCGGAGGTCTTCTTCATCGCCATGCTTGCCTCCGGAGCAATGAGTGAGTAGTCTACCTTGGACTATGGTTCCATAGCAGTAGCTAGATGGTTGTCTTCTCCACCATGTGCTTCATGTTTAGATCTCATGAGCTGCCTTACATGATTGAGATCACCGTTATGCAATTCTACATGTTTGGTTTGTTGGGATCCGATGAATATTGGTGTTTATGATTAAGTTGCTGTACTGAATTATATCTTTTGTTATCTCTATGTTGTTTATGATCTTGCATGCTCTCCGTTGTTAGTAGCTATCTTGGCCGAGTAGTTGCTAGTGACTCCAAGAGGGGGTATTTATGCTCGATAGTGGGTTCATGCCTCTATTTCACCTGGGGGAGTGACAGAAACCTCTAAGGTGGTAGATGTGCTGTTGCTACTAGGGAGAAAACAACATTCATATGCTCAAGGGCATATGCTTTGTTTACATTACACACTTTGCTTAATGCAATTATCTGTTGTTCGCAACTTAATACTTCTAGGGTGTTCGGATTGATATCCCCGGGAGTGGATTATTAGTCATAGATGCAGTTGGATGGCGGTCTATGTATTTTGTTGTAATGTCCAGAGTAAATCTCATAGTGATCTTCTTGACATATCACGTTTATCTTTATTCTATCAATTGCCCAACTATAATTTGTTTACCCAGCATGTGTTATTTTATCTATGGAGAGACACCACTAGTGAACTGTGGACCCCGGTCCTATTTCCATCATATTGCTATCACCTATTTACTTTACTCGTACTGTTTACTTTACTCGCATACTCTACTGTTTTCCACTCGATACGCTCATAACCTTTGTTTCAAGCAAACCGGTGAGATTGACAACCTCATCGTAAGTTGGGAGCAAAGTACTTGTTTGTGTGTGTGCAGGTTCCACGTTGCAGCTAGCAAGCAAAGCTTGGACGAGGCGCCATATATAAATTGCCCGCTGCTGTCGCAAACTAGCAAGCATCACCTTCAGTCGTCATTGTCTCTCCTCTCCTGATCGATAAACCTTGGTATCTTAACTGAGGGAAAACTCGCCGCTATATTCATCATACCTTCCTCTTGGGGTTCCCAACGGGCTGGTTATCCACCACGCACAAGGACAGTCTGCTCCCACGTCAACTATACACCACCACACGCAGCAGCGAGTAAACGGTGTGCAAAGCTTGGAATCAAGGCCTTAGGGATCATACTTTCACTAGTGGACACACTCCCAACAAATATAATATAATTGAACAAATAAATAACTTCTCTTCACTATGGTACTCTGAATTACTCTCCTATTGAATAACATTAATCATTGCGTAGGGCTACGAAGCACTCCTCAAAGTTCATCAAGTACTTGACAAACACCACTCATAGAGATATCCAAATCAAATCACAACTCAAGATAGATATTATTGCAACTTAGACCAAGTACTAACACGGTGCACACACTGTCAACATTACACCATGAAAGGAGGAATAGATCACTTCAATACTATCATAGTGATAATTATTATCATAATCCATAAAAGATCACAATCGTAGCCTAGACCAAGTACCACCATGATGCACGCACTGTCACCGTTACACCATGGCAGGAGGAATATATTACTTTAATAACACACTAGAGTACACATAATGAAGAAGAGTAACATCTACTTATTCAACATGATACAAAGCTCACGATCACATAAAGATCACATCATGGGAGAGAGAGGTGAACCACATAGCTACCGGTAGAGCCCTCAGCCCCGGGGGAGAACTACTCCCTCCTCATCATAGGAGACAACAAGGTTGATGGAGATGGCGGTGAGGTCGATGGAGACGGCGGAGACGGCGATGGAGACCGATGGAGATGGCTCCGGGGGCACTTCCCCGTCCTGGCAGGGTGCCGGAACAGAGACTTCTGTCCCCCAAAATTTGGCTTCGACGGCGGCGGCGCTGCGGAACTGTTCTGGAAATTTTGCCGACTCCCCTAGGGTTTTCCGTCTTGAGGCTTTATATAGGCGAAGGGGCGTCGTCAGGAGTGGCCCCAGGCCTCCTCACACCTAGGCGGTGCGGCCAAGGCCTGGGCCGCGCCGGCCTAGTGTGAGGCTGGCCTGTGGCCCCTCTCATTCGCCTCTTCGGATCTCTGGAAGCTTCCGAGAAAAATAAGACTTCAGGAACTTGTTTCGTCCAATTCCGAGAATATTTCCTGTGTAGCTTTTCTGAAACACAAAAACAGCAGAAAACAGGGAACTGGCACTGTGGCATCTTGTCAATAGGTTAGTTCCGGAAATCGCATAAAAACGCCACGAAGTGTAACGAAACACAAGGCAAATGGTGTAAAAACAAGCATGAAGCATCAAAAATTATAGATACGTTTGAGACGTATCAGCATAATGAAGAAGAGTAACAAGCAGGACGTAGGTCATTACCCTACCAAGGGGGCCGAACCTGGGTAAAACCTCGTGTTTCCCTGTTTTCGTCTGATCGTCGTCGAGTTCGTCAGGTCCCATCATGCGTTCTTTAGATCAAAAGCCCTCGAACATGGGCATTGCCGGGGTAGAACCTCGTCACGAGGGGTCATACCCTCGTCAGTAACATATGTGAGAGTTCTGACTCTCCGGGCACATGATTCGAGCCCTCCGTTTTTATGTGAACTTACAATTTTTTTCAAAGAATAGAAAACATTAAATAGATCTCTGTTTTTCCTTGGCAACTTTGCATTCAATCACACGTCGGGGCTCCCGGTGAACTTCCGTGATATGAGGTTTCAAAATTAATTCATTTTTTGGATCTTCAGAATAACATTTCCTATTTTTTTAAAGGCACAACTAAACCGTGTTTCACTCGTTATTTTTGATAAGGGACACCGCTAAACACTAGTACAACTTCATGTACACCTCAATAGAAAAATAGCTCCCTTCTATTGGAAATAACTACCGGTGATTTAACATAAATTTTATATTAAATTAATATAAAATCACCGACATTTATTTTCGATCAAAGAGATTACTACTCTATTAGTAGAGTAATAAAGTCGGTACCGTACGTCTTCGCTGTCAATTCTTCAGAAGCACGTCCATTAGTAGAGTAATAGTATGAGCAGTACAACTCGGGAGTGCGGATCTTTTTTTTTTTAGAGGAATCGGGAGTGCGGATCTGGGAGTTTTATCAATGGTACGGTCAAAACCAATCAAGTGTAGGACGACGTATCGGAACACTTATCTCCGGTGGTGAAAGTAAAGGAAATTGGCCTCACACCGGTACTGGTCTTTACGCCAGAGCTTATCAACTGGCCTTCCTATTGCGACACGTGATCCATGCCTGAGACGACTCTGGGGTAGGAGAGTTTACAGTTGAACAGTTCATGTTAAATCACCCCGGTGGCACTAGCTTAACTGCTAAATAAAGCAATTCAAAGCTATCCGATCGGTAATCGAACAGTATACCTAGGCTGGGTTGGGTAAGGACGAAACTGAAGGCGAAGCAGAAATATCACGAGCTGCTCAATCGAAGGAATCACGTCGCTGACGATTCTTACAGTTGTACCGGAGTTCTCGCTTTGCCATCTGTCCCCCGCATGGAAAAGAAGATCAATTCGTGACCGATTCTTAGATAAGGAATTTGCTTTCAGGGAATCGCTTTTGATTTCTTTAAGCCTCAATTGCCAAAACTTTGTACGGGCTTAGCCGCCTTTTCTTGTAAGGACTTTGGAGTTTATAGAGTACAAATCTACTATATACTAAAAACACAATACGGGGTTTTAAAATAGAGCCACCACGTTAATCCATATCTTCTAATTTAATTTTAATGGTTAGATCTAAAATGTAAGGCTAGGATTTAAAGATAATAAAGGTTACGTAAGACTATAATTAGTACGTGCAACTGTCCGTAATGTCACGTCTAAGAAGTTTAATATAAAAAAAACTAAAGGGATCGGACTAACACATGCATGCTCCAAATTGTTGGCCACGTAAAAAAAAATTTGTTAGACACGGAGAGAGACCTAGCTGGCCACGAACTGTTACGAACCACACAAAAATTCAACCATGGCATACATACATGCTACCAAGCGATACGTAGTCCGGTGAAAAAAGGAAAAAGAAAAAAGAGACCGAGCCAGCTAGAGCATGCATCGTTACGTCTATCTCAACAAATTGTATATGCTAGCTAATAGTACTCTGTATCATAAATTAGTTACTCCCTCTAACCACTAATATCTGTCTTTGATATGATGTATCTAGACACTATAGCATGTCTAGATATATTATGTTAGAGACGGGTATTAGTGGTCGGAGGGAGTATATCAATTTTATCTAAATACGATATATATCTAAAAAAATTAGTGTATAGATATTTCTTTCGTCCATAAAGGAGTGCATTTTAAACTTTTTTTTGCAGAATCAAACTATTTCTAATTTGATCGAGCTTACACAAATTATAATGGTACTAATTTGATGGTGTAAATGTTGGTGCCCTTTTATTTAAACACGGTCAAACTAAAAAAAGTTCAACTCTTCAATAAATTGGAAGTGCACTTTTTGTGGACGAAGGGAGTACATATATATCATATCAAGATAAAGTTGATGCAACTAATTTAGGACAGAGGAATTAGTTGAAATATTATTCACATGGATAGCTGCGCATGCACATCCCACCATCCATTTATGATATAGAGAGCACAAGTTCCTTCTGGTTTAACGGAAGTACCCAGCACTCCGTTTTGATATTCCGTCCATGCATGGCATATGCGATAGTATAGTTGTTGTTTACCACAACCAACAACTACCCACTCAACAAGATGGTTTACACGCAACTTGTAGTTGTGTTTGCAAAAACTAATTTATTGCAGCCTTTCATATGAGAACATGTTGTTAGCGCGCATGCTTACAAACAACAATGTACTCTTCTTTTGATGACATGCACTCTCTCAAGCTGAACTTGTTGTTTATCGGAGTGAATGTTGCACTGGCTTAGCTTGTCAAATCTTCTTTTTCTCTTAGCCACAAGGTACAAGTCTAGCAGCGCTATACCACAAGGTACTTGTTGTTTATCCGAGCGAATGCTGCACTGGCTTAACTTGTCAAATCTTCTTTTTCTCTTAGCCACAAGGTACTAGTCTAGCAGCGCTATACCACAAGGTACTTGTTGCCATCATTGTCTCCGTTGATTTTCTCCTCACCGCCGTTAGCGCGCTCTAGTTCTTAGATCACTAAATCTAGTATATAGAGTTCATATGGTCTCTATATCCAACGGATGTTTGGCTATGCACAGCTATCCCCATAGGCATAAAATCCGCGTCGATATGACTAATGCCTACCGCTTAGATACCATAAGACCAGTTTGGTTAGCAATTACAACTCCTGCCAAAAAAACTACTACTACTAAAATGGACGAAGGAGAGCGCTATGCTGCCATCCTGCCGAGGCATAACGAAAATTCACAGCATAGTGAAGACTCAATGGATTATGCAAGTTAATTTAATTATTAATGTATTTTGTCAAAGGACAGAGGGTGAGTTTTGCGTATCATTAATCATGAAAATATATGTGAGCTACCAAGACCACTCACATATTTGATGATTATGCCTCACATGTTGGAGGAATAGACGGGCCCATATATTATATTAATATGTCTATATAATATCATATTATTTAAATCACTGCAAAATATAGTTTATTAGATTTGTTTATATAGGCTAGAGAATTTACATTTAGTCTTTAAATGTACCATTTATGGATAAATAGACCACTTAATCTAAATTAATTTGATTGCTGGATCAAGAAGTTGTGGCCACGATTGAGTGAAAGATTATTAGTCATACAAACATATCATTTTAAACAACTTATTTTTGTGGTATTATATTGTAAGTGGTGGAACAACGAAATTAACTAATGTGAATGATTGTGAACTCACATACCATATCTTACATGTGTTAAAACAAAATAAAAATGCACTACGGAAAAGTTTAAGGCCTCAGGCGGCTGCTTTATCTATCAATGCGCCGCTCATTATAAATTTTATTTAACAGAACTCCCATAATATAATGGTTTGGGTTGAGAAAAATAATCTCTCTATAAAATAGTTGACTCCATTAAAAAAAATATTACACACGGCTGCTGTATAGTTGGCTAGCTGGCTAAAACGTGGTGTGGATAAATGTTTTAGAATATAAAGTATATACTGGTAGTTGAGTATACTGATTTATACATATGCATGTTTATATATTTTGGCAAAGATGTGCAGAGTATAGAAAAAAATAATCACAAGAAAATTAGATTTTTAATTTGAATACAAACATAAAACGAGATAAAAATATATTAGGCACTCTTGCCACAAGACAATAAAATATTTATTAATTTCATAATTTATAGAAAATCTATGGACACTTTATTTTTCTATTTGTAAAATTTATATATAAGATAAAATCATCCAATCGACCGATGCCCTAGCATTTGCGAGGGCCACCCTGCTAGTGGTACGGAAGTCAATAGTTTCAGCATAGCAACAATCACTCGTGAGCGTGACATTCCCTAATCACTTGGGTAACTTTTAGCGCCACTGCTCTGTTATTTTAAGTTGATTTCTGATAAACGGAATTATTAATTAAAAAATATCAATTATTTTGGTGCAGTTACTCTTTACAACAAATTGTTAAGCAAAGAAGAAAGCCGTGGAGGGCAACTTTCAGAGAAAACTGAGCTGCTCGAATAGCAGATTACTCTCATATGGAGATCACATTGCTCTTATGAATTTTGTTTATATGGAAAAACGAATTTCAAAAAATAGCGTGTACATCCATACAATTATGTTTGCAACTTCGGATAAAAGTTTTTTTTTTTGTAAAAAGGAATATTATACGTGGCTTATGGAAAAAATATCTTAAATATTCATGTTGTAGCATCGAAATTTGTCCTTTCAACACAGACACAAAAGATGCTTCTTTAGAAACTTTTGTGCAAACCTAGAATGTCTCGATGTATTTTTTTTTTAGATTTTGAATGTGTTTTAAAACTAAGTCGAATTGGATTTCGACTTCTAATATAACTACTTTTGTATGGACCTTCCTTTTCTTTGACTTGCACTCACTTAAATCGGCACCTTGTTTTTATTGATGTTTTCAATCTAACTTTTTTATTTATGTTGTTTGAGATTCATGCCTTTGCGGTGTTAACAGTAATGCATAGATATTAACCATTAATTAGCGCAGAGTGGAAGCTCAGGGCATTAAAAACTTAAATAATTCAACATATAAAATAAGCACAAATTCCCTATGTCGAAAGAATGGGAAAAACTATTTCTCAAATGGGAGCTTATTTCCACCGTAATACATAAGACTTTCTTGGAGAAACTTAAACTCAAAATAAGTGACACCATACTACATCGTTGTACATGCTCTAATATACTCTTATGTTTTCTAGTTGTGTCCCAACCAGTGACCGTATTTTTAGAGTTTCAAAGTTATACCTAAATGGTTGCTGTAGAGGGATGTCTTGGACACCGTCCAAATGAAGAATGTCTTGGAAACCATTGGCAGGAAGGTATGCTGCAGCTATCGGAGAATGATTGCAGAGATCTCTGTTTCCAATTAGCAATGCAGTCATACGTACAGGCTTCCGTTAGCTTAGTCTACTACTGAGATTCTCTTGGCTTCTGGTCAAGATAATAGCACAATAATTAGGAAATAAGTTAAATTATCAACGTCAAACTATTTGAAAGAGCTTGCCAGTTTACTGAGGTGATTATTTATCATGACTCATGAGTGGCTCTTAACACTGCGGCCTCTGAACTGAAAATCATATCATTCTTTTTTGACTGAAAAATGAAAAGTAAAATGTTCAAGTAGTGACCACAAGGAAAGTAAGTAATGCTAGTATTTTTTTTAAACGCAGCCTACCTATTGATAATCGGCCTAGTTGATCGCCCCTAGAACACATAGTATATATTGATATTTATTCTTCACACTTCTGCTAAAACATCACTATACATGATAGTGTTTAAGATACAAACTACAAACTACAAATCAGGTTGTAGCTCCACGGAGGCTATTTTTTTTAAAAAAATAAAATCATTTTGAACTTAAGAAATTATGTAGAAATACACAAGTACATTTCAATGGCGAGTATGCATATGTAAAGCTTTGTTCAATTATATTTTCCTTTGTGACCTACAAAAAGACAAATGTGAAGACCAGAATCATTTTTGCCAATGTGCACTTAGAACAACATTTTGTGATTTTTGTGCATCCCAAAATACAAAAAATTCAAGAAGATTTTACAAGTTCATAGAAATTATCTTCAAGTATGTAATAAAATCAGAATGTATTTGAAATGTATGATTTATTTTTTTGGAAAAAACGAGCTCCCTATAGCTCGTGCTCCTATTCAGTGTTTAAGAAATATAAACAAGTTACTATCTCGGTGCTGTAAAATATGTGTCCGGATCGATGGTTGTCACAAGGAGTATATAAATTGGCTCATTGCTTGAAACTGATTAATTAATGAAATGGAAAGCGATAGGGAAGCATCTCTGCAATGTCTTGGGAGGATTCCATGGAGTGGATGAAAGACTTTTCGAGGAAAAGTTTTTGTGCGTTCGTACTCTTCTCGATAGAGCAAACTCGAAGAATAAACACAGGCACGACGCAACTCGAAATTATGCACGCATGCCTGTTCGCCAACTAACGAATCAAATCCATACTCCAAAAAACGGGGCAGATCGAACAGAACATATTTTTATGGATACTTGCATCTCTAGCACTCTATGAATGGCAGCGCAATGCGTGATTAAACTAGAGCGCCTACCCAGCCCATTTTGGCAAGCCACGAAATCGTCAACTCTGAACACCTCTGCATTAGTTCGTTACAAAAGCCCTCAGCCGAGCTAGATATTGGGGCTCAAGTCTGAACTTTGAAGCACCTAAAACCTTGGATACACTAACACGCTGAATATTTGAACACGGAGATATCAAGATACTATAAACAAACGCATATCATGCATAAACTAAGGCATATTTCTCCCATTCTACAAGTATATATACACGTTTGAGAATACATAGTTCTTGCTTCTAAAACTCTCACAAAGACTCCACAATTGCAAACGTGTTCATAAGGCAGCTGGCGTCCTTGGTGGTGCCTGTTTGCCTTGAAGATAGGAAATGTAGCTATCAGAGTTCCCAAATTTTGGCTTCACCCAATAGAGCAGAGACCTTGCAACTAAACAAAGCAACCACACGCCTAGCCAGCTTAGTTTATTTTTCCTTTGATTGCAGGAGAAACGACTAGTAGCAAATTCTATAGGCGTATCAACGAAAAATAAATGGGAGAAACTACAAAAGCTGTTAATTTATCTCTGCTTGTGTGTGCCTATATGCAGCTAGGTGATTAAAACCACCTCCATAATAACTAGCCTTGGTAACATTAATTACAGGTGTTGACATGACGATGATGGGTTTAAGAGTTGAGATCGATCGAGACGTCAAAATTGGAGTAGCAAATAGGCAATCATCCTTAGGATGGTTCCAAATACTAGCATCCTTTTTGGTTATGACATTTCTAATCCCTCCAAAACTCTCGGAGTTTCACTGCCTCGAACATATATAGGAGTTTGCGAAGATGTGGTCATGAAACATATCCTCAAGGTTATGACTATCTATTATATACTAAAATCATAATACGGGGGGTCTAAAATAGAGACACCACGTTAATCCACATCATCAAAATTATTTTAGCTATTAGATCTATAATTCACGGTTAGGATTTAACGAGATATTACATAACATAAGTGCCAAAAAAACTGTAACACAATTCTGCGTGTCAAATAAAAAAGGCCTAACGTGTGTTGTAAACCTCCCAAGACGTTCTCGAGAAAAAAACATGCCAGAGTCCATGTCTAGCAATCAAACCCAACACGTTAGAGTCCATATCTAGCAATTAATCCCTTACCAGAAAAAAAATCTAATATTTGTTCCGAAACATCCAAAAAGTACCAGGAAAGAATGACAAAAATCCTAAAGATTACTAGGCAGTCCACCGTTGGCAAAACTAATTAGGGTAACACGTTTATTTATATGGGGCCCTGTCCAGATTGAGAGAAAAAACAAATTATATATTAGCATAGGAAAAGAAAATACACCCTCCACTAAAAATAAATTATTTTAATTTTGTTTAGATACGAATGTATCTAGACATGTTTCAGGCAGATGTGAATCTAGACAAAATTAAGACAATTAATTTGGAGCAAAGGGAGTACATATAAATTCCAATATTTTTACACAAGCAAAAAAAGATGAAACCATGAAGGTTTGTCTAGAATTATTAATATTATATTATAATTAATGTGTTCTATAATGGAAATAGAAATACTTGATATGACTTTGACATGTTTCATGCCATATGCTTAGGGACCACAAGCTAGGCGAGGACCAAAATAATTGTCTATGACATTTAAATACAAATTATATGAAACTGTCTTTCTACAAAACACCAATATGCAGATCTTGATATTATGGAGAAAAATATAAATTTACACATTAGCACGAGAAAATAAAATCTTTAAAAGTTTGAATATTTTACACTAGAGAAAAGTAGCATTGATTGGCGAAAACCTCAAATGGAGCTCAAGCACCATGTAGCATGTTTTTGAAAAATTCGAAAATCACATTTGGAAGTTCAAAAAATCTGGGATAAAAAATCTTGATGTAAACAATCAATTGGGGGCAGCGTTTTGGCACCCGGGAGCATATTCTACCGGTTTTTTGAAATATGTTTTAAACAAAATTTAAAATGTCAAAAAATTCGGATACATTATTGTACGCATAGATCTTGACACTCTATGTTCTCACAAAGTTGTTTCATGAGAAAAAGATATTTTTCGTGTTGTGTGTAAAAACCACAAATTTTGGTGCTAAAATTGGCGTTGCACGAGACATTTTTTGTCTTTTTTACACAAGACATAAAAAATGTGGGTTTTCCGTGAAAGTTGCAACGTGCACATAGAATGTCGAGACGTACGTGCTATTTTTTTTTATAATTTTTGGACATTTTGAAATTGTTTTTTCCGATGGTGGGAGCATATGCTCTCATGTCCCGAATCGAATTTCTGCAATCAGAGATCTATTAATGTGCAAAAGATCAATCCGAAACTCATTGTATTTTAGGCTTTACATAACAAATTGGATGACAAGCTAGGTGAGACGCAGGAAGGTGGGTGTGACATATACCAAGTTAATATGACATACTAGAAATTTGGCATCTAAGAAAAGCAAATCATTCATCTAGCATGTTCCCAATATTTCTAGATATAATTATGATGACAAAATTGTTATGATACTATATATATTTAGCACAAAATGGGATCCATCAGATTTACGGCTAGATGCTTTGATGCTTTATATAGAAAACTATTTTTCATGTTCTATAGAAATTTCTAGCATTAGCATAAAATGGGATCCCATCAGAGTGGCAGCTAGATGCTTTGATGTTTTATAGGAAACTGATTTTGCCGATTTATAGAAATTTTTAGCGTATCTGTCTTTTATGGATGATGCCCTCGCATTTACGAGGGCCGCCGTGCTAGTGTGTTATAAAAGCGATAGGCAATAACGAAGAACGAAAAAGAAATCACAGCACAGAGACACAAGATTTTAACGTGGAAAACCCTCTCCAACAAAGAGAGAGGTAAAAACCACGGGCGCCAGCCAGCAAAACTTCACTATATCTGAAGTGTTTACAAACGCCGTGGGTAACCCTAATGATGCGATCTACCCTAGCCGGTGGCTTACAAGGAGTATATATAGGCGGCAGCCCAAGCCTCCGGTGACGGGCCTTGCTCCGCTCGTCAGAAGTTGGCCTTTACTTTGTAGAATTTGGATCAATATATAACACTATGCAACACGTGGAAGTAAGATTTTCTAACCTTTTCCTTGCGAACTGGCAAAATAGTACACCATTTCTCCAAGGTGCGGTATGAGGAGAGTGGTTTTTCTAACTGATTAGGTCCGTACCGGTCTCACATCCACCGCCGTATTGCCTCGTGATTCAAGTATTATATGTCATGTTTGATATGTGATATGATATTTGCTTGTAATCTAATGAAAAATTGTAAACTAATTAAAAAAATGTTTGATTAAAAAATAACTAAATAATTTATATATGTGCTAGTTTTTTGAAAAACTTGTAAATTATATAAGATTTTTTCATGATTTCAATAAAATTCAAAAATAAACCATATCAAAGTGAAACCTGATCAAATATGAGAAAGGAGTCCTGAAGCACTTGAATGGCAGATTATTGACTCGTAAGAACCGGCTCCTTCAGAAGTGTGTTTTCATATCTATAAATGCTCTCTTGCGAGCATATAACATACTTCCTCTGTTTTCAAAATAAGTGTCACAGATTTTCTAGATTCGTATGTAGCTATGTGAACTTAAATCTAAGAGACTTATTTTGAAACTGAGGTAGTACGTCAATTGCTTTCACAATGTTTAGGGATGCTGAAATCAAACGTGCACGACAGAAGAGCTAAGAGCGTGTTTGGTTCGAGGGAATTGGAGACAGGGAATGGGAGTTTGGCGGATGTGGGGCTTACAATCCGTTGATTGTTTCGTGGGCTTGGGAACATCTTATATTTTGAAATGGAGAGAGTACTATATACGTGCCACAACAGCGAAGCTAGGTGCGGCGGTGTGGGCTAGCTGTCTGGTCGTTCCAAGTCATGGATTTGCCCTACGATTTGCACTCGTACTACATCTCTTCTACTCCAATTTATACGGTACGAATCTTTTGCCCATTAAGGTTAGGCAAACTTTGACAGATTGGCAGATCTATGTACGACGCTTCCTTTTTGTTAGAAAGGTCAAATAGATGGTAAAGAAATGCTTACATGAGCAGAAACGGCGTGACCTACGGTGAAGAAAACAAAGTCATCATCTAGAAACAGACAGAGATGGATGGGCTCGGGATTTTTTTCTTGGACAGCAAGACTTTGCCAACCATTGGATGCGATGCGAGCCTGGTGGGCCACCGACGGGTATCACCGTTGTGCTTGACGCGCCAAGCGCGTGAAACGTCAGCTCCCCCACGACGTGGACGGCAGGAGCGGATTAAACGAACCCATCGTCGCGTATAATGACTGACGCCACCATAAAACCCACCGCAGAAAGTGTCCCTAAAATTTGTGGATTTCAGAGTTTTTTCTTCTTCAAAGAGAGTAATATGACCGCTAGCTCTGTAATTGCAAGCTCCATCCTCTGCAAAATTGTTACTCTTAGTCCATGGGCGGGCACAGGATACTAACAATGGGTATTCAAAGTTACGAAAAAAATCGAATACAAATTGCTCGCCTGCTTGTTACCTACACTAGCTTCGCTGTCACATCTCTCCCAGAAAAGCTTTAGCTTAGCAGTGTATGGAGCCTGGAGGTTGGATGCTAGCTGCAGCGAGCATGCATGTATCGGGAGCAAATCTGCTGCTGCTATTAGACCATAAATAATCTTCAGTGGATATAGAAATATAGTTAAATTTTTTGGTCTAGGTGGGTTGAATACAACATGATTTTGTGTTGCCGGAAAAAATGGGTATTTAGTTGAATACCCATGAATAAACTTGTGCTCGCCCATGTCTTAGTCCCTCTGCAAAATCGTTCTGCTAGGTATGAACTGGAACCGTCCTGCATTGTTGGCTTGCTGCGATATTTTATAACCCAAAAGTAGCTGTTCTTTCCGGGCCACAAAAGTGGCATCTTCTACCTGTGACAAGCGAAACAAGTCAAGCGTAGAATCAATGAGACCGTGTGGGCAACATATCTTGGCATATATATATGGCTGTCAAGGAGGATTACAAACTTTATGAAAAAGGTACTCCATTCCTGGACCTCGTCTCACTCGAAAAGCATAGGAGTATGAAGAGTCCATGTCCGCCATTAATGATCCAGGATCCTGTTTTATTCTAGCAAATCTTTCTCTTGCTAGCAGAGCAAACACTCGCTGGATTTGGTGATGCGCACCTTGAGTCCTTGACACTGTCCAATAATCCGCGAGTGGATGTGATGTAAACGGTCCCAGATTACTGTCCGTGTCTAGGCGTCCACTTCTCGGGGAGCTACCCTGTCGCGCGCGCGCCCTCGATGTCTGAAGAAAGAAAACGGTAGGGAAATGAACCAGTGCAAAGTACATGAAACGAACGGAAATCAGTGAGATCGATCCGATCATGCAGAAATTCCGCGCGGAATGCTTGATGCAAGACTTGAGGGCGTACTACGGGTCTTTGAGTCTTGGTAGTTAGTGGTCCATTCTATCTAATCCGATGCAGCTCACCGAAGCTTTGGGAAGATGAAAAAATATCAAATCCACAGGCCCCACGCCAACCGCCACTGGTTGTGCCTAGTCTAGTCACCGGATAAAATGGGTAGTTATGAATTCCGCGCCCTAATCAACAGACTGAAAGCAACCTGCATCTGGACATCTCCCTCGATCGGGTTAATTAACCAAATCCTCATCTCAGGGAGATTAATTAGTGGACAAGGCTTAGGGGCGACGTGGGTGATGCGTCCTTCGTCACGGACCTCCCCTGTGATCATTGACGAGGCTTAGGGGCGACGTGGGTGATGCGCGCAAGAAGAAGAGGAGCATCTCCAGCAGCGCTAAACTTGCGCGCTGTAAAACGCCAAACCAGCACGTTGTAGATGCTTTGCGCGCGCCATTTTCGAGCGTCCATTCGTAGAAGCTGTAAACGCGCGCGGCAATACACGGCGCGCAGACGCGCCTCCACCAGATGCTGCAACCTACAGCGCGCAAACATGCGCGCGCACACAAACAGATAGATTGGAAGATCTAGAAAACAGACTAAATTAAACCGCGACGAACAGAAAATACATTGCGTTCAACAGAAATTAAAACTACAAACTAGAAAATGAAGCTACATTCTACGCTTCATCGTCGGAGGTGTCCTCGGACTGCGTCCACAGGTCATCCCACCTCGGATCGTCGTCGTCGATGGTCTGCGGCCCCGCGAGCTGCGCGTTGATGAAGGCCTTGCGCCGGCAGGGATCTGCCCGGTAGGCGCGCCGCTCGGCCCTTCTCGACCTGTAGAACTCGAGCTCCGCCTGCACATCCTGCAGGAACTCGGCGCGCCACCTCGCCATGGCGCGCTCGTCGTGCTCGGCGATGAGCAGGCGGCGCTGCGCCTCGCGATGCAGGTGGCGGTCCTCCTCCGTGACGAGGTGCGGCTGTGGCGCGAGGAACTGCGCCTCCTCGAGCGACTCCGTCTCGGGGAAGTTCATCTGGCGGCGCGGGCGCCCGAGCCGCCATGCCGCCGCGTCGTACGCGCGCGCCGCCTCCTCTGGCGTGTTGAAGGTGCCGAGCGTGAGGCGGAAGCCCGCGGTGCGAATCTCGGCGTAGAAGAGCCCGTTCGGGCGCGGGCGCACGCCCGTGAAGCCGGAGGCGCTGCGCCGGCGAGGCGGCATGGCGGCGCCTAGGCGGGGCGCGTGGCGGTTGGGCGGTGTGCGCACGAGGAAGGGGATAGGGAAGGGGGAATGGTCCAGGCGCGCGCGCGTGGCGGTTGGGCGCGGGCGACGCGCGGCTTTTGTAGCGCGCGCTCCACGGCGCGCGGGAGATTTGCCGCCCAACCTAGCGCAACAGCAGCGCGCGCGCGCTTTTTTCCTGCGCCTGCTGGAGGAAGATACCGCGCCGCGCGCGCGCCCAAAAAAGCAATTATTACAGCGCCGCGCTAGTTTACAGCCGCTGCTGGAGATGCTTTTAAAAAAGAGGAAGGAAAAGATGAGAGAATGGGGAAAAGGTCGTAGTTGCAGGTGAGATGTGCCGCCACCGGACGGGGAGCCTCGCCCAGCCTAAAGTTGTGACGTCACTTGCGACGTGGACAGGTCATGATCTGATCCGAAGTCCAAGAGCGATGCGGCGAGCGGCCGGGGAATATTCGCGCGGCCGGGCGGACGTCCGTGCTCCCCTTCTTGTTGTTGTTGATCCAATCCGATCTCCATGTGTCTGGCCAGCAGCCCCGACGGACGATTCTTGCCGATCCTTGCATCCCTTTCCTTCCTCGCTCTCGCCTCGCCTCGCCTCGCCGGGTTTTGCTGCACGAAGCGAGCGCGTGGAAACGGCCGCGTACATCGCCGGGAAACCTGCTTGCTCGCCGCGGCTCTCTCTTCCCTTGAGTTGCGTTGCGTCGAACGGAAAGCAAGCGATGCCCAGAATTACCCGTGTCTATCTGTGCTGCGCGCGCAAAGCGAAATCCGGGCGCAGCACGCAGAGACACGGACCTAGCGGTGGCTCGTCGCCGTCGGCCGGCCGTGCGCGTCAGCGACAAGCTCTCGCCTCCGCCGCGCGCGCGCGTCGATCCGGGGTTGGTTGTTTGGTTTGTTGAGGGTCGGCCATCGATGCGATGCGATGCGCCCGTTCCGTCTCGTTTTTGCTGTCTCTGCCGGGAACGGCTTGGACACACCGGAGATGCGGGGGGTTTCCCAAAGGAGATAAGCCTCTAGCCTTCTACTCCCTACGCCCTTCATCGGCGTCTACATGTCGAGCTCACCAACTGGACGCCATGACGACGACGTGGTCCGTCCGGGACCTGAACACATGATTGGCTCGATGATCAGATCAACAAGGCGAACCCATCGCTCGCGGAGACCCGGTGGGTCCCCATTCGTCCATGATCAATCCATCCATCCTTCGCTAGATTTCGGAAGGTGTCCATGAGCACTAGTGGTACCAGTACCCAGTTGTACTAGCACTCTAGCAGTAATCTCTCGTCACGTCTGGGTTGCGCCGAAAAAGGCGTAACCGGGCGACTGATTAACAAGTGTAAAGCGCCACACCGATTGAAAAGTGAGAGACAGAGCATCAAATTCACATTATGAGATGTCAAACTCAATCAATTAATGTTACATGTACATACACAAAGCTAACTACTAGCGCTAGCTGGCTCACCCCAAATTAATCAATTCAGAAATGGATCTCCCAAGTCCTTGCAGCCCCACTAATCTACAAACCATCCAATTAATTGTATGTATAGCCACTAAACGCAATCAGAGTACTAGCACTAGCGGTATGTACACGGATCAAGATATGAACCTAGGACACTAGCAAATTAATTAATTAACACAAGGAGACCCGGAGGCCTAGCTAGCTAATCCCTGGAGGTCTGGGCGGATGCTAATCTGATACGGCCCGAGAATCCTCCGTCCGGAAAAGAAGATGATGATGCATCAGCAAACCACTACCGCTGCTGCTACCACGAGCAACACACGCCAAGTTAAGTAATCATCAAATTAACTGTAATCAATCAACGGAATCAGGCTGCCGGTAGGTGCAGGCACGCGGCGGCTGCTCCGGCCAGCTTCAGTACTTCCAGATGTCGGCGAGGTTCAGGGCGGGGTACTCGTCGAGGTGGTCCAGGAACTCCTGGTGCTGATGCTGCAGATGAGACGACGGCGTCGCCGCCGACGAGATCTCCGCGTTCGGGTCCGTGCTCAGCCCGGTGTCGCGGGACGGGCTCAGCGCCGACGTCTGCCCCGACACCTGCTCCGCCTTGCAGTACCGGCGGATCGCGGGGGACTGGTCGCCGGAGCTCGCCGCCGGCAGCGAGAAGTACGGGCTAGAGTACATCAGGTGCGGCTGCTCCTGCTGATAGTACTGCGGCGGCATGGGCTCTTCCGTCTTGACTCCGGGGAGCTGGTAGCACATCCCGGGCGCGGAATGGGCGCCGGCGTCGTAGGCGGAGGTGGACGCTGGGGTGGGGCCCTTGAAGTCGATCACCTCGTCCACGTCGCCGCCGAAGGACGGGTCCATGAGGGGCGGCAGCTCGCCGGAGTCGAGGAAGTCGCTGATGAAGCCGAACGAGCTCACCCGCTCGATGCCCGCCTCCTCCGCGGCCGCCATTGCCCCGCTCGTCGCCGCCGCGGCCGTGAGCTCCTTGTTGAACACCTTGGACACCGCCCACTCGTCCTGCACGCACGCGGAAACAACGCGTCAAGAACGGAACACGATTTAGCTCATGCATGAAGCCATGAACCCAGAATTAAAGCGCGAATTGAACTAAAAACGTGCGCAATTCGTAAGACAATCAGAGGCGAAACAATTGAGGCCGAATTTACCTTGGCGGAGCGCTGGAGCGGGTGGGGGAGCCTGCCCTCGAGGCGGAACTCGTGCATGACCCAGCCGGACTTGGTGCCTTTGGGCGCGCGGCCGCGGTAGAAGACGAGCGTCTTCTTCATGCCGACGAGGACGGCGCCCCTCCCTTGCCCGCGGACGATCTCCTTGTCCTTGCCGGTGGCCTTCCAGTAGCCGCTCTCGGTGGCGCGGTTGGTCCTGGTCCCCGTCGGGTACTTGCGGTCCTTGTGGCAGAAGAACCACCACTCCTTCTCCCCCATCTTCGCCATGCCTGTCAAAACCGAAACACCGCGCAACTGCTGCGTAAGGCAAAGATTCTCGCGGCCGGCCGGCCGTCCGGAGTCCGGATCAGGAATGAAAAGCAGCTGAATTTGGATGTTGAAAGTAACATACCTGGAAGGTACCAGGGCTCGCACTTGTTGAGGTCGACCTCGCCGATGACGCCGGAGACGAAGCGGTGGTCGAGCGCCTTTGGGGTGAGGTAGTGCGAGATGATCTCCTCGTCGGTGGGGTGGAAGCGGAACCCCGGCGGCAGGTCCAGCGCCGCCGCCGCGTCCTCCACCTCCGCCTGGTTTATCACCGACACCTCAGACATCTCCGCCGCTAGTTCCACACGCACCACCACCACGAACTAGCTAGAAGAAGAGGAGGAAATGGAGATTCCGAGAGCGCAAGAGAGGGGAGGAGGAAGAGGGAGAGCCGTGTGTGAAAGAAAGAGAAAGAGGCTGGGTTTGGGAACAATGGGAAGGAGACTGGAGGGGAGGAACCGAGGGGCGGCTTATATAGCACGCAGCAAGGGAGGTACACTGGCGGTGGTGGCGCGGGAGAGAGCCGTGTGCAGGCGGCTTGCGGGCGACGCCTCCCCGTTCCCGGCTTTCACTTCTTACCGCGCAGCTGTGGCCTGTAAGCAACTCCTAATTACTTGTCCTAATCCTAATGGCTCCTGGTAAATTCTCGTTAATTCACATCCATCACAGTGTCGCAACATGTTCTTCTCCTCCACCGGCCGGTGTCCTGGAATATTCAGGGCTAACGCGGCGAGGATGCGTTGGACAGAGCCTGACTTCTTCTTAAATATTTTTCCGCTCCATTTAAAAACTCCGCAGTAGTACTAGCACTTCATAGTATAATACACAAATTGATTTGTAAACTAATTTGATCCCTCTGACTTTGGAAACAGGTAGGCTACCTCTGCTGGGCCTATCCCCACGAGCAGCGAGCGAGGAGAATTCAGCTCATCAATCAGAAGGGTGATTAGAGGTTGATATGGCAGCTATTTTGCCAAAACTCTCCCAGAGTTTCACATCTGTCGGTTCATGTCAAATACTATCGCATTCCGCGGTTGTGCTGTTCCCCTCTCTTCTTCCTCCTCCACATCTTTTCCGTCAGAGGCTTTCTAGTTGTTTTCGGCCATCGACCGCGACAATTTTCTGCAAAGATACCGCGCGCTTTGCCTCGCGGCCGAACAAAAAGCGCTGCGAATTCGACCCATCCAGCAGGTTTTTCCCTTTCAGAAGTGAACACCATCGGTCCCAAGTTCATTGTCCTTCACTCATCCATCGAGTATACATCTCCTGCTTTACAAGGACGGCGAAACGGCGGCGTGCTCCTGTTCTGGCCTAGTTCCAATGCCCAAAGGAGACGAAGAGATGATCTTTTCCCCCTTCCCTGCCTCGTCAGTCGTCACACTGGCTTGCAGGGCAGTGAAAGCTATTTACATGAAAAACAGCTATACGGAAACTACCCCACTCGTTCAGCTGCCCCGGCGTTTGACTGTAGCGTTTCTTGCCTTTTGCATATTCAGCATTGGATTTATCAACAGAGTTGGCCCAACGTGAACGGCTCTGAAAGGATAATTGTGGCTATGAAATATGATTGAGTCGTAGTTACAGACAGGTTTCAAGTCAAGCCTTGGAATTGGAATATACTAAGGTGGTTCAAACTTGAAACTATGCGTTCTCTTCTTGCGCTTTCTTTAAAAAAATAGAAGTTGTTCTAGCTATCCCCACGGAATCCTCCATAGACTTTGCAAAGATGATGGTTCCTTATCGCTTTCCATTTTATAAATTAATCAGTTCTAAGCTATGAGAGGCTTCATATACTCCTTGTGACAACCATCGAATCCGGACACATATTTACAGAAACCAGATAGTAACATGTTTATATCCCTTAAACACCGATTTGGAGCTTTTTTCCAAATAATAAAAAGTAATACAGTTCAATACATTCTGATTTTCTCACATGCATGCATGAAGATAGATTCTATGAACTTGTAAAATCTTGTTCGACAATATTTTTTTGATGTATCTTGGGATGCAAAGAAATCACAAAAAAGTGGTTATAAGTGCGCATTGAAAAATATTATTCTGGTATTCACATTTGTCTTTTTGTGGGTCAAAAATGAAAATATAATCGAACAAACTACACCTGCATACTAGCCATCGAAATGTACTTGCAAGTTTTTACAGCATTTTTTGAAGTGGAAAATGATTTTTGAATTTTTTTTAAATCAGCTTCCATGGAGCTACACATCTTCATGTGTAGTTTGTATCTTAAACACTGCCAATGTATAACGATGTTTTAGTTTAAGTGTGAAGAATAAATATCAATATATACTATGTGTTCCAGGTGCAAATAACTGGGCCGATTATCAAATGATGTGTTAAAAAATACGTAGCATTACTTACTTTCCTTATGGGTCACTGCTTGAAAATTTTACATTACATTTTCAGTCAAAAGAGAATGATATGCTTATTATTTAGTTCAGAGGCCGCAGAGCTAAGAGAAACTCATGAGTCGTGATAAAATAATCACCTAAGTAAACTGGCATGCTCTTTGAAATAGTTTGATCGTTGATAATTTAACTTACTTCCTAATTATTGCTATCATCTTGACTACTCCCTCCGTCCCGGTGTATAAGTCTTGCGCGTATCCCTAAGTTGTCATTTTGACCAATATAATCTTAATTTTATAATACAAAAATTATACCATTAGAAAGTACAAAGTTTGAAGTTTCTAGTGATATATATTTTGTAGTATATAACGTGTATTACGTTGGTCAAAATTGCGACCTAGGGATATGAGCATACCTATACACAGGGACGGAGGGAGTAGAAGCCGAGAGAATCTCAGTAGTGGACTAAGCTAACGGAAGTCTATACGTATGGCTGCATTGAATTGGAAGCAGAGATCTCTGCAATCATTCTCTGACAGCTGCGGCATACCTTTCTGCTAATGGTTTCCAGGATATTCTTCATTTGGACGGTGTCCAAGAGACCAAGACATCCTTCAAGAGCAAGCGTTTGGGTATAAGTTTGAACCCTAAATATACGGGCACTGGTTGGGACACAACTAGCAAACATGAGAATATTAGAGCATGTACAACGATGTAGTATGGAGTAACTTATTTTGAGGTTAAGTTTTTCCTTGAAAGTCTTATGCATTTCCGTGGACATAAGCGCCCACTTTGAGAAATAGTTTTTTCCCCTATTCTTTTGACTTATGGAATTTATGCTTATTTTATAGTATTTTGAATTTTTTAAGTTTATAATTCCCGAAGTGACGAGGGTATGACCCCTCGGGTCCTCGATGTTGGCCTACCTGCTACAGCCCAAGAATAAGATGGACACTCGAAGCCGAAGAAGCCCAAGACTAATTAGGGTTCGCATACACCTGTAACCGGCTTGGATCGGATCCCGAGACCTCGTCCCCCATATAAGGGCGAGGAGGGGCGGCCAAGAAGGACCGATCTCTAATCTCGCATAGACACCTGATCTCGCATAGATCTCACGTACATAGGCTAGCCACGCCATCTTCTTTCACCTCAGCCAGATCTCATCTGCGCACCATTGTAACAGCTTCAACTATACAATCAATACAAGATCAGACAAGCGGGATATAGGTCTTTACTCTACGGGGGGCCAAACCTGGGTAAACTCCTGTGTGCGTCCTGTTTCTGTCTGAAGCCGTCGAATCCGCCAAGCGCCCACATACGCTCTATGAATCGAAAGCCCCTAAATATGGGCATTGCCGGGGTAGAACCTCGTCAATAAGCTTCAATTTTGCGCTAATTAATGGTTAATATATTTGCATTATTGCTAACACGGCAAAGGCATGAATCGGGAACAACAAAAAGAGAAAAGTTACATTGAAAATTTCAATAAAAACAATGTGTCAATTTGTGTGAGAGTGCAAGTCAAAGAAAAGGAAGGTCTTAGTGATTTTTCATACAAAAAATAGTTAAATTAAAAGTAGAAGTCTAATTCGACTCTCGGGGTGCATATGAACCCATTGTTTTTAAACACATTCAAAATGTCATTTTTTTTTAGAAAAATATTACACCCATACATTCCATGTTCGCAGAGAAGTTAACAAAAATAACATTTATTTTGTCCATGTAGAAAAGAAAATTTTTGATGCTATAACATGACTATTTTCGAGACATTTTTTCATCTTTGGCCATATAAAATGTTCCTTTTATCTCAAAAACTTGAATTCGAACATAAATGTCATGATGTACACACGACTATTTCCATGATTTTTTGACATATTGAAATTAGTTTTTTTTTTCATATGAACAAAATTTATAAGAGCAAGGTGATCTCCATATGGGAGTAACCTGCCATTTGAGTAGCTCCAAAATTTTCAAAGTGGTTCTCCGTCAGCTTTCTTCTTTGCCTAACAATTTGAGGTAATGAGTAAGTGCACCAAACTAATTGATATATTCCAGTTATCGGACATTAATTTGACATAACAGAGCAGTGGCACTAAAAGTTCCTGTGCTGAAACTATTACCTTTCGTACCAATTGTACTCTAGACTCCAAAGTCCTTACAAGAAAAGGCGGCTAAAAAGCTCGTGCAAAGGTTTTGTGGAATTGAAGCTTAAAGACTTCAAAAGCGATTCCCCGAAAGCAAATTCCTTATCTAAGAAACGGTCACGAATTGGTCTTCTTTTCCATCCGGGGGACATATGGCAAAGAGAGAACTCGAGTACAAGTGTAAGAATCGTCAGCGACGTGATTCCTTTGTATCGAGCAGCTCGTGTTATTTCTGCCTCGCCTTCAGGTTGTAGCTACTGTTCGTTTACCGATCGGATAGCTTTGCTTGCTTTATTTAGCAGCCAAGTTAGTGCCACCTGCGTGATTAAACCTGAACTGTTCAACTACAAACTCTCCTTGCTTCAGGGTCGCCTCAGGCATGAATCACGTGTCGCAATAGGGTGAGTTGATAAGCTTGGCGACTGGTGCGAGGCCCTTCCTTACTTTCACTTTCACTTGAGATAAGTGTTCCGATACGTCGTCCTATGTTTGATTTGTTTTGACCGTACCATTGATAAAACTCCCAGATCCGTACTCCCGAGTTGTACTGATAATAGGAGTATTACCCTGCTAATGGACGTGCTTCTGAATAAGTGACAGAGAAGAACGTGCGGTACAGATTTTATTTCGTAGCTGTTTTTTTTTTTCTGTTGAGGCATATACATCAAGTCGTAGTGGTGTTTAGACATGGTACTTATCGAAAATAGCAGAGGAATACAAATCTTCATTTCTTATTTAAATTTGAAACAACATTTTTTTTAATTTGAAAAGCCTTGATGCATCTGTCACCCCTACACAGCACCGGCCGGCCGGGCCCAACGGCACGGAACGACTTTCTCACTTGCAACCGTCCAACCTCGCCGTGACAGCGAGCGGCGCGGGGCCGGTCAGACGTCACCGCCGCAGCTTGACTGCAACGACGGCCGTGCGCTCTCCGGCGAGCGCCGCGCTCCGCACCGTACTGTATCTGGCGATTGTGAAATGCTACTAGTCTACTTCTCCGTTTGACCGCCGCGCGCACGGGGGTTTGGTGGTGAAGTGACAACGAGATTACGGACGCGTTCATTCATTTAGCTACTGTTAGATTTTATTTCCATCACGGATGAATTCTACAAGGACTGCCCACTCACACGAAGCCGATAGCTAGTACTAGCTCGGTACTTCCCTTTACAAAGAAAGTGCAAGTGCAAGCCATAGCTCGAGCTCGAGGCGTCGTACCATCCAAGGATTAGGACACTCTCTCCCGACGACACGTAGCAGCAAACGTTGCGGTCAGTAGCTGACCTGCCAAAAGGCGACAACATGATCTTGCTATCTCTTCCTCGCATAGCTTGTAGGGCAATCATGCGAAACCTGCAGCAAGCAAGCAGTGCAAACACGAAGCGTGTGTTTTAACCGCCCACGTTTACTCCAATAATAGATCGATCGGTGGCCCTGCCAATATAATGGATCGTTTGAATAGTTTGTGGTAATTCCACGAGCTAGATTCCAAGCCCGCCAAACCGGCCGGCAGGGCGGCGGTCACGCGATGCCCGCGACCGTACGGCTGAGTGGCTAAAACAATGCGCACATGCTGCTACTCCATTTTATAGAACTTTTCTCCTTGCTGTGATAGCAGTAGGTAAGCATACATGAATCTCACTGAACCTTCATGGATTAATAGAGCCAATCGCGGTATATCCTTCTAGAGAGCAGGAGCCATCGTTCTCTGTTTGCATAAACAATGGGCGGCAACGGCACCATTATATTAGCCAGGTACCGGGGTCCTAACATGATTGGCTACCCCGTTAATTAGATATGATTAGCTATAGTACGACCATGACACTCACAGCTTGGAACTTGTGTCACAAATGCCAAACCTTATCGGTCGCCTCGATCGTCCTTTCTCCGATCATTTTAATCAGATGGTCCAGCTTTCTGAACTGGACAACGCCAACACCTTTGCTTACCAAATTATTGCAACGATGCTTCTTCAGTCGATCTTTTCCACTGTCAGAACTAACCCGCGACCATGCTGCTGCAAGATGGCCAAACTTGAAACTGAAATCAACTACTCATTTCTACCGTGGCCTAATCGCCAGTCGATGTTTTTTCGTTCAATGCAGACCCATGGAAGCTAAACCCACTGGTTTCGCTGAATCGATTAGAATGAATGGGCACATCAAATAAGACAGCCAGACAGAATGAACTGTTGGAGAAAAAGACAGCAGCTGCGCGGTCAATCAGAAACAGAACTTGCGCCGAGATGGCCGTCGTACGTCGGACATCTCGAGCAGTGCGCTCGAGGACGATATCTCACGTCTGCGTTCGTGCGTGTTGGTGCTCACGCACGCCAAGCCCGAACCGCATGCCTGGTCTATGCTCATTAACTTGGCTAATACAGCACCCAGTTTTGGAAATTAGCGAATTATTTGCGCTGCTTCACCAACACACCAAAGCAACACATTCCCCACGACGCAAGCCACATGAAACTATAACCCGGAACAGACGAGTCGATCTATAGCTAGCACACATGCCTGTTTATTGTGTGTACGCGACTCATTTGCGTTGCGATCGTGCCTCGTGGGGAATCCATATCCTGATGGTCATATTTTGGTATAGAAGCCACCGACAGCCCGTTGATCAATGGTGACAAGCGGAATGCTATGGGCTTCATGACTACCTGGAGTTACTATCTTCCTGCATTATGCGTATATAGGGTTGACAAGGCTTCCATATCGCACTACTCCAAACATTTAGAGAAGGGCAGGCATCGAATAATGCAGGGATCTAATAGGTGATGATGATTTTTTTTTAAATGAGACGAAAGCTTTGTCTTTTTATTAGTTAAGTAAGGCTGTTCATAGTGCATAGTATCATATAGTAGTATCATGCATATGATACTAGTATATGATACTACTTCTATAATGGATAGTATCATATTATAGTACTCCCTCCGTCCCGGTGTATAGGTACTGCGCGTATCTCTAGATTGCCATTTTGATAAATATAATATAAATTTTATAACATAAAATTATATCATTAGAAAGTACACAATCTAAAGTTTCTAGTGATATATATATTTTGTAGTATATATCTTATATTACATTAGTCAAAATGGCAACTTAGGAATACGCGCAAGACTTATACACCGGGACGGAGGGAGTATCATAATCTTGTTATATTTATTGATTTGTAGAATCTCAATGCAAAACAATGTATAAGATTTATCTAGCATTAAATTTTCTTGTAATATGTGCTATGATATAGTATCTACCTATGATACACTAATCCCCTCTCTCTTCCTTAATTAGATGCCACATCAGCATTTTAGTGGGCCTAAGATGCATGATACTAGCTAAGATACTAGCACTATGGCTAGCCTAAAAGAGAATTGCCCAATTAATTATCAGAAAGCTGGGCTAAACTAAAACATCGAGGGCGAACCTAAAAGAACACAACTAGAGCCAAGCCCAAACAATGTTGCCCTTCTCCAAATGTGTCAAAGTCACAAGGATTCATTATTCGTTTGGAAATGTGGATATACAGCGGACAAGGCATTTTAGCTCCCGGATGCATATGTTCTCTTTATTTAAAATATATATCCAAGATATTTGAACATTTTAAAAAAAATCCAAAGAAAATGTTGCATGTAGATCTTCATATCCTACGTGCGAAAAAGTCATTTCAAGAAAAACTGACGTTTTTTTGCAGCGTATGTAAAAAAGACAAAAATCGGTGCTGAAGTATGCCTTTTCGTGAAGTTTGCTTTTGCACAAAAAATGTCAGTTTTTCATAAAACTGTGCATATGCACATTTAATATGACGATATACATGTGAATATTTTTCCCCAATTTTTTAACATTTCTAAATGTATTTTTTTAGATAAAGAGAGCATATACATCTAGGAGTAAAAGAGCATTTCCATAATACAGCCTAAATTTCGTTCGTATGCATAGGATAAGGCACGAGAGAATAAAGAAGTGATGACTTGTTCTTTGATTTGGTTGAATTTCTAGAAACTGTTGATTTCCTCCATGATGCAATAATTCTTGTGTCCATTGACTTATGCAAGCTAGACGGATTGTTCATCTGCACCTGTATAGTTAAATTAGTCCTATTTGGTGACCGTCCTAACATTATAATCGATGAAACATCTTGCAGTATTTATGTCTGTATTTATGTATTTATTAACAGGGCGAATAATTAAGAATCGGGTCATTCGGGTGTATCTGTCCGCCTAAGCCGCGTGTCTATATTTAGTTCTCGGAATGTGCCATGTGAAGTTTTCTGTTAAGCTGATACAGTCAACATTGTTTGGGTCAACAATTTCGTTTCTATGGTTTCATTATTTATTCGAGATATGATTGTTTTTGTCAGGTATATGCGGTGCAATGTCGTTACTTTATTTGCCGTAGCTGTTGGTCTGCAATGAACTGAATGAATTGCAGTAGGCAGTAAGCAGATACAGTTGACAACGAAACTAGTTGGAGATATTTGCAACTTTGTGCAGACCAATGTAACACTGGCGCAACTTGTGTTTACTTTCATGATTTAGCTGGCCTGCAACGATACTGGACCATTAACCTACTGTATTGTATTAGACTGAACCGACACAAAGAATGGTCTACAGCATCTCTGCAGGTGCAAATTAATCATACGCACGAGGAGGACTCGATCGGGTATCCTTCCGGTGATGAAGTAGGAATGTTGGGTTGCGTAGGGGAATGTTGCATTTGACCTATTACGCATGGGTCGCGCTGCCCTCCGCTGAAGAAGCAAAGACCCCTGCTATCCTCCTGGATTCCGTTCTTGACCGTGAAACCTTGCCGGCCGGCTGGCGCGCGCGCTCTAGACAGATATATGTCCGGCTTTGGTTGATCAAGAGAGTATGGGATCGGATCATCACCGACAAGACGCTGGATTCATGGACAACACGCTGGCTCTCCCCAAGAATCTTGATGACATCTCCAACATGAGCGAGGTCCACCGTTACTGACCACCAGCCGTCCACTTCCACTAGCACCAAGGTGCGGAACAGCCGAACAGAGGTTCGAGGAGGCTAAGGATGTGTTCGTTTTTGGGACGAGGTGGAATGGAATGGAATGGTTCCATTCCATTCCATCCCATCCCATCCCATTTCATCCATCCTCATGTTCGGTTGATTTGAGAAAGCATAGAATGGAACCAAATGTAATTAATCTAAACATGCAAATAATTAGCCTAATTTAAAGGGATTAGCAATAATTGGCCTAATTTAGTGGAATGGCTTGACCTCGCCGGCCGCCGCGCCGCTGGCCCCCGCCGTCCTGGCCGCGAGCACGGAGGGCCACCCTTCTCCTCCCCGTCCGCGCCTGCCCCGGTCACCGCCGCCACGCTCTACCTTGATCTGACCGGCCGCCGTGCTGCTCCGTCCGCCGGCGTTGCTCGCCTGGCGCGGCCGCGCTGCTCCGTCCGCCTCGGGCCGGTCGAGGGGAGAGAGGGGAGGCCGCCTCCGCGCCATGCTCGTCCGCCGTCCGCCTCGTTCCGGTCGAGGGGAGAGAGGGGAGGTCGAGGGGAGAGAGATAAGCGGGGAAGAAGGGATTAGCCAGATGACAGAGCGCGTTCCACTTCGTTCGACCGATTCGGCCGGACGGGCTCGTTCCGGATCTACAGCGAATATTCGCTTTTGAGGAACGCGTTGGTTCCGTTCCATCCCAGAAACGAACGCAGGAATCGTCCTAAGGAACGACTTGATTCCATTCCGTTTCATTCGGTTCTGAAACCGAACAGACCCTAAGGCCGCGATTGGTTGCTCGCAGCACTTTTTTTTTTTGGCTTTCTATGGACAGGCGCTGTGTCGTACCGTGTGATATAAAAATCAATTTGGACGTTTTATTTGGTTACCCACAACAAATTTAGCTGCATTTCTAGAGCCACTTTAGCCAAGTTGTTTGGATGTCTGCAGACTCATTTATAGTCTCACCATAGTGTGCTTACCACATACACCATTATAGCTACTTCTTTTTCCACTCGTCACTGCCAGACAGAGGTCGGGCTGCAACCATCATGTCGCTGCTCGCCGCCGGTAGCCGTCGAAGCCGGCAAGTCCGTCGTTCGGCGTCGCCGCTCATCGTTGGTAGCCGCCAAAGACGATGAGTCAGTAGTGTTGCGACGAGCATGAAGACAAAGAAGATAGAGAACAGACATACGTACATCTACATCTTTCAGTATACATAGAGATGGAGATGAAATTATCTATGACCACCGAGAAAAAAAAACTTACAACACGAAAGTTGTGTGAAACGATGCGCTGAAGCTACTCATGCAAGGAAATTTTAAACGACGGACCGTGTACGTTAAATTTGACAAATTCGTTCAAAACGCTCTTAAACAAAATTGAAGATGTACACCAAACAAAACTCGAAACCTATAGTCAAAATAGATTCATCTCGTCGAGGTGCATCTTCTTGTGTAGAACACATGATTAAACGAACCATAGTTATGCTAATTACAACACCACGACAAATAGACATACTACATTACAGGATACAAGAGAGATGAAGACTAATTTTTCTATAACCATCGAAACAAAAAACTTACAACATGAAAATTGTGTGGAACAGTGTGGCGAGGCTACTCACCAAAGGAAATTTGAAACGGCGGACTGTGTGCGACGAATTTGACAAAATTCGGTTAAATCTCTTTCAAACGAAATTGAAGGTTACACCAAATGAAACTCGAAACAGATAGTCAGAATGGATTCACCTCATCAAGGTGCATCTTTTTCATATAGAACACATGTTTCAATGAACCATGATTATGACAATATGAGGGCTTATGAGGGAGCTGCTTAAAGGAAGGTGAGAGCAAGTTAAACGAGGGTGAGGGAAGCAAAGGCTACTTACAGGGTTGACCACTTTTGGCTCACGGGGGCACAGACGAAGGTGGCTTTGGGGATACCACTGATTCGAGCGTACCCTCGGGGTCTGGGCGAAGGGTGCTTTAACGCCCATGCGAGCCACAAGGCAGCCTTCGGCCAGGAATCTAATCAACGGGCTTTTTTTGCTCCCTAGGGCCTGGTTCCACCTTTTGCAGGCAACCAATCGTGCCCTAAGTGTGTAGACGATTCATGCAGTTCGCCGTGCCCTTGTCAAATTTGGTTCGAACCACATCTATCGGGTCTAGTCGGACTGGGTCAAGCCGAGAACTCCTGTCACCGCATTGGGCCGGCCTATTTAGCCTTTTACGTTTTTCTATTATTTTTAATTTTCTTTGTTTCTTCTTTTCTTTTTTGTTTGCTTTTTATTTATTTTTTGGAAAAGGTCCAAATATGACAAATGATCAAATTTGATTGTTTTTTTTCAGATTTTCAATGTTTAGATATTTTAAATTTTAGTTTTAAAATATATTCAGAATTAGAAAATGTTTGAATTTTGATAATTTTCAATTTCCAAATTTTGAAAAACAGATAAATGTCAAATTAGAAATTGATTTTTGAAAAATTTCCTTTGAATCGAATAAAAGTTCGTAACCGCTAGGCTGCATCGTCCCCATCAACCAGAATCATCTAGATTACAGATTTCATAACTGCATTTCGCAAGAAGAGAGCCGAGTCCACAAAGAAGATGGTTTCAAAGCTCAAAGAGCGTATTTCCGACCTTGATCCCTAAGGCATTTCAAATAGTTTTGATTTTGAGAAAAGACAATGCGAAAGAAACAACTTAAAAAAAAGAAAAATCAACAAAGGAGGAGATATCTTATGGGCTTCGGCCCAAATGAGCATGGCTTGCTGGACAGGGTGTATGATGCTGCCCCAATGCGCCGCTTAACACGCTGTATATGAGTCCCCGGTCCACCTCGTTGAACAGAAATCTTGCATTCTGTAACGCATGTGGATGTCTTTGGCTAGAATGCTGGCGCCTGGATTTTTTCTTTCTTTCTCAAATGCTGGCGCCTGGATGATAGCCGAACTAATTAGGAGGGCCGGCGTGTAGGACTTGCGGCGCTGGACCAGACATGTGGAGATAGGTGTCTCGTTTTTTGCGAACTCCTATACGACACATTTGATGTTGAGCACAGATTCGACGCCCGCAAGCACGCTCCTGTTGGGTTGGCCCAGGTAACGACTTTCTCCTTAATGCTTTTTCTATATTTAAATTTTTTGTTTTCCTCACTGAAAAGTTCATACTAGAACAATTTCCTGACTTTCAAAAAGCTCAAATTTGAATTTTAATGTTTCCTAAAAAATGTCAAATTTTGAAAATTTTCATATTTTGAAAAAAATAAAAATAGACAAGAAACATAAAAGGAAAATCTTAAAAACCAAAGGAAAACCAAAACTGAAAAACAAACGGGGCCAAAAAGTTCTAAATCTACTATATATATACTAAAAGCACAATACAAGGTTCTAAAACAGAGACACCATATTAATCCACATAGCCTAAATAATCTACTTCATTAATTCTTTGTTAACCATATATATATCAACGGTGGAGATATAACACTAAAAGTTAGTAAGTTACGTACCGTCCCAACCGACACGATACTACCATCACATGTGCACTACCGCTTCTAGGAAAAGAGAGAGTCTGGAAGCATTACGTGTACGTAATTATGTGCGTGTTTTGTTTGCGTGGAATTATGCGTGTATACCCGTCCGTCCATATGAATGAAAGAAAATAAAATCCAAAAGACCCTACTACTTCCTGCTAGCCCCCAACTCCATGTATCAATGGAATCTGGCCACACTAGATATACATGCATAAGGAAAGGCCAAATTAGAGAGAGATTATAAGGAAGCAGCCTGGGTCGTATGCAATATTTTTATTAAAAAATCATTAAATTCATGAAAAATATGTGAATATCAAAAAAAATTGTATGATATTAAAATTTACCGATGGAAGCCGATAAAACCGGTTTTCGCAAAATTTCAGAAATATCAACCGAAAAAAATAACTGGTCCTATGCACTATAAATAAATTAAGGATATAATTTGAAATTAACAGATAGTAAAGTGATGTGCTATATTAGAAGTTGTAGTAAAATATAGAAACATGAATCCCAAGTTTCAGGCAATAGCGCGATCGGAAAAAACCTGCTCTACATCAAGCAATCCATAACCAAAGCCCTAGCGCGACAAAAACAATTCTAGAAAAAATATCTGAATTTTGAAGCCATCCAAAAAAGCAACCTAGGACCTATGTGCTAAATAGAAATAATACAACAATTTAGAAATTAACATATAGTAAAGTGATGTGCTACGTAGCAGTACTGGAAGTTGTGATAGGAGTAGTAAAATATAATAAACTAGGATCTCGAGTTCCATAGTAGGAAATCCATACCAAAGGCCATAGTGCGATCGGAGTAATGTAGCCTGCTCAACATCAAACAATCCATATCGCAAGACCTAGCGTGAAAGGAAAAATTCCGCAGAAAATGTCTAAATTAGCTACTCCCTCCATACCGGATTATTGGGAAATTGTATATTTTAAGACAAACTTTAATCATTAATTTTAGTCAAAAAAATATGAGATAAACATAAAAATTATACCATTGGAAAGTTCGTTTGAATATGAATCCAATGATATAATATATATATAACATTTCTTATATTTTGTTGACTAAAATTAAAGGTCAAAATTTGCCTCGAAGTGCGTAATTGCCCTGTAATCCGGTATGGAGAGAGTACTTCGTAAGTTCGTATCGATAACATGCAAGAATGTTATTTTGTTAGAAACACTGCATATGGTCTCCAGAACTTCAGGTTCTTCATTCCTCATACTATGTATATATCCATAATGATTTATCTCCACCTTTATAAACATGCCACATTACGTGTGAAGTTTAACATACTACAATAGCCCATATGATTTATCTCAGGCTATAGTTTAGGTTAGTTGTCTCCTATATTGCAAAAAATAATGTATTTTCTAGCATAATAAATAGTGTAATAATGTTTCATTGATTTCATTAGTTATGCTTTAATCAATTTTAGTTTTTCTCTATAAGATTAGATAACACAAAATCTATAAATACATACAGCACAAAATTATGCCTTCTCTTTTTCAAACAAATAGAACTTTTCCTGATAAAACAATTATCTAAGTTCATTATGGTTGGTGGGTTTTGCACACTGAGTGGTCTATTATGACTGTTGGTTGATGTGGCTCCTCAATTTTTCATCTAATTAAGATGTGCAAAAGTCAAAGATATACACGGATAAAAATATATGTAGCTAATTTATTTTTTCTCACTCAATTTCTCATGATTTTGATAATCAAACTTTTAACTATTTTAAGTAATACATATAAGTAGCCAATTTACTTAGAGTTAATCGGTGGTGCTCACAAGACCATCGGGCCACTATCAGAAATAAACATATTTTAGAATCTCAAAAATGAACCTGAACACAGAGTTTTCATAATATGGTGTGAATGGATCATCTAAATGTCATCTAGCAATTGCTCATGCTGACCTTAATTGAAGTAAAACATGTCCTAAATTGAAAATACATTTCGTACATGACTATTTGTCTAGCTAACATTTCGGTGGCTATAGAATCCTACCACATACAATAAAACTATGAATTTATTTCGCAATCAATTTTGTACTATAAAGAGCTGTCCGCGCATTTGCGAGGGCCACCATGCTAGTTTGTCAAAAATCAAGTCACGTTCGGAAAAAATTAGCGAATTATTTGTGATGCTTTACCAACGCATCAAAGCAGCACATTTCCATGACGCAAGACACATGAAACTAAGGACACGCGCACAAGCCGAAATAGGCGAGTCAATCTTGCTAACGAGTGCCCGCTGCAGGTATGCGTGTGCATTGGGTGTACGCAACTCATTTACATGGTGCTCGTGGAGAATCCATATCATGTTCGTGATAGTTTGGTATGCCCTGCGATCACATGTTCGTCCACTGCCGCTTCACTCGCCAGGTCTGGAGCAAGATCCGTAGCTGGTCCAAGGCTGACTTCCCAAGTCCTGGCATTGCATATCGAAGCACATTGGAATGATGGACATATGCACGGAAAAGTGCACCGAAGAACTTGCGGAGGGATTTTGATACGGTGACGATTTTAATACACTGGAGAATTTGGAAGGAAAAAAAATGCCTGAATCTTCCAATAAGTAACCAGCCCGATCAACAGGGTGTTTGAGCTGATCATCGAGGATTTATGGGCCTAGAAAACGGCGGGGTGCATCGTTGATTTTTGAACTCCTGGAGTAGTTTTATCTCTTTGTAGTGTCTAGTGGTTATTTTTAGAGTGGTGCAGGCCGGCCTTGCTACTTTTGTAATAACAGGTGAGGTTCGGCTACCTCAGTCGTGTGCCTGTTTGCTTTACTGTACTACCCCTCTTTCTATCTTAATGAAGTTTGGCCACAGACCCTTCGATAGTTTGGTACACGGATTTTAGAAACCACGGACATGTGGCAACCCGTTGGTGAGTGGTGACAACCATAAATCCTGTGGGCTTTCATGGCTGGCCAAAGTTAATTGGGTATGGAATTAGCAGTACAATTCTGGAGCAAATTTTCTAATCCTCCTTTTATTTACTACTTATGTACTATCTTTAGCCTTCTTTTAGAGCAATAGAGGCATCCGCCCTATTCCATTGACTAGATCGATAAAACCTGCACAGGCAGGATCTAGAGCAATTTGAAAGAAACAAACCAAAAGAAATACGTGACGACTTGCCCGACGATGTATGCGATGCCATAGAGGGCATCCCTAAACATGGAGGCCACAGATCTGGGCATGTTGGCACTGGATCCGACATCTCCTGTGTTGTTTTACTTTTTCAGTTATTTTTTTGATTCTATTCTTGTATTTCTTGAACTTCTCATGTTCGTAGGTTCTTCATTCCTCATACTATGCGCCTGAAAGAGTGGTGTTTGGATCTTCTTGATTCGAGTGGACAAAAGTGTGTAAAAAAATCGTTCTTGATCCATATATAGTTTCTCCTTTTTGTTTCCTTTTTAGATAATCTATAAATGTTATGTAAATGTGGTTTTTCTAAGGAATCTGGGATGAAACATGTATAAAAAACTTTCGATTGGGGGGAAACATGTAAAACTTCTGAATGTGACACGAAACATGTATGATTCTTTTACATCACAAACCTGTATATGAAATTTATACATGTTTGTGTTTCGATTTTTCTCGTTCCTTTGCTCAAATGGAGAACTAAATGCACAGCTTTAGACTAAAAGCACAGACTAACCGAAATAATATCTCACATAAGCATGCTCGCAATTAGGTCTGTATAGAGGCAACAATTGCGGGTGCGTCAATTAGGAGGACGGGCACTCTGGAGCACGTTTTTTGAACTTTTTCGAAATTGATAATTCCAAGTTTCAAAAAAATCTGAAATAAATCTGGGATGTAGATAACGATGGAATCTACATTTGTGCAAAAAATCAACACGAATTATTGCGTAGTTTAGGCTACGTAAAAATGACAAATTTCCAGATCTGAGATGGTGAACAGTAAAAATTCGAAATTCTTCAGATTGCTCAGAATTTGTCTTTTTTGTGCAGAGCGGAATACAAACTTTTTCGTTTTGATATTTTGCAGTACTGTAGAATACGTTACTATAAACAGCTAGAATTTTTTTCAGAATTTTTTGAAACCTCAAAATGTCAAATTTTTAAAATTTCAAAAACAGGCTCCATAGAGCTCGTCCACCGAATCGATTTTCTGCAACAATTGCTATGCGGTGCCAGCTTTCAGGCTTTATTTTGAGTTAGGGTGAACGACCAGGGTTTTTGTGCAAAATGAGAGCTAGTAAACGTGTGTTTCTTGGTAAAATGCATGAAACAACTTAAGGGCTGATCTAGGCCCCTCGTTTGTGATCCAATGGCACATCTTTTGATTTTCATATTTTCACTGAAAATCTGTTTCCACGGGATACTTTCTCCTCTACTGCAGCCCCTATGGCTCTAGCTAGGGAAGGGATGGACACGTTAATCTAATCACTCGTGATAATTTTTAATGAAAATCAGTATTCCTCAATGAAGGAAGCCTTATATTCATTAAAATGAAGGAAGTAATTTGGATCACAGTTTTCCTAGAATCTACCACCACATGACTTGGTCATGCTGCACTTGCTAAAAGACCTAATAAATCGGTATGGAGAAAGTATATGGAAATCACTGCTCCCGAATCAACAAACTCTTAACTAAAGAATTTTAAGCGCAACCGTAAGCATAGAACGTTGTACATGGTCTCAAAGTGGTGCAATCAGGGTGGCTTGAGCGCTAGCTCCGCCCCTGGTCGAGAGCAATGCTTTCACAGATTCCTAACATGGATTCGTTTGATTTATTACTCCTCTTTTGAAATTTCTTCCTTCTATATCCTAATTGCTTGTTTCTGAACATGGATTCGTTGGATTTCAGTCCCGAGTTCCTCATTGTGTATGATCAGATCATGAGTTCCTCTTTCTCTCACCAAATATTCTAGCTTTTTTTAGGGGGTCCAAATATTCTAGCTAGTTGGCCAGATCCGTACTCAAATGGATCTTATGACGGCCAGATTTGCACATCGTGCAAGCTAATTCCTCACTTCAGATCTAGATTTACTTGAACTCCTGAATTTTGAGGGAGCAATTCGAACAGGAGGAAAGACCATGAGGTGGTTTGTGTCAAACAAAAACCAGCAAAGCGGGCGCTCTTTTTCAAAAATTGTGTCAAACACATATTTGACTGATCTACGGCGCACACCTAAAATTGGATGGTCCAGATACTAGTTTCTAGGTTGGCATTGAAAACAGGTTTCCACCTGATACTTGACATCACCCACGTCGTCCCTAAGCCTGTCGAGTGTCGGCTAATTAATCGCCCTGAGGATTTGGTTAATTAACCCGATCGAGGGAGATGTCCAGATGCAGGTTGCTTTCAGTCTGTTGATTAAAGGTGCGGATTTTGTACCCATTCTATCCGGTGATTAGACAAGACACAACCAGTGGCGGTTGACGTGGGGCCTCTGGATTTGATTTTTTCGTCCCAAAGCTTCGGTGACCTGCATCGGATTGGATATCAGGGATCATTCGATCGGGACGTGACCACTAACTACCAAGAGCCATAGGTAGGCCACCGAAGGTAGTACGCCCAGAAATCTTTTTTTTTTTTGAAACGAGGGCAAAAGCTTTGCCCTATTCCATTAATTAAGAAGAAGTTTACAAGAACTTAACAGAAAGTAATATTACAAGAACTACTCTCCCGGCATCAAATCACCCAACCGCTTCGCCCCGGCAATAACCCAAAGTCTAGCCTCACACTTGATTTTATCAACAATTACGAAGGACGGGGAAGCCTTGTGGCGAAACACCCTTGCGTTGCGCTCCTTCCAAATTTCCCACACGGTGAGCAAGACTAAGGAGGCCAACCCCTTCCTATGGGGGCTCGACCCCTCGGCCATGGAAGACCACCACTCGCGGATGGATAACCCCGCCCAAAGCCTAGGGTAAACCCCTTCCAAGCCAAGCCATTCCTTGAGATTGTCCCAAATCCTCGTAGTGAAGCGACAATGGACAAAGAGATGGTCATGAGATTCCTCGGTTTGCTTGCAAAGTTGACACACCCCACAATTATCCCAATTCCGCCTCCTTAATCTATCCGCCGTCCAAAGCCTATGTTGCAACGCAAGCCAAGCGTGATGCTTGGCCTTGGGCGTCGCCCAAACTTTCCAAATAATTTTGTTGAAGTTGGACTCAACAAGGCCCAAAAATTGCATCTTATAGGCGGAAGACGCCGAGTAATGCCCATTGGCGGTGAGCTTCCACGCAATATCGTCCTCAACATCTTCCCGAAGATGCACCGCTTGGATGTTGGCCCAAAGTTGCACAAATTGCGTAAGATGCACGATTGAGGTGGTGGCATCAAGGGCAAGCTTCCTAACCCACTCATCATCATGTAATGCAACCGCAACACTCCAATTCTTCCGCTTGCAAATTGAGTAGATTTTTGGGGCAATGTCCTTAGGCATGCGACCATTAAGCCAAGGAGCGTGCCAAAAGGGAGTTTTCCGCCCATTGCCAAGGGAGATGGTTGTAGCGGCGTAAAAGATCTCCATGTCGCGATCGTTGCAAGGGTTTCCGGAGCCCACCCAAATCTTGCATTCGGCACTGCATTTTGCATGATCGGATGGATTGATCGCTCTGATTTCCGTTCGTCTGAACAGCTCAACTATGAAGTATGAAGTAGTCTGCACTGGTTCACAAAAAATACAGTAGAATTAGCTAGCACGAACCCATGTATAAATACGCATCACCTGGCAGTCGTTTCTGTTCTGTTTTCTTTCTTCAGTGCGCGCGACACCGGCAGCTCCTCGAGAAGTGGACGCCTCGACACGGACAATAATCTGGGACGGAGAGTTTTCCATGATCGGATGGATCGATCGCGATTATTTTCCGTTCGTCCGACGAATTTGCAATGGTTCACCAAAAATACTGTAGAAATAGGACGAACCCCTGTATAAATACGCCTCACCTATTAATCGTTTCTCTTCCGTTTCATTTCTTCTGTGATCGAGCGCGCGCGCCACACGGTATAGCTCCCCCAAGAAGTGAACGCCTGGACACGGACAGTAATCTGGGACCGTTTTACATCACATCCGCTTGTGGATTACTGGACAGTGTCAAGGTGCGCATCACCAAATCCAGCAAGTGTTTGCTCTGCTAGCAAGAGAAAGATTTGCTAGAATAAATCAGGATCCTGGATTATTAATGGCAGATATGGACTCTTCAAATACCTTTCGAGTGAGTTGAGGTCCTGCAATGGAGTACCTTTTTGATAAAGTTTGTAATCCTCCTTGACAGCCATATATGTATGTTGCCCACACGCTTGACTTGTTTCGCTTGTCACAGGTAGCAGATGCTACTTTTGTCACCCATAAAGAACAGCTACTTTTGGGTTGAAATATCGCAACAATGCAGCACGCTTGCGAGTTTATACCTAGCTAAACCATTTTGTAGAGATATTAGTATACTATTATAGGAGGCTTAACAGTTTTGCAGGGGAGCCGGCCACTTGCACTTACACAGCTTGACTGACTCTCGCAGTTTCACTATCTTTCTACAAGGAAAAACCTCTGAAATCCACAAATTTTAGGCGCAAGAAAACATTCTGTATATTCAACTTTTGTGGTAGGTTTAATCCGCTCCTCTCCGTCAACGTCGTAGGGGAGGCGACGTTTCACGCGCTTGGAGCGTCAGGCGCAACGGTGATACCCGTCGGTGGCCCACCAGCATCCCTGCCACTAGTAGGCAAAGTCTTGATGTCTAAGGGCATGTACAATGGTAGAGAAAATATGCCTTCTCTTAGTCATCCACATCATCTCGAGAAAGCATAAAATATAACTTCTACAATGCATCATCTCTTATTGTCATCCCTTGTAATTAATGAGAAATAGATATTTTTAGTAATAAATTAATTGGCTAAGAGAAGGAAGATGGTATAATGCATAAAATAGTCTTCTCTTATTTTCTAAGGGATCATCCTTTAGCTAAGGGAAGGTAGTCTTCTCTTTCTTATTTCTCTCTCTTCCAACTAAGCAAAAAATCATACGTAACACCTCTAAGGGAAGGCTGATGTCACCCCATTGTACGTGCCCTAAGAAAAAAATCCATAGAAAAAGTTATAAGACCCACGCCGATCCATCTCTGACAATCATTTGATTAAACTGATAGTACAGATCAAACTGACAATCATTTGATTACGTGTATCTCTGAGTCATATGCGTACTTCCTCATTTCAGTCACCAAGGCCGCACGCCGTCGTGCGGCGCTAAACATGGGCAAGTACATGTGGCAGTACGATCGACGAGCATGAGTTGCTGACTGCCTACGCATATGTCCTTGTCACTAGAGCAGCAGAACAAAACCTGTTCGGTTGAAGTTCGGCACGAATGCGGACGAATCACGCTCGGGCTGGTTCACACCCGTAATCATAGAGCTGTTTGAGTGGCTGTGGTGAATCCTAGTGCAATTAATGAACTTATTCGTGTACCAGGTTATACTGCGTAAGGCTGTGTTCGGTTCTGTGGGAAGTAACTCCTGCGGGGAACCAACTCGCCGCGGTTTGGAGTGATCATCCTAATCCCTTTCGTTTTGTTTGGGAATTGTTCCGCGAGTGGCCAGACGATTTTTCGTTCCCTGATAAAACGGCTGGGATTGGGAGGGTTTGGGCCGGGCTAAAATCCACGTCAGGTGTAACCGAATGCGATTTTTTGCTGGATGGGAATCAATCTAGGTGCACAGGGAAAAATATGAGGAGACTAGAATTTGATATGTTGTCAAAAACTCCTTTAAAACCCAGTGGGAAAAGTAAGGAGAAAATAGTACAACATATAATGATTATTGTCTCTTTGATAACTTATATGAGAAAACCTTGGAAGGATAAAATTCATTGGTAAGTTTAGAGAACAATTAATATGTCTTGTATACATCTGTTAAAAACCCCGGTGGAGAAAATAGGAGGTATGACATATATTCTTGTGTTGATATTACCTCATTAAAAACCTCGATGAGAACCATGAGAGTAAACTCATAAAGGAAAAAGAGTGTAATATAATGTTTGAATGGGTTATGGTTCAGAGGGATACTCCCCCTGATCCTTTCAAATCTCGAAGTCGTCTCATACCAATTCCATGAACATACTTTTCAAATGTTGAAGTTGGTAGTGACTTCGTGAATAGATCAGCAAGATTATCACATGATTTGACTTGCAAAATGTTTATATCTCCACTTTTCTGTAATTCATGGGGATAAAACAATTTGGGTGCAATATGTTTAGTGATATTGCTCTTTATGTAACCCGTTTGCATTTGAGCAACACAAGCAGCATTATCTTCATAAATAATGGTCGGAGATTCGATAGAACCTTTTCCACATGATTGTTGTATGTGGTTTATCATTCTGCGAAGCCATACACATTCACGTGATGCCTCATATAATGCAATTATTTCAGAATGATTGGTGGATGTAGCCACTAAGGTTTGCTTAGAAGACTTCCATGAGATGGCTGTCCCACCATGTAGGAACACAAAACCGGTTTGCGATCTGGCATTATGGGGGTCTGATAAGTAGCCAGCATCGGTATACCCAATCATATCAATGTCCAGATTTCTCTGAAATTGAAAGAATAGGCCAAGATCCTTTGTGCCTTGGAGATATCGAAAGATATTCTTAGCTCCCGTCCAATGTCGTTTAGTAGGAGCTGCGCTATGTCTAGCTAGTAAATTTACTGCAAATGCAATATCAGGCCTGGTGCAATTTGCAAGATACATAAGCGCTCCAATAGCACTGAGATATGGAACTTCGGATCCCAGTATCTCTTCTCCATTATCCCTTGGTCTGAATTGATCTTTCTCTACGTCTAGAGATCGAACAACCATGGGAGTTTTGGATGGATAGGATTTGTCCATATTGAATTTCTCCAATATTTTCTGGATATAGGCGGTTTGATGAACCAAAATACCTGAGGGAAGGTGCTCAAGTTGTAATCCTAAGCAAAATTTGGTTTTACCCAAATCCTTCATCTCAAATTCCGTCTTTAGGTGATTGCGTGCTTCATCAATATCTTGTGTGTTGCCAATGATATTAAGGTCATCAACATACACTGAAATAATGCAAAATCCTGTTTCAGACTTTTTGATGAAGACACATGGACAATCATCATTGTTGGAGTATCCCTTTTTCAATAGGAACTCACTAAGTCGGTTGTACCACATGCGTCCCGACTGTTTTAAGCCATATAAAGACTTATTTAGTTTTACACAATATACGTTGCGGTTTGCATTTGGATTCGGAATTGGGATTCCATCAGGAACCTTCATATAGATGTCCGAATCAAGTGATCCGTAAAGGTAAGCGGTCACTACGTCCATCAACTGCATAGATAGACGATTTTGTACTGCCATAGATATGAGGTATCGGAATGTAATACCACTCATTACCGGAGAATAAGTTTCATTGAAATCAATGCCTGGTCTCTGCGTGAAACCTTGGGCTACAAGCCTTGCTTTATATCTCACCACCTCATTGTTATCGTTCCGCTTACGAACAAAAACCCATTTAAATCCCACAGGGAAAACTTTGGGAGGTGTAGGTATTGCTTCAGTGAATACCTTTCGTTTATTGAGCGAGGCTAATTCTACTTGGATTGCATCCTTCCATTTAGGCCAGTCGGAGCGTTTCTCACACTCTGCCATGGTCTTTGGATCATGATCATTTAGAAGGTTGTTTGCAATTGTAGTAGAGAAATTTATGTCGACAATTGTAGACTTACGGTTGTAAGATTCTCCAGAGTCTCTATAGTTTGTGGAAATTTCATTTACCCTTGTTGACTCGTCGTGATTTCCCAATACGGTTGAGTCTGGGTTTTCCGATGTCCCAGTCATTGAGTGCACAACTGAGCTGGGTTGTGGAGGTTGTCCTTCCACTGGATTATCAACGCTAGGTTGATTTACATTTACTTCTTCAGAGGGTTTCTTCCTCTGTTTCCTTTGTTGCTTGCGAGGAGCTAAATTCTGTTTTACATTTACTTGTTCAGAGGGTTTCTTCCCCTGTTTCCTTTGTTGCTTGCGAGGAGCTGAATCCTGTTTTATGGCCGTACTTCTCCCCCTCTTATTTTGAATAGGGGGTTGAGTGGTTTTTGTTGGTACCTCCACTCTTTCAGGCGCATTTATTACAGGATTGTAGGATTTAGTGACACCTTTATAGTCAGTAAATGAATCTGGCAGATTATTTGCTATATGTTGCAAATTAATTATCTTCCGAACTTGAAGTTCAGTTTCTTGAGTACGTGGGTCAGAGGAGGAAATGCCTTGGGCATTCCAATCGATTTCCGGGCATTCTTTTTGGTACTTGATATCTCCCCCTAATGCCGGGAAATGGTCCTCATTAAAGATGCAATCAGCGTGACAGGCTGTGAATAGATCCCTTGTAAGGGGTTCAAGGTACTTGATTATTGACGGTGATTTGTACCCCACATAGATCCCCAGTTTCCTGTGTGGGCCCATGGATGTACGCTGCGGTGGTGAGATTGGCACATATGTGGCGCATCCAAATTTACGCAGATGGGAAATATTAGGTAGATTTCCACGTACTAATTGCAGAGGGGAAGTGCTGTGATATGCAGTTGGTCGCAATTGAATTAAGTCAGCAGCATGTAAAACTGCATGACCCCAACATGAAGTTGGTAAGTTGCAATTCATTAGCAAAGGTCGTGCTATGAGCTTAATTCTCTTTATTAGAGATTCGGCCAAACCATTTTGAGTGTGGACATATGGGACCGAGTGCTGAACTTCAATTCCTAGTGCCATGCAATAATCATTGAAAGCTCGTGAAGAAAATTCAGCAGCATTGTCCATTCGAATTGATTTGATTCGATTCTCGGGATAATGAGCTTGTAATTTAATAACTTGTCTCATTATTTTGGCAAATGCATGGTTTCGTGTGGATAATAGACACACATGGGACCATCGTGTAGATGCGTCTATGAGAACCATGAAATACCTAAAAGGTCCAGACAATGGTTGGATAGGACCACAAATATCACCTTGAATTCGTTCAAGGAATTGGAGTGGTTCCGCTTGGATTTTAAGACGAGAAGGTCTTAAAATGAGTTTTCCAGTAGCACATGCAGTGCACATGAAATCTGAAGATTGTGGGAATTTAGCTTCATTTAAGTCATGACCATTGGAATTGCAGATAATTTTTCTCATCATCCCGATACCAGGATGACCTAGGCGATCATGCCAAGTTTGAAATGCATTGACATTTTGAAAAATTACCTTGTACGCAACATGTGCTACGGGTTTTATGTATGTGTAGTACAATCCTGATGATAAAGAAGGAATTTTCTCAAATATTTGTTTGCCATATCCGTTATCTTTGGTAAAGAGGAGATATTCCTCTTTGTTGTCCTCATGGGTTTCAATATGAAATCCATTTTTACGGATATCTCTGTAACCAATGAGGGTACGAGTTGAATCGGGATACAATAGAGCATCCTCAATTATAATTTGCGTACCCATAGGGAGGGTAAATATGGCACGTCCTGTGCCAACAATTACCGCATCGCGTCCAGCGATTGTTAAAATATTTCCATTTAACTTTTTGAGAGTTTGAAAATACTTTATTTCCCTAAGTATAGAGTTTGTGGTACCACTGTCCACAAGGCATATTTCCTCCTCCATTTGGATTGACTCCCGTAGAAATCTATATATTAAAATGTAGAATTTTCAGTGATGAAAAGACTTCTATTGAATATATAGAATACATACAACTTTCTTAATATCAAAGTGCTGATACAATACATATTGTGCTTTACAATATAGGGTGATGACACCAACAACACTAATAATATGTTTGATACAATACATATTATTATTATTTTATTACAACAATCTGATGGATGTAAATAAATATATTATCTAAAGGAGTTGATTGACTAGTCAAAGTCCCCGAACACGTCGTTTGAGGCGTATTCTATCATCATGTTCTCCTTGTCCATGGAGTCCTGTGGTAGATGGAATTCTTTGGTGTTGCTTGGTGTTCCTTGAACATCTTGCGAACATCCCGCTTCCATGTTATTATCAGGTTGAAGATTGAAGTGAGCTTCATATCTTGCTCCTTGGGCATGTCCGTTACGTCCCATGGATTGCAGGTAGAGGTTTACCAGATGTCTTGGGGTGCGGCATTTCTTGGTGACATGCTTGTAGCATCCACATTTCTGGCAAAGAATTATCTTATCGAACTTGTTCTTTGCTTTGCCCTTCCCCTTATCTGAATTGTGTGGCTTGTTCTTCTTGTTGCGGTTGCGGTTGAATTTACCCTTAAAGTTCTTGGTTTGGCCTTTAAATGAGCCATTGAACTTATTGTCTTTCTGAAAATTTGCATGTACTTCGGGGAGAGGGGCAGCCCCAACCGGGCGTTGATGACTATTCTTTAAAAGAAGTTCATCATGTTTCTCAGTCTGGAGGAGTACATGTATAAGTTCAGAATAAACTTGGTAATTCCTGGCACGATATTGTTGCTGTAGGATCCTGTCAGCGGGGAGCATAGTTGATAGAGTCTTTTCTATCTTCTCCAGTTCTGAAGGTTCCTTCTCACAAAACCGCAATTTAGAACAAATCTTATGGACTTCATGGTTATAAGCTCCAACGGATTTGAAATCCTGGAGTCTTAAATGGGTCCATTCATGACTAGCTTCAGGCAGTATGACGGCCTTTTGCTGTTCATAACTTGTTTTAAGTGATTGCCACATATTGCTTGGAGATTCCTCCATCAAATATTCAGATTTCAAATCTGGGTGAATATGTTGCCTTATCAGGGCTAAGGCAGTATATTTTTGTTGCTCAGTTACTTGTGCATCTCCCTCCTGAGGAGGATTCTCAGGTGGTATGAGTGCACCTGCAATGCCACGGGATGAAAGACTAATCTTAACATCCATTGCCCATGTAGGGTAGTAATGTCCGTCGAGCGCAAGCTCTTCAAAATCTTTAGCGGCCATGTTGTCCTACATGAACGAGAACCAGAGATTTGATTAATTTACATGTATGTAAATTAAAGTCATCTTGGTTATGTTGTAATAAAAATTGCAAAATCTTGTAAACTCAAGTGAACACTTGGGTTTTAGTGTAGGCTTCAAATCATCTATCATAACACATTGTAGATAATCACCATATTTATGGAGTACATCTCTCAGTACTAAGAAGCATAATCTGACCTAAGTCAGTAGATGCTTTTTGTCTTAGCACCTTATGTTATGATTTGATTTAAATATATGGGAGAGCACATTGAAGGTAGTCATTGTGTCAATTTTGACAAAATGTAGACCTCACAATAATTATGGATAATCTGCACATTATGCAGTAGATACCACATTACCTTGTGATCCCATATATAAATTTGAAGTAGTCACTTTGTTCTAATAATTTTGCATATCAATTCACTTCGAATTAAGTCAATTTTGTGTCTTTCGAGACATTTTTGGACTTAATTGATGGTAAAATTGGTATATAATTTTGCAATAAAAATGCTCAATTGCAAAATAATATTATTGTACCAATATATATATATATATATATATATATATATATATGTTATAGGGATTGCAAAGTGCAAACACATTGAACATATAATCATTTATAGACATAATATGGTCTTTCCTTCTTATTCCGGCGATCGCCGGAGTCTATTGCAAGCACAAGTGCTAAACTGTTGTTTGTAATTTTCAATAAGTCTCAAGGCTAAAACAGGAATTACATGGACTTATACGGGCGTGTCCTTTGTAGATTCCTCAAAAACCAAGAATCTTTTTGAAAAAAAAACACAAAGAGATAAGGCTCTCTTCTTCCTCCTGAACGGTTCCCAATTCCCCTAGGGGAATAACCGTCACCGACACTGATGTTCCGTGGTTGACAGCCATGAGCCGCGCCGCCGGCAAAGCCTCACCTCGGGCCTCCTCTCTTGGCTGTCGGTGCCCCAAGGACTGGGCGGCGCAGTGCAGGCCCCTGGCCTCCACAGACCACAGTTACAAGCGGCGGTGCCTCTTGGAGCCGATCCGCCTCTGTCGGTTTCCGCCTCGCTAGGAGATGCGTCCGCGTAGGGAGACACGGTCGCCGTTCACCAGGAGGAAGTCCCCTCCGCTGCAGGAGGGGCCACTGGCGCCGCCGCACTGCAAGAGTCGGGCCGGTTCCCGCCGGGAAGTCCCTGGCGGTGGAGAGCACTGCTGCGTGGCGTCACGCTTGTAGACGCTTCCACCCGGGAGTCGTTGTCACTGGCGCCATGTGACATGGTCGCCTGAAGCCGGTAGTGGCCAGTGGAGCGATGTGCCGTCGCTGTTTTCGACTTCTCGTTGCCTGTTCACGTGCATCCTTAGGACACAATTACTTGATCATGTGGTACGACGTACGATGCACGCCGGTGCAGCCGATTCTTCTTTTCTGATCGGAAGACGCAAAGCAAACAGTGCATGAATTAGTTCACCAATTCCAACGAAAATAGATAGTAAACTAATCAATTGATGCGACTAATGTTGAATTAGCAAACGCAATTGCATGGAAGCAATCGTATTCTAATCGATCTACGGAGATCAATTTTTTTCAACATGTCTGCATGTTTCCAAGGCAAGGATGAGTTTGCCCCGTCATCATATTTTTCTTCCGATCTTTGCCGAACTCGCTGGTTCGAACGTGCTGATAACGTGTTAGAACTCAGATGATTGAGAGTGAAACTTGTGTTTATTGCTTGTGGGCAAAGCCCTATTTATACAAGGATTTTGGGGTGCCTCCGAAGAGGTGCCTGTTACAAGAGACATGACTGTTTACAAGAGATGCAACTGCTGAGAGAGAGAGAGAGAATAGGTGTCTATACACAAGAGACACGTCTGTACAGAAAGGGTGCTTTGGGCATACTAGTAACCGCCTAGAACGGTTGTAATTTATTCCTAACAGATTCGACCACGATCCCTGCCGGGTAGGGGCGAACCGAACGAGGCCTAAAGATTCAGAAATGCCGATCGGAACCCGGGTCCAGATGCTCCCGGCAGCCGGACCAACCGGAACACGACATGTTAGCTGCAGTTGATGGTATATCCTCACGTATATAGCCCGTACGCGGTTTTGTGAACAGTGCGTCCTGTGCGGAGGCCCCATTGATTACGGTGATTCCTATACACCAACCAGGTTTGTGTGTACGGGGCGCCGCACACCCTCGCGCGGGTGTAGGCCGGCCCAGTAATACTGACCTGGTCGCGTTTTTTTCTCTGTTTCCTTTTTTCTTTCTATTTTTAGTTCAGTTTTTTTATTTTTCTTTTACGGCATTTTCAAATATATTTAGATTTGAAATTGTCATCTAAATTTTTATTTTATTTTCAAATGTCAAAATTCATTCAAATTTCGATTTCTATTCAAATTTTAGAACTCGTTCACATTTCAAAATCTGTTCACTTTTTAAAATTTGTTCAGATTTCAAAATCCGTTCACTTTTTAAAATTCGTTCTAAATGTGATATTCATTAAAATTTGAAATCCGTTCAAAATTTGATATCCATTCAAATTCAATTTTCGTTCATATTTTGAAGTTCATTCAAACTTGGAAATTTGTTTAGATTTTGAATTTTGTTCAGTTTTTAAAATTTATTCATATTTCGAAATTCATTCAAAATTTAAATTCATTCAAAATTCGAATTTTGTTCAAATTTTAAATTTCATTCGAACTTCAAAATTCGTTCAATTCATGTATTATACACTCGAAAAGGTATCTTAGGAAGCGGTCACATATCTTTTTTTTAGGGAAAGCAGTCACATATTGTACACAGCGGATGAAACAGTCAGCGACCTTGAACCATGTTATGGGCCCGGCCCAAAAACAACCAAAGGTGTGCGGCGTCGGGTACACACCAACCAGGTTGGTGTATAGGAGGCCCCTTGATTACTACACGGTCTGGCCTGTGATTTTCACGGTCTAGGTTAGTGGGCCGCATCTTGGACCAACGGCCGTGTTACAGTACTACCCAACATATTTTTTATTCTCTCATGGCGAGGAGCACCCCCATCGATAATCATTACTCTTCGCAGCGGCGCTTCCTGCCTGCACTGCTAACCTCGTCGCCGTTGTCCTCCCCAGCTCCGGTCGGGCACCAGCACCACACACCAGACGCTTTGCCTGGCTCCAGCTCGTTGTCGGTCAGGCCGCTGACTGGTACAACCATGCTTGGGTCGTTCTCGATCTCGCCCACTCCATCCTCCTCTTCCATGACGCCGGCGACCATGTGCTCGCCGGCAACCTGCATCATACCACCAACAGAAGATCAGATTCCCTTCAACGCCGTCAATATGCTATCCCGGACGAGCCCGTCCATGCAAGGAAACGACATCAGGGCACCCCCTATTTTTTGTTGTTGCAGATGTGAACCAAATGGAGAGAAGAATCTGGTGTTTACCTCGTCGTACATCGTTTCCACGTCGGATCATGCACCATCTCTTCCTCTGCGAGCATGCTCAGCAACAGCTCCGTCTCCTATGGCGCCCAAGTGTTCCACAATATCGCTAGCGGAGCTGGACACCACGTTCTACCACATCTCGTCCAGAAACAAACATGGCGTCAGACATCAAAACCAAACAGGCATAGTTCAAACCACGAATATCTCTCCCAACATACCCAAACTGAGTAAACAAGCACCGTTGTCGTTTCTTCTAAAATCTCTCCACATAGCTTTTTGTCCAGCTGAAACCAATTTACCAGGCATTAGTGAAATAGTGAGAAGGTATCAGCACCCATAGAGAATCTGAATAAGATTGCAATCATGCATCAGGCCAAAGAAAAACCAGAACATATCTCCACAATTTTTTGCAATTTTCACAGCAATTGCAATCACATAAATAGGTTATGGCTGCTCACATTTTTGTCTAGCCATGGGATTCTGGGTTCACACGCCCACCTGACTGCGTGGTGTCGGCCTACACGTCCGGCTCAAACTCGCCTCCACCGAGCACAGCCTGGACGATGCCCATGACAGATTGATTAGGCTCAACTGAAGTGAACCTACATGGCAGCCCTCGCCGTTGTCCTTCCTATCAGCTGCTAGCCCACTCAGCTGCAACAAATCGCAGTTTTCAGTCAGATACAGTGCTATTACAGCGCACCACGCCCCCATCACACTGCAAAATGCTTAACAGAAATCAACGAAATTAAATTATTTGTTATGCCGCTGGGTCTAACCTGCTCACAGGATCCAGGGCGGAAATCCATTGCTCGATTTCTTCGTCGCCGCCGGATTGGTCGTGTCCTCTTCTTTTCCGCCCACAGCCTCCTTCCGCAACCCCTCCGCACGGCGCGCAACTCCAGCCGAGATAGCTGCAAAGACGCCCCAGATTTCTCACAGCAATCTCGCCTCCAGGACGTCGCAGAATCAATCTCCCCAGAAGGCGACGCCTCCTCTTTTTTTTTTTTCTCCACACCTAAACCGGAGGCACTGTTCTGCACCGGGGCGGGGAGACGATGGGCGGCGGCAAGATCTGGTCGCCACGCGCCGGCTGCCACGCACGCCCACATGTTCCTGGACTATGGTCCAGCACCTGCAATGATCTTGTACCGCTGGTCCACCCGCTCGCCCACCATCCACTCCCCTTCACGGCTCAACTCGGCTGTGACCGTAACCGAATCGTATGCGGGTATCTATAAATTACTGCTGCTCGCGGAGGACTTATTTCTGACAGGTTCGCCAATCCACATACGGGTTTCAATGGTCGAGATAACGAGAGTATCTACTCTCGGGAGCCAAAACTCCGCTCCCACGGAAACTCAATTTGGAACCCGGGTGTAGATGCTCTCACTTCCTAGACCAATCAGTTGCGGACAAGTTGATCACCCTCCCTGTATATTATTGCGTATATGGGCTGTACTCTCGATTATTGAACAGTTCCATTGGGACCAGCTGTGGTTGAAATGATTACGAATCGTCCGTTTGACCTGTGTCCGTACAGACGTAGCCGAGCGGCCTGGACCAAGGCCTATTTGGTCCAGCCTGGAGACTGTGGGTTGGCGTTTTCCAGTTGACTGTGCTGATTCAGCTAGGCCTTGGGCGTGGACCAGAGACTTCTCGTCATCGCTCCCGGAGCCGGCACACCCATTCTCCAGTATACCAATCGCTGTACCACCGGCCGGCGCTGGCCCAGCGTTGCTGCCCACCTTGCAAATCCAGCATTGCTTCCCTCAGATGGGTGTGCATCATAAATCGCCACGCTGCAAATTAGATGACACCAATTTTCAAGGGGGCGAAGGGGAAATTGGTGGGGAGATCCGGGGAGTCCCTAAACTCTACTTTAGAGGACAAACTGCTCAGAAACTAAAATAATTTGAAGTACCTTACCTGCTCACGGGATCCAGTGGGGAATCCATGCCCCTCTATCTGATATTAGCCTTCGCACGCCGCGAACCGCCGCTGATTTCCTGGACTGCCGCTCGCGAGCAAGAAGAAGCCGCCGCGGTGGAGGGGATTCGGGTGTGGCGGCAGCACCTCGCCTCTGGAGTTGTCTCGAAGCACCATTAACTCTTGCCCAACTCGCTGCCGATCTATGGAGGTACCAAAGTACTATCCTGTACCACTGGTCCTGGTCGTCTATTCCTGCGATGCTCAATCCTGTCCACCTCGGAGGCCGACGGACGTTGCCGCCCCGTGGGCTAGTACGCCATTTAATTCGATGTTTTGCATGTCGTATGGACAATTTCTGCGACACCGTATACCTATACAATATAACTTTCGCACAGATCCTAGACCGTCTCGGTGATACAGATTTCGGGATCATCTGCTCTCGAGAGCCAAAACGCCGCCCCCACAATATACATGAGTGGATAGCGTACTAAATTTAATAGAGTTCGTTGGCTAGTGGTAGCAGAATTAAGTTACCTCAGGTGGGTGAGCCGGTCAAGACCTGCACCCAATTTCACAGATGGCACATTATGGGATAAAAAAAACTTGAGTAATCAAAACCTGTTGTAGTAGAGTTTGCTTTGGACGCCTTTCAGTTTGCTGTAAGCTGCTTGTTTTACCTTGTTTAAAATTTTAAATTATTCAGACCCGTGGACTAAGAATAGATTGTTGTTTGAAACTAGGCTCCGTGGATTAAATTGCAGCATCATTTGAATAGAAAATTATGTCATTAGCTAAAACAATGGTTAGGTGATATGTAGTTGCTGATTTTAACATGCTGGTTATTCAGATATGGGAGCAACCTGCAAGAATGGAATTCTCTACCGTATTTATTTTCTCAAACGTATTGCCAAGGCGCATTTAGTTTTTGCCTTATAATTTGGGACAGCATTAAATGCTTCAGAGGTGATTCTGTTTCAAACCTGAGTGAGAACCGTATTGTGCAAGTACACTTAATGTTCTGACATGAGCCGCTTCTCATACTCTGCAAACGACTGGGGTAGTTGGCTGGTGGATAGGTATATTTCATTTGCACATTACAGAGTAAGATACACAAGGAGATATGGCTACACGAAAGAAACGAACGGCTTGATGACTGCATGATGACCGGAGTAACCTAGCTCGGGCTGGCTTTAGAGTTTTCGAGTTCGGCACCCCACTGAAAACTTTTTTAGAGCATCTCCGCTCCCCCCCCCCCTCCAAATGGCGGCCGGCGCAAGCGATTTTGAGGCCGTTTGGGAGGAGCAAGCGCTGAATTGCGTATGAGGGGCGGCGGTTTCCCAAAAGCTCAACGCGGCACAAACAAGTAGACATTTGGCTCAAAATGTTCAAATTTTATCGTTCCCGCTGCGAGTTCATCTCGCCACAAAACGTGGCCGCAATCAAAGTGCATATTACAACACTACGAAATCAAATGTGGAACGCTGATACATCTCCAACGTATCCATAATTTTTGATGCTCCATGCTTGTTTTTACACCATTTGTTTAGTGTTTCGTTACACTTCGTGATATTTTTATGCATTTTCCGGAACTAACCTATTAACGAGATGCCACAGTGTCAGTTCCCTGTTTTCTGCTGTTTTTGTGTTTCAGAAAAGTTACACAGGAAATATTCTTGGAATTGGACGAAACCAAAGCCAGACGTCCAGATATTTCACGGAGCTTCCAGAAGACCGAAGAGGAGACGGAGAGGGGCCACAGGGCGCCCACACCATAGGGTAGCGCGGCCTAGGGCTGACCCGCGCCCCCTGGTGGTGAGGCCACCCTGGCCCACCTCTGACGCCGCCCCTTCGCCTATAAAGACCCCCGACGGGAAAAACCTAAACACCCGATCATTTTTCCAGAACACATCGCGATCCGCCGCCGCCGTCGACCCGAAGATCGGGAGGGTCCAGAAGCTCTTCCTGGCACCCTGCCAGAGAGGGGAATCGCCACCGGAGGTCTTCTTCATCACCATGCTTGCCTCTAGCGCGATGAGTGAGTAGTCTACCTTGGACTATGGGTCCATAGCAGTAGCTAGTTGGTTGTCTTCTCCACCATGTGCTTCATGTTTAGATCTCGTGAGCTGCCTTACATGATCGAGATCATCGTTATGTAATTCTACATGTTGTGTTTGTTGGGATCCGATGAATATTGGTGTTATGATTGAGTTGATGTGCTGAATATTATCTTATGTTATCTCTATGTTGTTTATGATCTTGCATGCTCTCCGTTGTTAGTAGGTATCTTGTCCAAGTAGTTGCTAGTGACTCCAAGAGGGGGTATTTATGCTCGATAGTGGGTTCATGCCTCTATTTAATCTGGGGGAGTGACAGAAACCTCTATGGTTGTAGATGTGCTGTTGCTACTAGGGGAAAACAACATTCATATGCTCGAGGGCATATGCTTTGTTTACATTACACACTTTGCTTAATGCAATTATCTGTTGTTCGCAACTTAATACTTGTGGAGTTCTCGGATTGATTCGCCACAAGTGGATTATTAGTCATAGATGCAGTTGGATGGCGGTCTATGTATCTTGTTGTAATGCCCAGAGTAAATCTCATAGTGATCCTCTCGATATATGCACGTTGTCTTTATTCTATCAATTGCCCAACTGTAATTTGTTTACCCGTTATTTTATCTTATGGAGAGACACCGCTAGTGAACTATGGACCCCGGTCCTATTTCCTTTATATTGCTATCACCTGTTTACTTTACTCGCACTGTTTACTTTACTCGCATACTATCATCACTTTCCACTCGATACGCTCATACCCTTTGTTTCAAGCAAACCGGTGAGATTGACAACCTCATCGTAAGTTGGGAACAAAGTATTTGGTTGTGTTGTGTGCAGGTTCCACGTTGCTACTGGTTGAAGACGCGCTAACAAGTTATCGTTAACGGCGCCCTTGTTAGAGCATCACGCAGCTAGCGGGCATCACCTTCAGTTGTATTCATCCTCCTACTGGATTGATAACCTTGGTTTCATAACTGAGGGAAAACTTGCTGCTATATTCATCAAAACCTTCTCTTGGGGTTTTCCAACTGGCCACTTATTTACTACACATTCCCACGTCAACTTGACTCCAGAAGTTTTCTGTCACCGTTGCCGTGTATTAAAGAAGAAGCTTTCACACCATCATCACCGCGCCATCAACAAGTTTTCTGGCGCCGTTGCCGGGGAGGAAAGAAGACTTCTGCAAGGGGAGTTTCGCACGCACATCCTTTACTTTGTTTTAAGTTTTGCTTTATTTTATTTTTACTTGCATCGTTTTATCAAAAAACCCAAAAAAATTAGTATCCTTTATATTTGTTATTTCTTTACTTTAGTTCATTATGCTGTTCCCTAAGTACGTTTTGCAGGACCTCTTAGTAGGTAGTGGTTCAATTATTGGAAAAAGTAACATTGAGGAGTTCTTTAATCATATTAGTATGCATAAAGATGTTGAGGAAAAGTCTTTGGCTGAGCTTGCTCCTAGTTATGAAGTTGCTTCTACTTATTTAATTCACATGTTGGAAGCTAGGTTTGCTAGCCTTAATCCTTTTATGCAATACATGTTTCTTAAGCTTCATGATATTGAGGACCCCGAAAAGAAAGCTTTTATCTTGGAAACTTTGCGCATAGAATTTAGAGATGTTGCTATTGAGGCTAGGGAAGTTTTTAAGAAATTTAATAAGCTTGGCTCGCCTGTTGAAGTTGTTGGTACACCCAATGAAGATTTTAGAGTGCCAATACCTTATAAACTTGTAGGAATTCATGATGCTTTGGAAAAGAATTTTAGCTGGATTTGTCCTGGAAACTTTTTTGATGAAAGTAGTGTACCAAAGAGTGATCATAAAGGGTCTTCAAAAACTCATTTGGACACAATTCAATTCATTGTTGAAAAGACTCCTATAGTGGATCTTAATACTTCTTTTGATATTACTTGATTCGCATTTTCTGCGCCTAGCTCAAAGGCGTTAAAGAAAAGCACTCCTGGGAGATAACCCAATGTTTTTACTTTCAGTATTTTTTCTTTTATTTGAGTCTTGGAAGTTATTACTACTGTAATAACCTCTCCTTATCCTTTTTATTTAGGTTTTGTGCCAAGAGAAGCCTCTAATTTGAGTGAGGTAAGATTTGGGGAAGTTGCTGTCCTGAAACAGTTTTCGGTGCTGCACCGTAAAAATTCGTGAAAATTCTCTGTATATCTTTTGGACCTGCGATTTATTGTACATATGCCCCAGGTTATATCCAAACTTTCATTAGTTGAACACTTTTTGATTTGAGCAACAGAAGACCCTCTAAAAATTCGACCTTTGTCAGTTGTTCTGTTTTGAGAGATTTCTGCCAATATTTGTGTTTGCCGCTTTATCGCTTTCTTTTTGAGTTCTTTTGATCACGGAACTTTTGGGGAAGTTGCTACAGTAGTATATGCTTTATATGTGGTGGTTTTGAGTTGAAACCTGAAGCAAAAAGGGTTGATTCAATGTTATGCTTACACTAATGTTGCTAATAGATTTGTGTTTAGTTTTGTATAAAGGAAGTTTTCAAGTGTAGGGATTGGAGAATGATGAGATGAGTTGAAGAAGGTGACAAAAGCTCAAGCTTGGGGATGCCCATGTCACCCCAAGAAATATCCAAGAAGTACAAGCGTCAAAGCTTGGGGATGCCCCCGAGGCACCCCTTCTTTATCGGCAAAAATCAGGTCACCTTTCAACGCACTATATTTTTATTGCTTCATGCATTATGTGTTTTTCTTGGAGCGTCAGTTATTTTTAGTTTTCAGTTTTGTTTAGTTTTGTTTGCTGCAATAAATGGTTGGACCCCAACAAATTCCTTTTGGAGAAGTTGCCTCGCTTTTCATTTGCCAACAACACTCTGTTTTTTATTCTTATAATTTCAACGAGTGTTCTCTTTTTCTAGAACTGCGTTTAGCTTTCGATTTTCGCCTTGATTTGTGTTCAGATCTTGTTATATCTTTTCATCAAGGTGTATTTTGACCTCTGGTCAATGTTGGTTTTTATCAAAAGAGTTGGTTATTGACACGTCTCAAACGTATCTATAATTTTTCATGCTCCATGCTTGTTTTTACACCATTTGCCTTGTGTTTCGTTACACTTCGTGGCGTTTTTATGCGATTTCCGGAACTAACCTATTGACAAGATGCCACAGTGCCAGTTCCCTGTTTTCTGCTGTTTTTGTGTTTCAGAAGTGATACACAGGAAATATTCTCGGAATTGGACGAAACCAAAGCCAGAAGTCTTATTTTTCCCGGGAGCATCCAGACATCCGAAGAGAGGAAGGAGAGGGGCCACAGGCCACCCTCACACAGGGCTGGCGCGGCCCAGGCCCTGGCCGCGCCACCCTAGTGTGAGGAGGCCTGGGGCCACCCCTGACATCGCCCCTTCGCCTATAAGAAGCCTCGGGACGGAAAACCCTAGGGGAGTCGGCAATTTTCCAGAAAGAGTTCCGCAGTTCCGCCGCCGCCACCGACGAATTTCGGGGGACAGAAGTCTCTGTTCCGGCACCCTGCCGGGACGGGGAAGTGCCCCCGGAGCCATCTCCATCGGTCTCCATCGACGTCTCCGCCGTCTCCATCGACCTCACCGCCATCTCCATCAACCTTGTTGTCTCCTATGATGAGGAGGGAGTAGTTCATCCCCGGGGCTGAGGGCTCTACCGGTAGCTATGTGGTTCACCTCTCTCTCCCATGATGTGATCTTTATGTGATCGTGAGCTTTGTATCATGTTGAACAAGTAGATGTTATTATTCAGATATTATGTGTACTCTAGTGGTATTATTAAAGTAATCTATTCCTCCTGCCATGGTGTAACGGTGACAGTGCGTGCATCATGGTGGTACTTGGTCTAGGCTACGATCGTGATCTCTTATGGATTATGAGAATAATTATTGCTATGATAGTATTGAAGTGATCTATTCCTCCTTTCATGGTGTAATGTTGACAGTGTGTGCACCGTGTTAGTACTTGGTCTAAGTTGCAATAATATCTATCTTGAGTTGTGATCTGATTTGGATATCTCTATGAGTGGTGTTTGTCAAGTACTTGATGAACTTTAAGGGGTGCTTCCGTAGCCACTACGCAATGATTAGTGTTATTCAATAGGAGAGTAATTCAGAGTACCATAGTGAAGAGAAGTTGTTTATTTGTTCATTCATGTTATATTGTTGGGAGTGTGTCCACTAGTGAAAGTATGATCCCTAGGCCTTGTTTCCAAGCTATAGAAAAGTCTAAGCTTGGGGAAGCTGGTTTTGTTAAGTATGATATTTTTACTCCCCCGGCTTTAGTGGAGAAGGTCTGTTCTGATAATATTTTATCTCCCATATGTGATGTTTCTAGTGATGCTTGTGCTCCTCATCCTTTTAAAATACCTACGAAGATTGTTGAACATGTTAGGGATAACTGCTATTTAGGAGATGGAACTGTCCATCCTGGTGACCATTTGCTTTTTATACATGAATTATGCGAGTTGTTCCAGTGTGCAGGTATTTCAATGAACCAAGTCAAGAAGAAGCTATTCTCTTTTTCGTTGAAAGGCAGAGCTGAGGAATGGTATAAAACATTGAAGGATGGCCGATCTATTGATTGGGAGGAAATTGAACCTCTCTTTTATTCTAAATTCTATCCTTCTAGTCAGGTTTATAAAGATAGGAATTACATTTATAATTTTCATCCGCATGAGGGAGAAAGCATTGCCCAAGCTTGGGGAAGATTGAAGTTACTAATGCATAAATGTCCTATTCATGATCTTCCCCATAATATTGTTATTAATAATTTTTAGGCAAGGCTTTCAGGACATTACAAGGACTATCTAGATGCATGCTTTGATGGGTCTTTCACAAGCAAGGATGTCGAAACCAAGTGGGGTCTGCTTGAAACAATTCAAAACAATATTGAAGGTTGGGATAGCGACAAAGGTAAAGGATCAGGTATGAATTACAAGTTTGATTGCATTAAGTCTTTCGCTAAAACTGCTAATTTTCAAGAGCTTAGTGCTAAATATGGTCTTGATCCTCAAATTATGGTTGATTGCTTTAAAGCCTTTGCTTCCCATATGAATGTTCCTAAAGGGAATGGGGACGTGTATCATGAACCTTTTAAGGACACTTGCATAGAAAGTGATATTGTTATTGATGATTGCAATAAACATGCTCAAACTTCTAAAAGTCCTATTTCTTATAAGCATGTTAATTTTTGTGGAGTACATAGACCTTGTGAACAGAGTTACAACAAGGAAGATTATTGCATCACCCACGCAAATGAAGAAACCAGTATGTGGCTCAAGGATCTAGATGTGCTTGGTGAAAGGGTTTGTGAGCTTTATCCTTTTCTTTGTGAATTTTGCGGTGAAAAGGGTCACTTTAATTTTCAATGCCCAATTAATCGAACGAGTACCGCAAATTTGTATTGTGATGATAAGATTACTCTCAATCAGCATGATGAGCTTACCTTGTTTTTGAATTGTGAAGAGATATCTAGAAAGGTTTCTTTGGTTGATATGAGAGATGTTGATATTAATAGTACCCTTCGTGGTTGTCGTCTCTATTGTGCTAAAGATTGCCTCGCAAATACTTACTTACAAGATCTTATAAAACATGATGTTTTGCCAAGCTATGACAGGACTAATAGATGTTTCAATCTTATTAATAGAGAGGAGGAATCCTCCAAAGTTTCTTATATTGTTCCTGTCAGCAAACCAGATTATGTGGAGAAGATGCCTTTCCCTCCTAGAGAATATGTGGAGAAGATGCCCTTCAAGTCTCTCCCTCCTAAAGGAGAGAGTATGAAGAAGAAGAAGAAGAGGAGTAAGAGGCGAGAGGACACGGTATCTTCCCCTAAGCGTTATGATCCTGCTATAGATTATGATAATTCTGATTGGGATGATGTTCCTATGCCTATTACTTATGTTAGTGATCATGATTGGGAAAAGCACTCTACTTTTGATATTGAAAATCTTTTTGGTACCAATTCTAAGGTTAATAATTGTTGTACCATTAGTGCTATCCATGTTCCTTCTTATGATGATATGTTTGATGAATATGCTTTGCGACATAGTAGTTCTCTATCTTGTGATGATACTAAGCCTCTAGTTTATGATGATGATGGGTATAATATTTTCAGTTCACCTACTATTGAGGATAAAATTAGTTATGATTACAATATGTCTCCTATTTATGATGATTATGGTGATGAGAATAATTATTCTATTGAATTTGCTCCTACTACTATTGTTCATGTGGGGAGTATTAATCCTTTTATGCATGTGGCTCATGATAGGGATGCTTTATGTGATAGTTATATTGTTAATTCTATTCATGATGCTACTGAAAGTTACTATGAGAGAGGGAAACATGGTTTGATGGATCTCAACAATATTAAGTTTCCCCTCTTTATGTTGCAAATCTTGAAGTGGCACTTGTTTTATCTATCCATGCTTGCTACTATGTGCCTCGTTGATTTATTTTCTTACAAGATTCCTATGCATAGGAAGTGGTTCAGATATAAATGTCTTTCACACTTGCTTTTTGATGCTCTTTATTGCTTTAAGTTCTTATATCGCGCCTTTGCCTAAAGCTCTTATATGGCGCCCACATGAGCATCTTTGCAAATTACTGCGCCTAGCTCAAAGGCGTTAAAGAAAAGCACTCTTGGGAGATAACCCATTGTTTTATTTTCAGTACTTTTTCTTTTATTTGAGTCTTGGAAGTCATTACTACTGTAATGACCGCTCCTTATCTTGTTTATTTCGTTTTTGTGCCAAGAGAAGCCTCTAATTCGAGTGAGGTAAAGATTTGGGGATGTTGCTGTCCTGAAACTGTTTTCGGTGCTGCACCGTAAAAATTCGTGAAAATTCTCTGTATATCTTTTGGACCTACGATTTCTTGTGCATATGCCCCAGGTTATATCCAAAACTTTCGTTAGTTGAACACTTTTTGATTTCAGCAACAGAAAACCCCTCAAAAATTCATCCTTTGTCAGCTGTTCAGTTTTGACAGATTTCTGCCAATATTTGTGTTTGCCGCTTTATCGCTTTCTTTTGAGTTCTTTTGATCACGGAACTTTTGGGGAAGTTGCTACAGTAGTATATGCTTTATATGTGGTGGTTTTGAGTTGAAACCTGAAGCAAAAAGAGGTTGATTATATGTTATGCTTACACTAATGTTGCTAATAGAATTGTGTTTAGTTTTGTATGAAGGAAGTTTTCAAGTGTAGGGATTGGAGAATGATGAGATGAGTTGAAGAATGGACAAAAGCTCAAGCTTGGGGATGCCCATGCATCACCCCAAGAAATATCCAAGAAGTACAAGCGTCAAAGCTTGGGGATGCCCCCGAGGCACCCCTTCTTCATCGGCAAAAATCAGGTCACCTTTCAAGACACTATATTTTTATTGCTTCATGCACTATGTGTTTTTCTTGGAGCGTCAGTTGTTTTAGTCTTTAGTTTTCTTTTGCTTTGTTTGCTGCAATAAATGGTTAGATCACATCATGTTTCTTTTGGAGGATATGAAACTCGCTTTTCATTTGCCAAGAACACTCTAGTTTTCACTCTTATCGTTCAATGAGTGTTCTCTTTTTCTGCTACTGCGTTTAGTCTTTGTTTTTCACCTTGATTTTTGTTCAGATCTTGTTTTATCTTTACATCAAGGTGTATTTTTTCCTCTGATATTTATTGGTTTTCATCAAAAGAGGTGTTTATAAAAAGTTTGAATGGTGCTGGAAAAGAGAAAAAGCTTTATGCAAAATAGTGGTACAAGAAGGAGCTTGTGTAGACTGCGGCTTAGGCTTTTTCATGTCATGCTTGATGTCTTTTTGATGGCATGCTTAGTGGTTTTGCTGTAGCATGACTTGTCTCAAATAACTGAGATTGCTTAATGAGCCTTTGAAAAAATCATGCGTTGTTTTTATTGTATGGAAGCATTATTTTGGTTTTCTCCTTGATGCTTTATTTGGGTTGACTTGGCGCATGCTCACACATGTTAGACTCTTACAAAGTCGCCTATAGCTTCATGATCATTTAGTTTTTGACTTTTGATGCCATCTTATGTTTCTTTTAATGTCGCTTTGTCGCTTTGCATGATTATGGCCATTATTGCTCTCTTAGTTGGTCGCTCCTAGTCTTTTGCTAGCCCTCGCTTTGTACTGAGTATGAGCTCTACTCGTGCATCCAACTCCCAAAAACCAAGTTTGCCATTGTGTCCACTATAAATTCCTATGCATGGTATTTGCAAGCCATTCCAAGTAAATTTTCATGTGCTACCTTTCAAAAAACCCTTCAAAACACTTCTCGTTTTGTGACACTGTTTTCAGCTCATGGGGACGTAGTGGTCGGATTTGCTATCTTCCATATTGCTTATTCCAAAAAGAAAAAAAAGAGAAAAAAGAAAGAAAAAAGGCACTCCTCCATGGAATGTGAATGTTGGTGGGCACCCGATGGAATCGGTTAGCCATGCTTTGAGAAAGGAAAAAAGGTGGGGAGGAGTGCCAAGCTTTATAAAAGAGCACAAAAGTGCCAATCTCTCTCTCAAAAACTTGCTTCATTTTTGTATGGAAGATAGTAAGAACCCCATTGCCAGTCGTTGACAAAGACAACCACCTCTCAAAACCAATTTTTATCTCTTTGTTTTACAAATGAAAAGCTCTAGCACATGTTTAATCACTGCTTCCCTCTGCGAAGGGCCTTTCTTCTACTTTTATGTTGAGTCACCACCTTCTATCTTTATGCACCATTAAGAGAGCATAGTTGTCATTCTTAGTGTAATATGCATTGTCCCAAAGTTCATTGATTGATTCATATTGTTGGTTTCACTTGTTCTTAAATTATTTGTATCTAGCCGCCCTCTTAAACTTGAAGGTGTCCTATGCATTTATGTTTTGCTTTTTTTAAGGACAAGCTGAAAACCACTTGTATGTTTTTCCTTATGATTCGAACACACGTTTGACTTTCATTGTTTCATTTTCATGATCTTTTGTTTGTGTTCATTTTCATGTTATAACATGGTTGCTAAGTTCTTATTGTCAAGATTATATTTTCATGCCCATGTTTTAAGTTCTTTTGATCCCAGCTCGCAATGCTTACATATATGATCAAGATTGTGTAGGTGCATGTCACCTCAAAAATTATTCTTTTGTTATCACTTACCTACTCGAGGACGAGCAGGAGTTAAGCTTGGGGATGCTTGATACGTCTCAAACGTATCTATAATTTTTGATGCTCCAGGCTTGTTTTTACACCATTTGCCTTGTGTTTCGTTACACTTCGTGGCGTTTTTATGCGATTTCCGGAACTAACCTATTGACAAGATGCCACAGTGCCAGTTCCCTGTTTTCTGCTGTTTTTGTGTTTCAGAAGTGATACACAGGAAATATTCTCGGAATTGGACGAAACCAAAGCCAGAAGTCTTATTTTTCCCGGGAGCATCCAGACATCCGAAGAGAGGAAGGAGAGGGGCCACAGGCCACCCTCACACAGGGCTGGTGCGGCCCAGGCCCTGGCCGCGCCACCCTAGTGTGAGGAGGCCTGGGGCCACCCCTGACATCGCCCCTTCGCCTATAAGAAGCCTCGGGACGGAAAACCCTAGGGGAGTCGGCAATTTTCCAGAAAGAGTTCCGCAGTTCCGCCGCCGCCACCGACGAATTTTGGGGGACAGAAGTCTCTGTTCCGGCACCCTGTCGGGACGGGGAAGTGCCCCCGGAGCCATCTCCATCGGTCTCCATCGACGTCTCCGCCGTCTCCATCGACCTCACCGCCATCTCCATCAACCTTGTTGTCTCCTATGATGAGGAGGGAGTAGTTCATCCCCGGGGCTGAGGGCTCTACCGGTAGCTATGTGGTTCACCTCTCTCTCCCATGATGTGATCTTTATGTGATCGTGAGCTTTGTATCATGTTGAACAAGTAGATGTTATTATTCAGATATTATGTGTACTCTAGTGGTATAATTAAAGTAATCTATTCCTCCTGCCGTGGTGTAACGGTGACAGTGCGTGCATCATGGTGGTACTTGGTCTAGGCTACGATCGCGATCTCTTATGGATTATGAGAATAATTATTGCTATGATAGTATTGAAGTGATCTATTCCTCCTTTCATGGTGTAAAGTTGACAGTGTGTGCACCGTGTTAGTACTTGGTCTAAGTTGCAATAATATCTATCTTGAGTTGTGATCTGATTTGGATATCTCTATGAGTGGTGTTTGTCAAGTAATTGATGAACTTTAAGGGGTGCTTCCGTAGCCACTACGCAATGATTAGTGTTATTCAATAGGAGAGTAATTCAGAGTACCATAGTGAAGAGAAGTTGTTTATTTGTTCATTCATGTTATATTGTTGGGAGTGTGTCCACTAGTGAAAGTATGATCCCTAGGCCTTGTTTCCAAGCATTGCACACCGTTTACTTGCTATTTTGTTACTTGTTTGCTCGCAGCGATATTTATTTCACATCACAGTTACTACTTATAATCATCACTACCGCTTGTATTTCACTATCTCTTCGCCGAACTAGTGCACCTATACATCTGACAAGTGTATTGGGTGTGTTGGGGACACAAGAGACTTTCTGTATCGTAATTGCAGGGTTGCTTGAGAGGGATAGCTTTGACCTCTTCCTCCCTCAGTTCGATAAACCTTGGGTGATCCACTTAAGGGAAACTTGCTACTGTTCTACAAACCTCTGCACTTGGAGGCCCAACACTGTCTACAAGAACAGACGCGTGCGTAGACATCAGTTATAAAAAGTTTGAATGGTGTTGGAAAAGAGAAAAAGCTTTATGCAAAAAGTGGTACAAGAAGGAGCTTGTGTAGACTGCGGCCTAGGCTTTTGCATGTCGTGCTTGATGTCTTTTTGATAGCATGCTTAGTGGTTTTGCTGTAGCATGACTTGTCTCAAATGGCTGAGATTGCTTAATGAGCCTTTGAAAAAATCATGCGTTGTTTTAATTATTTGGAAGTATTATTTTGGTTTTCTCCTTTGATGCTTTATTTGGGTTGACTTGGCGCATGCTCACACATGTTCGACTCATACAAAGTCGCCATTGCCTCTATGATCATTTAGTTTTTGACTTTTGATGCCATCTTATGCTTCTTTTAATATCGCTTTGTCGCTCTGAATGATTATGACCGTTATTACTCTCTTAGTTGGTCGCTCCCAGTCTTTTGCTAGCCCTCATTTTGTACTGAGTATGAGCTCTACTCGTGCATCCAGCTCCTAAAAACCAAGTTTGCCATTGTGTCCACTATAAATTCCTATGCATAGTATTTGTAAGCCATTCCAAGTAAATTTTCATGTGCTACCTTTCAAAACTTTCAACTACTTCTCGTTTTGTGCCACTGTTTTTAGCTCATGGGGACATAGTGGTCGGAATTGCTATCTTCCATATTAAATTAAGTACCTCTCGACTAGGCAGCTTCATCTGCTCGTCATTAATTTTGCATGAGAGCTGGTCAGATCATTGCAATCTAATTTTAAAAGAAAGAAAAAAAGGCACTCCTCCATGGTATGTGAATGTTGGTGGGCACCCGATGGAATCGGTTAGCCATGGTTTGAGAAAGGAAAAAAGGTGGGGAGGAGTGCCAAAGCTTTATAAAAGAGCACCAATATGCCAAAAAATTTAAAGAACTCAGAACCGCTCTCACTTGTTTATTATGGAAGATAGTAAGACCCCATTGCCAGTCGTTGACATGAAACAACCACCTCTCAAAACCCAATTTTTCTCTCTGTTTTACAAATGAAAAGCTCTAGCACATGTTTAATCACTGCTTCCCTCCGTGAAGGGCCTTTCTTTTACTTTTATGTTGAGTCACCACCTTCTACCTTTATGCACCGTCTAAGAGAGCATAGTTGTCATTCTGAGTATAATGTGCATTGTCCCAAAGTTTTCATTGATTGATTCATATTGTTGGTTTCACTTGTTCTCAAATTACTTGTATCTAGTCGCCCTCTTAAACTTGAAGGTGTCCTATGCATTTATGTTTTGCTATTCCATGAGGGACAAGCTGAAAACCATTTGTATGTTTTTCCTTATGATTTGAACACACGTTTGACTTTCATTGTTTCATTTTCATGATCTTTTGTTTGTGTTCATTTTCATGTTATAACATGGTTGCTAAGTTTCTTCTATCAAGATTATATCTTTCATGCCCATGTTTTAAGTTCTTTTGATCCCAGCGCACAACGCTTACATAGATGATCAAGATTGTGTAGGTGCATGTCACCTCAAAAATTATTTATTTTGTTATCACTTACCTACTCGAGGACGAGCATGAGTTAAGCTTGGGGATGCTGATACGTCTCCAACATATCCATAATTTTTGATGCTCCATGCTTGTTTTTACACCATTTGTTTAGTGTTTCATTACACTTCGTGGCATTTTTATGCATTTTCCGGAACTAACCTATTAACGAGATGCCACAGTGCCAGTTCCCTATTTTCTGCTGTTTTTGTGTTTTAGAAAAGTTACACAGGAAATATTCTTGGAATTGGACGAAACCAAAGCCAGACGTCCAGATATTTCACGGAGCTTCCAGAAGACCGAAGAGGAGACAGAGAGGGGCCACAGCGCGCCCACACCACTGGGCGGCGCGGCCTAGGGCTGGCCCGCGCCCCCTAGTGGTGAGGCCACCCTGGCCCACCTCTGACGCCGCCCCTTCACCTATAAAGACCCCCCGACAGGAAAAACCTAAACACCCGATCACTTTTCCAGAACACATCGCGATCCGCCGCCGCCGTCGACCCGAAGATCGGGAGGGTCTAGAAGCTCTTCCCGGCACCCTGCCGGAGAGGGGAATCGCCACCGGAGGTCTTCTTCATCGCCATGCTTGCCTCCGGCGCGGTGAGTGAGTAGTCTACCTTGGACTATGGGTCCATAGCGGTAGCTAGTTGGTTGTCTTCTCCACCATGTGCTTCATGTTTAGATCTCGTGAGCTGCCTTACATGATCGAGATCACCGTTATGTAATTCTACATGTTGTGTTTGTTGGGATCCGATGAATATTGGTGTTATGATTGAGTTGATGTGCTGAATATTATCTTATGTTATCTCTATGTTGTTTATGATCTTGCATGCTCTCCGTTGTTAGTAGGTATCTTGGCCAAGTAGTTGCTAGTGACTCCAAGAGGGGGTATTTATGCTCGATAGTGGGTTCATGCCTCTATTTAATCTGGGGGAGTGACAGAAACCTCTAAGGTTGTAGATGTGTTGTTGCTACTAGGGGAAAACAACATTCATATGCTCGAGGGCATATGCTTTGTTTACATTACACACTTTGCTTAATGCAATTATTTGTTGTTCGCAACTTAATACTTGTGGAGTTCTCGGATTGATTAGCCACAAGTGGATTATTAGTCATAGATGCAGTTGGATGGCGGTCTATGTATCTTATTGTAATGCCCAGAGTAAATCTCATAGTGATCCTCTCGACATATGCACGTTGTCTTTATTCTATCAATTGCCCAACTGTAATTTGTTTACCCAGCATGTGTTATTTTATCTTATGGAGAGACACCGCTAGTGAACTGTGGACCCCGGTCCTATTTCCTTTATATTGCTATCACTTGTTTACTTTACTCGCACTGTTTACTTTACTCGCATACTATCATCACTTTCCACTCGATACGCTCATACCCTTTGTTTCAAGCAAACCGGTGAGATTGACAACCTCATCGTAAGTTGGGAACAAAGTATTTGATTGTGTTGTGTGCAGGTTCCACGTTGCTACTGGTTGAAGACGCGCTAACAAGTTATCGTTAACGGCGTGCTTGTTAGAGAATCACGCAGCTAGCGGGCATCACCTTCAGTCGTATTCATCCTCCTACTGGATTGATAACCTTGGTTTCATAACTGAGGGAAAACTTGCTGCTATATTCATCAAAACCTTCTCTTGGGGGTTTCCAACTGGCCGGTTATTTACTACACATTCCCACGTCAACTTGGCTCCAGAAGTTTTCTGTCGTCGTTGCCGTGTATTAAAGAAGAAGCTTTCACAGCATCATCACCGTGCCATCAAACGCCTCCTCCACTTCCATGTTGAATACGCTGGTCGGTGCTGCGCCGTCTGGCGCCGCGGGTGGGTTCGTCGCTGCCGTCGTGGTCAAACTGGCCACCGTTGCCGCCGTGGCTGAGCTCGCCGGAGGAGGAGGAGGCCGCATCTCAGCCAATATGATGTCGCACTGCGCCTTGTGCCACGCCTTCACCTCGGGGCACATCGACGACGTATCGGCGGTCAAGAGCGCCAGGTCCTCCTTTCTCTTGATCTCGGCGACATTGGTCTTGAGGAGGTCGATCTTCACCTCTTGTTTCTCAAACATCTGCGACCACCGTGCGTCGAACTTGACCTCCCTCGCCGCCTCCTTCTCCTCCCTTGCCGCGTTGTTCATCACCACACCGGTGATGCACTTCTCGGTGCTTGATTGCAACCGTTCCATTGCTGGCGCATCTTCTCATGCTTGCTTGGTGATACCTCTCCAACGTATCTATAATTTTTGATGCTCCATGCTTGTTTTTACACCATTTGCCTTGTGTTTCGTTACACTTCGTGGCGTTTTTATGCGATTTCCAGAACTAACCTATTAACAAGTGCCACAGTGCCAGTTCCCTGTTTTCTGCTGTTTTTGTGTTTCAGAAGTGATACACAGGAAATATTCTCGGAATTGGACGAAACCAAAGCCAGAAGTCTTATTTTTCCCGGGAGCATCCAGACATCCGAAAGAGAGCCGGAGAGGGGCCAGTGCCTGCCCTCACACTAGGGTGGCGCGGCCCAGGCCCTGGCCGCGCCACCCATGTGTGAGGAGCCCCTGGCTGCCCTCTCGCGACGCCCCTTCGCCTATATAAAGCCTCGGGACGGAAAACCCTAGGGGATTCGATGATTTTTCCAGAATAGTTCCGCAGCTCCGCCGCCGTCGCCGACGAATTTCGGGGGACAGAAGTCTCTGTTCCGGCACCCTGCCGGGACGGGGAAGTGCCCCCGGAGCCATCTCCATCGGCCTCCATCGCCGTCTCCGCCGTCTCCATCGACCTCACCGCCATCTCCATCAACCTTGCTGTCTCCTATGATGAGGAGGGAGTAGTTCATCCCCGGGGCTGAGGGCTCTACCGGTAGCTATGTGGTTCACCTCTCTCTCCCATGATGTGATCTTTATGTGATCGTGAGCTTTGTATCATGTTGAACAAGTAGATGTTATTATTCAGATATTATGCTACTCCTATGCTTAATTGTTATAGTGTACTCTAGTGGTGATTATTAAAGTAATCTATTCCTCCTGCCATGGTGTAACGGTGACAGTGCGTGCATCATGGTGGTACTTGGTTTAGGCTATGATTGTGATCTCTTGTGGATTATGAGAGTAATTATTACTATGATAGTATTGAGTGATCTATTCCTCCTTTCATGGTGTAAAGTTGACAGTGTGTGCACCGTGTTAGTACTTGGTCTAAGTCGCAATGATTTCTATCTTGAATTGTGATCTGATTTGGGTAACTCTATGAGTGGTGTTTGTCAAGTACTTGATGAACTTTAAGGGGTGCTTCTGTAGCCACTACACAATGATTAGTGTTATTCAATAGGAGAGTAATTCAGAGTACCATAGTGGAGAGAAGTTGTTTATTTGTTCAATCATGTTATATTGTTGGGAGTGTGTCCACTAGTGAAAGTATGATCCCTAGGCCTTGTTTCCAAGCTTTGCATACCGTTTACTTGCTATTTTGTTACTTGTTTGCTCGCAGCGATATTTATTTCACATCACGTTTGCTACTTATAATCATCTATACCACTTGTATTTCACTATCTCTTCGCCGAACTAGTGCACCTATACATCTGACAAGTGTATTGGGTGTGTTGGGGACACAAGAGACTTTCTGTATCGTAATTGCAGGGTTGTTCGAGAGGGGATACCTTTGACCTCTAACCTCCCTGAGTTCGATAAACCTTGGGTGATCCACTTAAGGGAAACTTGCTGCTGTTCTACAAACCTCTGCACTTGGAGGCCCAACAAGTGTCTACAAGAATAGAAGTGCGTAGACATCAAGCTCTTTTCTGGCGCCGTTGCCGGGGAGGTAAGGTAAAAGGTACTCGCATCCTCCTGTGTGAGTGCTCGGAGTTATTTCCTTTAGATTTTGCAATTACATCTTATTGTTTCTTGTTTTTATTTTCACTAGTTAGGCTTAATGGAAAATAAAGAGTTCTTTAGTCTTTTTTCTGAGTTTAGATTTGATGAGAAAATTGAAAAACCTTTGGAGCTTAATTTGCATGCTGATAGTGCTGTTAGTATGAATGCTTTGAACACCATTGTTGCTAATGCTATAGAAAAGTCTAAGCTTGGGGAAGCTGGTTTTGTTAAGTATGATATTTTTAGTCCCCCAGCTTTAGTGGAGAAAGTTTGTTCTGATAATATTTTATCTCTCATATGTGATGTTCCTTCTTATGATGATATGTTTGAAGAATATGCTTTGCGAAATAGTAGTTCTCTAGCTTGTGATGATGGGTATAATATTTTCAGTTCACCTACTATTGAGGATAAAATTAGTTATGATTACAATATGCCTCCTATTTTTTATGATTATGGTGATGAGAATAATTATTCTATTGAATTTGCTCCTACTACTATTGTTCCTGTGGTGAGTATTAATTCTTTTATGCATGTGGCTCATGATAGGGATGCTTTATGTGATAGTTATATTGTTAGTTCTATTCATGATGCTACTGAAAGTTATTATGAGAGAGGGAAACATGGTTTGATGGACCTCAACAATATTGAGTTTCCCCTCTTTATGTTGCAAATTTTGAAGTGGCACTTGTTTTATCTATCCATGCTTGCTACTATGTGCCTCGTTGATTTATTTTCTTACAAGATTCCTATGCATAGGAAGTGGTTCAGATATAAATGTATTCCATACTTGCTTTTTGATGCTCTCTATTGCTTTAAGTTCCTATATGGCGCCTTTGCCTCAAGCTCTTATATGGCGCCCACATGAGCATCTTTGCAAATTACTGCGCCTAGCTCAAAGGCGTTAAAGAAAAGCACTCTTGGGAGATAACCCATTGTTTATTTTCAGTACTTTTTCTTTTATTTGAGTCTTGGAAGTTATTACTACTGTAATAACCGCTCCTTATCCTTTTTATTTCGTTTTTGTGCCAAGAGAAGCCTCTAATTTGAGTGAGGTAAGATTTGGGGATGTTGCTGTCCTGAAACTGTTTTCGGTGCTGCACCGTAAAAATTTGTATAAATTCTCTGTTTATCTTTTGGACCTGCGATTTCTTGTGCATATGACCCAGGTTATATCCAAACTTTTGTTAGTTCAACACTTTTTTATTTGAGCAACAGAAAATCCCTCAAAAATTCGACCTTTGTCAGCTGTTCAGTTTTGACAGATTTCTGCCAATATTTGTGTTTGCCACTTTATCGCTTTCTTTTGAGTTCTTTTGATTATGGAACTTTTGGGGAAGTTGCTACAGTAGTATCTACTATATATGTGGTGGTTTTGGGTTGAAACCTGAAGCAAAAAGAGGTTGATTATATGTTATGCTACACTAATGTTGCTAATAGATTTGTGTTTAGTTTTGTATGAAGGAAGTTTTCAAGTGTAGGGATTGGAGAATGATGAGATGATTTGAAGAATGGACAAAAGCTCAAGCTTGGGGATGCCCATGCATCACCCCAAGAAATATCCAAGAAGTACAAGCGTCAAAGCTTGGGGATGCCCCCGAGGCACCCCTTCTTCATCGGCAAAAATCAGGTCACCTTTCAAAACACTATATTTTTATTGCTTCATGCACTATGTGTTTTTCTTGGAGCGTCAGTTGTTTTAGTTTTCAGTTTTAGTTTAGTTTTGTTTTATGCAATAAATGGTTAGATCACATCATGTTTCTTTTGGAGGAGATGAACTCGCTTTTCATTGCCAAGAACACTCTAGTTTTCACTCTTATCAAAAACCGAGTGTTCTTCTTTTTCTGCTACTGCTTTTGGTTTTCGTTTTCGCCTTGATTTGCGTTCAGATCTTGTTATATCTTTTCATCAAGGTGTATTTTTTGCCTCTGGACCATGTTGGTTTTCCTCAAAAGAGTTGGATTAAAAAAGTTTGAATGGTGTTGGAAAAGAGAAAAAGCTTTGTGCAAAATAGTGGTACAAGAAGGAGCTTGTGTAGACTGCGGCTTAGGCTTTTTCATGTCATGCTTGATGTCTTTTTGATAGTATGCTTAGTGGTTTTGCTGTAGCATGACTTGTCTCAAATAACTGAGATTGCTTAATGAGCCTTTGAAAAAATCATGCGTTGTTTTTATTGTATGGAAGCATTATTTTGGTTTTCTCCTTGATGCTTTATTTGGGTTGACTTGGCGCGTGCTCACACATGTTAGACTCTCACAAAGTCGCCAATAGCCTCTATGATCATTTAGTTTTTTACTTTTGATGCCATCTTATGCTTCTTTTAATGTCGCTTTGTCGCTCTGCATGATTATGGCCATTATTGCTCTCTTAGTTGGTCGCTCCCAGTCTTTTGCTAGCCCTCATTTTGTACTGAGTATGAGCTCTACTCGTGCATCCAACTCCCAAAAACCAAGTTTGCCATTGTGTCCACTATAAATTCCTATGCATGGTATTTGTAAGCCATTCCAAAGTAAAATTTTCGTGTGCTACCTTTCAAAAACCTTCAAAATACTTCTCGTTTTGTGACACTATTTTCAGCTCATGGGGACGTAGTGGTCGGATTTGCTATCTTCCATATTGCTTATTCCAAAAAAGAAAAAAAAGAGAAAAAAGAAAGAAAAAAAAGCACTCCTCCAAAGAATGTGAATGTTGGTGGGCACCCGATGGAATCGGTTAGCCATGGTATGTGAAAGGAAAAGGTGGGGAGGAGTGCCAAGCTTTATAAAAGAGCACAAAAGTGCCAATCTCTCTCAAAAACTTGCTTCATTTTTGTATGGAAGATAGTAAGAACCCCATTGCCAGTCGTTGACAAAAGCAACCACCTCTCAAAACCCAATTTTTATCTCTCTGTTTTACAAATGAAAAGCTCTAGCACATGTTTAATCACTGCTTCCCTCCGCGAAGGGCCTTTCTTTTACTTTTATGTTGAGTCTTCACCTTCTATCTTTATGCACCGTCTAAGAGAGCATAGTTGTCATTCTGAGTATAATGTGCATTGTCCCAAAGTTTTTCATTGATTGATTCATGATCATGGTTTCACTTGTTCTTAAATTACTTGTATCTAGTCACCCTCTTAAACTTGAAGGTGTCCTATGCATTTATGTTTTGCTCTCTTTGAAGGACAAGCTGAAAACCATTTGTATGTTTTTCCTTATGATTTGAACACACGTTTGACTTTCATTGTTTCATTTTCATGATCTTTTGTTTGAGTTCATTTTCATGTTTACAACACGGTTGCTAAGTTTCTTATTGTCAAGATTATATCTTTCATGCCCATGTTTTAAGTTCTTATGATATCAGCTCACAATGCTTACATACATGATCAAGATTGTGTAGGTGCATGTCACCTCAAAAATTATTCTTTTGTTATCACTTACCTACTCGAGGACGAGCAGGAGTGAAGCTTGGGGATGCTTGATACGTCTCCAACGTATCTATAATTTTTGATGCTCCATGCTTGTTTTTACACCATTTGCCTTGTGTTTCGTTACACTTCGTGGCGTTTTTATGCGATTTCCAGAACTAACCTATTAACAAGTGCCACAGTGCCAGTTCCCTGTTTTCTGCTGTTTTTGTGTTTCAGAAGTGATACACAGGAAATATTCTCGGAATTGGACGAAACCAAAGCCAGAAGTCTTATTTTTCCCGGGAGCATCCAGACATCCGAAAGAGAGCCGGAGAGGGGCCAGTGCCTGCCCTCACACTAGGGTGGCGCGGCCCAGGCCCTGGCCGCGCCACCCATGTGTGAGGAGCCCCTGGCTGCCCTCTCGCGACGCCCCTTCGCCTATATAAAGCCTCGGGACGGAAAACCCTAGGGGATTCGACGATTTTTCCAGAACAGTTCCGCAGCTCCGCCGCCGTCGCCGACGAATTTCGGGGGACAGAAGTCTCTGTTCCGGCACCCTGCCGGGACGGGGAAGTGCCCCCGGAGCCATCTCCATCGGTCTCCATCGCCGTCTCCGCCGTCTCCATCGACCTCACCGCCATCTCCATCAACCTTGCTGTCTCCTATGATGAGGAGGGAGTAGTTCATCCCCGGGGCTGAGGGCTCTACCGGTAGCTATGTGGTTCACCTCTCTCTCCCATGATGTGATCTTTATGTGATTGTGAGCTTTGTATTATGTTGAACAAGTAGATGTTATTATTCAGATATTATGCTACTCCTATGCTTAATTGTTATAGTGTACTCTAGTGGTGATTATTAAAGTAATCTATTCCTCCTGCCATGGTGTAACGGTGACAGTGCGTGCATCATGGTGGTACTTGGTTTAGGCTATGATTGTGATCTCTTGTGGATTATGAGAGTAATTATTACTATGATAGTATTGAGTGATCTATTCCTCCTTTCATGGTGTAAAGTTGACAGTGTGTGCACCGTGTTAGTACTTGGTCTAAGTCGCAATGATTTCTATCTTGAATTGTGATCTGATTTGGGTATCTCTATGAGTGGTGTTTGTCAAGTACTTGATGAACTTTAAGCGGTGCTTCTGTAGCCACTACACAATGATTAGTGTTATTCAATAGGAGAGTAATTCAGAGTACCATAGTGGAGAGAAGTTGTTTATTTGTTCAATCATGTTATATTGTTGGGAGTGTGTCCACTAGTGAAAGTATGATCCCTAGGCCTTGTTTCAAAGCTTTGCATACCGTTTACTTGCTATTTTGTTACTTGTTTGCTCGCAGCGATATTTATTTCACATCACGTTTGCTACTTATAATCATCTATACCACTTGTATTTCACTATCTCTTCGCCGAACTAGTGCACCTATACATCTGACAAGTGTATTGGGTGTGTTGGGGACACAAGAGACTTTCTGTATCGTAATTGCAGGGTTGTTCGAGAGGGGATACCTTTGACCTCTAACCTCCCTGAGTTCGATAAACCTTGGGTGATCCACTTAAGGGAAACTTGCTGCTGTTCTATAAACCTCTGCACTTGGAGGCCCAACAAGTGTCTACAAGAATAGAAGTGCGTAGACATCACTTGGCCTTCTTGTTCCCCATGTCCGGGCGCCCTTGCCCAGCGGCCGGCAAGGGCGCGGTAGGGTCAAAAGCGACGTTTTTTCCCTTCCCAAGCGATGCTCTCACCATCGCCCACTTGTCGCATTTTTGATCCTTTTGAAGACATGGATGAACTTGAATTCGACGTCTTCGTTGTCTTCACGATATAGTTTGAACATCTTGAGCATCTACAACAAGAACAAGGCCGAACCACAACATTATGAGAATAAATGCAAGTGCCAACCGGCAAGCAAAGGGGCGTGGCCTACTTGATCTTCGATGCTTGTTCCGCTTTCTTGCCGATCGATGACCTCTTGTTGGATTCCATGCCACTTGTTGCAAGCCTTTTGGATGATTCCCCAACGATGAGACATCCTGGAAGGGTTGCGATCCATGTGCATTTTGTTGAACGCGAAATCCATGAGCTTGCGTTCATCGAACGACACCTTCACCCTCTCCCAATATGTTGCGGAGTTTTGATTTGCACCGGAGATAGGGTCAATGCTCCCCGCCTTCCACACCTCGGCACGACTGCCTCCTTCCTTCTTGGGTGTGGCCTTCCTTTTCCCGAGAGCGGGCGCGAGCGAGGCCACGGCGGTGACAATCGGCTCATCGTCCTCCTTGTATGTGCCTCCTTCTTATCCTCCCTCCTCTTCTTCATTGACGACAGTCTCGCCTTCCTCCTGGGTGTACACGTCGTCGGCCGTCGAGCCATCGTTGGTGATGTGGTGCATGGCATCATCGCCCATTCCGCTGAACACACTGCGGGTGTCCTGGCCGGCGATGCCGAAGTAGGACGACGAGGAGGGCGACAGGCGTTCTTGATCAGCATTGCAGACGGGGATGTGGCGGTGGGCGGGCGACCCGTTGAGTTTGATGCCACCCGGCGGGAAGGTGTCAGGTCGCCGCTGAAGTCGCCACGATACGGGTCTGGCAGCGCGAAAAAGGAGTTGGGATTGAACCCGCATGTGGGTCACCGTCCGGGTACTCGCTCGAAGAGGGAGATGACGAGAACCTAGACAGGGGCTCGTATGGATGCCCCTCTTGGAATGCCGCCGGAGAAGAAGGCGACAAGCTCGTCGGAGAAGAGACGCTACCTTGGGTCCCAAAGACACCGGGGCAGTGAGGCGGGCCGTAAGATGCAACCGCCGCCGCAGCTGCTTTCTTCATCTCCGCCGCCGCCTCCCGCTTGCGCCTGTCGTGGTTCACGACAGCCCGCCGTGCATAGTCCACCGCCCAGTCCGTGTTCGACATCCCCTCGGGCCGCTATTTTCCTGCCCGTGGCTTCTTCGTAACCGAGGGGAGGCCTTTGGCGTCGATGTTCCTGGGGAGGTAAAATTTCCTGGGCGGCATCGCGGTGGTGCGGTACATGTCGAGCAGCGACAGCGATGTGTCCGGCGGCTAGATTATGGAGAAATGGTGGGAGAATGGCTAGGACACGGCTGGATGGGAGAGAAAATAGAGGGAAACTAGCCTTGCCACGCCTACATTTGTGGCCCACCAGCTTTTCGTCTTGAGCCGGTGCCCCCGTTCACCCCCCCGTGGACTGGGCATGGCCTGGATGCGCCGGATGGAAATTACAACCGCGCCAGCCGAAAATTAAATTTGGGGAGGCCGGCTAGGCGGGATTTTAGGTGCCAGCGTCCCCAAACGGCATTGGAGGAGCGTTTGGGGGGAGAGGGGGTGATGTCTACGAACTTCTATTCTTGTAGACACTTGTTGGGCCTCCAAGTGCAGAGGTTTGTAGAACAGCAGCAAGTTTCCCTTAAGTGGATCACCCAAGGTTTATCGAACTCAGGGAGGTTAGAGGTCAAAGATATCCCTCTCAAGCAACCCTGCAATTACGATACAGAAAGTCTCTTGTGTCCCCAACACACCCAATACACTTGTCAGATGTATAGGTGCACTAGTTCGGCGAAGAGATAGTGAAATACAAGCGGTAGTGATGATTATAAGTAGCAAACGTGATTTGAAATAAATATCGCTGCGAGCAAACAAGTAACAAAATAGCAAGTAAACGGTGTGCAATTCTTGGACACAAGGCCTAGGGATCATACTTTCACTAGTGGACACACTCCCAACAATATAACATGATTGAACAAATAAACAACTTCTCTCTACTATAGTACTCTGAATTATTCTCCAATTGAACAACACTAATCATTGTGTAGTGGCTACAGAAGCACCCCTTAAAGTTCATCAAGTACTTGACAAACACCACTCATAGAGATACCCAAATCAAAGCACAACTCAAGATAGATATCATTGCAACTTAGACCAAGTACTAACACGGTGCACACACTGTCACCATTACACCATGAAAGGAGGAATAGATCACTCAAACTATCATAGCAATAATTATTCTCATAATCCACAAGAGATCACAATCATAGCCTAAACCAAGTACCACCATGATGCACGCACTGTCACTATTACACCAAGGCAGGAGGAATAGATTACTTTAACAATCACCACTAGAGTACACATAACATCTGAATAATAACATCTACTTGTTCAACATGATACAAAGCTCACGATCACATAAAGATCACATCATGGGAGAGAGAGGTGAACCACATAGCTACCGGTAGAGCCCTTAGCCCCGGGGATGAACTACTCCCTCCTCATCATAGGAGACAGCAAGGTTGATGGAGATGGCGGTGAGGTCGATGGAGACGGCGGAGACGGCGATGGAGACCGATGAAGATGGCTCCAGGGGCACTAAGCATGACATCAAAAAGACATCAAGCATGACATGAAAAAGCCTAGGCCGCAGTCTACACAAGCTCCTTCTTGTACCACTTTTTTGCACAAAGCTTTTTCTCTTTTCCAACACCATTTGAAATTTTTAAAGACACCTCTTTTGATGAAAACCAATAAAGATCAGAGGCAAAAATACACCTTGATGAAAAGATATGACAAGGTCTGAATGCAAATCAAGGCGAAAACGAAAACCAAAAGCAGTAGCGGAAAAAGAAGAACACCCGGTGAAATTGTAAGAATGAAAAACAGAGTGTTCTTGGCAAATGAAAACGAGTACATCTCCTCCAAAAGAAACATGATGTGATCTAACCATTTATTGCAGCAAACAAAACAAAATAAAACAAAAACAAAAACAACTGACGCTCCAAGAAAAACGCATAGTGCATGAAGCAATAAAAATATAGTGTTTTGAAAGGTGACCTGATTTTTGCCGATGAAGAAGGGGTGCCTCGGGGGCATCCCCAAGCTTTGACGCTTGTACTTCTTGGATATTTCTTGGGGTGATGCATGGGCATCCCCAAGCTTGAGCTTTTGTCCATTCTTTAACTCATCTCATCATTCTCCAATCCCTACACTTGAAAACTTCCTTCATACAAAACTAAACACAAATCTATTAGCAACATTAGTGTAAGCATAACATATAATCAACCCTTTTTGCTTCAGGTTTCAACTCAAAACCACCACATATATAGCAGATACTACTGTAGCAACTTCTAAAAAAGTTCCATCATCAAAAGAACTCAAAAGAAAGCGATAAAGTGGCAAACACAAATATTGGCAGAAATCTGTCAAAACTGAACTGCTGACAAAGGTCGAATTTTTGAGGGGTTTTCTGTTGCTCAAATCAAAAAGTGTTCAACTAACAAAAGTTTGGATATAACCTGGGGCATATGCACAAGAAATCGCAGGTCCAAAAGATATACAGAGAATTTTCACGAATTTTTACGGTGCAGCACCGAAAACAGTTTCAGGACAGCAACATCCCCAAATCTTTACCTCACTCAAATTAGAGGCTTCTCTTGGCACAAAAACGAAATAAAAAGGATAAGGAGCGGTTATTACAGTAGTAATAACTTCCAAGACTCAAATAAAGGAAAAATTACTGGAAATAAAACATTGGGTTATCTCCCAAGAGTGCTTTTCTTTAACGCCTTTGAGCTAGGCGCAGTAATTTGCAAAGATGCTCATGTGGGCGCCATATAAGAGCTTGAGGCAAAGGCGCCATATAGGAACTTAAAGCAATAGAGAGCATCAAAAAGCAAGTATGGAACACATTTAAATCTAAACCACTTCCTATGAAAAATAGTCTTGTAAAGAGACAAGTCATAAAAGCGCAAAGCAAAAAGCATAGGAAGGCAAAACAAGTACAACTTCAAGAATTGCAACATAAAGAGGGGAAACTTAATATTATTGAGATCCATCAAACCATATTTCCCTCTCTCATAATAACTCTCAGTAGCATCATGAATAGAACTAACAATATAACTATCACATAAAACATCCCTACCATGAACCACATGCATAAAAGAATTAATACTCACCACAGGAACAATAGTAGTAGGAGCAGATTCAACAGAATAATTATTCTCATCACCATAATCATCATAAACAGGAGGCATATTATAATCATAACTAATTTTCTCCTCAAAAGTAAGTGGACTGAAAATAACATAATCATCATTGTAATCATCATAAATAGGAGGTAAAGTATCATCAAAGTAAATTTTCTCCTCCAAAGCTAGGGGACTAAAAAGATCATTTTCATCAAAACTAGCTTCCCCAAGCTTAGACTTTTCTATAGCATTAGCAATAATGGTGTTCAAAGAGTTCATACTAATAACATAGCCATTAGCATGCAAATAAAGTTCCATAGGTTTTTTAATTTTCTCTTCAAACACTTCATGTCCTAACTCAAGATAAATACTATAAAGCTCTCTAATTTTTGTTGTTGTTTTCCATTAAGCCTAACTAGTGAAAATAAAAACAAGAAACAAAAAGATGTAATTGCAGAATCTAAAGGAAATAACTTTGAGCACTCACACAGGAGGATGCGAGTACCTTTTACCTTACCTCCCCGGCAACGGCGCCGGAAAAGAGCTTGATGTCTACGAACTTCTATTCTTGTAGACACTTGTTGGGCCTCCAAGTGCAGAGGTTTGTAGAACAGCAGCAAGTTTCCCTTAAGTGGATCACCCAAGGTTTATCGAACTCAGGGAGGTTAGAGGTCAAAGCTATCCCTCTCAAGCAACCCTGCAATTACGATACAGAAAGTCTCTTGTGTCCCCAACACACCCAATACACTTGTCAGATGTATAGGTGCACTAGTTCGGCGAAGAGATAGTGAAATACAAGCGGTAGTGATGATTATAAGTAGCAAACGTGATTTGAAATAAATATCGCTGCGAGCAAACAAGTAACAAAATAGCAAGTAAACGGTGTGCAATGCTTGGAAACAAGGCCTAGGGATCATACTTTCACTAGTGGACACACTCCCAACAATATAACATGATTGAACAAATAAACAACTTCTCTCTACTATAGTACTCTGAATTATTCTCCTATTGAACAACACTAATCATTGTGTAGTGGCTACAGAAGCACCCCTTAAAGTTCATCAAGTACTTGACAAACACCACTCATAGAGATACCCAAATCAAAGCACAACTCAAGATAGATATCATTGCAACTTAGACCAAGTACTAACACGGTGCACACACTGTCACCATTACACCATGAAAGGAGGAATAGATCACTCAAACTATCATAGCAATAATTATTCTCATAATCCATAAGAGATCACAATCATAACCTAAACCAAGTACCACCATGATGCGCGCACTGTCACTGTTACACCAAGGCAGGAGGAATAGATTACTTTAACAATCACCACTAGAGTACACATAACATCTGAATAATAACATCTACTTGTTCAACATGATACAAAGCTCACGATCACATAAAGATCACATCATGGGAGAGAGAGGTGAACCACATAGCTACCGGTAGAGCCCTTAGCCCCGGGGATGAACTACTCCCTCCTCATCATAGGAGATAGCAAGGTTGATGGAGATGGCGGTGAGGTCGATGGAGACGGCGGAGACGGCGATGGAGACCGATGGAGATGGCTCCAGGGGCACTTCCCCGTCCCGGCAGGGTGCCGGAACAGAGACTTCTGTACCCTGAAATTTGTCGGCGGTGGCGGCGGAGCTGCGGAACTGCTTCTGGAAAATTGCCGACTCCTTTAGGGTTTTCCGTCCCGAGGCTTTATATAGGCGAAGGGGCGTCGTCAGGGGTGGAGCCAGGCTCCCTCACGCGGGCCCCGCGCGGCCAGGGCCCTGGCCGCGCCACCCCTGCATGTGGGGCCCTGGTGGCCCTCCTCCGACTCTTCTTCGGATCTCTGGAAGCTTCCGGGTAAAATAAGACTTCTGGCTTTGGTTTCGTCCAATTCCGAGAATATTTCCTGTGTATCACTTCTGAAAGACAAAAACAGTAGAAAACAGGGAACTGGCACTGTGGCACTTCGTTAATAGGTTAGTTCCGGAAAATGCATAAAAGTGCCACTAAGTGTAATGAAACAATAGGCAAATGGTGTAAAAACAAGCATGGAGCATCAAAAATTATGGATACGTCGGAGACGTATCAGGGGGGCGAGTGGAGATGCTCTTAGCTCTTCTAAGATGCATGTTCGGTTACAATATCGCTAAACATCTTGAAAGCAATTGATGTATGATGTATGCAATCAAGAGAGTCTATGGTCTGTCTCAAGTAAGTTGTCGTGGTTTCGTCAACAGATATGCCATAGGGGCGTTCAATACCGCCATGGTCTCTCCAGCAACTGGGCCGCCCGGTAGACAATCCGCCATACCACCCTGATGGGCCACCCTGGCTTGCTGGTTTAAGACTACGTCGCTGGTATACCTATTTGGTATATCCCCAACAGTAGCCCCCAGGGAACTTCAAGATCGCCATCTTCATCCGCCATGCCTTGCTTTTGGTGAAATCCATCCATCATAGCTCGTCTTCTTTCTTGCGTCCGGATGGCGGTTTCTTGATGTTCCTCTTTTCTTCATCTCTATCTGTCGTAGATAGCGGATTATGCGACGTAGTTTTAATTTAGCAAGATTTCTGGGATCCGTTGGATCATACCATAAAAATCCGCCGTAACTTTCGGCATGTAGTTCCTTCTAGGGCAAGACTCATAGCGCATGCACTGTTAACAAAAGTTACTGTTTTACCCTTGGACACGTGTAGCCGATCTAGGGTTTTCGCGATTAGGATGAATGATTATGATGGCGGGCACGAATCTTGAGGCACGGGGCCTATATATACCCTGGCCGCTCACCCCCAGCCGGTTCACACCTCATTCACCCCCACGCGTTCTCTCTCCTTAGCGCCACCACGAGAGCTCCGCGATCTCCGACGAGCCACCGCTTGGAGTTCTTCGTCGCCGGTCACCTTTCCGCCGGAACAGTTCATCCAGGCACAAAGCATATTTCGTAGCGGGAGTCAACCCTTATTCGCCGCCATGAACCCCGGATCTCCTTCCCGCCATCCTTCCGAAGCTGAGGAGGAGGATTCTCCTCTGCAGCAATCTACTCAGGTCTCACATCCTCAAATGGCGGATTCTTATCTAGAGGACATCACGTCCGAAGCAGAGGAGGAAATGGCAAGACAGACCGCAGAGGAGGCTACAGAAAAAGAAATGGATGGCGGAGCCGAGGAAGAAGAACAAGATGACGGAGCCGAAGCTAAAGAAGAGCAGATTCCCAGAAACCTTCACAGGTACTGGGTAAAATGCCATGTCAAGGATGCTCACGTCCAAGCTCTGGAAAATGAGGGTACCGTGGCCCCTCAAGCAGAGTCCCACTGGCGGACTGACTTCAAAGCCTTGGTACCGGCCCCAAACTCCACCGAAATTGTGATGCTCAAATCTCACGTGGAGAGGGGTCTCAGCATGCCGCCATCTTCTTTCTTCACGAATCTCCTGAAGTTTTACGGGCTGCGGCTCCACCACATAGCTCCCAACAGCTTGGTGTCTGTGGCGGGTTACGCGGCCTTGTGCAAAGGATTCCTCGGTATCCGTACCAGCGTAGACCTCTTCCAACTTTACTTCTCTATGCGGGCCAACTACGAGGATGACGGGTTTCTCCGGACCTGTGGAACAATCTACTTTCTTCCACGGAGGTCTAAAGAATATCCCTTTATCACTCCTCTGGATTCCGCCATAGGATGGAGAGGATCCTGGTTCTACATGGCGGATAAGCCTGCGCCATCTCAAGCCCGCGGCCTTCCTCCTTTTGAGAATATAGCAGCTCAGCCCCTCGACTCCTGGAATCCCGTCAATTACGAAACCGCCACCCCTTACGTCAAGCTCCTAGCACGGTGGATCGCCAAATTATCCAAGGATGGTCTCAAAGGAATTGATACCATCAACTATTGGATATCTCGGCGGATCCAGCCTCTACAACACCACGACAGCCTGATGCACAAGTATACTGGTGCAAAGGATGGCATGCGATATTCAGAAAAGGAGCTAGACCCTAAGGTGGTCGAGAAGCGCATCCGCTCACTTATGAAATCTCCCAGGAAGAAGCCCTTGAAGTTTGGCATGGCGATGTTTGAGAATGGCAGCTGCGCTCCGGTTCGTTGCTTTTCTGCCATAATACTCATGATACCTTTGAATTTTCATGAGAACTGATATCCTCATTTTTCAGCTCAAATCACTTGACCCTGCGGACTTTGCTCATCCCCTTCGCCGCTCCAACTCAAAGCCTACCGCTGAGGAGGAAGAGGTCCACTCCAGCGGAAACAAAGAGGAGATGGTGGGGGACATAGATGACACAGCCCGCACGGTCAAGACGAAGGTGGCTGTCAAGAAACAGGGTAGTAGCACAAAACCTCGCGGTGGTGGAAGGAAATTTACCGATTCCCGCCGTTTTGAAGCTCAACGCCGGGTGGAGCTAGAAACACCATTCGAGAATACCGCTACTATCAACCTGCCGAAGTCAAGGTAATCTTCTATTGTCCCTTTCTTCATTGTTGTTTATTTCATTGCTAATCTCCTTTTGCTTTAGAAGGAAGAAACCTGTCGTCAAGGAACCGCCATCCAAGCGTGCCAAGCCCTCTCCCGCCGCCGTTCCGCAGACCCCTGATGCACCAATTCCCTCCCCTCCTCGTAATGACATTGATATGGAGGATGCTGGTGGTCAGTTTGGCTCGATGCCAGAAGCCAACCCATCGACTGAAGCTACGGCTAATGATGTCGTTCAAAGTAAAAAGGCCTCTGGCTCGTTCCAAGGTCACATGGCAGATGCTTCTGTGGGGGGCAGCTCGTTTTGGAGGCAGAAACAACTTGAGATCGTCGACCTTATCACCAGCCAAGAAGATGCCAGCAATCAGCTATCCAGCGGTATTTCCGCTTTTGTAGAAAAGACAGCAACCATGAAGAAGGTATGTACTCCCAGTAGCCCTCGAGCAACATGGCGGATTTTCGTAGATGATCCGTTATGGTCCTCTAAGAGAAACTACTTTAAATTTTGCATAGTATAGCCCCCGAGTGCCGCCATATTCTGCGGTGCTCTTAGAGAACTTGAATTTTGCACTGAGTAGCCCCCGAGCGCTATGGTGGATAACTGTCCGGTATAAAGCTCTAAGAAGACTAAAAAATCATCATGAGTAGCCCCCGAGGGTTATGGCGGATTACTATCCATCATAAAGCTCTAAGAGTGACTAAGTTAAAAAATCATCATGAGTAGCCCCGAGCGTTATGGCGGATTACTATCCGGCATAAAGCTCTAAGAGTGACTAACACATAATATCGTTTTATCAGAATTACAAGAAAGTCGTGGAGGACCTGGTCCAGGTCGTCAGCTCGCAGGAGAAGGAGCTGGTGGAAAAGAGCATGCTCGTGGCGGACTTGCAGCAGCAGCTCAAGATTAGCGGTAACTTTCTTTTGCCTTTGACAAGTTTAAGTACCTTTGCGCTAGCCGACCAATATTCTGCTATTATTTCTGCCATGCAGATGCTACCAAGCTGAAGTCCACACTCGAGGGCGTGGATAAGGGCCACGCTATAGCGATGGAGGGGTTGCATCAGCAGCTCCAAAAATCTTTGGCCTCGAATACCCTCCTCGAAGAGAAGCTCAAGGACTAGGAACGCCAGAACCGCCAGAAGCAAAAGGAGGTAGAGGATCTCCGTAAAGCTGCCACCGACTTTGAAAAGCGGCGAGATGGCTTCAACGAGGTCCTCGATCATTTCCAGAAGACCCTGCTAGGTATCGATGGCTCTCCATTCTGTGAAGTTTGTAATAATATGCTATGTAGAGTATGACGCCTTGTTTGTTTCCACTATGCAGTGACCCTGGGGCAAGGAGAGGTGGATTCCGCCACAGGCTTACGCATGGCCACTGACGCTGCAAAGAAGGAGCTGGATGGCCTTCTTAATGCTGGTCGTCAGGCGTGCGGCAGCCTGTAGATAGCGGGTTCATCTGACCTTTCTGCCATTGGGCTCACCAAGAAGCTGCTGCTCGTGCCTAGGCTGGTGGCAGACTGGAAGCAGTCTTCCGCTCGGGGTGGTGCCAAAACTGCTCTAACTTTGGCGAAGGCCCACTACCCCGAGCTGGACTTGGACTTGATCACCTCCAGCATCCCGGAGAGCGGCGAGGACGGAGCGCCGGTGGACGAGGCCGCCATCGGGCAGAGCGTGCTAGGATATGATCAGCTTTGTGCCCTGGGCACTCAGCTGAATGTATACTATGAAGCATACGATCTGCCGGGGTCTCCAAGCCAAGCTTCGGCATCGGTCTCTGCAGCCACTGTTGGTGCTGATGGCGGCGATGATGTTTCCTTTGCTGTTCCGCCATCTTAAGTTATACCCTGCAATGTGGCAGGAAGAAATAATGCATCAATTTGGCCCCTGAGTGGGTCTATAAGTTTAAACTTTAAACTGCGTGTATGCCTGTACTGTGTCTGATCTGCCTGTGGTGGATCAGAGAATGCTTTTGAACTTATGGCACAGTTTTAAGTCTTTTAAGTGGTTTATGTGTGAAAAAATTGCCAGGCCTATTTTTATGCAACTTGCAGCAGTTTGACATGCTCAAAAAACAACACTTTGAAAAAAAATCACACGTAGGATTATGCAATCCGCCATCTGGATCTTTGTGCTTGACTTTTCGTGAGATGGTAGAATCTTCGCACGAACAATCCGCCAGGGCAACGATACTTAATAGCAACCATCCAAAACCCTTAGCAGATAGCAGCGTAGATCGTCAAAAAGTCACTACTCGGGAATCCACACAAAGAACATCAAATGGAGATTGAAACATAAATATGCTACACGGACCGCTTATGGTGGATTTAAAAAGACACAAGTGCAGAGCACAATTGCGCAAAGGTTCTATACGATCTAAATGAACAATAAAGGAGGTAAAAGACTCAGAAAAAATCAAGAGTGAACCAGATGCTTTATTTCATTGATCATATAGAGGTGCCTATTACATAGCCTAGATAAGTGCTAAGTGTAGAAAGGACGTAGCTATGCGATGTTCCATGGACGATTTGTTATGTCGTAGATATCGTCAGGGTTTCTTTGTTTGCGCTTCTTACTGGGTCGCTTATCTAGCTCGCGAACATCAACGAGGTAGTAGGAACCATTTAGTAGAGCTTTGATGATGACGAAGGGTGCTTCCCAAGGCGGGGATAGCTTGTGTGACTTCTGCTGTTTGAGGCGTAGCACCAGGTCCCCTTCTTTAAACGAGCGTTTGCGAACTCGGTGGCTGTGATAGGGGCGGAGGTTCTGCAGGTAGATGGCAGATCTCTGGGCTGCTAGGTCTCGTTCTTCTTCCAGCAGGTCCACGGATAGTTGTCTGGACACTTCTGCATCTTCTTCCTCGTAGGCCTCGACTCTTGGAGAATCGTACTGGACATCACTTGGCAAGATTGCCTCTGCTTCGTAGACTAAGAAGAAAGGGGTGAGGCCCGTTGATCTGTTTGGCGTGGTCCGTAGACTCCATAGCACAGATGGTAACTCTTCCGCCCAGGCTCTTGCTGCTCTATGTAGCGGTGCTTCTAGGCGTAGCTTGATCCCTGACATGATTAGCCCGTTGGTCCTTTCAACTTGGCCATTGGACTGTGGATGTGCCACAGATGCAAGGTCAAGGCGGATTCCGTTGTGATGGCAGTACTCTTCCACTTCTCCCAGAGACAAGTTAGTGCCGTTGTCGGCGATGATGCAATGTGGGATGCCGAATCTAACCACAATATCCTTGACAAATTTTAGGGCGGTTTTGCCATCAAGCTTTCTGATGGGCTTAGCTTCCACCCACTTCGTGAATTTGTCTACCGCTACTAAGAGGTGCGTAAATCCCGAAGGTGCTGTTTTTAGCGGACCCACCATATCCAGCCCCCAGACCGCGAAAGGTCAAGTTATAGGTATCGTGTGCAGTGCTGTGGCGGGCATGTGGGTTTGCTTGGAATACATCTGGCAACCTTGGCAGAGCTCCACGATACGGTCTGCATCTGCCTTGGTTGTTGGCCAGTAGAACCCATGGCGGAATGCCTTGGCTACTAGGGATCTGGCGGCGGCGTGATGCCCACATTCGCCTTCGTGGATCTCCCTTAGTATTTCAATTCCGTCCACTTGGGATATGCACTTCATGAATACTCCCGAGGTGCTTCGCTTGTAGAGCTGGCCATCTATGACGGTATACGCTTTTGCTCTACGCTCGATTTGTCTCTTTTGGACTTCGTCCTCGGGTAGTTTCTTGTTTGTCAGATACTCCAGGTAGGGCTCTGCCCATGGCGGGTTGCTGGGTAAAATCACCATAACGGGGGAGTTCGCTAGTTCCGGATTTTCTGGATCCACCATCTTGACCGATGGTACGTGCAGATGCTCGAGGAATACGCCTGGCAGGACTGCCTTGCGGCTAGACCCAAGCTTGGACAGGGTGTCGGCTGCCATGTTATCTTCTCGCCGTACGTGCTTTATGTCATAGCCGAGGAAACTTTGGCCATCTCGTCCACTTCGTCTCTGTAGGCCGCCATGACTTCGTTCCGAGCCTTTTATGTGCCAGCCACCTGCTGAGCGACAAGGTCAGAGTCTCCGCAACACGTTATGTGTTGTACGCCGATCTCCTTTGCGACGCGTAGCCCGTGCAGTAGCGCTTCATACTCCGCGATGTTGTTGGTAGTGGGGAAGTGGATCTGGAGAACGTAGCTGAGCTCATCTCCCTTAGGGGATTTGAGTGTCACTCCAGGCCCCAAGCCGTGTAGCAACTTTGAGCCATGAAAGTGCATCACCCAATGCTCCGGTTCTGGGACTAGCGTAGTGTCCTGCGCTTCCTGCCAATCCGCCATGAATTCTGCCAAAGCCTGAGACTTGATGGCGGTGCGAGGCTTGTAGTCGATGTCGAAGGAGGCCAATTCAATGCCCCACTTTGCAACTCGTCCTGTTGCATCGTTGTTGTTGATGATGTCCTTCAGTGGAGCCTTGCTCACCACTGTGATTTTATGGTCATAGAAGTAATGCCGTAACTTACGAGAAGCTAGGAAAACTCCGTATGCCAATTTCTGGTAGTGAGGGTAGCGCTGCTTGGATTCCGTCAGGACCTCGCTAACATAGTAGACTGGTCTCTGTACGCCGTACTCCTGCGCTTCTTCCTTGCGTTCTACCACGATGATGATGCTGACGACCCTGTTGGTTGCCGCCATGTATAGTAACATGGGCTCCTGGTCTTCGGGAGCTGCTAGGACTGGTGCAGTAGATAGCACTCTCTTCAGATCCTTAAGCGCAGCGTCTGCCTCGTCGGTCCAGACGAATTCGTCTGATTTCTTCATCAGCTTGTAGAGTGGCAAAGCCTTCTCGCCAAGATGACTGATGAATCTGCTCACTGCTGCCACGTAGCCTGTGAGTCGTTGAACGTCCTTTAGGTCATTAGGCCAGGAGATTTCAAGGATGTCCTTGATTTTCTCCGGGTTGACTTCAATACCGCGGTGGGAGACGATAAATCCTAGGAGTTGTCCAGCTGGTACCCCAAAGACGCAATTCGTGGGGTTGAGCATCATATTGTATTTCCATAGGTTGTTGAAGGTCTCCTGCAAATCCGCTATATGGTCATCCTGCTTTTTGGACATGATGGCGATGTTGTCCACATATGCGTGGATGTTGCGTCCGATTTGATCTGCCAGGCACTTTTGCATGGTGTGTTGGTACGTCGCTCCTACGTTCTTCAGACCGAATGGCATTGTCACATAGCAATATGTGCCATAAGGTGTTACAAACGAGGTAGCGAGCTGATCGGACTCTTTCATCTTGATCTGGTGGTAACCTAAGTAGGCATCTAAGAAACACAGCAGCTCCGATCCCGCCGTCGAGTCAATGACTTGGTCAATGCGAGGCAAGGGAAAAGGGTCTTGGGGACACGCTTTGTTCAGGCCGGTGTAATCTACACACATGCGCAGAACCTTTGTGTTTTTCTTAGGAACTAACATGGGATTTGCCACCCACTTTGTATGGATCACTTCTTTGATGAAGCCTGCTTTCAACAGCTTGGAAATTTCCTTTGCTATGGCGCGGCGCTTTTCATCTCCGAAGCGTCTCATTGCTTGTCTTACTGGCTTGGAGCCACGGATTATTTGCAGGCTACGCTCGGTGAGTTCCCTGGGTACACCTGTCATGTCAGATGGCTGCCATGCGAAGATGTCCCGATTCTCACGGAGGAACTCGACGAGCGTGCTTTCCTATTTGGGGGACAAGTTTGTCCCTATCGAGGTGGTCTTGGCGGCATCGCTAGCGACAAGTTCCACCTGCTTGGTATCAATTGTAGGCTTGAAGGTGGTCGGGGAGGCAGATACCTCCTGCTTGGATGCCGGCATCTCCGCGGGGTCCGTGGCGGCGTGGATTTCCTTGAACTCCTCGCCGAAGAACACTGCTTCTGCGAAGGTGGCTTCTCCGTCCTTGCACTCCTTGGCCTTTCTGAAGCTGCGATAAACTGTGATGATGCCTTCAGGTCCTGGCATTTTCAGCTGGTTGTAGATGTAGCACGGCCTGGCGTGAAAGCTATGGAAAGCGGGGCGGCCGAAGATCACGTGGTATGTACTCTTGAAAGGGACCACCTCAAAAGTTATGGGCTCTTCGCGGTAGTTATTTTCATCGCCGAAGGCAACCTTGAGAGTGATGGACCCGAGGGACTTTGCTTGGCGGCCAGGAACCACTCCATAGAAAGTGACAACACTATGGCGGAGTTGGGTCTTGGTAAGGCCTAGCTTTGTCAGGGTTTCCACATACATGATGTTCAGGCTGCTTCCGGTGTTCTGGATGGCAGAAGCCTTCAGAGATTCGCGGGCGTCGTCGGCGGCAGCCGCGTAGTTGCTTGCGATGGTGATCATGGAATTTAGGGTTAGTTTCCCTTTGTTCCTTTCTCGTAACAGGCGATGGCGGAGTAGCTGGCCTCTATCCAAACTATCAATGAACGCGAGGATGGCGGATTCGTCGGTAACTGATTGTTATAGATGGCGCGGTGATAATGGAATGAATGACCGGCCAGTTGGGAAACCCCAAGAGGAAGGTATGATGAATATAGCAGCAAGTTTTTCCCTCAGTAAGAAACCAAGGTTTAATCGAACCAGTAGGAAAAAGCCAATACTCCTGAAGGTGATGCTTGCTAGCCTAGTGACACTCCAACAAGGGCGCCGTTAACGATAACGTGTTAGCGCGTCTTCAACTAGTAGCAACGTGGTACCTGCACACAACACAACCAAATACTTTGTTCCCAACTTACGATGAGGTTGTCAATCTCACCGGTTTGCTTGAAACAAAGGGTATGAGCGTATCGAGTGGAAAGTGATAGTAGTATGCAAGTAAAGTAAACAGTGCGAGTAAAGTAAACAGGTGATAGCAATATAAAGGAAATAGGACCGGGGTCCACAATTCACTAGTGGTGTCTCTTGATACGTCTCCAACGTATCTATAATTTTTGATGCTCCATGCTTGTTTTTACACCATTTGCCTACTGTTTCGTTACACTTCGTGGCACTTTTATGCATTTTCCGGAACTAACCTATTAACAAGTTGCCACAGTGCCAGTTCCCTGCTTTCTGCTGTTTTTGTGTTTCAGAAGTGATACAGAGGAAATATTCTCGGAATTGGACGAGCGTTTGCGCCTATAAAGACCCCCCGACGGAAAAAACCTAAGTACCCGATCACTTTTCCAGAACACATCGCGATCCGCCGCCGCCATCGACCCGAAAATCGGGAGGGTCCAGAAGCTCTTCCCGGCACCTTGCCGGAGAGGGGAATCGCCACCGGAGGTCTTCTTCATCGCCATGCTCGCCTCCGGAGCGATGAGTGAGTAGTCTACCTTGGACTATGGGTCCATAGCAGTAGCTAGATGGTTGTCTTCTCCACCATGTGCTTCATGTTTAGATCTTATGAGCTGCCCTACATGATTGAGATCACCGTTATGTAATTCTACATGTTTGGTTTGTTGGGATCCGATGAATATTGGTGTTTATGGTTGAGTTGTTGTACTGAATATTATCTTTTGTTATCTCTATGTTGTTTATGATCTTGCATGCTCTCTGTTGTTAGTAGCTATCTTGGCCGAGTAGTTGCTAGTGACTCCAAGAGGGGGTATTTATGCTCGATAGTGGGTTCATGCCTCTATTTAACCTGGGGGAGTGACAGAAATCTCTAAGGTTGTAGATGTGCTGTTGCTACTAGGGAGAAAACAACATTCATATGCTCAAGGGCATATGCTTTGTTTACATTACACACTTTGCTTAATGCAATTATCCGTTCTTCGCAACTTAATACTCATGGGGTGTTCGGACGATATCCCTGTGAGTGGATTATTAGTCATAGATGCAGTTGGATGGCGGTCTATGCATTTTGTTGTAATGCCCAGAGTAAATCTCATAGTGATCTTCTTGACATATCACGTTTATCTTTATTCTATCAATTGCCCAACTGTAATTTGTTTACCCAGCATGTGTTATTTATCTTATGGAGAGACACCACTAGTGAACTGTGGACCCCGGTCCTATTTCCATCATATTGCTATCACCTGTTTACTTTACTCGCACTGTTTACTTTATTCGCATACTCTATTGTTTTCCACTCGATACGCTCATAACCTTTGTTTCAAGCAAACCGGTGAGATTGACAACCTCATCGCAAGTTGGGAACGAAGTACTTGGTTGTGTTGTGTGCAGGTTCCGCGTTGCAGCTAGCAAGCAAAGCTTGGACGAGGCACCATATATAAATTGTCCGAAGTTGTCGCAAGCTAGCAAGCATCACCTTCAGTCGTTTGTCTCTCCTCTCCAAGAACGATTAAACCTTGGTTTCTTAACTGATGGAAAACTAGCTGCTATACTCATCACACCTTCCTCTTGGGGTTCCCAACGGGCTGGTTATTCACCACGCACAATGACCGTCTGCTACGCGTCAACTTGGCACCAGCAGCCTCTTTTCTGGCGCCGTTGCCGGGGAGGAAGTAGAAGACTTCTGCGAGGGGAGTTTTCACACGCGCATCCTTTACTTTGTTTTATTGTTTTGCTTTACTTTATTTATTTTACCTGCATCGTTTTATATCAAAAACCCAAAAAAATTAGAATCCTTGGTAGTTGTTATTTCTTTACTTTTTGTTCATCATGTTGATCCCTAAGTACGTTCTGGAGGACCTCTCAGTAGGTAGTGGTTCGATTATTGGCAAAAGTAACATTGAGGAGTTCTTTAATCACATTAGTATGCATGAGGAAGTTGAGGAGAAATCTTTGGTTGAGCTAGCTCCTAGTATTGAAGTTGCTTCTGCTTATTTGATTCATATGTTGGAAACTAGGTTTGCTAGTCTTAATCCTTTTATGCAATACATGTTCCTTAAGCTTCATGAAATTGAAGATCCTGAAAAGAAAGCTTTTATTTTGGAAGCTTTGCGCCTAGAATTTAAAGATGTCGTTATTGAAGCTAAAAAAGTTCTTAAACGTTTTAATAAACTTGGTTCACCTATAAAGGTTATTTGTACTAACGATGAAGGAGCCGAAATACCTATACCTAGCAAGCTCTTGGGATTGTGTGAAGCTTTCGAAAATAATTTTGACTGGATCTGTCCCAAAAATCTTTTTTGTGATTTGAGTGAACCAAAGCATGATCACAAAGGGTCTTCTAAAACTTATGCGGATGAAATACAATGCCTTATTGACAAGACCTCTGCAGTTGATCTTAATGCTTCTTCTGAAAATACTTGATTCGCAATTTTCTGCGCCTAGCTCAAAGGCGTTAAAGAAAAGCACTCTTGGGAGATAACCCAATCTTTTTATTTTCAGTACTTTTTCTTTTATTTGAGTCTTGGAAGTCATTACTACTGTAATGACCGCTCCTTATCTTGTTTATTTTGTTTTTGTGCCAAGAGAAGCCTCTAATTCGAGTGAGGTAAAGATTTGGGGATGTTGCTGTCCTGAAACTGTTTTCGGTGCTGCACCGTAAAAATTCGTATAAATTCTCTGTATATCTTTTGGACCTGCGATTTCTTGTGCATATGCCCCAGGTAATATCCAAACTTTTGTTAGTTGAACACTTTTTGACTTGAGCAACAGAAAACCCCTAAAAAATTCAACCTTTATCAGCTGTTCAGTTTTGACAGATTTCTGCCAATATTTGTGTTTGCCACTTTATCGCTTTCTTTTGAGTTCTTTTTATCACGGAACTTTTGCAGAAGTTGCTACAGTAGTATTTTCTATATATGTGGTGGTTTTGAGTTGAAACCTGAAGCAAAAAGAGGATTGATTATATGTTATACTTACACTAATGTTGCTAATAGATTTGTGTTTAGTTTTGTATGAAGGAAGCTTTCAAGTGTAGGGATTGGAGAATGATGACATGAGTTGAAGAATGGACAAAAGCTCAAGATTGGGGATGCCCATGCATCACCCCAAGAAATATCCAAGAAGTACAAGCGTCAAAGCTTGGGGATGCCCCCGAGGCACCCCTTCTTCATCGGCAAAAATCAGGTCACCTTTCAAAACACTATATTTTTATTGCTTCATGCACTATGTGTTTTTCTTGGAGCGTCAGTTGTTTTAGTTTTCTTAGTTCGTTTAGTTTGTTTGTTTGCTGCAATAAATGGTTGGACCCCAACAAATTTCTTTTGGAGAAGTTGCCTTGCTTTTCATTTGCCAAGAACGCTCTAGTTTTCACTCTTATTAAAAATCGAGTGTTCTTCTTTTTCTGCTACTGCTTTTGGTTTTCGTTTTCGCCTTGATTTGCGTTCAGACTTTGCCATATCTTTTCATCAAGGTGTATTTTTGCCTCTGATCTTTATTGGTTTTCATCAAAAGAGGTGTCTTTAAAAATTTCAAATGGTGTTGGAAAAGAGAAAAAGCTTTGTGCAAAATAGTGGTACAAGAAGGAGCTTGTGTAGACTGCGGCTTAGGCTTTTTCATGTCATGCTTGATGTCTTTTTGATAGTATGCTTAGTGGTTTTGCTGTAGCATGACTTGTCTCAAATAACTGAGATTGCTTAATGAGCCTTTGAAAAAAATCATGCGTTGTTTTTAATTGTATGGAAGCATTATTTTGGTTTTCTCCTTGATGCTTTATTTGGGTTGACTTGGCACATGCTCACACACGTTAGACTCTTACAAAGTCGCCAATAGCCTCTATGATCATTTAGTTTTTTACTTTTGATGCCATCTTATGCTTCTTTTAATGTTGCTTTGTCGCTTTGCGTGATTATGGCCATTATTGCTCTCTTAGTTGGTCGCTCCCAGTCTTTTGCTAGCCCTCGCCTTGTACTGAGTATGAGCTCTACTCGTGCATCCAACTCCTAAAAGCCAAAGTTTTCCAAAGTGTCCACCATACATACCTACTAGCAATTTGCTATTCCAAGTAAATTTGACTTGCTTTTATTTTCTCTTCAAATTAAACTCTTACCAGTGTTATGCGAAATTCGGTCAGTAAAGCTCTCACGAACCGGAAGGCACACTTTACTTTTTCCTGTTCTTAAAAATTTGACATTGTGGTCTCTTATGTTGAGTTGTTATGCTTGCAAGTTGTAAGTTGGAGACTAGCCTAGCCATGCAGTCATGGGCAAGCTTTCAACATTGCACTTCTTATTTGAGTTGATATCGTGATCTTTTGTTTATGGATGCCCGCGGTGTGAAATGAATTGGGAATCTTGTGGGGATCATGGAGTTTGTATATTTGTTAGGGAAACGCCGGGCCGCTAATCTAAGCCATGCATAATTCATGGTGGAAATTTGCAGCATACCCATGGTGAACATTCGACGACGCATCTCACAATAAAAAGCTAAACAAATGGCAAATAAAAGAGATGTCGATGTGTTCATTGTCTGCTTGTCCTGTCATTTTGGTGTGGGCTTGTTCCATGTCATCGGGCACGAAGGTACCCCATTGGCGGTTCTCAATGATATGCATATACTTACAATGACAAGAGCCTTGCTTGGGACTCTAAGTAAAGTAGCATGAGGTTTGGGTACTCGTATTCACGGGGCACGAGGTTTTCAACTTATGATTTGTCAAGCATATGCATCATAATTGTTCTCGCATTAACTTTAACCATTCAAGATGCTTATGATGGGGGCAATGAGGGCTCAAAGCCGGTAATTACCATAATTTTTGAAGGTTATAAAACTTGCAATCACTGCTTGCCTCTGCGAAGGGCCTTTCTTCTACTTTTATGTTGAGTCACCACCTTCTATCTTTATGCACCATAAGAGAGCATAGTTGTCATTCTTAGTGTAATATGCAATGTCCCAAAGTTCATTGATTGATTCATATTGTTGGTTTCACTTGTTCTTAAATTATTTGTATCTAGTCGCCCTCTTAAACTTGAAGGTGTCCTATGCATTTATGTTTTGCTCTCCATGTAGGACAAGCTGAAAACCATTTGTATGTTTTTCCTTATGATTTGAACACATGTTTGACTTTCATTGTTTCATTTTCATGATCTTTTGTTTGTGTTCATTTGCATGTTTACAACATGGTTGCTAAGTTTCTATTGTCAAGATTATATCTTTCATGCCCATGTTTTAAGTTCTTATGATCCCAGCTCACAAATGCTTACATATATGATCAAGATTGTGTAGGTGCATGTCACCTCAAAAATTATTATTTTGTTATCACTTACCTACTCGAGGACGAGCAGGAGTTAAGCTTGGGGATGCTTGATACGTCTCCAACGTATCTATAATTTTTGATGCTCCATGCTTGTTTTTACACCATTTGCCTACTGTTTCGTTACACTTTGTGGCACTTTTATGCATTTTCCGGAACTAACCTATTAACAAGTTGCCACAGTGCCAGTTCCCTGTTTTCTGCTGTTTTTGTGTTTCAGAAGTGATACACAGGAAATATTCTCGGAATTGGACGAAACAAGTTCCCGAAGTCTTATTTTACCCGGAAGCTTCCAGAGATCCGAAGGAGAGTAGGAGGGGGGGCCACCAGGGCCCCACACGCAGGGCTGGCGCGGCCAGGGCCTGGGCCGCGCCACCCTGGCGTGAGGGCACCTGGCCCCTCCTCTGACATCGCCCCTTCGCCTATAAAGACCCCCCGACAGAAAAAACCTAAGTACCCGATCACTTTTCCAGAACACATCGCGATCCGCCGCCGCCGTCGACCCGAAGATCGGGAGGGTCCAGAAGCTCTTCCCGGCACCCTGCCGGAGAGGGGAATCGCCACCGGAGGTCTTCTTCATCGCCATGCTTGCCTCCGGAGCGATGAGTGAGTAGTCTACCTTGGACTATGGGTCCATAGCAGTAGCTAGATGGTTGTCTTCTCCACCATGTGCTTCATGTTTAGATCTCATGAGCTGCCCTACATGATTGAGATCACCGTTATGTAATTCTACATGTTTGGTTTGTTGGGATCCGATGAATATTGGTGTTTATGATTGAGTTGCTGTACTGAATATTATCTTTTGTTATCTCTATCTTGTTTATGATCTTGCATGCTCTCCGTTGTTAGTGGCTATCTTGGCTGAGTAGTTGCTAGTGACTCCAAGAGGGGGTATTTATGCTCGATAGTGGGTTCATGCCTCTATTTAACCTGGGGGAGTGACAGAAATCTCTAAGGTTGTAGATGTGCTGTTGCTACTAGGGAGAAAACAACATTCATATGCTCAAGGGCATATGCTTTGTTTACATTACACACTTTGCTTAATGCAATTATCCGTTGTTCGCAACTTAATACTCATGGGGTGTTCAGACGATATCCCCGTGAGTGGATTATTAGTCATAGATGCAGTTGGATGGCGGTCTATGTATTTTGTTGTAATGCCCAGAGTAAATCTCATAGTGATCTTCTTGACATATCACGTTTATCTTTATTCTATCAATTGCCCAACTGTAATTTGTTTAACCAGCATGTGTTATTTATCTTATGGAGAGACACCACTAGTGAACTGTGGACCCCGGTCCTATTTCCATCATATTGCTATCACCTGTTTACTTTACTCGCACTGTTTACTTTACTCGCATACTATATTGTTTTCCACTCGATACACTCATAACCTTTGTTTCAAGCAAACCGGTGAGATTGACAACCTCATCGCAAGTTGGGAACAAAGTACTTGGTTGTGTTGTGTGCAGGTTTCGCGTTGCAGCTAGCAAGCAAAGCTTGGACGAGGCGCCATATATAAATTGTCCGAAGCTGTCGCAAGCTACCAAGCATCACCTTCAGTCGTTTGTCTCTCCTCTCCAAGAACGATTAAACCTTGGTTTCTTAACTGAGGGAAAACTAGCTGCTATACTCATCACACCTTCCTCTTGGGGTTCCCAACGGGCTGGTTATTCACCACACACAAGGACCGTCTGCTACGCATCAACTTGGCACCAGCATCTCTCCATAAGATAAAATAACACATGCTAGGTAAACAAATTACAGTTGGGCAATTGATAGAATAAAGACAACGTGCATATGTCGAGACGATCACTATGAGATTTACTCTGGGCATTACAACAAGATACATAGACCATCATCCAACTGCATCTATGACTAATAATAGTCTTGTGGCGAATCAATCCGAGAACTCCACAAGTATTAAGTTGCGAACAACAGATAACTGCATTAAGCAAAGTGTGTAATGTAAACAAAGCATATGCCCTTGAGCATATGAATGTTGTTTTCTCCCTAGTGGCAATAGCACATCTACAACCTTAGAGGTTTCTGTCACTACCCCAGATTAAATAGAGGCATGAACCCACTATCGAGCATAAATACCCCCTCTTGGAGTCACTAGCAACTACTCGACCAAGATAGCTACTAACAACGGAGAGCATGCAAGATCATAAACAACATAGAGATAACATAAGATAATATTCAGCACATCAACTCAATCATAACACCAATATTCATCGGATCCCAACAAACACAACATGTAGAATTACATAACGGTGATCTCGATCATGTAAGGCAGCTCACGAGATCTAAACATGAAGCATATGGTGGAGAAGACAACCAACTAGCTACTGCTATGGACCCATAGTCCAAGGTAGACTACTCACTCATCGCGCCGGAGGCAAGCATGGCGATGAAGAAGACCTCCGGTGGCGATCCCCCTCTCTGGCAGGGTGTCGGGAAGAGCTTCTGGACCCTCCCGATCTTGGGTCGACGGCGGCGGCGGATCGCGATGTATTCTGGAAAAGTGTTCGGGTCTTTAGGTTTTTCTCGTCGGGGGGTCTTTATAGGCGAAGGGGCGGCGTCAGAAGTGGGCCAGGGTGGCCTCACCACCAGGGGACGTGGGCCAGGGGCAGGCTGCACCGTCCTGTGGTGTGGCTACCCTTTGGCCCCTCTCCGTCTCCTCTTCGGTTCTCTGGAAGCTTCGGTAAATTTCTGGATGTTTGGCTTTTGTTTCGTCCAATTCCGAGAATATTTCCTTTGTAACTTTTCTGAAACACAAAAACAGCAGAAAACAGGGAACTGGCACTATGGCATCTCGTTAATAGGTTAGTTCCGGAAAATGCATAAAATGCCATGAAGTGTAATGAAACACTAAGCAAATGGTGTAAAAACAAGCATGGAGCATCAAAAATTATAGATACGTTAGAGACGTATCAGCATCCCCAAGCTTAACTCCTGCTCGTCCTCGAGTAGGTAAGTATTAACAAAAGAAATAATTTTTGAGGTGACATGCACCTACACAATCTTGATCAACTATGTAAGCTTTGTGCGTTGGGATCAAAAGAACTTAAAATATGGGCATGAAAGATATAATCTTGATATAAGAAACTTAGCAACCATGTTATAACATGAAAAAGAACACAAACAAAAGATCATGAAAATGAAACAATGAAAGTCAAACATGTGTTCAAATCATATGGAAAAACATGCAAATGGTTTTCAGCTTGTCCTTCATGAGAGAGCAAAACATAAATGCATGGGACACCTTCAAGTTTAAGAGGGCGACTAGATACAAGTAATTTGAGAACAAGTGAAACCAACATCATGAATCAATCAATGAAAACTGTGGGACAATGCACATTATACTCAGAATGACAACTATGCTCTCTTAGATGGTGCATAAAGATAGAAGGTGTGATGACCCACAAGTATAGGGGGTGTATCGTAGTACTTTCGATAAATAAGAGTGTCGAACCCAACGAGGAGCAGAAGGTGTTGACAAGTGGTTTTGATCAAGGTTTCACTGTAAATACTAGCAAACGGGTTTTCAGGGGTATTTGGTAGTGCAAATAAATAAAGTACGAGTAAATAAAAGATAGTAGTAATAATTGCAGCAAGTGGCCCAATCCTTTCTTCAGCAAAGGACAAGCCGGATGTGTAACTTATAATGACCAAACGTTCTCGAGGACACACGGGAGTTTCTGTCAAGTGCTTTCGCTTCATACCGCTAAATAATCTTTACTGGTTTGATAAGTGTTATGGGGGTGAACCTGTGCTAGCGCACTACCCTTACTAGGATAAATACACACTTGTGATTATACCCCTTGCAAGCATCCGCAAATACAAGAAAGTAATTAAGATAAATCTAACCACAGCCTTAAACTCTAAGATCCTACGCTCCCTGGTGCAATGGTTTCCCAACGGAGGTTTAGGTTTCTGTCACTCCAGCAACCCCACAATTGGTAGCCAAATACACAATGCATCTCACTAGGCCCATAAATGGTGAAGTATCATGTAGTCGACGTTCACATGACACCACTAGTGAAATAGCACCACAACAAATAAATATCAAACCATTAAATACTACTCAACATAATTCCACTACTAACGACTTGACTTCTCCCATGTCCTCAAGAACTAAATGAACTACTCACAAGACATCATATGGATCATGATCAGAGGTGAAATAATGGTAAATAACAATCTGAATATAAACCTTAATTCAACGGTTCCACTCAATAGCATCAACCACAAGAGTAATCAACACCGGGAAAGTTTCCCCTAAGAATTTGACAAGATTCAACTCAAGATGTTACATCGGGATGGCGAGGTGATGGTAGAGATGAAGGTGCTGGTGATGGAGATGATGATGATGATCCCGATGAAGTCCGGTGCGATGGTGATGACGATGGCGACGATCTCCCCTCTCCGGGAAGGAATTTCCCCGGCAGATTTCTCTCTGCCGGAGAGCTTTTCTCTCTCTAGTGTTTTCCGCCCCGCTAATGTCTACGCACGCGTCTGTTCTTGTAGACAGTGTTGGGCCTCCAAGTGCAGAGGTTTGTAGAGCAGCAGCAAGTTTCCCTTAAGTGGATCACCCAAGGTTTATCGAACTCAGGTAGGAAGAGGTCAAAGCTATCCCTCTCAAGCAACCTTGCAATTACGATACAGAAAGTCTCTTGTGTCCCCAACACACCCAATACACTTGTCAGATGTATAGGTGCACTAGTTCGGCGAAGAGATAGTGAAATACAAGTGGTATGGATGATTATAAGTAGTAAATACAATCTGGAATAAAAATGGCAGCAAGCAAACAAGTAACAAAACAGCGAGTAAACGGTGTGCAAAGCTTGGAAACAAGGCCTAGGGATCATACTTTCACTAGTGGACACACTCCCAACAAATATAACATAATTGAACAAATAAATAACTTCTCTTCACCATGCTACTCTGAATTACTCTCCTATTGAATAACACTAATCATTGCGTAGTGGCTACAGAAGCACCCCTTAAAGTTCATCAAGTACTTGACAAACACCGCTCATAGAGATATCCAAATCAAATCACAACTCAAGATAAATATTATTGCAACTTAGACCAAGTACTAACACGGTGCACACACTGTCAACATTACACCATGAAAGGAGGAATAGATCACTTCAATACTATCATAGTGATAATTATTCTCATAATCCATAAGAGATCACAATCGTAGCCTAGACCAAGTACCACCATGATGCACACAATGTCACCGTTACACCATGGCAGGAGGAATAGATTACTTTAATAACACCACTAGAGTACACATAATGATGAAGAGTAGCATCTACTTATTCAACATGATACAAAGCTCACGATCACATAGAGATCACATCATGGGAGAGAGAGGTGAACCACATAGCTACCAGTAGAGCCCTTAGCCCCGGGGATGAACTACTCCCTCCTCATCATAGGAGACAGCAAGGGTGATGGAGATGGCGGTGAGGTCGATGGAGACGGCGATGGAGACCGATGGAGATGGCTTCGGGGGCACTTCACCATCCCGGCAGGGTGCCGGAACAGAGACTTCTGTCCCCTGAAATTTGTCTTCGACAATGACGACGCTGCAGAACTATTCTGGAAATTTCACCGACTCTCCTAGGGTTTTCCGTCCCGAGGCTTTATATAGGCGAAGGGGTGTCGTCAGGGGGCTGCCAGGGCCTCCTCCCACATAGGGGCGCGGCCAGGGCCTAGGCCGCGCCGCCCTGGTGTGTGGGGCCCTCGTGGCCCCACTCTGCCTCCTCTTCGGCTCTCTGGAAGCTTCCGGGGAAAATAAGACTTCTGGAACTTGTTTCGTCCAATTCCGAGAATATTTCCTGTGTAGCTTTTCTGAAACACAAAAACAGCAAAAAACAGGGAACTGGCACTGTGGCATCTTGTCAATAGGTTAGTTCCAGAAATCGCATAAAAACGCCACGAAGTGTAACGAAACACAAGGCAAATGGTGTAAAAACAAGCATGGAGCATCAAAAATTATAGATACGTTTGAGACGTATCAGCATCCCCAAGCTTAACTCCTGCTCGTCCTCGAGTAGGTAAGTGATAACAAAAGAAATAATTTTTGAGGTGACATGCACCATCATAATCTTGATCATATAGGTAAAGCATTGAGTGCTGAGATCAAAGAACTTAAAACATGGGCATGAAAGACATAATCTTGATAATAGAAACTTAGCAACCATGTTATAACATGAAAATGAACACAAACAAAAGATCATGAAAATGAAACAATGAAAGTCAAACGTGTGTTCAAATCATAAGGAAAAACATACAAATGGTTTTCAGCTTGTCCTTCATGGAGAGCAAAACATAAATGCATAGGACACCTTCAAGTTTAAAAGGTTGACTAGATACAAATAATTTGAGAACAAGTGAAACCAACAATATGAATCAATCAATGATAAACTTTGGGACAATGCACATTATACTCAGAATGACAACTATGCTCTTTTAATGGTGCATAAAGGTAGAAGGTGGTGACTCAACATAAAAGTAAAAGAAAGGCCCTTCGCAGAGGGAAGCAGTGATTAAACATGTGCTAGAGCTTTTCCTTTGTAAAACAGAGAGATAAAAATTGGTTTTGAGAGGTGGTTGTCTTTGTCAACGACTGGCAATGGGGTTCTTACTATCTTCCATACAAAAATGAAGCAAGTTTTTGAGAGATAGATTGGCACTTTTGTGCTCTTTTATAAGGCTTGGCACTCCTCCCCACCTTTTTTCCTTTCTCAAACCATGGCTAACCGATTCCATCGGGTGCCCACCAACATTCACATACCACGGAGGAGTGCCTTTTTTCTTTCTTTTTTCTCTTTTTTTTTCTTTTTGGAATAAGCAATATGGAAGATAGCAAATCCGACCACTACGTCCCCATGAGCTAAAAACAGTGGCACAAAACGAGAAGTAGTTGAAAGTTTTGAAAGGTAGCACAAGAAAATTTACTTTGGAATGGCTTACAAATACCATGCATAGGAGTTTATAGTGGACACAATGGCAAACTTGGTTTTTGGGAGTTGGATACACGAGTAGAGCTCATACTCAGTACAAAATGAGGGCTAGCAAAAGACTGGGAGCGACCAACTAAGAGAGCAATAACGGCCATAATCATGCAAAGCGACAAAGCAACATTAATAGAAGCATAAGATGGCATCAAAAGTCAAAAACTAAATGATCATAGAGGCTATTGGCGACTTTGTAAGTGTCTAACATGTGTGAGCATGCGCCAAGTCAACCCAAATAAAGCATCAAGGAGAAAACCAAAATAATGCTTCCAAACGATAAAAACAACGCATGATTTTTTCAAAGGCTCATTAAGCAATCTCAGTCATTTGAGATAAGTCCTGCTACAGCAAAACCACCAAGCATACTATCAAAAAGACATCAAGCACGACATGCAAAAGCCTAGGCCGCAGTCTACACAAGCTCCTTTTTGTACCACTTTTTTGCATGAAACTTTTCTCTTTTCCAACACCATTCAAACCTTTTTGAGGAAAACCAACATATACCAGAGGTCCAAATACACCTTGATGCAAAGATAAAACAAGATCTGAACAAAAATCAAGGTGAAAAATACAAGCTAAACGCAGTAGCAGAAAAAGAGAACACTCATTGAACGATAAGAGTGAAAACTAGAGTGTTCTTGGCAAATGAAAAGCGAGTTCATCTCCTCCAAAAGAAACATGATGTGATCTAACCATTTATTGCAGCAAATAAAGCAAAAGAAAACTGAAAACAAAAGCAACTGACGCTCCAAGAAAAACGCATAATGCATGAAACAATAAAAATATAGTGTCTTGAAAGGTGACCTGATTTTTGCCGATGAAGAAGGGGTGCCTCGGGGGCATCCCCAAGCTTTGATGCTTGTACTTCTTGGATATTTCTTGGGGTGCTGCATGGGCATCTCCAAGCTTGAGCTTTTGTCCATTCTTCATCTCATCTCATCATTCTCCAATCACTACACTTGAAAACTTCCTTCATACAAAACTAAACACAATTCTATTAGCAACATTAGTGTAAGCATAATAATGAATCAACCCTTTTTGCTTCAGGTTTCAACCTCAAACCACCACATATTAAGCATATACTACTGTAGCAACTTCCCCAAAAGTTCCGTGATCAAAAGAACTCAAAAATAAAGCGATAAAGCGGCAAACACAAATATTGGCAGAAATCTGTCAAAACAGAACAGCTGACAAAGGTCGAATTTTTAAGGGGTTTTGTGTTGCTCAAATCAAAAAGTGTTCAACTAATGAAAGTTTGGATATAACCTGGGGCATATGAACAAGAAATCGCAGGTCCAAAATATATATAGAGAATCTTCACGAATTTTTACGGTGCAACACCGAAAACTGTTTCAGGACAGCAACATCCCCAAATCTTACCTCACTCAAATTAGAGGCTTCTCTTGGCACAAAAACGAAATGAAAAGGATAAGGAGCGGTTATTACAGTAGTAATAACTTCCAAGACTCAAATAAAAGAAAAAGTACTGAAAATAAAACAATAGGTTATCTCCCAAGAGTGCTTTTCTTTAACGCCTTTGAGCTAGGCACAATAATTTGCAAAGATGCTCATGTGGGCGCCATATAAGAGCTTGAGGCAAAGGCGCCATATAGGAACTTCAAGCAATAGAGAGCATCAAAAAGCAAGTATGGAACACATTTAAATCTAAACCACTTCCTATGAAAAATAGTCTTGTAAAGAGACAAGTCATAAAAGCGCAAAGCAAAAAGCATAGGAAGGCAAAACAAGTACAACTTCAAGAATTGCAACATAAAGAGGGGAAACTCAATATTGTTGAGATCCATCAAACCATGTTTCCCTCTCTCATAATAACTTTCAGTAGCATCATGAATAGAACTAACAATATAACTATCACATAAATCATCCCTATCATGAGCCACATGCATAAAAGAATTAATACTCCCCACATGAACAATCGTAGTAGGAGCAGATTCAACAGAATAATTATTCTCATCACCATAATCATCAAAAACAGGAGGCATATTGTAATCATAACTATTTTTCTCCTCAAAAGTTGGTGAACTAAAAATATTATACCCATCATCATAACCATCATAGACTAGAGGCTTAGTATCATCACAAGCTAGAGAACAACTATTTCGCAAAGCATATTCATCAAACATATCATCATAAGAAGGAACATGGATAGTACTAATGGCACAACAATTATTAACCTTAGAATTGGTACCAAAAAGATTTTCAATATCAAAAGTAGAGTTCTTTTCCCAATCATTATCACTAACATAGGTAACAGGCACAGGAACATCACATAGGGGAGATAAAATATCATCAGAGCAAACTTTCTCCACTAAAGCTGGGGAACTAAAAATATCATGCTTAACAAAACCAGCTTCCCCAAGCTTAGACTTTTCTATAGCATTAGCAACAACGGTATTCAAAGCATTCATACTAACAACACTATTAGCATGCGAATAAAGCTCCAAAGGTTTTTCAATTTTCTCTTCAAACACTTCATATCTAAACTCGGGAAAAAGACTAAAGAACTCTTTGTTTTCCATTAAGCCTAACTAGTGAAAATAAAAACAAGAAACAAAAGATGTAATTGCAGAATCTAAAGGAAATAACTTTGAGCACTCACCCAGGAGGATGCGAGTACCTTTTACCTTACCTCCCCGGCAACAGCGCCAGAAAAGAGCTTGATGTCTACGCACGCGTCTGTTCTTGTAGACAGTTTTGGGCCTCCAAGTGCAGAGGTTTGTAGAGCAGCAGCAAGTTTCCCTTAAGTGGATCACCCAAGGTTTATCGAACTCAGGGAGGAAGAGGTCAAAGCTATCCCTCTCAAGCAACCTTGCAATTACGATACAGAAAGTCTCTTGTGTCCCCAACACACCCAATACACTTGTCAGATGTATAGGTGCACTAGTTCGGCGAAGAGATAGTGAAATACAAGTGGTATGGATGATTATAAGTAGTAAATACAATCTGGAAAAAAAATGGCAGCAAGCAAACAAGTAACAAAACAGCGAGTAAACGGTGTGCAAAGCTTGGAAACAAGGCCTAGGGATCATACTTTCACTAGTGGACACACTCCCAACAAATATAACATAATTGAACAAATAAATAAGTTCTCTTCACCATGCTACTCTGAATTACTCTCCTATTGAATAACACTAATCATTGCATAGTGGCTACAGAAGCACCCCTTAAAGTTCATCAAGTACTTGACAAACACCGCTCATAGAGATATCCAAATCAAATCACAACTCAAGATAAATATTATTGCAACTTAGACCAAATACTAACACGGTGCACACACTGTCAACATTACACCATGAAAGGAGGAATAGATCACTTCAATACTATCATAGTGATAATTATTCTCATAATCCATAAGAGATCACAATCGTAGCCTAGACCAAGTACCACCATGATGCACACACTGTCACCGTTACACCATGGCAGGAGGAATAGATTACTTTAATAACACCACTAGAGTACACATAATGATGAAGAGTAGCATCTATTTATTCAACATGATACAAAGCTCGTGATCACATAGAGATCACATCATGGGAGAGAGAGGTGAACCACATAGCTACCAGTAGAGCCCTCAGCCCCGGGGATGAACTACTCCCTCCTCATCATAGAAGACAGCAAGGTTGATGGAGATGGCGGTGAGGTCGATGGAGACGGCGATGGAGACCGATGGAGATGGCTCCGGGGACACTTCCCCATCCCGGCAGGGTCCCGGAACAGATACTTCTGTCCCCTGAAATTTGTCTTCGACAATGACGGTGCTGCGGAACTATTCTGGAAATTTCGCCGACTCTCCTAGGGTTTTCCGTCCCGAGGCTTTATATAGGCGAAGGGGTGTCGTCAGGGGGCTGCCAGGGCCTCCTCCCACATAGGGGCGTGGCCAGGGCCTAGGCCACGCCGCCCTGGTGTGTGGGGCCCTCGTGGCCCCACTCCGCCTCCTCTTTGGCTCTCTGGAAGCTTCCGGGAAAAATAAGACTTATGGAACTTGTTTCGTCCAATTTCGAGAATATTTCCTGTGTAGCTTTTCTGAAACACAAAAATAGCAGAAAACAAGGAACTAGCACTGTGGCATCTTGTCAATAGGTTAGTTCCGGAAATCGCATAAAAATGCCACGAAGTGTAACGAAACACAAGGCAAATGGTGTAAAAAAAGCATGGAGCATCAAAAATTATAGATACGTTTGAGATGTATCACCCGCAGAGGCGGTGGTGTCTATCTCTGAGCCTCCCCTTGACTTAGGTTTTTGGGGACGATGAAGTACGCGAAGGGGCGAGACCTGGACTGGGCCAGGGTGCCCTGACACAGGGCCGACGCGGCCAGGGGCCAGGCCGCGCCCCCTATGTGTGAGGCTGCCCTCTGGCTCCTCTCGACTCCTCCTTTTGGCTTCCGGAGTCTTTTGGTAAAATATAATTTTCTGGTATTTTTCTGGAATTTTCCCGATCTTCCGAAATATGGTGTCTTGACGGTCCTTTTCCAGCAGAATCCTGACTCCGGCAGCAAATCCTCCAATGATCATCAAACATGTAAAAACAGAGGAAACAACATAAGTATCAACTCTAAATATGAAATATATCAATGAATAATAGCAAATTATGATACAAAATAGTGATGCAAAATGGACGTATCAACCCCCCAAGCTTAGACCTCGCTTGTCCCCAAGCGAAAACTAAACTCGGTAAACATGACCACAGGTTTATGGAGTGAAGTTTCGGTAATAAAAATATGGACAAGAAGCATCACATTCACCAAGGCACAAGTTATAATAGACATCAACTTCCCTTTATATAATATAGACTTGCAATAAGTAAAGAGAATCACATATAAAGATGCACAAAGTAAACTATAATTGGTGATGGCAAACCTTAGTTCTTGGTCAGAGAATAATGAACAAACTATACTAGCCTTTGAATGGAGCCTTTTTAAAACAGAGCTAATATAGCAAAAACCATATGCTCAACGAAACAAACCTTTTTTTGCACTCATAGAAAGCTTTCAAAGATATATTCCTTCAGACAAAAGCATTGTACAAAACAAGGAAGATAGTAAACATGATTAAACGAATCAACATATGAATGAGTGAAACATAACAACTCAAATGCTTGCTTAAGATAGAAGGGAATATGTTGACTCAACATAAAAGTAAAAGATAGGCCCTTCGCAGAGGGAAGCGGGGATTAAACATGTGCTAGAGCTTTTCATCTGTAAAACAGAGGTAAAAATTGTTTTGAGAGGTGGTTGCTTTTGTCAACGACTAGCAACAGAGTTCTTGATATCTTCCATACTAAACAAGTGAGAGCGGTTCCGAGATGTTTGATTAATTGGCACATTGGTGCTCTTTTACAGCTTTGCACTCCTCCCCACCTTTTTCCTTTCTCAAACCATGGCTGACCGATTCCATCGGGTGCCGACCAACTTTCACATACCATGGAGGAGTGCTCTTTTTCTTTTCTTTTTGAGATTATAATGGTCTGACCAGCTCCCTTGCAAAATTAGTGACGAGCAGATGAAGCTGCCTAGTCGAGGGGTACTTAATTTAGTACGGAAGATAACAAACCCATCCACTACGTCCTCATGAGCTAAAAATAGTGGCACAAAATGAGAAGTATTTGAAGGTTTTTGAAAGGTAGCACATGAAAATTTACTTGGAATGACTTAAAATACCATGCATAGGAATTTATAGTGGACTCTTTGGAAGTGACTTGGCTTTTGGGATTTGGATGCACGAGAAGTATTCCCTCTCAGTACAGGTTTTTGGCTAGCAAGGCTGGGTAGCAAGCATAAGAGTTGCATGAAACAAACAAACATACATATAATAAGAACAATCATGCAAACTTCCTTGAAGGTACAACGATTTTAACTTTGAGAATAATAATGCTTATAAGCCAATCATAAGGAAAACTGAAGTGGTGTAATACAAGCACTTCTTTCTTCTTTTCTACTCAAACCTCAAGGTAATGTTACTAATGACCAAGCTAAGTTTGCCAAAACCAACTAAATTTACTCATGCTCCCAAAGTGATACCAATACTAATCAACAAGACTAATCATATAAGAAACATTGCAAACTAAAATAAAGTGTGCGGAAAGTAAACGATAGAAATTCTCATTAATATTTCATTACCGCAACTCACACCAAGGGATACATAGATAACCAACTAAGGAGGATACTTCCACACTGCAAACTATTCTATAGGATAATTTCTCTATTCATTATATGACTCTACTTGAAAAGTAAATGAGTAAAAGGGTGATGATGTGATACTGCGGCACTCCCCCAAGCCTGGAACAAGCCAAGGGGATGCCAATACCAATGACGAATTACTCCTTTGGCGGCGGTGGTGAATCTTCATCGTTGTCATACTTCCAAGGCCGAGGTCGTCCATCAAGGAAGGATGTCTTGGTCTCCAATATCCTGAAACTTGCAGCAGCACTCATTTGTTGAAATCCAGCTTCATACTCACAATTTTGGTTCTGCAAGTCGTCAAGTTCTGTAGTCTCATTCTTGTACTTGGTAACAAGCTCTTGATTAATCCTATGGATGATGTCCACCTCGTGTTCCGCCATCTTCTTGTATTTAAAAACTTCTTGTTCCAGTGCTTCCATCCTGGCTTCGAGACTTCCTTCCCCCTTGGAGACTTGGACATCTTTGATCTGCAACTCCCCATCTTTGAGCAACAACTTCTTCGGATGCATCTTCAGCTCCCTCATATACGGATTAATGGAATCCGCAAGAGGGTTCTCCTCAGATGGACCGGATGAAGGCATTGCAACTCCAAAGCTGAGAAAAATCCCTGACAGAAACAGCTCGAAACAAAACACGACGAGAAAACGATATACAGACCTTGGGTACTCCGGGGGGTTATATAAGCGAAAATTATACATCGAAGCGAAATCACAGGAGGAAACCAGGACGGAAATGAGTTCCGGGGTGCTCTCACACCAGGGCGGCGCGGCCAGAGGTGGGCCCACGCCCCCTGTGTGTGAGGAGCACCCGAACTCCTTTTCCTGCCCGTTTTCGTCTCGTGATTTTTCATATTTAGTAGAAACAACAAAAATAATAAAGGAAAGGTTTTTCGCGAACCTTTTCTGACTAGAACTGTTACCTATTCGAAAGCGAACTCTGCAGGTTTCTGCAAATTGTCTTGGATGAATTCTTCCGGAGAAACTGTTTCAATAACATCAACATCTTCATTATAAGAATCTCCAGAAATATAATGTTTAAGTCTTTGACCATTCACCACTTGTGTAGTGTCATCTTTCAATGAAGCAATCTTTATAGCACCTAAGCAGTACACTTCCACAATAACAAATGGTCCTTCCCATTTAGAGAGTAATTTTCCTGCAAAAAATCTGAGACGAGACCTATACAATAGAACTTTCTCACCAACATGAAACTCTCTTTTAAGAATTCTCTTATCATGCCATTGCTTGACTTTTTCTTTGAAAAGTCTGGCATTCTCATACGCTTCGTTTCTCCACTCATCTAGAGAACTCAAATCTAACAACCTTTTCTTACCGGCGAGTTTAAAATCCCTATTAAGCTCTCTCACTGCCCAAAAAGCTTTGTGTTCTAATTTTAAAGGCAAGTGACATGCTTTTCCGTAAACCATTTTGTAAGGAGACATGCCCATGGGGTTCTTATAAGCAGTTCTATAAGCCCGTAAAGCATCGTTTAACTTGCTAGCCCAATTTTTCCTAGATCTATTAACAGTCTTCTGCAAGATAGACTTGATCTCTCTGTTTGAAAGCTCTACCTGCCCACTAGTTTGGGGATGATAAGCAGAAGCAATTCTATGATTAACATCATATCTAGCAAGAGTTTTTCTAAAACCACCATGAATAAAATGAGAACCTCCGTCAGTCATAAGATATCTAGGTACACCAAACCTAGGAAAAAGAACATCCTTAAGCATTTTTAACGAAGTCTCACCATCGGCACTCTTTGTAGGTATGGCTTCTACCCATTTAGTAACATAATCAACAGCAACAAGTATGTGGGTATAGCCTTTTGAAGGAGGAAAAGGACCCATAAAGTCAAACCCCCAACAATCAAACGGTTCAATAACAAGAGTGTAATTCATAGGCATTTCATTGCGTCTAGAAATATTACCAACTCTTTGACATTCATAGGCAAGATAAAACATACCTCCTAGCATCCTTAAAGAGGGTTGGCCAATAAAAACCTGATTGTAGAACCTTTTGTGCGGTTCTATCTCCAGCATGATGTCCTCCATAAGCGCTTCCATGGCACTTTCTCAATATTTCTTGTTGCTCATATTCCGGTACGCATCTTCGCATAATACCATCAACTCCTTCTTTATATAAGTGTGGTTTATCCCAAAAATAATGCCTCAAATCATAGAAGAATTTTCTTCTTTGCTGAGCTATAAAGGTTGGAGGCAAATACTTGGAAACAATAAAGTTAGCATAATCAGCATACCAAGGAAGGTCTCGCGAAGTTACATTTAAAGCAGCCAACTGTTCATTTGGAAAACTATCATTAACAGGAATAGGATCAAAAGAAATGTTTTCCAATCTAGACAAATTGTCAGCCACAGGATTTTCAGCACCTTTCCTATCTACGATATGCAAATCAAACTCTTGTAAAAGTAACACCCATCTAATAAGCCTAGGCTTAGCATCCTTCTTAGTCATAAGATATCTAATAGCAGCATGATCAGTATGAATAGTAACTTTAGAATCAACAATGTAAGATCTAAACTTATCACATGCAAAAACAACAGCAATAAACTCTTTCTCAGTAGTAGCATAATTCTTCTGAGCAGCATCAAGAGTCTTACTAGCATAATGAATAACATTCATCTTATTATCTACGCGCTGTCCAAGAACAGCACCAGCAGCAAAATCACTAGCATCACACATAATTTCAAAGGGTAAATTCCAATCAGGTGGTTGAACAATTTCAAAAGCTTCCTTACAATCATCATCAAAGACAAATGGTACATCTTTTTGAAGAAGATTAGTAAGAGGCTTTGAAATCTTAGAGAAATCTTTAATAAACCTCCTATAGAAACCAGCATGACCAAGAATACTACGAATACCTTTAACATCTCTGGGACAGGGCATTTTCTCGATTGCCTCAACTTTTGCTCTATCAACTTCAATACCTCTTTCAGAAATTTTATGTCCAAGGACAATTCCTTCATTTACCATAAAGTGGCATTTTTCCCAATTGAGAACAAGATTAGTTTCTTCACATCTCTGCAAAACTTTATCAAGATTGTGCAAACAATTATAAAAAGAAGTTCCATAGACGGAGAAGTCATCCATGAAAACCTCCACAATTTCTTCACAAAAGCCATGAAAAATAGCAGACATGCATCTCTGAAAAGTAGCAGGAGCATTACATAAACCAAAAGGCATGCGCCTATAAGCATAAGTTCCATAAGGACAAGTAAAAGTGGTTTTCTCTTGATCTTCCTTTCTAACAGCAATCTGAGAGAAACCAGAATAACCATCAAGAAAACAAAAATGTGACTTCTTAGACAACCTTTCTAACATCTGATCTATAAACAGTAAAGGATAATGATCTTTCTTAGTAACCTTGTTAACTTTTCTATAATCAATGCACATCCTATAACCAACTACTACCCTTTGAGGAATAAGCTCGTTATTCTCATTAGGCACAACAGTCATACCTCCTTTCTTAGGAACACAATGAACAGGACTAACCCATCTACTATCAGCAATAGGATAAATAATACCAGCATCAAGGAGCTTTAATACCTCATTTCTTACCACATCCTTCATCTTGGGAATTAGGCGGCGTTGATGCTCCACAACCGGCTTCGCATCTTTCTCCATGTTAATAGCATGCTGACATAAAGTGGGAGAAATCCCTTTTAAATCATCAAGAGTATATCCCATAGCTCCTCGGTGTTTCCTCAATATCTCCAATAACCTTTCTTCTTCCTTTCCGGAAGGCTTAGAACTAATAATAATAGGATATATTTTCTTATCATCTATATAAGCATATTTAAGATCATCAGGAAAAGGTTTTAATTCAAAAACAGGATCTTCCTTAGGTGGCAAAGTGGTACCAAGATCCTCCACAGGTAAATTATGCTTGATCAACGGTGGTTGACGAAGAAGAATATCGTCAATCTCTTCTCTTTCCTTACTGAAAACATTGCTCTCATGATCTTCCATGAATTGCTGCAAAGCATTATTAGGAGCAAGAGCAATAGAAGCAAGCTGTTCAACTCGAAAATTTTCATTAGGCGTGTTATTTTCATAAGAAGTCTTAGCAAACTTGGAAAAATTAAACTCATAAGACTCTCCATTAAAGTTAGTAAAAAAATTCTCCTTCTTACAATCTATCACGGCGCCACAAGTATTCAAAAAGGGTCTACCAAAAATAATAGGACAAGTTTTACTAGCCTCCTTACCAAGTACTAGAAAATCAGTGGGGTATTTAGTCTTACCGCAAAGAACTTCCACATCTCAAACAATACCAAGAGGCCAGACAGTCTCTCTGTTAGCAAGCTAAACAACCACATCAATATCTTCAAGTTCACAAGCGCCAATCTCATGCATAATTTCTTTGTAAAGCTCTAAAGGAATGGCACTTGCACTAGCGCCAATGTCACATAAACCATAATAGCAATGATCTCCAATCCTGACAGAAATAACAGGAACACTTGTTTTCCTATGCCTTTTAGGATGAGAGATAATGTTAGAAGCATCTTCACAAAAAAGAATATATTCATCCCCTACATCTTTAGTATCAATGTCTTTCAAAATAGCTACATGAGACTTAATAGTAATTTGCTCATCAGGCTCTGTAGCTTTCTTAGTGCTTTTATTAGACACACTTACCAAAGTAGAATACTTTTTTACCTTAGCAGGGAAAGGTGTCTTCTCAAAATAAGGTTCAGGCACAATGCTATCAATAGTACAAACTTCAGTAGCTGCAGCAGGAATATGACTAATAGAATCTTTATAAGGCGCATGATATTTGTTCCAATCTTTCTTTGGAACATCAAGATAAGAGGCAAAAGCCTTAAGGCAATTAGCAAGTATTTGTGAATCAAGACCATAAGCAATGCTAACACTATGAAAGTCATCGGTTCCCATAAAAGTTTTAATGCATTCATAATCATAATTTATACCTGACTTCCTACCTTTGTCGTTTTCCCATCCTTCAGCATTTTCTTGAATACGGTCAAGGAGATTCCACTTAGCATCTTCCTTCATATGAGTAAATGATCCAAAACAAGAAGCATCCAAATAATCCTTATCAGGAAGAGTAAGCCACGCATAAAAATTATCAATAACAATATTATTGGGGAGCTCATGAATGGGGCATTTGAGCATTAGTAACTTTAATCTCCCCCACGCTTGGACAATACTCTCTCCATCATGAGGCCAAAAGTTATATATCCGATTATGATCTTTATGAATTTCACTTGGAGGATAAAACTTGGAATAAAAGAGAGGCACAATTTCCTCCCATACAATAGATGGACCATCTTTGAGCAACCGATACCACTCCTCAGCTCTGCCTTTCAATGATAAAGAGAATAGCTTCTTCTTGACCTGGCTTGGTGAAATACCTGCACACCTGAACAACTCGCATAATTCATGGATAAATAGTAAGTGATCTCCTGGATGGACAGTTCCATCTCCTGAATAGCAGTTATCTATAACACGCCCAACAAATTTTGTAGGTATTTTAAAAGGATCTAATTCAGCAGGTGGTGGTGGTGGTTCATCCACATGTGCAGCAGTAGTAGAAGTGTTCCCAAATAGGAAACCAAATGGAGAGTTCTCCATAGCAAAGTAAAATAAAAGTAAAAGACAAAAATAAAAACAATACTCACAGCGACGGTTACCTTTACCAATTCCACTCTTCAATAGCGCTTCACTCCCCGGCAACGGCGCCAGAAAATAGTCTTGATGACCCACAAGTATAGGGGGTGTATCGTAGTACTTTCGATAAATAAGAGTGTCGAACCCAACGAGGAGCAGAAGGTGTTGACAAGTGGTTTTGATCAAGGTTTCACTGTAAATACTAGCAAACGGGTTTTGAGGGGTATTTGGTAGTGCAAATAAATAAAGTACGAGTAAATAAAAGACAGTAGTAATAATTGCAGCAAGTGGCCCAATCCTTTCTTCAGCAAAGGACAAGCCGGATGTGTAACTTATGATGACCAAACGTTCTCGAGGACACACGGGAGTTTCTGTCAAGTGCTTTCGCTTCATACCGCTAAATAATCTTTACTGGTTTGATAAGTGTTATGGGGGTGAACCTGTGCTAGCGCACTACCCTTACTAGGATAAATACACACTTGTGATTATACCCCTTGCAAGCATCCGCAAATACAAGAAAGTAATTAAGATAAATCTAACCATAGCCTTAAACTCTAAGATCCTACGCTCCCTGGTGCAATGGTTTCCCAACAGAGGTTTAGGTTTCTGTCACTCCAGCAACCCCACAATTGGTAGCCAAATACACAATGCATCTCACTAGGCCCATAAATGGTGAAGTATCATGTAGTCGACATTCACATGACACCACTAGTGAAATAGCACCACAACAAATAAATATCAAACCATTAAATATTACTCAACATAATTCCACTACTAACGACTTGACTTCTCCCATGTCCTCAAGAACTAAACGAACTACTCACAAGACATCATATGGATCATGATCAGAGGGGAAATAATGGTAAATAACAATCTGAACATAAACCTTAATTCAACGGTTCCACTCAATAGCATCAACCACAAGAGTAATCAACACCGGGAAAGTTTCCCCTAAGAATTTGATAAGATTAAACTCAAGATGTTACATCAGGATGGCGAGGTGATGGTGGAGATGAAGGTGCTGGTGATGGAGATGATGATGATCCCGATGAAGTCCGGTGCGATGGTGATGACGATGGCGACGATCTCCCCTCTCCGAGAAGGAATTTCCCCAGCAGATTTCTCTCTGCCGGAGAGCTTTTCTCTCTCTGGTGTTTTCCGCCCCGCAGAGGCGGCGGTGTCTATCTCTGAGCCCCCCCTTGACTTAGGTTTTTGGGGACGATGAAGTACGCGAAGGGGCGAGACCTGGAGTGGGCCAGGGTGCCCTCACACAGGGCCGACACGGCCAGGGGCCAGGCCGCGCCCCCTATGTGTGAGGCTGCCCTCTGGATCCTCTCGACTCCTCCTTCTGGCTTCCGAAGTCTTTTGGTAAAATATAATTTTTTGGTATTTTTCTGGAATTTTCCCGATCTTCCGAAATATGGTGTCTTGATGGTCCTTTTCCAGCAGAATCCTGACTCCGGCAGCAAATCCTCCAATGATCATCAAACATGTAAAAACAGAGGAAACAATATAAGTATCAACTCTAAATATGAAATATATCAATGAATAATAGCAAATTATGATACAAAATAGTGATGCAAAATGGACGTATCAACTCCCCAAGCTTAGACCTCGCTTGTCCCCATGCGAAAACTAAACTCGGTAAACATGACCACAGGTTTATGGAGTGAAGTGTCAGTAATAAAAATACGGACAAGAAGCATCACATTCACCAAGGCACAAGTTATGATAGACAACAACTTCCCTTTATATAATATAGACTTGCAATAAGTAAAGAGAATTACATATAAAGATGCACAAAGTAAACTATAATTGGTGATGGCAAACCTTAGTTCTTGGTCAGAGAACAATGAACAAACTATACTAGCCTTTGAATGGAGCCTTTTTAAAATAGAGCTAATATAGCAAAAACCATATGCTCAACGAAACAAACCTTTTTTGCAGTCATAGAAAATTTTCAAAGATATATTCCTTCAGACAAAAGCATTGTACAAAACATGGAAGATAATAAACATGATTAAACGAATCAACATATGAATGAGTGAAACATAACAACTCAAATGCTTGCTTAAGATAGAAGGGAATAGGTTGACTCAACATAAAAGTAAAAGATAGGCCCTTCGCAGAGGGAAGCAGGGATTAAACATGTGCTAGAGCTTTTCATTTGTAAAACAGAGGTAAAAATTGTTTTGAGAGGTGGTTGCTTTTGTCAATTACTAGCAACGGAGTTCTTGATATCTTCCATACTAAACAAGTGAGAGCGGTTCCGAGATGTTTGATTAATTGGCACATTGGTGCTCTTTTACAGCTTTGCACTCCTCCCCACCTTTTTCCTTTCTCAAACCATGGCTAACCGATTCCATCGGGTGCCGACCAACTTTCACATACCATGGAGGAGTGCTCTTTTTCTTTTCTTTTTGAGATTATAATGGTCTGACCAGCTCCCTTGCAAAATTAGTGACGAGCAGATGAAGCTGCCTAGTCGAGGGGTACTTAATTTAGTACGGAAGATAACAAACCCATCCACTACGTCCTCATGAGCTAAAAACAGTGGCACAAAATGAGAAGTATTTGAAGGTTTTTGAAAGGTAGCACATGAAAATTTACTTGGAAAGGCTTAAAATACCATGCATAGGAATTTATAGTGGACTCTTTGGAAGTGACTTGGCTTTTGGGATTTGGATGCACGAGAAGTATTCCCTCTCAGTACAGGTTTTTGGCTAGCAAGGCTGGGTAGCAAGCATAAGATTTGCATGAAACAAACAAACATACATATAATAAGAACAATCATGCAAACTTCCTTGAAGGTACAACGATTTTAACTTTGAGAATAATAATGCTTATAAGCCAATCATAAGGAAAACTGAAGTGATGTAATACAAGCACTTCTTTCTTCTTTTCTACTCAAACCTCAAGGTAATGTTACTACTGACCAAGCTAAGTTTGCCAAAACCAACTAAATTTACTCATGCTCCCAAAGTGATACCAATACTAATCAACAAGACTAATCATATAAGAAACATTGCAAACTAAAATAAAGTGTGCGGAAAGTAAACGATAGAACTTCTCATTAATATTTCATTACCGCAACTCACACCAAGGGATACATAGATAACCAACTAAGGAGGATACTTCCACACTGCAAACTATTCTATAGGATAATTTCTCTATTCATGATATGACTCTACTTGAAAAGTAAATGAGTAAAAGGGTGATGATGTGATACCGCGGCACTCCCCCAAGCCTGGAACCAGCCAAGGGGATGCCAATACCAATGACGAATTACTCCTTTGGCGGCGGTGGTGAATCTTCATCGTTGTCATACTTCCAAGGCAGAGGTCCTCCATCAAGGAAGGATGTCTTGGTCTCCAATATCCTGAAACTTGCAGCAGCACTCATTTGTTGAAATCTTGCTTCATACTCACAATTTACTTGGAATGCTTTAAATACCATGCATAGGAATTTCCCTGGCAGATTTCTCTCTGCCGGAGAGCTTTTCTCTCTCTGGTGTTTTCCGCCCCGCAGAGGCGTCGTTGTCTATCTCTGAGCCCCCCCTTGACTTAGGTTTTCGGGGACGATAAAGTACGCGAAGGGGCGAGACCTGGAGTGGGCCAGGGTGCCCTCACATAGGGCCGGCGCGGCCAGGGGCCAGGCCGTGCCACCTATGTGTGAGGCTGCCCTCTGGCTCCTCTCGACTCCTCCTTTTGGCTTCCGGAGTCTTTTGGTAAAATATAATTTTATGGTATTTTTCTGGAATTTTCCTGATCTTCTGAAATATGGTTTCTTGACGGTCCTTTTCCAGCAGAATCCTGACTCCGGCAGCAAATCCTCCAATGATCATCAAACATGTAAAAATAGAGGAAATAACATAAGTATCAACTCTAAATATGAAATATATCAATGAATAATAGCAAATTATGATACAAAATAGTGATGCAAAATGGACGTATTAAGGTGGTGACTCAACATAAAAGTAAAAGAAAGGCCCTTCGCGGAGGGAAGTAGTGATTGCAAGTTTTATAAACCTTCAAAAATTATGGTACTTACTGGCTTTGAGCTCTCATTGCCCCCATCATAGGCATCTTGAATGGTTAAAGTTAATGCGAATACAATTATGCTGCATATGCTTGACAAATCATAAGTTGAAAACCTCGTGTCCCGTGAAATACGAATACCCAAACCTCATGCTACTCGACTTAGAGTCCCAAGCAAGCTCTTGTCATTGTAAATATATGTGTATCATTGAGAACCGCCAACGGGGTACCTCCAGCCTGATGACATGGAACAAGCCCACATCAAAATAACAAGACAAACAGACAATGAACACCTCGACATCTCTTTTATTTACCATTGGTATAGCTTTTTATTATGAGATGCGTCGTTGAATGTCCAGTATAGGCATGCTGTAAATTTCCACCATGAATTATGCATGGCTTAGATTAGCGGCCCAGGCGTTTCCCTAACACATATAAAAACTCCATGATCCCGCAAGATTTCCAACTTATTTCACATTGCGAGTATCCATAAACAAAAGATCACGATATCAACTCAAATAAGAAGTGCAATGTTGAAAGCTTGCCCCATGATGGCAAGGCTGGGCTAATTTCCAACTTACAACTTGCAAGCATAACAACTCAACATAAGAGAGCCACAATGTCAAAATTTTAAAGCGAGAAAAGTAAAGTGTGCCATCAGGTTCGTGAGAGCTTTACTGACCAATTTTTGCATAACACCAAAAAGAGTTTAATTTGAAGGATAGATAAAAGCAAGTCAAATGTACTTTGGAATAGCAAATTGCTAATAGGTATGTATGGTGGACACTTTTGGAACAACTTGGTTTTTAGGAGTTGGATGCACGAGTAGAGCTCATACTCAGTACAAAATAAGGGCTAGCAAAAGACTGGGAGCGACCAACTAAGAGAGCAATAACGTCCATAATCATGCAAAGCGACAAAGCGATATTAAAAGAAGCATAAGATGGCATCAAAAGTCAAAAACTAAATGATCATAGAGGAAATGGCGACTTTGTATGAGTCTAACATGTGTGAGCATGCGCCAAGTCAACCCAAATAAAGCATCAAAGGAGAAAACCAAAATAATGCTTCCAAATAATTAAAACAACGCATGATTTTTTCAAAGGCTCATTAAGCAATCTCAGTCATTTGAGATAAGTCATGCTACAGCAAAACCACTAAGCATACTATCAAAAAGACATCAAGCACGACATGCAAAAGCCTAAGCCGCAGTCTACACAAGCTCCTTTTTGTACCACTTTTTTGCATAAAGCTTTTTCTCTTTTCCAGCACCATTCAAACTTTTTTGGAACAACTCTTTTGATGAAAACCAACATGGACCTGAGGTCAAAATACATCTTTATAAAAATATATAACAAGATATGAACACAAATCAAGGCGAAAAACGAAAGCTAAACGCAGTTCTAGAAAAAGAGAACACTCGTTAAAACGATAAGAGTGAAAAACAGAGTGTTCTTGGCAAATGAAAAGCAAGGCAACTTCTCCAAAAGAAATTTGTTGGGGTCCAACCATTTATTTCAGAAAACAAAACTAAACAAAACTGAAAACTAAAAACAACTGACGCTCCAAGAAAAATGCATAATGCATGAAGCAATAAAAATATAGTGTGTTGAAAGGTGACCTGATTTTTGCCGATGAAGAAGGGGTGCCTCGGGGGCATCCCCAAGATTTGACGCTTGTATCTCTTGGATATTTATTGGGGTGACATGGGCATCCCTAAGCTTGATCTTTTGTCCATTCTTCAACTCATCTCATCATTCTCCAATCTCTACACTTGAAAACTTCCTTCATACAAAACTAAACCCAAATCTATTAGCAACATTAGTGTAAGCATAACATTGTATCAACCCTTTTTGCTTCAGCTTTCAACTCAAAACCACCACATATAAAGCATATACTACTGTAGCAACTTCGCCAAAAGTTCCGTGATCAAAAGAACTCAAAAAGAAAGCGATAAAGCGGCAAACACAAATATTGGCAGAAATCTGTCAAAACAGAACAGCTGATAGAGGTCGAATTTTTAGAGGGTTTTCTGTTGCTCGAATCAAAAAGTGTTCAACTAATGAAAGTTTGGATATAACCTGGGGCATATGCACAAGAAATCGCAGGTCCAAAAGACATACCGAGAATTTTCACGAATTTTTATGGTGCAGCACTAAAAACTGTTTCAGGACATCAACATCCCCAAATCTTACCTCACTCAAATTAGAGGCTTCTCTTGGCACAAAAACAAAATAAAAAGGATAAGGAGTGGTTATTACAGTAGTAATAACTTCCAAGACTCAAATAAAAGAAAAAGTACTGAAAGTAAAAACATTGGGTTATCTCCCAAGAGTGCTTTTCTTTAACGCCTTTGAGCTAGGCGCAGAAAGTGCGAATCAAGTAATATCAAAAGAGGCATTAAGATCAATTGTAGGAGTATTTTCAACAATAAATTGAATTGTGTCCAAATGAGTTTTTGAAGATCCTTTATGATCACACTTTGGTACACTACTTTCATCAAAAGGATTTTCAGGACAAATCCAACTAAAATTCATTTCCAAAGCATCATGAATTCCTACAAGTTTACAAGGTATCGGCACTCTAAAATCTTCATTGGGTGTACCAACAACCTCTATAGGCGAGCCAAGCTTATTAAATTTCTTAAAAACTTCCCTAGCCTCAATGGCAACATCTCTAAATTCTATGCGCAACGTTTCCAAGATAAAAGCTTTCTTTTCAGGATCCTCAATATCATGAAGCTTAAGAAACATGTATTGCATAAAAGGATTAAGGCTAGCAAACCTAGCTTCTAACATGTGAACTAAATAAGCAGAAGCAACTTCATAACTAGGAGTAAGCTCAGCCAAAGACTTTTCCTCAACATCTTTATGCATACTAATATGATTAAAGAACTCCTCGATGTTACTTTTTCCAATAATAAAACCACTACCTACTGATAGGTCCTCCAAAACGTACTTAGGGAACAACATAATGAACTAAAATTAATAAAGTAACAACTATAAAGGAAACTAATTTTTTTGTATTTTTGATAAAACGATGCAAGTAAAAATAAAGTTAAGCAAAACTTAAAACAAAGTAAAGGATGTGCGTGCGAAACTCTCCTTGCAGAAGTCTTCTTTTTCCTTCCCGGCAACGGCGCCAGAAAAAGTCTTGATTGCTATAGATGGCGTGGTGATAATGGAATGAATGACCGGCCAGTTGGAAAACCCCAAGAGGAAGGTATGATGAATATAGCAGCAAGTTTTTCCCTCAGTAAGAAACCAAGGTTTAATCGAACCAGTAGGAAAAAGCCAATACTCCTGAAGGTGATGCTTGCTAGCTTAGTGACACTCCAACAAGGGCGCCGTTAACGATAATGTGTTAACGCATCTTCAACTAGTAGCAACGTGGAACCTGCACACAACACAACCAAATACTTTGTTCCCAACTTACGATGAGGTTGTCAATCTCACCGGTTTGCTTGAAACAAAGGGTATGAGCGTATCGAGTAGAAAGTGATAGTAGTATGCAAGTAAAGTAAACAGTGCGAGTAAAGTAAACAGGTGATAGCAATATAATGGAAATAGGACCGGGGTCCACAGTTCACTAGTGGTGTCTCTCCATAAGATAAAATAACACATGCTGGGTAAACAAATTACAGTTGGGCAATTGATAGAATAAAGACAACGTGCATATGTCGAGAGGATCACTATGAGATTTACTCTGGGCATTACAACAAGATACATAGATCGTCATCCAACTGCATCTATGACTAATAATCCACTTATGGCGAATCAATCCGAGAACTCCACAAGTATTAAGTTGCGAACAACAGATAACTGCATTAAGCAAAGTGTGTAATGTAAACAAAGCATATGCCCTTGAGCATATGAATGTTGTTTTCTCCCTAGTGGCAACAGCATATCTACAACCTTAGAGGTTTCTGTCACTCCCCCAGATTAAATAGAGGCATGAACCCACTATCGAGCATAAATACCCCCTCTTGGAGTCACTAGCAACTACTCGGCCAAGATAGCTACTAACAACGGAGAGCATGCAAGATCATAAACAACATAGAGATAACATAAGATAATATTCAGCACATGAACTCAATCATAACACCAATATTCATCGGATCCCAACAAACAGAACATGTAGAATTACATAACGGTGATCTCGATCATGTAAGGCAGCTCACGAGATCTAAACATGAAGCACATGGTGGAGAATACAACCAACTAGCTACTGCTATGGACCCATAGTCCAAGGTAGACTACTCACTCATCGCGCCGGAGGCAAGCATGGCGATGAAGAAGACCTCCGGTGGCGATTCCCCTCTCCGGCAGGATGCCGGGAAGAGCTTCTGGACCCTCCCGATCTCGGGTCGATGGCGGCGGTGGATCGCGATGTATTCTGGAAAAGTGATTGGGTGTTTAGGTTTTTCCCGTCGGGGGGTCTTTATAGGCGAAGGGGCGGCGTCAGAAGTGGGCCAGGGTGGCCTCACCACCAGGGGGCACGAGCCAGGGGCAGGCCGCGCTGCCCTGTGGTGTGGCTGCCCTGTGGCCCCTCTCCGTCTCCTCTTCGGTTCTCTGGAAGCTTCGGTAAATTTCTGGATGTTCGGCTTTTGTTTCGTCCAATTCCGAGAATATTTCCTGTGTAACTTTTCTGAAACACAAAAACAGCAGAAAACAGGGAACTGGCACTGTGGCATCTCGTTAATAGGTTAGTTCCGGAAAATGCATAAAAATGCCATGAAGTGTAACGAAACACTAAGCAAATGGTGTAAAAACAAGCATGGAGCATAAAAAATTATAGATACGTTAGAGACGTATCAGTAACCCCTTCACAGGAGTTCTTCATATCCAGCCAACATGCAAGGAAAGTTCGGGAGGTCTCGTCATCTGCTCGCCGACATCGTTGGAGGTCACCTATATTGTGAGGTCTCTTGTAGGTGCCCTCGAAGTTTTCAGTGAACGTAGTCTGCATATCGAACCAGGTTTGGATGAAATTTTCTGCCAAGTCATTGATCCAGTATCGCGCTATGCCGGATAAAATCAGGGGCAGATAGCGGACAGCGACATTGGGTGATCCTCCTGCGAAGTACACTGCGTTGAAGTAATCTTGTAGCCAAGTTAAGGGCCTATCGACTCTGTTGTACTGGCGGATGTTTTTCTCAATCTTGAACCCATGTGGGATGGGCTCATCACGAATCCATTGTCTAAAGCACTTCGGGCCCAGGAAGAAGGCTGCTTGAGACTTGGCAATCTCGTTTAAGTGGGTACGCGCGTCGTATGGCTTCTTGTCCTGCGAATCTTTCTGGGAGGCGCGTGACCTAACTGGGCCACCGCCGCCGCAATGGGGGCTGCTTGGTGGGGATGGTGAAGGGTCACGCCTTTTACTCTCGACGTCCCGCGATGGATCTCTGCAACTGCGATGGCTTCCCTCTGCTCTTCGTGGAGCTGGATCATCGTCATGGCGGCGGGAGCCCTGTCCTTTATCATCGTGACAGCGTGAAGAGCGATGCTTATCCTTATCGCCATTGCGATGCACGCCGTCATCATGGCGAGATGGTTCCCTATGCTTGGACCCGCCATCTCGACTGGTTTCACGTCGTGGCGGCTCGTCTCTCCGGCCAGCATCACGACTCCTCCCTCGCTTGCCATCATTATCGCGTATGACAATTCCTCCCTGTGGGATTTCGAACGTCTTGTACTTTGGTGGCGGCATGTTGGACTTATGGCGAGGTTGGGCCTTGTCTTGGTGGTATCCGTAAGCAGGGTAGTTCTTGTGGGGTGGCGATAGATTTCTTTGATGGCCCTTGCCATTTGGCTTATCATCGGAGGATATTGGGATGGCATCTGCCCTGTTGCGAGCTTCTCTTCTTCGGGCTTCTGAGGATCCGGTGTGAGATTCATTATCAGGGCGGGTACCATAGTTGCCATTACCCCAAGCTTTGGAGGCAGTACTGGACCTACATAGCGCGGGATCAGATTCAAGCCGTCGTGATGACGTAGCCTTCTCCTGCTGCACCAATGCTTTGGTCATCAGCTTTACCGCCGTTTCTAGGGCTGCTGGGCTTTTATTATGTTCCAATAGCTCCTTTGCGGCCACGATGTTCTCAACGGGCGTAGCCCTGACTTCATCGCGGTTCTTGTCCACGTATGGCGGACTCTTGATGTACATCCTGGCCAGAGTTTCTACGGTTGGCACGGTGAACTCAAGGTTTCGTGCCAGCTGCGGGTCGCCTGCCTCATTCATTTGATTCTGGATGAGAGTAACGTACTTCTCCTCCATGTTCCTTGCGCGTTTCAGCGTGTCTTGAGCTTTAGCAATGTCGCCATCTAGTTTTTCGCCCATCTTCTCGACTCGCTTTGCTTCTTTGAGGATTGCTCGCCTTTTCTTTTCGAGATCGTTCACGTCTCTGACATAGTCAGGGGTGATTGGATCTCCTAGAGTTCCATAGACGACATTGTCCAGCGGAGTCGTGAAGTCTTCTGGGTGATGCACCACGGGGATGGCGGGTTGCAGAGGCCTGGGGCCGCCCTGTATCTCAGGAAGTTGTTCCGTGGTGGGATCGACAGCTGGTGGCGGGTTACCCTGCTCTTTGCCGGCATCTCCGTCATGGGCTGCCTGAGATGGCAGATCACCGGTTGTCTGCCCAGCGTCATCTCCTTTGTTGGTCATGAACACCTGCTTGGCGGCTGCGTTCTGCTCTTCAAGTGCTTGCTGAGCTAATTCCGCCTCAATCTTTCTCATGGCGGCGTCATAATGATCAGAGTCATAGCCTTTGCTATCCCAGTCATCCGATTCACCACTTCCATTAAGTGCCTCTAGGATGGATTCACCTGGGCTGTCATCTCCATTGGAGGCAGATCCCAAAGTGGTTCCTGCGAAAGCAACAAGGCAATACCGCGGTGCTTCGAACGCCAGATTGCTCATGGCGGATTCAGAGCGGTCCTCCACCACTTTCTCCACCTCTAGGGCGGGTTGGGTGGGATTGTTTTTCAGATCCGATCTAGATAACTTGGAAAGTTCCAGATCAGATGATTCCTCCTCCGTATCCAGCTCGAAAGCGGTCCGTTTGGGGGTTTCAGCCATATCAATCCGCCGGAAATTGGTTTCCGTGGCGGGGTAAGGTCCGTTTCTCCGATGAAGATGTGGATGTCTCCGATCGGAACGACGGTAAATCGGGTAGGGTCTTCTCTAGCCGGCACCCAGAGGTTATCCGCTGGGATGATGGGGAAGCCGGAATCGTAGAGGACACGCCTGATGGCGACGGTGTCGCCGATGCCTGCGAAGGCGGATCCCTCCTGGATCCGCGCTCCTGACGCGTTTTGCCCCACGGTGGGCGCTATCCGTCGTGGCTTCGTCAACAGATATGCCATAGGGGTAGGTGTATGGCGGTTTGTGGAAGGGGGTGAACACGGCGGAGCGATCCGAGATGGTGATAGCACGAGTTTACCCAGCTTCAGATCACGCAACGGTGGCGAGACCCTACGTGCTGCTGTAATTCACTATATGGCAACAAGTGCTCGGTTACAATGATGAGGTTGGCTGTTTCGCTATGCGATTGGCCGTATGTCTAAGTTGTGCCTCAAGGGCTCCTCCACGCCGGCTTATAAAGGCGCATGGCGTGGGCAACACGATGGTACCGGAGCGGATACAACTTGGAGTCCTAGACTAAGTCCTATGCGTGTACTACAAGGCAACCCGCCATGGGCCTGTCTACGGATCCGCCATGAGCTCCTGCGTCCAATACCGCCATGGTCTCTCCAACAACTGGGCCGCCCGGTAGGCAATCCGCCATACCACCCTGATGGGCCACCCTGGCTTGCTGATTTAGGACTACGTCGCTTGTATACCTATTTGGTATATCCCCAACATAAGTCAAGTCTGAAGCGCGCCATAGAGGAATGGGTTTTTTTAAAAAGAAGGTAAAAGATTTAACATTTTCTTTAAATAAAGAGAAGTTTAAAGGGTTTGAACAAGCGTCTAGGCACTAGTGGAAAACAGGGCATCAGTCCCGGTTCGTTTGGGCCTTCAGTCCCGGTTGCGCAACCGGGACTAACCAACCGGGACTGATGCCCAATCTTTAGTCCCGGTTGCTATACGAACCGGGACTAAAGAGAGACCACGTGGCAAGGGCCAGGCGCTCGTGGGCGTAGGATCTTTAGTCCCGGTTCGTGTTACGAACCGGGACTAAAGTGTCCCCACGTGGCAGCCTCTGCTGCTTCTTTATTTTTCTGGATTTCAATTGTTATTTAGGGGTTTAGGGTTTAGGGTATATTTGTATTTTGCTCCATTCAATTGTTTGATTCATTTCAAATAAGTTTTCTTATATACTTATTCATACAGCATTACAACATAATATATAAACCGATACATATATATAATATATTTGGTTCACCGAGCATATACATGCATACAAGTATATATACAACTTGTTCACACACATAAGATCACGACTTGTGTTGTATTATAAACATTGTCTAATCGAAACTGACATGAAATTCACCCTTTGGGTTAATGACATGGTCAAGCAGAAATCCGGCTATTTCCTCTTGAATTCCTACTATGCGTTCAGTCGGTGAGAGCCGATTCCGCTTTGCTTCGAACTACGAAGAAGAAGAACAATATGAATATGAATCATCATAACAAAATTGATGCCAATAAAATGAATTTGTCAGTATATTGTTTACTTACTGTTTGAAAATCAATTCCTTCAGTGACCTGCGCACGAAGGTTCTCGCAAGCGTAGTATGCACATAGATTAGTCCCCGAAGGCTGCCTCGCACACTTTACGAGAATAGATTTTAGTCAGTGACATATCAAGATTGATATACTTAATGGTATTTGAAACTAGAATTAAAGGGATGTGTGGACCTAGCTCGTACGACTTACCTCGATCTGACGGTAAATCAGCTCATTTTTCCATTCACCTTTAACTATGCGTATAAACTGTTTCCAAACACTGCCGAGCAAATAAAATGAATAGATGAGTTATAGATGAATGAAAGAGACCGATATAATGCCGTAATGATTGAAATTACCTATCCATCATATCAATGATGCTTTGGTATTCATTAAGTGGTTTATTCATCGAGTCAAAGATTTGAACCTTTCCATAGTCAGGTTCAATCTTTAGCAAAATCCAGTGGTAACTGCGTGCAAGTTTAATTATATAAGTTAATAAACTCATCAATTACACTTATAACATCGAGTAAGGAAAAGTAACTGTGTATAAGATAGTAACACTCACCTGATGTTGTACGGAAACCGTATTCTAGCTCGGTATTCCTGCGTAAGTAGGAACTCTAGCAAGATATCCTCCGTCTCCTTGCGTTTCGTCTGTATCATCGCTCCGTTAACTCGATTTGGATCAATGAATCCAAGTTGGAGGTCATTCCTTTTCTTACATTCCATACTCTTCATTCTGCATAATAAACAGCGTAGTGAGGAAAATTACATGCAAAGAACGAGTTGAGCTAGAGACTTATAGAAATAATGAATCACTTACAGAACATAGGCACTGACGAGAGATTTGTCGAGCGCGTCTTGATTGAATAGCTGAAAGAATTCATCAAACTCAATATGCACCAAGTCTTCACCTAAGAAATGGTCCTTTGTGATTTTCATAAGGAGAAAATCTTGCGTGCCCTTTGCGGCTTGCAGGTACCACTTATGCAATTTTCGCATTTGTGTTGGTAGATTCATTTCAATCTCAGGTGGGACCAGACTCTTCCCCTTTTCATATTGCCGTGCTATAGGCGCCTTTGGGGTGATATCTTCATGTAGCAATTGAGAAAGAGTCAAACCAGCTTCTTTAGCAAAGTCGGCGGGATTGGGTTGAGCAACACTCCCACCAGCATCACTAGCAAAGACCTTTAGCGGGGAGATCGATTTTTTGGTCTGTGCTCCAAGCTAGGCAACGTCTCTTTTCCCTCTTGCAGTTGCGCTTGTCTTATTAGCTTCTTTTTTTGCATCTACCTGCTTATCCAAACAACGCTTGTAGTCATCTGGCTTACGCAATTCATATTGCGAAGGTTGGGTAAGCATATCAAAGGCCCACTCCTTCTGTTCCAGAGTATATACCTGCTTCGGTGTAGGGATCGGGCGTAGGGCTGCGAGCTTCCTTTTCACTTTGGCTCTGTCCTCCACCTCAATTTCTTCAGCAGTCTTCTCGAGAGGAGGAGGCGGCACCGCCTTAGCTATCTTGGCCCATTTCTTCGGAGAGACATTGCTAGTGGACATAGCAGCGGACTTGCCACAACTCTGGGACTTACGAGTGGACTGAGGCGGCGGAGGTGGCGGAGGTGGTTGTCATTGAGGTGGAGATCGATGTGGACTTGGGGTATGGTGGTAGTCGTCCCTGTCGTCGTCGGGAGGTGGTGAATTGCGAGGACTCGGAGGAGAGGGTGGCCGCCTTGGCGCCGAGCCTGGAAACACGATGTGTTTCTTATCCCAAAGAATTATACCACCCAATACTTCTCCCAGTTTTTCCTCCTCTTCAGGTCCAGCGACGTCAAGAAGGAGGGACTCATACCCCCTTTCAATTGCATCCACCCCGACCTTAGCATAGCCAGGTCGAATCTCACGGCCATGCCAGGTTTGTCCAGGTCCAGATGGCAACACATAGCCAACCGCCACCTTCATCGATATGTTCTTCATGGGATAATGCAGCTCACAGTCTATCTTCTTGGTGATATCATCCACGGGGTAGTGAACCATCGGTACCTCCGTGGAAGCCACGCTGCTTCTCCGCTGAGATCGGTCGTCTGATGCATGTTCTAGGTGTTGCTGATGCTGAGTTGCCCCTTGCGACTTTAATTCCTCCAGTGCCTTCTGCTGTAGTAAATACAACTCTCTCAGCTCAGCCTGTTGCCTTTCTATGCTCTCTATCCGTGAGGCCTCCTCCTGCGCCTTCCGCTTCTTCGCACTCTCTCGGCTTCTATAAGTCTGGCTCTCTTCGGAGAACCCAGACCTCCACGGAATAGCAGAACCCAGACCCCGTGTTCGTCCTGTGTGTTCTTTGTTCCCGAGGGCCTTTGTCAGCTCGTCGTTCTCTCTGTCCGGCTTGAACGTCCCCTCTTGAACCTCGGCGATTGTCTTGACAAGTGCTCCCAGGGGTTCAGCAATTTGTTTCTTCTCTTCAACTAATTTCCCTGTTCTCTCATCATAGACAGCTCCATGGGCAAGTGCCCAATTTCTTGACCTTCTGGGCCATTGTTCTGTTTCTGGTTCGATGCCTTTTTCTCGTAGGGCGGCCTCTTGCATATCCCACTTAGGCTCAGCCCTTTTGTAGCCACCTGGACCCAACTTATGGTGATATTTCTTTTTCGCGGCATTTGCCTGATTTTTCTGACTCCTTAGCTTACCCAGCTCTGACTCCTTGTACTCTACAAATGCGTCCCAGTGATCCCGCATGAACTCATTGGGGCCAGTAAATTCTGGAGCTTGTCGATCGGCGTTGACATAGGCGTTCCATAACCTCTTCTTGTGGTTATTGAACTGTGCAGCCATCTTCTTGAGAGCCCACTCCCTGACTTTCTCCTTCTGTTGCTCTGCTTCTTCCAGGGACTCGGTGACCGGCAGATTGAAATGTGGAATGAGGGAATCCCAAAGTCTGTCTTTCAAGACCTTGGTGACATAATTTACTGCTGCACCCTCTTCTGGCTCTGGCTGTGCTGGCTCTCCCTTTGCCGCCTTGGGCTTATACCAATATTGAATGCTTATCGGCACCATGTCCCTGACAAGACATCCACATTGATGTGTGAACGCATTTGCGACACTCTTGGGTTCCAACGGTTCGCCTTCACTTGAGAGACGCCCAATCGTGTAATGTTGATTCGATGCCAGCCGTTTGGCCGGGCCTCGCTTCTTTCTAGAAGATTCAGAGGTCTAAAATAAGAAAACACTCGTTAATATATATACCACATAATGCATCGTCATCTACTGATTCATGAATAGAGCTAGTCTTCATATATATATATACCTCGCCGGACCGTTTTATTAAGTCGCGTCCAGTCCCTTGTGAGCCGTCCTCGCAATCATCATTTTCCGATTCATGCGGCTGCTCCTCCTCCATTCCATCACCCGACTCGTTCAAAAATTCTGAGCCGTCTCCTTCTGCACGGGTGGTACCCTCTCCTTGTGCACGGGTGGTACCCTCTCCTTGTGCACGGGTGCTACCCTCTCCTATAATATTCAATATCTCTTCTTCACCTTCTCTTCCGGCGCCGAAATCCATAACTGAAATCCATAACATAGATCAACAAAATTACTCCATATTTTTATTTCTATTATTGCTAACAATATTACTAACAATATTTCTAATAGTAATAGCATTTTACTAACTAGCATTTCTATTACTATTACTAATAGTAATAGCATTTCTATTACTATTACTAATAGTAATAGCATTTTACTAACTACATTTTTCTAACTTAATAATAGCATTTCTATTACTATTACTAACTACATAATAGTAATAGTAATAGCATTTTACTAACTTAATAATAGTAATAGCATAAAATCTAACATAATAATAATAGTAATAGCATTTTACTAACTTAATAATAGTAATAGCATAAAATCTAACATAATAATAATAGTAATAGCATTTTACTAACTTCATAATAGTAATAGCATAAAATCTAACATAATAATAATAGTAATAGCATTTTACTAACTTAATAATAGTAATAGCATAAAATCTAACATAATAATAATAGTAATAACATTTTACTAACTTAATAATAGTAATAGCATAAAATCTAACATAATAATAATAGTAATAGCATTTTACTAACTACATATTTTACTAACTAACTATATTTTACTAACTAACTATATTTTACTAACTAACTATATTTTTACTAACTAGCATTTTACTAACTATATATTTTACTAACTAACTATATTTTACTAACTAACTATATTTTTACTAACTAACTATATTTTACTAACTAACTATATTTTTACTAACTAGCATTTTACTAACTATATATTTTACTAACTAACTATATTTTTACTAACTATATATTTTACTAACTATATTTTACTAACTACATTTTACTAACTATATTTTTACTAACTACAAAATCTAACTTATTTTTCTAACATAAAATCTAACTATTTTTCTAAAAAAAAAATCTATTTTTTTTTGCAGGGGGCGCCGGCGCCGGCGGTGGTACTGTGCTTACCTGCGCGGGGGCGGTGTCGGGCGGCGGCGGTCGGGCGGCGGCGCGGCGGCTCTCGGCGGGGCCGGCTCGGCGGCGCTCGGTCGGGGGCGGTCTCGGGCGCGCGCGGGGGCGGTCTCGGGCGGCGCGGTGGCTAGCTAGGGCGGCGCGGCGGCCAGGGCGGCGCGGCGGCGGCGGCTCGAGAATCCGAGCGACCGCAACGATCGGCGATGGACACCTCCGCGCGAGATGAAACTGCTAAGTGTTGGGAAGAAGAAGGGGGCGGCGGCGCTATATATACCCCCCCTTTAGTCCCGGTTGGTGGCTTCAACCGGGACTAAAGGGGGGTCTTTAGTCCCGGTTGAAGCCACCAACCGGGACTAAAGGGTCTTTAGTCCCGGTTGGTGGCTTCAACCGGGACTAAAGACTTTTGGCCGGCGGTTACCAGTTCGCGCCCGAGCCACAGACCTTTAGTCCCAGTTGGTATTACCAACCGGGACTAAAGGTGTAATAAATGCGCGCCAATGCTGTATGTTTTTCCAGATTTCATTTGAATATGAATTTTGAAATTCAATTTGAATAACTTCTATATATTTTAGAATTTGATAAAACTTTGAATATGAAAAGTGATTGAAATTGAATAACTAATTCAAAAATATTTTCTATTTTCAAAATCAATTATTCTAACTATTTAAACAATTAACTATTTTGCCATTTTTAATTAAAACAATATTGATTAAAATTCTTTTTGCATATTTTAGAATTTGATAAAACTTTGAATATGAAAAGTGATTGAAATTGAATAACTAATTCAAAAATATTTTCTATTTTCAAAATCAATTATTCTAACTATTTAAACAATTAACTATTTTGCCATTTTTAATTAAAACAATATTGATTAAAATTCTTTTTGCATATTTTAGAATTTGATAAAACTTTGAATATGAAAAGTGATTGAAATTGAATAACTAATTCAAAAATATTTTCTATTTTCAAAATCAATTATTCTAACTATTTAAACAATTAACTATTTTGCCATTTTCAATTAAAACAATATTGATTAAAATTCTTTTTGCATATTTTAGAATTTGATAAAACTTTCAATATGAAAAGTGATTGAAATTGAATAACTAATTCAAAAATATTTTCTATTTTCAAAATCAATTATTCTAACTATTCAAACAATTAACTATTTTGCCATTTTCAATTAAAACAATATTGATTAAAATTCTTTTTGCATATTTTAGAATTTGATAATACTTTGAATATGAAAAGTGTTTGAAATTGAATAACTAATTCAAAAATATTTTCTATTTTTAAAATCAATTATTCTAACTATTGAAACAATTAACTATTTTGCCATTTTCAATTAAAACAATATTGATTAAAATTCTTTTTGCATATTTTAGAATTTGATAATAGTTTGAATATGAAAAGTGTTTGAAATTGAATAACTAATTCAAAAATATTTTCTATTTTTAAAATCAATTATTCTAACTATTCAAACAATTAACTATTTTGCCATTTTCAATTAAAACAATATTGATTAAAATTCTTTTTGCATATTTTAGAATTTGATAAAACTTTGAATATGAAAAGTGTTTGAAATTGAATAACTAATTCAAAACTATTTTCTATTTTTTAAAAAATTCCGGCTTATTAGTTCTTTTACACGCTGGATGGACTGCCGCTCTTCTCTTCCCGCCCTACCATTTATACACACACCGTGGTGCTTCTTCCTTGCAGCGCCTCCCCGCAAGCCCAAAAGAAAGCAATGGCCGCCGTCTTCCGCCTCAACCCCGTTGCCTCGCCCTATTTTTAAAATCAATTATTCTAACTATTCAAACAATTAACTATTTTGCCATTTTCAATTACTTGGAATATAAAAAGTGTTCAAATTTGAATAACTAACCCAAAATCATACATTTACATCAAAGTTTAATACATTATTACACATCACCACCATCCCCATCTAGTGTTGGGGTTTCCTTCTGCACCGTAACCATGGAGTATCTTCTTTGTTTAAGAGGAGGGTTGGGTCAGTGTTCACTCTGAAGGGCGGAATTTCATCAAACTTGTTATAATCTTCTGACATATCTGTCTTGTCCTCCACTCCCACGATGATTCTTTTCCCTGAGAGAACAATGTGTCGCTTTGGCTCATCGTGTGATGTATTCGTTTTCTTATCTTTTCTCTTTCTCGGTTTTGTAGACATGTCCTTCACATAGAAAACCTGAGCGACATCGTTGGCTAGGACGAATGGTTCGTCCATGTACGCAAGATTGTTGAGATCCACTGTTGTCATGCTGTACTTTTGGTCTACAACTACCCCGCCTCCTGTCAGCTTGACCCATTTGCACCGAAACAAAGGGACCTTAAAAGACGGTCCATAGTCAAGTTCCCATATCTCCTCTATGTAACCATAATATGTGTCCTTTGTCCCATTGTCGTGTAATGCATCAAAGCGGACACCACTGTTTTGATTGGTGCTCTTTTTATCTTGGGCGACCGTGTAAAATGTATTCCCAGTTATCTCGTAACCCTGGAAAGTCAATATAGTTGAAGATGGTTTCTTGGCCAACATGGACAGCTCATATCCAACAGTGGCGTCATTTATGAGAAGTGTTTGCAACCAACCACCAAAAGTCGCCATGTGCAACTTTGTAATCCAGGAGTTTGACTGCCCAGAGTTTTCCGAGCGTACAATATTCTTGTGTCGCTCCATATACGGCTCCACCAACGTGGAATTTCGTAAAACTGTGTAGTGTGCTTCACTCAAAGAATGTCCGTCCATACAGTATGCTGATTTCATTCCTAGCGTGACTTTTCCACTTAGTCTCCCCTCATGTCGCGATTGAGGAAGACCAATCGGGTTCAGGTCAGGAACAAAGTCAACACAAAACTCAATGACCTCCTCTGTTAGATAGCCCTTGGAGATGCTTCCTTCTGGCCGAGCACGGTTATGCACGTATTTCTTTAAGACTCCCATGAACCTCTCAAAGGGGAACATATTGTGCAGAAATACTGGACCGAGAATGGTAATCTCTTCGACTAGGTGAACTAAGAGATGCGTAATAATATTGAAGAAGGACGGTGGGAACACCAACTCGAAGCTGACAAGACATTGGGCCACATCATTCTGTAACCGTTGTAGATCTTCTGGATTGATTACCTTCTGCGAAATTGCATTGAGGAATGCACATAGCTTCACAATCGGTACTCGAACATTTTCCGGTAGAATCCCCCTCAGTGCAACCGGAAGCAATTGCGTCATAAGCACGTGGCAGTCATGAGACTTTAGGTTTTGGAATTTTTTCTCGGCCATATTTATTATTCCCTTTATATTTGACGAGAATCCAGATGGGACCTTGATACTGCTCAGGCATTCAAAAAAGATTTCCTTCTCTTCTTTGGTAAGAGCGTAGCTCGCAGGACCCTTAGAATCCTCCGGATGCATGCCGTCTCTTCTTTTCATACGGTGCTGGTCCTCCCGTGCTTCTGGTGTATCTTTTGTCTTCCCATACAAGCCGAAGAATCCTAGTAGGTTCACGCAAACATTCTTCGTCACGTGCATCACGTCTATTGCAGAGCGGACCTCTAGGAATTTCCAATACTCAAGCTCCCAAAATATAGATTTCTTCTTCCACATGGGTGCATGTTGATACGTCTCAAACGTATCTATAATTTTTGATGCTCCATGCTTGTTTTTACACCATTTGCCTATTGTTTCGTTACACTTAGTGGCACTTTTATGCATTTTCTGGAACTAACCTATTAACAAGTGCCACAGTGCCAGTTCCCTGTTTTCTGCTGTTTTTGTGTTTCACAAGTGATACACAGGAAATATTCTCGGAATTGGACGAAACCAAAGCCAGAAGTCTTATTTTACCCGGAAGCTTCCAGAGATCCGAAGAGGAGTAGGAGGTGGGCCACAGGGGCCCCACACACACAGGTGGCGTGGCCAGGCCCCTGGCCGCGCCAGCCATGTGTGAGGAGGCCCTGGCCCTCCTCTGACATCGCCCCTTCGCCTATAAGAAGCCTCGGGACGGAAAACCCTAAGGGGATTCGGCAATTTTCCAGAAGCAGTTCCGCAGCTCCGCCGCCACCGTCGACGAATTTCGGGGGACAGAAGTCTCTGTTCCGGCACCCTGCCGGGACGGGGAAGTGCCCCCGGAGCCATCTCCATCGGTCTCCATCGCCGTCTCCGCCGTCTCCATCGACCTTACCGCCATCTCCATCAACCTTGCTGTCTCCTATGATGAGGAGGGAGTAGTTCATCCCCGGGGCTGAGGGCTCTACCGGTAGCTATGTGGTTCACCTCTCTCTCCCATGATGTGATCTTTATGTGATCGTGAGCTTTGTATCATGTTGAACAAGTACATGTTATTATTCAGATATTTTGTGTACTCTAGCAATGTTATTAAAGTAATCTATTCCTCCTGCTATGGTGTAACGGTGACAGTGCGTGCATCATGGTGGTACTTGGTTTAGGCTATGATTGTGATCTCTTGTGGATTATGAGAATAATTATTGCTATGATAGTTTGAGTGATCTATTCCTCATTTCATGGTGTAATGTTGACAGTGTGTGCACCGTGTTAGTACTTGGTTTAAGTTGCAATGATTTCTATCTTGAGTTGTTCTTTGATTTGGGTATCGCTATGAGTGGTGTTTGTCAAGTACTTGATGGACTTTAAGGGGTGCTTCTGTAGCCACTACACAATGATTAGTGTTATTCAATAGGAGAGTAATTCAGAGTGCCTTAGCAAAGAGAAGTTATTTGTTCAGTCATGTTACATTGTTGGGAGTGTGTCCACTAGTGAAAGTATGATCCCTAGGCCTTATTTCCAAGCATTGCACACCGTTTACTTGCTATTTTGTTACTTGTTTGCTCGCAGCGATATTTATTTTACATCACGTTTGCTACTTATAATCATCTATACCGCTTGTATTTTACTATCTCTTCGCCGAACTAGTGCACCTATACATCTGACAAGTGTATTGGGTGTGTTGGGGACACAAGAGACTTTCTGTATCGTAATTGCAGGGTTGCTTGAGAGGGATAGCTTTGACCTCTAACCTCCCTGAGTTCGATAAACCTTGGGTGATCCACTTAAGGGAAACTTGCTGCTGTTCTACAAACCTCTGCACTTGGAGGCCCAACAAGTGTCTACAAGAATAGAAGTGCGTAGACATCAAGCTCTTTTCTGGCGCCGTTGCCGGGGAGGTAAGGTAAAAGGTACTCGCATCCTCCTGTGTGAGTGCTCGGAGTTATTTCCTTTAGATTCTGCAATTATATCTTTTTGTTTCTTGTTTTTATTTTCACTAGTTAGGCTTAATGGAAAATAAAGAGTTCTTTAGTCTTTTTTCTGAGTTTAGATTTGATGAGAAAATTGAAAAACCTTTGGAGCTTATTTTGCATAGCAATGTTATTAGTACGAATGCTTTGAATACCGTTACTGCTAATGCTATAGAAAAGTCTAAGCTTGGGGAAGCTGGTTTTGTTAAGTATGATATTTTTAGTCCCCCAGCTTTAGTGGAGAAAGTTTGCTCTGATGATATTTTATCTCCCATATGTGATGTTTCTAATGATGCTTGTGCTCCTCATCCTTTTGAAATACCTATGAAAATTGTTAGGCGTGTTATGGATAACTGCTATTTAGGAGATGGAACTGTCCATCCTGGTGATCATTTGCTTTTTATACATGAATTATGCGAGTTGTTCCAGTGTGCAGGTATTTCAATTAACCAAGTTAAGAAGAAGTTATTCTCTTTGTCACTGAAAGGCAGAGCTGAGGAATGGTATCGGCTGCTTGAAGATGGTCCATCTGTTGGCTGGGAGGAAATTGTACCTCTCTTTTATTCTAAATTCTATCCTCCAAGTGAGATTCATAAAGATCGTAATCAGATATATAATTTTTGGCCTCATGAGGGAGAAAGCATTGCCCAAGCGTGGGGAAGATTGAAGTTACTAATGCATAAATGTCCTATTCATGATCTTCCCCGCAATATTGTTATTGATAATTTTTACGCACGGCTTACTCTTCCTGATAAGGATTATTTGGATGCTTCTTGCTTTGGATCATTCACTCATATGAAGGAAGATGCTAAGTGGAAACTTCTTGACCGTATACAAGAGAATGCTGAAGGATGGGAAAACGACAAAGGTAAAGGATCAGGTATGAATTATGAGTTTGATTGCATTAAGTCTTTCGCTGAAACTGCTACTTTTCAAGAGCTTAGTGCTAAATATGGTCTTGATCCTCAAATTATGGTTGATTGCTTTAAAGCCTTTGCTTCCCATATGAATGTTCCTAAAGGTAATGGGGACGTGTATCATGAACCTTTTAAGGACACTTGCATAGAAAGTGATATTGTTGTTGATGATTGCAATAAACATGCTCAAACTTCTCAAAGTACTATTTCTTATAAGCATGTTAATTTTTGTGGAGTACATAGACCTTGTGAACAGAGTTACAACAAGGAAGATTATTGCATCACCCACGCAAATGAAGAAACCAGTATGTGGTACAAGGATATGGGTGAGATCGGTAAAAAGGTTTGTGAGCTTTATCCTTTTCTTTGTAAACATTGCGATGACATAGGTCATTTTAATTTCCAATGCTCAAGCCCTAATAGTTACTCTTCTAGTACCTTAAGTTTGTATTGTGATGACAAGATTACTCCCAATCAGCATGATGAGCTCACTTTGTTCTTGGCGTGTGACGAGATATCTAGAAAGATTGCTTTGATAGATATGAATGATGTTGATATTAATAGCACCCTTCGTGGTTGTCGTCTCTATTGTGCTAAAGATTGCCTTGCAAATACTTACATTCAGAATCTTATAAAACTTGATATTTTGCCAAGCTATGATAGGACTGATAGATGTTTTTATCTTATTAATAGAGAGGAGGAATCCTCCAAAGTTTCTTCTGTTGTTCCTGTCAGCAAACCAGATTATGTGGAGAAGATGCCTTTCCCTCCTAGAGAATATGTGGAGAAGATGCCCTTCAAGTCTCTCCCTCCTAAAGGAGAGAGTAAGAAGAAGAAGAAGAAGAAGAAGAGGAGTAAGAGGCGAGAGGACACGGTATCTTCCCCTAAGCGTTATGATCCTGCTATAGATTATGATAATTCTGATTGGGATGATGTTCCTATGCCTATTACTTATGTTAGTGATCATGATTGGGAAAAGCACTCTACTTTTGATATTGAAAATCTTTTTGGTACCAATTCTAAGGTTAATAATTGTTGTACCATTAGTGCTATCCATGTTCCTTCTTATGATGATATGTTTGATGAATATGCTATGCGACATAGTAGTTCTCTATCTTGTGATGATACTAAGCCTCTAGTTTATGATGATGTTTATAATGTTTTCAATTCACCTACTTTTGAGGAGAAAAATAGTTATGATTACAATATGCCTCCTGTTTTTGATGATTATGGTGATGAGAATAATTATTTTGTTGAATCTGCTCCTACTACAATTGTTCATGTGGGGAATATTAATCCTTTTATGCATGTGGCTCATGATAGGGATGCTTTATGTGATAGTTATATTGTTAGTTCTATTCATGATGCTACTGAAAGTTACTATGAGAGAGGGAAACATGGTTTGATGGATCTCAACAATATTGAGTTTCCCCTCTTTATGTTGCAATTCTTAAAGTTGTACTTGTTTTGCCTTCCTATGCTTTTTGCTTTGCGCTTTTATGACTTGTCTCTTTACAAGACTATTTTTCATAGGAAGTGGTTCAGATATAAATGTCTTTCACATTTGCTTTTTGATGCTCTCTATTGCTTCAAGTTCTTATATGGCGCCTTTGCCTCAAGCTTTTATATGGCGTCCACATGAGCATCTTTGCAAATTACTGCGCCTAGCTCAAAGGCGTTAAAGAAAAGCACTCTTGGGAGATAACCCAATGTTTTATTTCTAGTAATTTTTCTTTTATTTGAGTCTTGGAAGTTATTACTACTGTAATAACCGCTCCTTATCCTTTTTATTTCGTTTTTGTGCCAAGAGAAGCCTCTAATTTGAGTGAGGTAAGATTTGGGGATGTTGCTGTCCTGAAACAGTTTTCGGTGCTGCACCGTAAAAATTCGTATAAATTCTCTGTATATATTTTGGACCTGCGATTTCTTGTGCATATGCCCCAGGTTATATCCAAACTTTTGTTAGTTGAACACTTTTTGATTTGAGCAACAGAAAACCCCTCAAAAATTCGACCTTTGTCAGCTGTTCAGTTTTGACAGATTTCTGCCAATATTTGTGTTTGCCACTTTATCGCTTTGTTTTGAGTTCTTTTGATTATGGAACTTTTGGGGAAGTTGCTACAGTAGTATATGCTTAATATGTGGTGGTTTTGGGTTAAAATCTGAAGCAAAAAGAGGTTGAATATATGTTATGCTTACACTAATGTTGCTAATAGAATTGTGTTTAGTTTTGTATGAAGGAAGTTTTCAAGTGTAGGGATTGGAGAATGATGAGATGAGTTGAAGAATGGACAAAAGCTCAAGCTTGGGGATGCCCATGCATCACCCCAAGAAATATCCAAGAAGTACAAGCGTCAAAGCTTGGGGATGCCCCCGAGGCACCCCTTCTTCATCGGCAAAAATTAGGTCACCTTTCAAGACACTATATTTTTATTGCTTCATGCACTATGTGTTTTTCTTGGAGCGTCTATTGTTTTTGTTTTCAATATTAGTTTAGTTTAGTTTGCTGCAATAAATGGGTAGATCACATCATGTTTCTTTTGGAGGAGATGAACTCGTTTTCATTTGCCAAGAACACTCAGTTTTTCACTCTTATCGTTCACCGAGTGTTCTTCTTTTTCTGCTACTGCTTTTGGTTTTCGTTTTCACCTTGATTTGCGTTCAGACCTTGTCATACCTTTTCATCAAGGTGTATTTTTGCCTCTGATCTTTATTGGTTTTCATCAAAAGAGGTGTCTTAAAAAATTTCAAATGGTGTTGGAAAAGAGAAAATGCTTTATGCAAAAAAGTGGTACAAGAAGGAGCTTGTGTAGACTGTGGCCTAGGCTTTTGCATGTCGTGCTTGATGTCTTTTTGATAGTATGCTTAGTAGTTTTGCTGTAGCATGACTTGTCTCAAATAACTGAGATTGCTTAATGAGCCTTTGAAAAAATCATGCGTTGTTTTAATTATTTGGAAGCATTATTTTGGTTTTCTCCTTGATGCTTTATTTGGGTTGACTTGGCGCATGCTCACACATGTTAGACTCTTACAAAGTCGCCAATAGCCTTCATGATCATTTAGTTTTTGACTTTTGATGCCATCTTATGCTTCTTTTAATGTCGCTTTGTCGCTTTGCATGATTATGGCCATTATTGCTCTCTTAGTTGGTCGCTCCCAGTCTTTTGCTAGCCCTCGCCTTGTACTGAGTATGAGCTCTACTCGTGCATCCAACTCCTAAAGCCAAAGTTTTCCAAAGTGTCCACCATACATACCTACTAGCAATTTGCTATTCCAAGTAAATTTGACTTGCTTTTATATTCTCTTCAAATTAAACTCTTACCAGTGTTATGCGAAATTCGGTCAGTAAAGCTCTCACGAACCGGAAGGCACACTTTACTTTTTCCTGTTCTTAAAAATTTGACATTGTGGTCTTTTATGCTGAGTTGTTATGCTTGCAAGTTGTAAGTTGGATTCTAGCCCAGCCATGCTGTCATGGGGCAAGCTTTCAACATTGCACTTCTTTTTGAGTTGATATCGTGATCTTTTGTTTATGGATGCCCGCTGTGTGAAATGAATTGGGAATCTTGTGAGGATCATGGAGTTTTTATATGTGTTAGGGAAACGCCGGGCCGCCAATCTAAGCCATGCATAATTCATGGTGGAAATTTGCAGCATACCCATGGTGAACATTCGACGACGCATCTCACAATAAAAAGCTAAACAATATAGCAAATAAAAGAGATGTCGAGGTGTTCATTGTCTGCTTGTCCTGTCATTTTGGTGTGGGCTTGTTCCATGTCATCGGGCACGGAGGTACCCCATTGGCGGTTCTCAATGATATGCATATACTTACAATGACAAGAGCCTTGCTTGGGACTCTAAGTAAAGTAGCATGGTTTGGGTACTCGTATTCACGGGACACGAGGTTTTCAACTTATGATTTGTCAAGCATATGCATCATAATTGTTCTCGCATTAACTTTAACCATTCAAGATGCTTATGATGGGGGCAATGAGAGCTCAAAGCCGGTAAGTACCATAATTTTTGAAGGTTATAAAACTTGCAATCACTGCTTCCCTCTGCGAAGGGCCTTTCTTCTACTTTTATGTTGAGTCACCACCTTCTTTCTTTATGCACCATTAAGAGAGCATAGTTGTCATTCTTAGTGTGATATGCATTGTCCCAAAGTTCATTGATTGATTCATATTGTTGGTTTCACTTGTTCTTAAATTACTTGTATCTAGTCGCCCTCTTAAACTTGAAGGTGTCCTATGCATTTATGTTTTGCTCTCTTTGAAGGACAAGCTGAAAACCTTTTGTATGTTTTTCCTTATGATTTGAACACACGTTTGACTTTCATTGTTTCATTATCATGATCTTTTGTTTGTGTTCACTTGCATGTTTACAACATGGTTGCTAAGTTCTTATTGTCATGATTATATCTTCATGCCCATGTTTTAAGTTCTATTGATCCCAGCTCACCAATGCTTACATATATGATCAAGATTGTGTAGGTGCATGTCACCTCAAAAATTATTCTTTTGTTATCACTTACCTACTCGAGGACGAGCAGGAGTTAAGCTTGGGGATGCTTGATACGTCTCAAACGTATCTATAATTTTTGATGCTCCATGCTTGTTTTTACACCATTTGCCTATTGTTTCGTTACACTTAGTGGCACTTTTATGCATTTTCCGAAACTAACCTATTAACAAGTGCCACAGTGCCAGTTCCCTGTTTTCTGCTATTTTTGTGTTTCAGAAGTGATACACAGGAAATATTCTCGGAATTGGACGAAACCAAAGCCAGAAGTCTTATTTTACCCGGAAGCTTCCAGAGATCCGAAGAGGAGTAGGAGGTGGGCCACAGGGGCCCCCCACACACAGGTGGCGCGGCCAGGCCCCTGGCCGCGCCAGCCATGTGTGAGGAGGCCCTGGCCCTCCTCTGACATCGCCCCTTCGCCTATAAGAAGCCTCGGGACGGAAAACCCTAAGGGGATTCGGCAATTTTCCAGAAGCAGTTCCGCAGCTCCGCCGCCACCGTCGACGAATTTCGGGGGACAGAAGTCTCTGTTCCGGCACCCTGCCGGGACGGGGAAGTGCCCCCGGAGCCATCTCCATCGGTCTCCATCGCCGTCTCCGCCGTCTCCATCGACCTTACCGCCATCTCCATCAACCTTGCTGTCTCCTATGATGAGGAGGGAGTAGTTCATCCCCGGGGCTGAGGGCTCTACCGGTAGCTATGTGGTTCACCTCTCTCTCCCATGATGTGATCTTTATGTGATCGTGAGCTTTGTATCATGTTGAACAAGTACATGTTATTATTCAGATATTTTGTGTACTCTAGCAATGTTATTAAAGTAATCTATTCCTCCTGCTATGGTGTAACGGTGACAGTGCGTGCATCATGGTGGTACTTGGTTTAGGCTATGATTGTGATCTCTTGTGGATTATGAGAATAATTATTGCTATGATAGTTTGAGTGATCTATTCCTCCTTTCATGGTGTAATGTTGACAGTGTGTGCACCGTGTTAGTACTTGGTTTAAGTTGCAATGATTTCTATCTTGAGTTGTTCTTTGATTTGGGTATCGCTATGAGTGGTGTTTGTCAAGTACTTGATGGACTTTAAGGGGTGTTTCTGTAGCCACTACACAATGATTAGTGTTATTCAATAGGAGAGTAATTCAGAGTGCCTTAGCAAAGAGAAGTTATTTGTTCAGTCATGTTACATTGTTGGGAGTGTGTCCACTAGTGAAAGTATGATCCCTAGGCCTTATTTCCAAGCATTGCACACCGTTTACTTGCTATTTTGTTACTTGTTTGCTCGCAGCGATATTTATTTTACATCACGTTTGCTACTTATAATCATCTATACCGCTTGTATTTTACTATCTCTTCGCCGAACTAGTGCACCTATACATCTGACAAGTGTATTGGGTGTGTTGGGGACACAAGAGACTTTCTGTATCGTAATTGCAGGGTTTCTTGAGAGGGATAGCTTTGACCTCTAACCTCCCTGAGTTCGATAAACCTTGGGTGATCCACTTAAGGGAAACTTGCTGCTGTTCTACAAACCTCTGCACTTGGAGGCCCAACAAGTGTCTATAAGAATAGAAGTGCGTAGACATCACATGTCCGCTAGCGTCATTCGGAACAGACAGACTGCCAGGACCCTTTCCAAAGATTACTTCTAAATCTTTGACCATATCAAATATATCATCACCAGTATGGCGTTTAGGCTTGCCCCGGACTTGTGCCTCGCCCTTGAAATGCTTGCCTTTTTTCTTCAATTGATGTTTGGGCGAAAGAAATCGACGATGCCCGAGATACACCACCTTCTTACTTTTATCCAAATATATACTATCGATCTCACCTAAACAGTGAGTGCATGCATTGTATCCCTTGTTTGTCTGTCCTGAAAGGTTACTAAGAACAGGCCAATCATTGATGGTCACGAACAGCAACGCTCGTAGATCAAATTCCTCTTGTTTGTACTCATCCCACACACGAACACCTTCAGTCTGCCACAGCTGTAAAAGTTCATCAACTAATGGCCTTAGATACACATCAATGTCATTACCGGGTTGCTTCGGGCCTTGGATAAGCACTGGCATCATAATAAACTTTCGCTTCATGCACAACCAAGGAGGAAGGTTATATATACATAGAGTCACGGGCCAGGTGCTATGACTGCAGCTCTGCTCCCCAAAAGGATTCATGCCATCTGTACTTAGACCAAACCTCAGGTTGCGTGCGTCTTCCGTAAACTCTGGGAAATCTCTGTCGATTTTTCTCCACTGCGACCCATCAGCGGGGTGTCTCAACATCTCGTCACTCTTACGGTCTTCTTTGTGCCACCTCAACAACTTAGCATGCTCTTTGTTTCTGAACAAACGTTTCAACCGTGGTATTATAGGTGCATACCACATCACCTTGGCAGGAACCCTCTTCCTGGGGCGCTCGCCCTCAACATCACCAGGGTCATCTCGCCTGATCTTATACCGAAATGCACTGCACACCGGGCATGCATTCAAATTCTCATACTCACCGCGGTAGAGAATAGAGTCATTAATGCATGCATGTATCTTCTGCACCTCCAATCCTAGAGGGCAGACAATCTTCTTTGCTTCATACGTACTGGCGGGCAATTCGTTATCCTTTGGAAGCATCTTCTTCATAATTTTCAGCAACTTTTCAAATCCCTTGTCAGATAAACCACTCTCTGCTTTCCACTGCAGCAATTCCAGCGTGCTTCCTAGCTTTTTCTGGCCGTCTTCGCAATTTGGGTACAAATCCTTTTTGTGATCATCTAACATGCGTTCCAACTTCTCCCTCTCCTTTTCACTTTCACAGTCAATCTGTGCATCAATAATGACCTGACCAAGATCATCAGCAGGCATATCTGATGCCCGTTCTTCACCTTCTTCTTCTTCATTATCTTCCATTGCGGTATCGGTGGTTTCAGGGAACTCAGGATAGTTGTCATCATTCTCTTCTTCATCGTTGTCTTCCATCATAACCCCTCTCTCCCCATGCTTGGTCCAACAATTATAGCCGGACATGAAACCGAACCGGAACAGGTGGATGTGAAGGGTCTTTGTGGAGGGGTAATCCTTCTCATTTCGACAACCACCGCATGGACAACACATAAAACCATTCCGCTTGGTTGCCTCAGCCACCTTGAGAAAAGAATGCACGCCTTTAATGAAATCTCCAGAGCGTCGATCGGCGTACATCCATGCTCGGCTCATCTGCATTATATAAGTACATATCAAACGCAAATCAAATATATAATTTCTATTTCTATCTCTAATTTTAGTTTGATAAGTAAGAATAAGTTAACAAAACTTTAGTCCCGGCTGGTGGGTACAACCGGGACTAAAGGTGGTTTTTGTGTCATCTAACAAAACCGTCGGTGGGATAAGGAGCTTCTCGAAGATATCGTTGGTGCTCACGCCCTACGGCATCTTCGAAAGCTCCGCCCTACGTCATCTATCTCTATTTCTATCGGTATTTTTATTTTTCTATCTCTATCTCTATTTCTATTTCTATGTTACCTATGTCTACTTCTATTTTTATTTTTAATTCTAACATTTCTATTTCTAATAGCATTTCTATTTCTAATAAAATCTAACATAAATAAAATCTATATAGCATTTCTATTTTTACCTCTATCTTCACCTATTTGTACACATAATCAAATAAACATCTAATAATTGCTCCCATAAAAAAATCACAAATCTCTCTACTTCAAGAGCAATAAATGAGCTAAATTACCAATGAAAGACAAAAGCACAAAATTCCTCACCTTTTAGTCCACTTAGATTGAAGTGGGGACATCAATTTGTGACAAAAAAATGGTGGTCAAAGAGGATGAACTCGAGTTGCATGAAGAACACTTGAGAGTGGAGAGGGGGAGTGGCTGGCTCGGGGAGGAAGAAGGAGCTACTTTATACAGGCAAGTCATTAGTCCCGGTTAGTAATACCAACCGGGACTAAAGGCTTAATCTTTAGTCCCGGTTGGTGTTACCAGCCAGGACTAATGATCCTGGCAACGGCCGGATTGCGACCCAGAGCCTTTAGTCCCGGTTCGTAATACGAACCGGGACTAGAGGTTCAAAACGAACCAGGACTAATGACATCTGCGTCCCAGCGGCCGAAAAAGCGGTGGGGCCCGGGGCATCAGTCCCGGTTCAAACAGCAACCGGGACTAATGCCCTGAAATATTAGGCCGGTTTTCTACTAGTGAGGACTTAAAAAAAGACTACTCTCCCGAAATTCAATTACGAATTTTGTTCCGGTTGATCTAGCCTTCTCTTAGATCTTTGTGATGATTGTCGTTGTCGTTGAAGCGTGGTGACCTTTCGCAAAAAAAAAAGCGTGGTGACGAAAGACGCAAGCGTCTCTTTCTTTCCAAAGCACTCTGGAGGGATGGTGTAATATCGTGCCAATTCTCAAGAAAAAAATGAATAAAACTCTTCACTCCCATGTGTTGCGTAGTCATAACCTTGAGGTTCCATTTCGCGACCACACCCTTGTAGACTCCTGAGTTTGAGGTAGTGAAACTCCGATAGTTTTTGAGGGATTAGAAAGGTCATAAACTAAACAAGAATGCTATTTCGGAACCATCCTAAGGCTAGTCATAGTGCATAGTATTATATATGAGTATTATGCATATGATACTAGTATATGATACTATTTTCATAATGGAGGGTTTCATATTATAGTATCATAGTGTTATTGTATTTATTGAATTATAGAATCTCAATGCAAAACAATATAGAAGATCTATTTAACATTAAATTTTCTTGTAATATGCGTTATGATATAGTATCTATCTATGATATTCTAATTGTATCTCTCTTCCTTAATTAGTTTCCACATCAGCATTTTAGTGGGCCTAGAATGCATAATACTAGATATGATACAAGCATTATGGCTAGCATAAGGATGTTTTCGTGTTTGCTACTCCAACTTTCACGTCTCCATCGATCTCAAGCCCATCATCATGTCAACGCCTGCAACTAATGTTACCAAGGCTAATTTTAATCGCCCTAGTGCACAAGGGATTTACCAGCACAATGTCGCAAAAGTAAATCTACTATATACTAAAAGTACAATACGGAGGTTTAAAATAGAGATACGAGGTTAATCTACATCATCATAATTAATTTTAATAGTTAGATCTAAAATCTATCGTTAGGATTTAAGCAAACAACGTAACGCTAAAAAGGTCAAAAGAAAACTTGATGTACTCATGTCACGTGAAAAAGAAAGCGTAGGTGCTACAAAATTCAATCCGGTTATATGGTGCATCATGCACATGCCTCAAGATATCTTAAAAGATACTAGTGGAATGCCCGTGCGTTGCTACGGGCTTTTTATTTTTTTTGTCGCTACATCTATTGTCTTTGCAATGATATACAAGGTTCTATTCAGAGGTAAAACTTGTAAAAAATATATTTTAATGAGAGTTAAAAGGATCGTATGAGATCGCTTTCACTTAAATCAACTACTCTAAAAAATCTAAACATGATAAAGTCCCCCGCCGGCAACCCCCTTCAATCCCGACGAAACCAGTACCATGAAGCTTGACACGGACAGAACTATTTTGAAACTTGTTTTATTTTTATTTTTTTTAACTAATTTGTGTTTCCCTTACTAAAATGATGCTACATAATTATTTAAATTTATATAATAATTCTTCATAACATTTTTAAATTATACATAATTTTTTTATTGTTAATAAGTTTATGACCTATAATTTTGGTTATGTATTTTTAAAATTTTATGCGTTGCTGCTACCTTTGTAGATGTAATATTTATACTTTTTAACAATGACAATATAAGATTTGTTGACATAATATGTGCAGTCGAAGACATAATTTTTGAACTATCAACATAATCTATGTTTTATCAATTTGTGAATCACAAAATTTCATTATGAGTAATTATTAGCCATAATATATTTAATATTTGGATATTTTAGAAAAAATATATTAATTAGTTGAATTAAAAATCAACCTTTATGGTCTTACTCTTAGTCGATATAGTACATTTTGATTGATGTCAAATGTTTTTTTTAATTTAACTTCACTCTAACTATGAGAATGTTTTTTTATATTAAAAATTCCCCCTTCTTTCACTCTTTCCTCTCTCTCTCTCACTCACTTTCCCCATTCTTGGCTTCCTGGTTGTTCCCCGTCCTCTCGACCTCTCCTTGGTCGTCACTGCCCCCCACTGGCTCCGCTCCTCGCCGGTTCTAATCCTCCTCCTCCCTTACTCCTCTCCCAGTCCCTCTCGCAAAATAGCCTGCGAAGAACAGTTCTGCTTCTCAAGGGTTCCACTGCGAGGGGCGGCGCCGCAAGTGCATACGACGAGCAGCACCAGGGAAGAGGAGGCGGACACGCGGCGTACGGCGGAGGTTCCCGGGCGGTGAGGGGAGGTCGAAGAAGCGGTCGGCGGTGCCTCAGCACCATTCTCCACCGGCAGCAGGCCAACCGCCGTCACCACCGGCGGCTATCGAGCCAGTGACTGCCCTCCTGTGATCTTGCTCGATTCGGCGGATTTAATCATTCCCTAGCTTGTGATGTACTGTCCAGTTTGTGGTGATTTCTGTTGCTTAGCTCGATCTGTTCTGCGGTAATTTCTTCTTACATTGGCTTACAAATTGTTTAGTGAGCAAGCGAGCCAATATGTCAGAGCCGGATGCGCGGACCACCATTCTGGGCTCTTCTGTCTTCCAGTTCAGAGTAGACTACGAGCAAATCAAGCAGCTTCCCATCGGGAAGGCCGTCCTCTCTGATGTCGTCTCGGCTGGGGGACACCTCTGGAGGGTTGAGTTTTACCCGCGTGGAGACAATGAGGAATACAATGGGGAGTATAATTCTATCTACCTCAGGCACATGAGCAAATCCAGTAGTGCCAAGGCCATCTTCGATGCCTTCTTGATGGGTAGGTACAGCAAACCATCTACATTGCAGATACATCGGATATGTGAAACCTTTGAAATATCAGGAGAAAAAGAGGACGGCGATGTGATAAAGTGTTGGTAGACACGGTTGCAACTATCTTAGCTTGCGCCGAAACCTACAACTGTCACGATAGCAAGCCACACGAGCTGCAGCAGCAGGAGCAGACAAACATGGGTGGGGCACACAAGATCTGGGGTTGGGCACGCCCGCTCGGGTGGCAGTTAGCCCATACCTCACCCCCCACCACCCGACCCCGTCCGATCGCATCACCGCCGTCCGTCCGAATCATCTGACGCACCTACACGTGGGTGGGCCCGGGCGCTTAACTGTAGCTGGTAACAAATATAGTATACGCCCCCCCAGTGCTCGCTCGACACGTTGCCGCTGTTAACACGCATCGTCTCGTCTCGTCGCCTTCCACCGTGTCACGTGGCGCCTGCAGGCCCGGGAGCCATGCAATCGTGAGGCAACGTGGCACCACAAGCGCGTCATCTGACGGCTAAACTAACGCAAACCATAAGCCTCCGTCCGCTTAGTGAGTTACCCATATGAAATGGCTCCGTTCAAAATTCAGTGGACAAGGTTTGTTTACATTTTGGTTGAAGAAATTTCAATAAATCATAGAAGTTCAGTTGAGTGTTCTGAGAAAGTATCATGTTACTTGAATAGTTGATTAATGATTTAATTGTGTTTCGAGATTGAAACTTAAAAAGCTACTCATAATTCCATTAATCTAGAAGAAACATAACTTTCTCATAATATAATTAAAAATGTGAAATTTACCGGATTTTTTTTTGGATAGTTTGAGTTTTGAGATTTAAATTAAGACCAACTGTGCCTATCGAATCTTGATCGGAGGGTACATGCACGGGGTAAGTCACACTGTGACTTGGTTAAGTCACTGAAGCTTTATGCCCGTCCTTGAGCACCGGCTAATTTTACTGTGGAGCTAAGAATTGTACTGCTGCTTTGATGTGTTTGCAAGTATAGCCTGATTAAAACTATTCTGTACAGTAAAGGTCACTTGCACTGTGTGAAGTACTGCTGCTCAGGTTAATCTGATACTCCTGTACAGTAAATATCACTTTACTCAATGTACTGGTGCTTTGGTTCTTTCGAGTGGTAACTATCTAGTCCGCTTAAAGTACTAACGTTGTTCTTGAGTACCATCACGGCCAAAGTAGTCGCGCTAATCTGATCTTTCACACTGATGGCTGACCGTGGTCGCGCAGATTAAAACCCCCTAGCTAGCTCCCTCCTTGGCCGGTGGTTTGCTTCTTCTATCGCCGCTGCGAAAGCGATAGCCAAAGCCCTCCTCTTCCAGCTAGCTAGCTAGAGTGGAACACGGCCACGAGCGAGCGAGTGGTGGTGAGGTCTCGTGCGTGCGGACGGACATGATGGATCACCTGAGCCTAGTGCCCTACGAGGGAGGCAGCGCCGGCGCCGGCGCCGGAGGGGGAGCCAAGTACAAGGAGTGCCTGCGCAACCACGCGGCGGCCATGGGCGGCCAGGCCTTCGACGGCTGCGGCGAGTACATGCCGGCCTCGCCCGACTCCTTCAAGTGCGCCGCCTGCGGGTGCCACCGCAGCTTCCACCGCCGCGCAGGCGGCAGCGGCCTCGGTGTACCTGCTGCAGGCCCGAGTCACCATATGTGCCACAGGTGCTGGCTGCACAGGGCCCCATATTTTTGGGGGCCCCAAAATTCTATGTAGGCCTACTATAGATATGATAAAAGGACCCGCCTACACGGCGGCGCCTCTCCGTGATTTCCGTTCGACCTTGTCGTGGCTGCTTTTTGAGCCCAGTTTGATCCATTCAACGGTAGGCCCACTATATAATACAGTATCAAAACTCCATCTACCTTTCTGAATACTCCTGACAAGGTGGTTGCCTTTAGACCATAATAATTGCCTGATTATTTCTCAGTAATTTCCCGATTATTCCGAGTAATTATCAGGTTATTAAATCCCAGATTTATTAGGCTATAATTGCCAGATTATTTCTGAATAATTTCCTGATTAATTTCGAGTAATTATCAGGTTAATTATGCCATAATTGCCGGATTAATTCCGCATAACTACCCGATTAATTAGGGGTAATTGCCTAGATCCGGAATGAAGCCCTCCTCCTAGCCTCGTTGCCGGCAAACTAACGAAGCCCCCAATCCCCCTCATTGGCGGCGGCCTGGGATACCTCGGGGCACGGCGCCTCCTGCTCCCCCTCAACGGCGGCAGACTAGGAGACCTCCATGCGCCGCGCCTGCTCCTCGAGCTCGTCGGCGGCGGCCTGGCTCACGCCCGTGGACGCCGGCCTGGCTCGCACTCGTGGATGGAGGCCTGGCGGAGCCTTCCCCGCGCCGCTCCTCCTCCAGTTTGTCGGTGGCGGCCAGGCTCGCGCTCGTGGACAGAGGCCTGGCGGAGCCTTCCCCGCACCGCTCCTCCTCCAGTTTGACGGCGGTGGCGGTGCCTTCACCGTGACGCGGCGGGGCGCCGGTCTGGCTCGCGGCCGTTAATGCCGGCATGGCGGAGCACCCCGCGTCACACTCGTGGCTACTCGAGGTCGTCGGTGGCGGAGGAGTCGGAGTCCTCGGCGGCGTAACGATGGGCGCCCCCTGGCGGCCGCGACCCGCTGCATGCTCACCGACGGCGGCGACCCGCGTCGTGCTCACCGGCGGCAGCGACCCCCGCGGCGTGCTCTTCTTCCCTCCTCCTCGTGTTCCTCACCGGCGACCTGCGCGGCGTGCTCTCCCGCGAGTGGCACTGGAGGAAGAGCTCACGATTTTGTGGTTAGGAGGTGTCGGGAGAGGATAAGATTGCATAGGACCGTGCTTCTCTCTCCTTAGATAGGGACACGAATCTCCAACAACCGCCGCATGGGGGTGTTTCCGTGCGGCGCCTTACCCTATCTTTTCCCATGATTAAAAAACATAAATTAAGAAGAAAAAAATCGCCCTTACCTAGTTACCTGGGCCAGAACTGCCCACCTCGTGCGGTCCTGGACTCTTTGCTTGGCCCGATCAATCGATCGACGGATTGATCGATGCCGACTTGTATCGATGCGATCAGAGCCTCGAGGCTCAAGCCCTAGACCGCTAGCGCTAGACGCTCTGACTCCCGACGTCGTCCCGTCTCCCGAGTTTCAACTTCTGTGATTCCGTTGATCCGTTCCGTGAAGTCGAAATCGCGAACACGCGCCGTCGACGCAGGAGTGCACAACAGGACTAGAACCGCCAGCCGCATGCCAACACCTGCCAGACAGCGGAGAGTGCCGAGGTGAGTTCAATCCTTTTTTTTTTTCAGTGCATAGTAGGCTGATCTTTGTTCTCTGATCGCCATGATCGGCAATGCTGCAATTTTATTACTCTAATTACATCCTATTAATTTTGCTATTTTATCCTTTGTATGTATGTTTCGGATTAAAGATTTGATTCATCATGGGGCACGAATCTGGTGCCAAAAAGCGCAAGAGAAAACAAAAAGAACAATCTCTAATTGCATCTCAAAAGGGGGCTATGGACAGGTTTGTTACAAAAGGATCACAAGTGCCATCCGACAATCAGTCAGTTGACCCTTCTTCTCTTGCACTTGATATTGTTGCCTACAATGATACTACAGATGGTCAGACAGGGATAGAAAATAGTGAGATAGAGGAAGATCATGTCGATGTTAACTTCAACACTTCACCTATTCCGGATGTTGATGATTCTGTGCACCCTGATATATTTGATCCAAGATCTTGGGATTCTCTTGATTCTAAACATATTGATATTTTAGCACAAAAGGGTCCAAGAAGAGATTTATCAATTAAGAAGGGTCCTAAGGATAGATTTTGTAAAAGGTTTTCTGCACTATACTATACTAGATTTCTATCAAATGGGGAGCATTGCGATAGAGATTGGCTTGTCTATTCTAAGGAACTTGATAAAGTCTTTTGCTTTGGTTGTAAATTGTTCACAAAAGGGCATCGAAAAGGTCAGTTGGCAAATGAGGGTTGTAATGATTGGTCACATATTTGCGCTAGACTAAAAGATCATGAGACAAGTGTGGATCATGTTCTGAATATGACCAATTGGTATGAGTTGCGTAGTAGATTGGAAAAGCATCAGACTATTGATAAAGCAGCTCAGCGACAACTTGAGAAAGAAAAGGACCATTGGAAAAAGGTTTTGTTCAGAATTGTTTGCATTGTGAAATTTCTTGCCAAGCATAATCTAGCATTTCTAAGTTGAAGTTATTGAAGTCATACATGCGTACTATGATGACACAACAGAGACTCAATGATTTGGCCACAATATCCCTTGAGAGTGAAGTGTTGGAGAAGATTGATTATGAGGACATTATTGAAGATTTTATTTCCAAGAATCCTAAAAGAATGATGTTGTTTAAATAAACATTATGCGATCGAGGATTGACTAGGTATGATTCTTAATATTTTCATTAGACCATTACAATGTATGCCGTTATGAGATACATATATACATATAATGCTGGTGAATAGTTAAATTTTCTGGTATAAAAGGGCCCCATTTTGAAATTTTGCACAGGGCCCCGGATTTTGCCGGCTCGGCCCTGACCTGCTGGTTCGCCTCCCTTCTTCTTCAGCCTGGCCCAGCCGCCGCACCACCACCCCGTGCTGCAGGGCTTCGTCCCGCCGCTGCGGCCGCCCCAGCTCGCGCTGCCGTACCACGCCGTGCCCCCAGCCGCGTGGCACCACGGCCTGCTGGACCCCAGCGCTGGGCGCGCCGGGTCGGAGACTCCGCCTCGGGCGGACGACTGCAGCCCTGGCGGGTGCGGCGGGAGCGGGAGCTTCGGGCGGAAGCGGCACCGGACCAAGTTCACCCCGGAGCAGAAGGTGCTGATGCGCGACTTCGCGGAGAGGCAGGGGTGGCGCGGACGACACGGACGGGGCCGATTTATGTGACGTACGAAAATAAACCGGTGGTTTTTTTAACCTTCCACGGTTTTGTGACCATCACGTCCTCAAGCCGTATTATTAGTTTATTATATATTAGATGTGTTTATCTATCTAATCTATCTAATCTAATCTAATCTAAACTAATAATACGGCTTGAGGTCGATCGTGATGGTTCAAAAACCGTGGTATGTTAGAAAACCGCTTTGGTACGTCAAAAAAAGCGTCGTACGTCCGTCCGATCCGTCCCTGTCTTTGTTCCTTTCGTCCCGTGCAAAAAAACTAAGTAAAAAACCGGAAGCAATCTCGCGTCAATCAATATCAATCGAAGAAAACCGGCAGCGAACGTACGCACCCACTATCACGAGTTCGTGTCACCTACCACAACCTGAGCCCACGTATTAGGTTTGGACTCCGTAAAAGAGTCCAGGTCGACGATGGAGTACGTACGGCTTAAACGCCCGTATATACAACACTCAATCGGGCCTCCAGGAATTGGTCGATCGAGCCTCTAGAAATCGCTCAATTGCGACGATGGCGCGGCGGCGCAGCTCGCATGAACATGGAGGACGGAGGATCGGTAAAGCAGAAGGCGCTAGAATAATGAGGGCTGCGCTGGTGAATTGGATCCGTGGCGAAGTGAAGCAGCGTGATTCTAGAGAAAGAAGCCAGAAGGGGCGACGAAAGCAGGCGGCGCCCGCTGCATGGAGCATGTGGCGGTGTAGGCGTCTCTATTGACACCGCCGTCAATATCTGGATTGCCACGCTCGTCATCTTCCACCGCCCGCTGCAGGAATTTGTGAGATCTAGGACACGGTGACCGGGAGTGTGGACTATCTTTCCGGCAGCGATGTGTAATCCAAAGAAGCCACTCTCGATATGTACAGTAGCCTAATGGATCATGTGGACGTGGATGGTGATGCTTTCGCAGCGCCTGGGGTAACTACGCAAGGAAGCTTGAGCCAATGAAACAAGTAGGGACTGTCTAATTAACAGCTAGCTATTTTCCAATTCGCGAACAGTCATTTTTTTGACCAGTAAGATGTCGCCACGTCACTATGTCAGTCCCGTGTGGAGCAGTTTCGTTACTGATTCGAATCGAGACCCTGGGCCGTATTAGACATGCCTCACCCCAGAAATGGACCCCGAATGGGCTGCACCCGGTTTGAGACAGACCCGTTAAAAAGCCCAGGCTGACAGAAGACACCCCGCTAACAGCCCAAAAACACACACAACGCCAGGAAAAAAAAGTATCCTGCCAGATCCCCACCTACCCCCCGACAGCAACGTCTTCTTCCTCCTCAAGAAAGAAACAGACACGAAAAAACTCCCCCAGCTCTTTCACCATAAGGCACGCCAATCTAGATCTCCCCCATTTGGAGAACAAATGGATGATGAAGAAGATCAAACAATGATCATGGTTTCAAATACCGACCTTTCCAATCAGCTGGGGACAGCAACTCAACAGGTCAGTTACCCCCCTCCCACTCCATCCACCTCTTACAAAAAGAAACCTGTTTGAAAACTTAGATGGCATGGATTTAGAACATTTCCCCCCTAACAGATAGAAGCTTCTCTCCCAAAAAGCATGTAGAAATACATACTAACAGCAAAAAATAAGAGAAACATACATACTTTCACATGAAAAAAGTAAAAAAGACACATAGATATCATGATGTCATATGGTGCTGACACATACTTGGTCATAGCATATGTTCTATAAATAGATAGGGGACTCATATTACATAGTCTGACACTTAGTCGCTAATTTTAGGTAGCATATGTTCTAGTTATGAAAAGGGACATAACTAAAACTATGCAAAAGCACAAAGATACTTCAAGGCAGATGATCGAAGGACAAAGCCATATTGGCAGACTAGACATAAAACAGACTAGAGAACATCAAAATAGATGTTCACATATCTGCTTTTGCTGAATAGAATGAGAACAATAGAACCAGCCTTCAGATTACACTGACCAGCGAACTCGAACCACCCTGACTTGAAACGCATTCTGCCGTCAGTGCTTGTATCATATTCTGCTTCCTGATTGTTATTCTCCTCGCCCATCTTCAAAATCACCCAGCCCCTCTTGGAAATGTTCAATGATTTCTTAATTTCCTTTGGAATACGCTGTATACAAGAAGAAAGGATGAAACAAAAATATTAGTACACACCTTGCTGCTACTTATGGCTTGGGAGAAAAAATGGCACAAAAAAAATAAAAATGCAATACAACAAATTGGAATTTATAGATAATAACTAGTTATACCAGTCCAGTGAGATTGATGTCTGATGCAGTTAGTTTATGGACTAGAACAGACCCCATTCCTAGACCACGCTCGCTGACACATTGGTTCATCCTCTCTGCCTGTGCAGCTGATAATTGAAGGCCACTTGTGTAAACAACAACAGTTGCATCTTCTTCATCCATTTCAGCTTCTGGTTTAGCATAGGAAAAAAATTAAAAACCAACAAGACAGATAACAGTATACACGCAATGTTATGGCCAAAAAGAAAAAAAAGAACAGATTGGATTACACACCTTGCACCCTGTGCTTCTGGAAACCCATTGAACATTCTGGAATAATACGAAAATGTTCTGGTGCCTCATTCAGCATCAGCCTGATCCTGTCTCCCTTGTTCATATCATAATCGGTTAAGAACTCTAAATATCCAGGCCCAGAGATGCGAGTTTTCTCGCGTTTGTTGACATTAAACCTATACTCTTTCCCATCAGGGGAAACAACATCACACACATTGCCCACAAGGTTATTGAATTGCCTCCTCTCATAACATGGCACAACCTTGCAAAAAAAAATAGATCAGAAACCATTAAGTTGATTTTAAAACTTAACAATTGACAAAAGAATGTGCCAAATACATAAAAATGCAAAAAACAGACTGCCAAGAAAATGAACTACCAGCGACATGGTGGAATTTCTCGCAATAGAAGTAGAAAAATAACTACGAATTTTCCGCTTCTCCTGGCAACGGCTTCCCTGCGATCCACACACATTGCACCTTGTCTGGTCTGCCATCTGCTCTTCAGGGAAAAAAAAGGCCTATTAAATAATAAAAACCTGAAAAAGACGTCTATGCTATCGAAATATCCAGCAATAAAAAGTGTCCAGCTCAAGCCAGCACACTAAGACACATTGTAATGATTTTTAACACTAATAGTTTGTAAGCTAGAAACAAAATACTAAAACAAACAAACTAAATCAAAGATATAAGGAGTGAACATTACTGGGCAAAAACAAGAAAGCTGTTGCACTCTACATTGCTGAAGTACACAAAATTTGATAGATGTTTCTCATCTCTCATGCCAGGTAATTTGTAACTACAGTTCAGTAGTACTGGTAGCATATCTATTTACAGAAAATATGAACATAAAAAGGAAACAAAACTAGAGATGACAGAAAATATCTTCAACAATGAATACATGTGATGGAAACATCTATCAAAGTTGAACAACATATGTACAAAAAGGATTACTATGGTGATAAACAAAAAGACATTAGAAAAAGCTTGAAAAGGAAGCATCTATTTACCTCTGCCCTGTGCAAACGCATAAACTCACAAAGAAAGGAACTAAGAAAGAAACATAAAATCAGAGAAAAAGAGACAGAGAGACAGATAGATGTGATCTCCTCCCCACCGTCCCCTGCTAGAATGAGAGAAAGGGAGAGCAAAGAGCTGAGAAAGAGAAAAAGAGAATAGATGTGTCTGGCAGTGGTGCGGTGGAGGAGTGGAAGTAGTAAAGAGAGGGGTAATGGGTGGTAAAGGACCAACACATTTAATGAGGGGGTTAGGTGTGTGTGGTAAATGTTGGTAGGTGTAGAAATGTTTTACTAAAAAATACAATTCAACAGAAAAACATAGCTACAAAAATCAACTACACAGAAAAATGAAAGATACATAAAACCATGCTCTTTGAATTAATTAAAATTAAAATAAATACAAAAATGTCTGACTACTAGTTTTATTTCAGGTTGAAGGCAAAGGTATAGATAAAAGAGAAGGAATGGCAGATTGCATTGATGATGAATACATGGTACTGCAGGTAAGACCATAGAGAGAGACATGTCCAGAGAAAATAAAAGTAATTAAAACAAATTAACAAAACAAAATTTATCTTTTTTGCAGGATGGTTTCACCTTCACAGGACTCCTCCAAGGGCAATTTGATAGCTTCTACACACAAGACACTGGAAAACAAAAAGTGACAGCAAAAAAATAAGATCATACTACTATAAATGAAAAAAACATGTTTCTGGCTGTCTTACAAAAAAAGAACTTGATTTCGCAGGATAATCACTTATCTGGCGGCGGCAGCTGCTCTGGGGGACAATCTGCACGATTGAGAATAGAAAGCGATGGTTCTTCCCACTATATTGATGCAGACAACCAAGTAAGTGAAGAAATGCATATGATATCTGTGGAACAAATAAGAAGAAGACAGTTCCAAAAATTAAAATAACAAAAACCTCTTGCTTGTTTATGCAGCAACCAACAAGTTCAGAGACTACATTGGACGATGATCCATGGGGCAAGAACCTATTTGCCAACATGATCTTTGATGAGGTAAAAGAGAAAACATACAAATAAACTGAAAAAATGCAGATATCAAATCTGATGGATGTTTGAAAATAATGAAAATTGCAGATTGCACATCCACAAGACTCATGTCCAGGACAAGATAGTGGAACAGATAAAAATCTACACAGCACAATATCAAGAGAACCTAGCCAGAGCAACATACAACCTGATGAGCAACAAAAAGAACTTTGTGAAGAGGACATAGAAAGCTTCCTAGAGAATGACAAAGAAGGAGTAGAAGAGGAAAAGGATGATTCAGCCCTTCACAGCATTAAACCTGAGGTAGGCATGGCTTTCAAGACAAGAGAAGAAGCGCAAAACTTCTTCAACTTGTATGCATTTGCCGCTGGGTTCTCGATTGCTATAGTTGGTGCGTACCGAACAACAAACAGGAAGAGGAACAATGAGATCACAAGGGTGACCATAAAATGCAACAAATATGGACAGAATACTGAAGCCGAGAAGGAGACACTGACATCTCAAAGGCAAAGTACAGTCATAGCTAAAACGGACTGCAAAGCTGAGATGATTATCAACGAGAAAAATGGTATTTGGCTAGTCAAAAGTGTTAACCTAGAACATAATCACATCCTTGATCCCCAGAGCAGATTCTTCAGGTCCCATGCCTACATGACAAAAGAAGAAAAAGCACTGATAAGATCACTGAAGAACAGTAACATACAGACACGGCAGATTGTTTCGGTTCTGGCATATTTAAGAGGGGGTTCCGACCAGCTACCATACAACAAGAAGAAAGTAAGCAATTACGGCACAAGCATAAACAGAGAACTGAGTCGGACTGATATGATGGAAGTAAACTCTTTCTTTACCAAGAAAAAGGCTGAGGACCCAAGATTCTACTCTTCCTACGAACTAGACAGTGACAACAGAGTGCATAGTGTGTTTTGGGCTGATGCTAAAGCACGGACATATTATGAAACTTGTGGAGATTGCCTTAGCTTTGACACAACATTCCTAACAAACAAGTATAATCTCCCTTTTGCTCCGATTGTTGGTGTCTCCCCACACGGGAACACATATTTGTTTGGATGTGCTCTAATTGGAAATGAGAGAGCAGTGAGATTTAAATGGGTTTTCACAGAATTCCTAGCGGCAATGGGAGGTAAACACCCACAGACAATAATAACAGACCAAGATGCTGCCATGCAAAAAGCAATAGAAAAGATCTTTCCCAACACTATTCACAGATCATGCTTATACCATGTGAAGAGTAAGGTGGAAGACAAACTATTTCGGTGCTTTCAAGCAAATGAAGGACTGTATGAGGAATTTCAGGACATCATAGATAACTCACTGACAGTTGAGGAATTTGAAATGTTATGGAGACAAATGATTCAGAAATACAAGTTGGAGGGCATGAAGTATTTTCAGCACTTGTGGGATCATAGGCAGAAATATGTACCTGTTTACTTTAAGACAAACTTCTTTCCCTTCGTACAAACAATAGCAAGAAGTGAGGGCACCAACTCTCTCTTCAAAAAAGGAGTTGGAGCAACTTACAGCATGACAAGTTTCCTGCGAGAATACCAGAGAATTATGGACTCAATCCATGCAAGGGAAGAGGAAAGTGAACACAATGCAAGACATAAGAAGGTTCCACAACAGAAATTCATCACAAAATACTACATTGAGATGCAAGCACATGATCTTTATAACATATACATATTCAGGAAGTTTCAGAAAATCCTCAATGATGTCACAAGGCTGCAAGTTAAAGAAGAAAACAAAGGGACAACGTACCTTGTGTGGCAGGCCAAGAATTACCCGATAAAAGAGTATAGACAAAGGACTTATGTTGTCCAAGTTGAATCAGTGAAAGAAGAGTACACTTGCATATGCTGCAAATTTCAGAAAGATGGCTTGTTGTGCTCCCACATACTGAAGGTGATGCTACATCAGAACATAGAAAAAATTCCAGAGAAATACATATTAGATAGATGGCGCAAAAATGAGAAAAGGTTCCTCCCCAATATTCAAACAGACAAAGTTGCAGACAATGATACATTGAGGTATAATGTACTAACAAGGAGGTTGGTGGAAACTGCTTCGAAAGGATCAAAAAGCAAAAGAAAGTATGAATATCTTCAAAAAGAAATAGACAGATTAGAAGATGCTATGGCTAAAATGGATGCTGAAACAGAAGAAGTGGCACCTGAACCCACTACATCAACAAGAACAGTGGCAAATCTTGGCACAACATCAAACGAAGAAGACACAGGCTCAGCTATTCAGCTACTAGATCCTGCTGTTGCTAATACAAAGGGTAGACCAAGACATCTGACAATAAGAGAATCCATCAAAGCAAACAGATTTTACAAGTGCAGCCACTGTGGAGATAAGAACCATACATTGAAGAATTGCCACAACAAGCATATGGTGTTTGACCTCCCAAAAACTAAAAAGCCTAGAAAAGCAAAAAAGGCTGTCACAGGTGAGCATCAAAATGTAAAAAGAGAAAATAAAGAATATGAAAATCATGAGGAAAATTAACAGAACTTAATAACATTTTTGCTTTCTTGCAAATAGGTAAACCGGAGGAGCCTGGCCCTGCCAAAGAAACAGCTAAAAGATGCAAGAAAGCTACGTCTGCTGCTTCCAAAGACCAAATGATGGGTCCTACAATCAACAATAATGTTCTGATATTCACAGAAGATTCGACACAGATAGCGTAGGTCATCGCCTCGAAATATGTAAAAGCAGATATGAGAAAAAGCAACAAGAATCATTTTGCTACTGTATGACATTGCTGTTCTATTGGATCTTACTATATATTTGAACTTATAGTATCAGATGCGATGGATTGTTTACTTGAGAAAATAAACTAGCGAATAAAGAAATGTGACCCCGATGCTTCAAGCAAAAACCTTACAGAAAAAAAATGGATTCAGAAAGAACAAAAAATAATGGTCCCTCCTCCTTTATCCGGGCTTGGAACCGGCTATCCTTCTTAATAATAACTCATGAAAAACAGGATAGGCGGAGTTACCCAAAATAACCCCTTAAACCAATGAATTCAATTAAAATGGCGATATAAGAAATAAAAATGACAAATAAAGATTACAGGCTCAAATCTGAGAAAAAAGAGAAGACAAAAGAATGAGATATATGTATGAAAACTCCCAGGCGATGCATAGAAAAAAGAGACTGAAAATGAGGACTGAAAAAGAAGACTGAAAATCAATTAATCAAGACAGCATGATACAACAAGACTGAAGAAAACAGGACTGGAAATGTTAAAATGAAGACTGAAAATCAATTAATCAAGATAGCATAATCCAACAAGACTGAAGAAAATAGGAAACTCCCACAGAAAATTAAGCAAACCCGACAATGATGACTGAAAATGAACCTGAAAATGATAACTGAAAATCAAATAATTAACTGAAGAAAACCTGATTCAAAACCTGTGAACAAAAACTACAACAGAAAATTAAGCAAGACTGACAATGAAGACTGAAAATGAACCTGAAAATGATATACAACTAAAACTCAAGACTGAAACTGAAAATGAGCATGAAAATGAAGACTGAGATATAATCAAGAAGACTGAGATATAAACAAGAAACTGAGTTAAAATCCGATAATAACTCAAGACTGAGAAAACTAACAAAACTGAAGAAATAGACAGAGAAGAAATGACGACTGAGACCTCCCAGGCTGAAATTGCATGGATAAAAGTGAAGGGACAGAGAACAAACTGACTGAAATTGAAAAGTAAGAATAAAAACTATGAATGACAACAGAAGACTGAGATATAATCAAGAAGACTGAGATATAAACAAGAAACTGAGTTAAAATCCGATAATAACTCAAGACTGAGAAAACTAACAAAACTGAAGAAATAGACAGAGAAGAAATGACGACTGAGACCTCCCAGGCTGAAATTGCATGGATAAAAGTGAAGGGACAGAGAACAAACTGACTGAAATTGAAAAGTAAGAATAAAGACTATGAATGACAACAGAATAATACAAGAGACTCAAGAAAAATGAGAACAGAACAAAACTGACTGAGAAAAGGATGACTGAGCAAATAACAGAAACAATGCAAAAGACCAACAATTATAACTGAAGAAAGATACTAAGAAGATATTTCAGTTGAAAGAAGAATAAAACTGATGACTAGAAAACTGAGAATGATAAGACTGAAAATTATAACTAAAGAAAGATACTAAGAGACTGAACATGAACTCAAAATAGAGATAAATGAGATTCACTAAACTAAGACTAAACTGAGATTCACTCAACTGAGAAAAATGTCAATAAACAAAAAAAACTGAGATTCACTAAACTAAGACTAAACTGAGATTCACTAAACAGATAAAACTGAGATTCAATAAACTAAGACTAAACTGAGATACAATAAAAAGAGAGGACTGAGAAAACTGACAGAACTGAAGACAGAGAAAAGATTAAAGAAAGACATGAAGAAACAGACATGATAAAGAAAAAAAAAACATAGAAAATGAAACTAAGACTAAGGAATATAGTCTGAACATATAGTCAACACATACTGTTCGCACATATACAAATATCCAAAGAGAATTTACAAAAGCAAGGACCAAGTTCATTAGAATGATCAATCATGACGAAGTGTTGTACGGTATATCAAACTAATCACACATAAGCTACAACCATAATGAGCCTGTCCATCTGTCCATGGATCAAACCTGCAAGATTAATCAAAAAATGCAAACATTAATAAACTATAATATAAAAAAGACAAAATAGAACTGCTTTTAGCTTAAAAGTAAAAAAATAACAAATAACACCTTTCCATAGTACTTAGAGACTAAACTTCTATCAGCTTCGTTATCACTTAGGAAGTACATCTTTATTGCATACTGAATTCTTATATTCAGAATGTCGTTGTCGGAAAAAAGTGTCCGTAGGTCTATATACGGCTTCCAAACCTCCATGAATTTCATCACAAAAACACCACAGTCAAGCCTGGAAAATGAAGTAAAAGCAAATTAACAAAAAATAAAAGAAATAATAAAATAATAAGAAAAATAAGAGAAAACAGAAAATAAAATTTACAACGTCTGTTGCTTTGGCACATTCGGATACATGACTTTGAACTTGCCAAACTCATGTTCTTTGCTGATTATCAATTCCCAAAGGTGGATAAAATTGTCTATCTACAAACAACAACAAACAAACAAAATCAATCAAAAAAATAAAAAAAGATAAATAACAAAATATAGGGGGAATCACTACAAAAAGGGTATATTAAAAAACTAAACAAAGTATCCTTCATTCTGCGGTGGAAATTAGATTCCTTATCATGGAAAGAATCCAAAAAACCAAACAACTTGTACTCAAAGTCCACAGCAAAAAGGAACCAATGGTTTGCATCAACAATTGGGAAAAATAGCTACAAAAGATAGAGAAAAGCAAAACAATAGGTGGATTTGAGAGACAATCACCCAAAAATCCAAAATGAACTATGTAACAAAAGTATACTCTGTTGTCTGAACAACCAAGGTTCCTTCCCTTGCTTGCTTTAGCTGCACCTAGGAACGATGTCCTAACAAGTACCTCATTTGGAACAGTATTGTACTTCATAATAGCTTCCTGCGCATAAAAAGGAAATTTTAAAAAAGACAAAGCATACACAGATAAATTATAGATAACAACATAGTCAAAAGAAATCTGAGACACACAAAATAGAAATAAAGAGAGGTACCGACCCCAACATGAGGAAAAAAATAGTGTCTACCAGATGAGGCAGGGTGTTTTTCCTTAAACAACATGCGACAGAAACACGGGATCAAAAAATTATCAACTTCTCCACCAGGCATCAATGACTCCCCCAGTGATTGGTAATTACAGTGGACTTCTGGATACTTAACACCCAGTATCCTATGACAAAAAAGAAAAAGGATATAGCAAACAGTGAAAAATGCAGGCAAAAACAACATAATGCAAAAAAAGAAAGAGGGAACAAAAGAAAGAACACAAAAATAATAAAGATTAAAATATTTACTTCTTGTGCTGCGCACTGTGAGCAAGCTCAACTATGGCTGAATAGTTCATTATATCCTCATCGGACACAAGGAATCTCATATTCTGCTGCAGAGGGGGGCTTTGTCCCGTCATAAGTGAATCCAGTAGCCTGGTCTTACGGCGATTTGATGTCATTGCTCTGACCTGACCATTATGGAAATGAGTTTCAGGCTGACCATTCTGTAAACAACCCTGTGGTAACACACTCCTCCCCTGCTTAGTGGGCAACAAATTGTTGTATGTCCGATCGACTTCCTTTGCCAACTCACTGCACCTCCTTTTGAAATCATTTGATCCGACCAACTGGATGTTTTCAGTGCTGACATTCTTTTAACATCCACAAAAAGAAAAAAGAGAAAAAAGCTAATTAAGAAACAACTACATTCTGACTAAAAAACTAGGCAAAAGCACATGAAAAACATCCTGATATGAAAAAAGAAAAGGAGAAAAAAATACCACAGATGGCTTTGGGGAAACTTCAGGGACAAGAATAGGGGCTAGCTTTGATCCACCTTGTTGAACTTCATGCATCCGTTTTACCTTGTAGTTTGCAGTGCCCTGCTATTTTGATAAAACACAAAATAAATGAAATATACACAAAAGGGACTAGAAAATAAAACCTTGGGCCATAAAAGACATGAGACCAGAAACAGCGAATAACCTCAACGCATGGTGAATCCGGAAGATTAATGTGGCTAACAGGTGAAAAGCGGGCAGGCGTGATATCCACTATATTTTTCGAAGAAGAAAAATGTGGTTGCTGGCTAAGAATCCTTTGTTCATCCTCTGCAGATATTAAGTGGCATCTCCTGGGCTTCACTTTCTTAATTGGATTCAATGCAGGGGCTGCATATAGTAATGAACATCAAAACATTAAACAAAAATGATAGTCAGAAAAATAACAAAAATAACAAAAAACTAACCTGTCATAAGGCTAGGCGGTTCCACAACTTTTGTTATCATGCAGTCTGGAGTGGCTGCACAGAAAAAGAAACTAAGAGTGTGAAACAGCAGCCAAAAACGTCCTAGAACAAAAACAAAAAAGAAAAGGGAATACAAAAGAAATGAACCTGGATCGGTCCAATCATTAAGACTTGGATTATTAGCTTCATTTGAAATATGCTTAACACGAACTTCTGTGGAACATAATCCTACAACCCCTAGGATCCGGGCATTGCCGCGTATGTTGACAGCTGAAGCCTATGTTAAAAAAGAAAGCTACCAAAACTTGTAATATACATAAGAAAAAATGATACAAACAAAGACAGCAAAAAGAATAGATACATAGGACAGCGAAGTTTGAAACATACATTCATTTGATGGCGTTGTCCATTTTCACTTATGATCTTTGGTTCACCTTCAGAGCGCTTTGTAAACAGAGAGTTAGGGGTGCTTCTTGACTTACAAAGGAAATCCAACACATTATTAACCAGCGTTTCAATTTCCGGTTTACTTGCAGACTTGCTTGAAACAAAACTATCGATGGTGTTCAGAATTCCATCTATAACCTATCAGAAAACACAAAAGTGCACAATTATCTATAAAGAAACTATAAAACCTCTATATAAGAAACTTCAAATGCAAAACTACATAAAATACATCAGTATCTAACAACAAACAAAAAATAACATAGTAAAAAAATATTTGAGAGATAAAAGCTGATGGGCAGAAAAAAGAACATACATCAGGCCGTAAATTGCTGACAAATCTATTCTGCACATTCTCCCTGAAGTTATATGATACGGGAACAAAAATAGGAGACTGCTTCTTCTGGCGAATGGAATCCTTTGAACATAAACCCTGCATAGATAAAACAAAAAAGCAAATTAACATAAACAAGAGAGAGAACGTAGAAAAATAACTAAGGAAGAAACACATAGAAAAACAAACCTGAGCACAACAACTAGCCAGCACTTCTTTGACGTTCCTCTTCCCAAAACGATTCCGCCTTTTCCGATCTAGCTCAGAGTACACCCTGATCATACTTCCCTTCCAAACAGTTATCCTAGGAATGGACTGATCAACGTTCTGCCTCCCGAAATCCAAACAATCTAGATAATGGACCTGATAAACAAGCAAAGAATGAAAAGAATATATGTTCAGACAATGCTAAACAAAACAAACACAAAAAACAAAACAACACCCCCACATAAAAAATGTGAAACAGAAAAAGCAATGCTCACCACTGGTACATAGTTGCAACAGATAGGGGCCTTCAACCTCCTCCCTTTTAATTTTCCCCACACGTTGAACTGGCTGATGCTATCCAAACAACACTCATATACAAGCTTGCTGAAATCATACCCCCTTGCTGCCTCTGGAATTTTGAGAACTGAAAGATATTTACAGTTTGGGAACTCTCTGGAACTAGGACACATGAAACAAGATATAGCAACTGACATGAAGCACACAAACACATCGTGATCCGTTAGCTCTTCTGAACCACACAGCTTATTGCCAAAGAAGGTGATATGTGGCATTTCAGATAAATGAAAATGACTTAGGATAAATTCCTTTCCATCATTACTATTACATGGGACCTCTAACCCATCTATCGGCAAACCAAGAATATGATGGAAAGTGCTCTTTGATATATCAACATGCTTGTAGCCAACAGTAATCTGGGAGCAAACAGGATCAACACATGCAGCAACCCACCTAGCAAACTCTGATGGGATGTCATACAAATCAAGAAGTAACAAGCACCCAAACCCAAAATTTGTAATAACACTTCTCTGACGTGGGGTCAACTTCCTTATTACTTCAACAAAATACTTCAATGAGTATCTGGAGAAGACAGACCTACTCACACCATCTGTTATGTCCACCTTAGCCTGTGAAAAAACAACCATAAACAAAAATACAACACAGATAAGGTGATAAACAAAAGGCAGTAAGTATAAAATAGCAAGAAAATATGAAAAAAAGCAAACAAACACATTCAACACCTTCCGTTAAAATTGGCACAACAAAAAACACAGAGACACAAAACATACCTTGTTAATTGCTGAAACATCCCTGCAGAAGTCTGAGAAGTTCCTCTTCAACGATTTAACAGCCTGTTTCCTAAAAAACCCAAATAAAGCATCGTCCAACAGCATGTTTCTTGCATTGCATTCCAAACCCTGTACGTATAAAAAAACAACCTAAAATAATCCATTTCACCGGAAAAACACATGATAGAGATCACACAGTATGTTAGAACAGGAAACACAATGAGGAAAGCTCACATCGTCGTCGCTGGATACACTGTCAACCTCACTATTCCCAACATTATAATGATCAATGACAGAGTCACATCTTGAATGATTATATCTGCATAAAAATAAGCATTTAGGACATTACTGCGGCATCAAAAATTACAGCAAATCATCAAAAACACACACATAATAAAAAAATTCAGATACTACTGAAACAATATACAGATACTGCTCTCCCCACTACCCAATTAGAACCCCTCGTGTAATTGTAAACATAAACCTAAAATGCAGAGAATGCAAACTACAACGAAAAACAAACATTCGACATCCAACCCCCTGTGTGACAGTAAAAAACTCTCAATCCAGATGGGTGCTCACAGAACAGCAACAACAACAAAAGGCTGATTCATACAAATTCACCATACGACCCACAACAAACAAAAAAAGCTGACTCATTACTACCACCCGCATCTGCTCCCCTCACAGCCAAACAAAATAGCAGAAATCACACCATAAACTACACATGAGTTATACCTTAACAGATGAATTTACTTACAAACAAAAAAATACCGCAAACATATACAACAAACACATTGGAGCGCTTGCGCACACGCCTAAAACAAAAATTAACAGAAGTATACAGGAAATGCTAAATCATAGCAAAAAACAAAAAAAATCAGCGCAGACTATGGTTGCATCAACCTATGCGACGCGAGCTTCGACACAGACCGCCCAAAAATCTCGCATCAACCCTCCTCCCATCTCCAAACAATCGCCAGCCCACCTCCACTAAAACCAAATCCGCGCGAGCCTGAAAACCATGCCGTTCCAGCGGCGGCCTTGACCCCGTCGCCGTTCGGCTCCTCCCTTCCCCACCGCATATACTCCTCACCAACCAACTATCATCACCGGAAACGAACAAAAATCATCACAGCAACTCACACAACTAGATGCGCACGAACCCCCGCCTGTCTCGACAACAAACAGCATAGCGGCGAAAACGCTGGAACAAAGGAACTTACCGCCGCCGGCGAACTCGCCTTCCTCCCCCATCACTGCCTCTCGCCATGCGCCGAGGGAGAGGACAGAGAGGAGCAGCGTCGCTCCCCTCCGATTTCTCCGCCGCTCTGTCCTGGAGAAGACTCTGACAGGCACCGCTTTCCCCCTCTCCCCCCCACCACCAACGAATAAAAAATTCAAAAAGACAGAAAATAACGGGCGGCCAGAACACGAAACGGGTTCGGATCCAGTGCCACTCAACCCCGAAACCGCTAAACCACAAGCCCCAGCATGGACACGTACGCAACGTGCGCGCGGATCTCAAAGACGAATCAACGGACAGAAAAACGAGTGTAAACGAATTGGAAAACAGCTGACAGATAGTTAGCAGAAATCAACAAGTATGCCCATAACCAGTTCAGAGATTTGTCGCCTCTGGCCACCGACCGCGGGCTGCCCCTGGCTTCTATGGATGAGCGTGTCCGCCGCAAGACGTAGCTCCAGTGCGTCGGCCTCCTGGATGATCACTGACCTGTCGGGTTGCTGATCTGCTACAACACTCCTTAAATATCAATAATTCATGCCAAGGAACAAGAATATTATTTTGTGATGGCTGATGAAATCATCAAACTGCAGCACGAGCTCTGGCTTGTATATCAGAAAGAGTACATTATTTCTCAATCCTGATAGGCAAAAAACAGGGAAGCAAAGTCCATATGCAAGGACTAAGGGACACGAGTATTGATTACAGCCAGCATATTCTTCAGTCATTATGAAAAAACCAGCGCACTCGCGTCGTTAGCGACTCAACAATGGCAAGATCTATAAAAACCAAACCATCGACCAATAGCACGCCAGGTAAACCGGCTTCAGGAGGAAAAAAACCAGCGACGTACCTCCCGCGAGCCCTCTTTGTCTCATTGTTTGCGAGCTGGTACTAAACCTGATCATGTTTTCCACGGCCACGAAACAGGTCGCTTACCTCTAATGGCCGTACTGAACTAGAGAACTTTAATGGGCTCATATGTTATAAGAGACAATGTTTGATTTGAATGTAAAAAATATATTTGAATGTGGGGGAAAAAGTCCGATCTTTGTATTATTAGAACTGCACTCTGTTAATTGCATGCCTAAAACTCATGGCCATCTCATCGTCCTACCAAAGTCGGTTAAAACATTGTCCTAAGTTAAGTAATATTTTTTGAATGCCTAAACACCTGTGGGCATTTTCTTTAGCTGATTTAGGGCTAAACATGTTGGGGAAAATATATGCAAAAAAAGTTGGTAGCGTGGGGATCTGGCTCGGCCTAAAAACAAAATGTATATTAAATTTTATTTAAACTAAAAGAGACATCATATATTTGTCGGGTCAAGTGGGTACTAGCGTCGGCGTCAAAAACTTTTTTGGCGAGCAACCAACACGGCACTGCCCTGGAACCCGGCTGAGGAAGGGGGCCATAGCTCTTAGCCGAGACGCCCAGTTGTGGAAGGTTGATGACGCACGTCGCTTGGGGCAGTGAAGTCGACCCGCCGCCCGGCTCCGTCGTGCAAATATTTGATGCTTGCTCCATCTCCTCCTTCTTCTCCGATGTCCCCGCTGTCTAATATACTACACACACCGTGCCTCTGTCAACTCAAACATGTACAAGGTGGGACGACAACGAGAAAGAAGAGTCTCTTCTTTGCCGCATGGGACAGGTAGTTGGAGGCGTAGGTGGAACTTGTCGTCCATGGCAAGTGCCCGTTTACTCACCAGGGAATCGATTGAACTCTCAAGGTTATTGAAGGGATGGACATGACAAAACTTATGGATTTGATTAGCATGTATATGTGTAGGTTTTTTCTGAAAATGTGTTGAGACATGTGTGGAGAAAAGCACATGAGAGACATGTCCGATACAATTGGCTAATTTGACGGACGACCATGACATGAGCAAGGCAAAACCGACCCCTAGACCCAACGTCACTTGAGCATGCACATAGAAGGGGAAATGCATGTGGAAGCTATTGCTGTAGGGAACAGGTAGGTGGAAGCGGGGTGGAAGTTGCGTTCTACGACAAGTGCTCGTTTACTCCCAAGAAATTGGTTAAACTCTCGCGGTTATAGAAGTGGATGGGCGTGACAACGCTTGTGGATTCGATTATCTTGTATATGTGTAGGGTTTTTATGGAGTCTCACTAAGACATGTGTGGAGACAAGAACATGAGAGTCAAATCTGATACAGTTGGCTAATTTGACGGATGACCATGGCATGAATAAGGTGAATCCGACCCCTAGACATAATGTTACTTGAGCTTGTACATAGCAGGGGCAATGCATATGAAAGCTATTGCTTCAAAGCGTCTCTAGGATACAACGAAAGTGAAATCTATGTCAATTATGTTGTCAAATTATAGCTTATATCGAGTTGCATTCTTGTGGAAATTTATTTCTATGCACGTCAACATTAGGTGTCTTATTTTAATTAACTATAATTTATTTATATTTTGGTTATGTTTGCCGTAAGAAAATAGATGGCCCGTAGCAACGCACGGGCATTCAACTAGTGTATATAAGGTAGAGATAGAATAATTAAAAAGAGAAACGTATATGAGGTGGAGACTCAATAGTAAATAAAGAAAAAAATCCGCATGCACTACGTATGGTTGATGCCTAACTTAGGATTAAACAGAGATAAATCTGGCTACGGTACTAGCCAAAAAGAATGGACCTGATTTTCCAAAATTATCGAGAAGTTTAGATATATACGTCCCAATTTTTTTAAAGAACAAAATAGAAAAATTAGAAATAGCTAGGCCCCACACAAAAATAACCTAGAAAACTTTCCGTTGCCAGTCGCATGGTGGTGGTGTAAACGTGCGGTTCGTGCCGATAATATATCTTCAAAAAGATGTTCCAAAATTGTGACAGCGGTGCAACATGATCTTGATCGCCAGTTTAGATATGTGTGTTTAGAATTTTTTTAAGCAAATAAGGAAAAATAGAAATTGTCAGGCCCCGCGTAAAAAATAAGCTAGACAATATTCCGTTGCCGTCACGTGACGGTGCAAACACGCGACATTCATGGCCTATAATCTTTGAAAAGAATAGCTCGGGTTGCTCGAATGGCTAAGAGTTATCTTTGATATAAAATAGATAACTTAGACAAATGCTAGGTGATGCAAGGCTTTGGATTAAAATGAAATAAATTTAGCCATGTTACAAAGGTAGGAAAGAATTGCTCGAGTTGTAGCTGTATGCTGATTTTTTCATATAAACTTAGCCAAAAAAAATAAGGGACCGTAGAAAGAAGAATTATTCATGTATAAGGATGTTTATTATGTTTTCTATGATATAATCTTGAACAAAAAAATGTAGCGGTTGATATTGAGCAAATAAAAGAATGTCTAAGATTTTAAATACATTCTTGGATCTCCACATTGTATAGTATTTCGTAGTTTCTTTAAACGAAAGCTTTGCCTCATATATAAATTAAGAAGAAAGTGTCCAGTTAATTAACAGAATATTAGGCTAAAACTAAAAGAAATATACGGGATATTAGCTTCAAGTTTTATGGTACGGGGGGAGTACGCTACCTTCTTGACATTTTAATATTAAAAAAATTATCGGTTTTACCCAGGCTAAGCGCGTGCAACCCATCCCACTAGAGATTCAACCCCAGTTTTGAATATTTGGTGTCATAAAGGTGGAATATTATTTTAGTGGAAAGCGACATTTCTATCTATAGCAGGCATATATGGTGACTTCAACAATGTCAAGATCAGATCAGTCTCTCAGAATCGGTGTCTCAAAGGTGCTCCGAGGAGTGTGGTGCGTGCATTTAATCTCATCATTGTCAGTGAGTTGAAATGCATCACAACAAACAAGAATTCATTTTTGGTGGCACTTAATTATTTTTTATTGTAGTTAACGTTCAAGAGATATTGTAGTTATCTTAATATTTGTGTTGGACAAGTATCTAACTCATATTTCTCAAACACTTTAGATATAATAACTATGATGCTCTCGCATTTGCGAGGGCCACTGGACTAGTTAATACAATGGAACCTTTTATAGTTTCTATTTATTCCATTTTTGTTGGATCGCATATAGAAAATTTGCTAGTCGTTCTCCTGCCACAAAAAAAAAAACATGTTGGCCAGGCGTGTGGCTGCTTTGTTGAGTTGCCAGGTCTCTGATATATTTTTTAGAGAAAAGGCTGTGTTGACTTGCCAGGGTCTCTACTCTATTGAGTGAACCAAATTTTGGAAACTCTGATAAACATTTCCTAGCTTGGCTAATAGGCGCCACCTAGGATGCCAGCTGCCTTATGAACACGTTTGTAATTGTGGAGTCTTTGTGGAGAGTTTTAGAAGCAACAACTAGGTATTCTCAAGCGTGCACATATACATGTAGAATGGGCGAAATACGCCTTAGCTTACGCACGATAAGCGTTTGTTTATAGTAAGTAGTATCTTGATTTGTTCGTGTTCGTTGTAATGGAGATGTGTTCAGAGAAGGCACTCAACAACTCTTTCTTGTGTCGTTGACGGCTTCGCTGTGGCTTGCCAAAATGGGCTGGGTACGCGCTCTAGTTTAATCGGACATTGGCTGCCATTCCTGGAGGCTGGAGTTCTAGAGCTGCAAGTAAAACCGTGCTTATCCCACACACAAAAAAAATGATGTGTTCGATCTGTCTATTTTTTGGCAGTTTGCGTTCGATCTTGTGGAAGATAATGAAACAATGCACAGGCCCAATTGGGGCCGGCTGCTCTCATATATATAGACAGATTACAGATACAACCCTGAAATACACGGGGACCTATATCTATACAATATATATCTCAACACCCCCCGCAGTCGAAGGGTCGGCACCGATACATAGACTGGAGCGAAACTCAGGAAAAGTCGTGGACGGCAATCCCTTCGTCATGATATCGGCAAACTGCTGAGACGTCGGTACGTGAAGTACTCGAACGTGACCGAGGGCAACTTGCTCACAGACAAAGTGGATGTCCAGCTCGATGTGCTTGGTGCGTCGATGATGAACGGGGTTGGCGGAGAGGTAGACAGCCGAGACGTTGTCGCAGAAGACCACCGTAGCCTTGTCAACGGGACAATAGAGCTCGGAGAGAAGCTGACGAAGCCAAGTGCACTCAGCCACGGCGTTAGCCACGGCGCGGTACTCGGCCTCAGCGCTGGAGCGTGACACAGTGGGCTGCCTCTTGGAGGACCAAGAGACGAGCGAGGAGCCGAGATAGACGCAGTAACCGCTGGTGCAGCGCCGCGTGTCCGGGCAGCCCGCCCAGTCCGCATCCGAGTAGGCGACGATGTCGGTCGGTGTCGAGGGCGAAGCGTGCAACGACAGGCCATAGCCCATGGTACCACAGATGTAGCGGAGTATCCGCTTCACCGCGGCCCAATGGGCATCCCGAGGAGCATGCATATGCAAGCACACCTGTTGCACAGCATACTGGAGCTCTGGACGTGTCAACATCAAGTACTGAAGAGCGCCGACGATGGAGCGGTAGAACGGGGCGTCGGAGGCCAGCGACCCATCACTAGCCGAGAGCTTGGCCTTCGTGTCGACAGGAGTAGGCGCAGGGTTGCAGTTAAGCATCCCGGCACGCTCGAGAAGCTCGTGAGCATACTTCCGCTGATGAAGGAAGAACCCGTCCGCACGCTGGACAACCTCGATGCCAAGGAAGTAGTGGAGCGGGCCGAGGTCCTTCAACGCAAACTCAGTGCGAAGACTGTCGGTGAGCTGTCGAAGAAGACCAGCGGTGGAGGCCGTCAAAATGATGTCGTCGACGTACAACAGCAGATAGGCCATGTCGTTGCCGGTCTGGTAGACGAACAGCGACGCATCGGACCGCGTAGAGCGGAAGCCGAGCTGATGCAGAAACGCGGCGATGCGCTGGTACCAGACGCGGGGCGCCTGCTTCAGTCCATACAAGGACCGAGAAAGCAAGCACACGTCGTCGGGGCGCTCGGGGTCGACGAAGCCGATGGGCTGCTGGCAGTACACCTGCTCAGACAGATGGCCATGGAGGAAGGCGTTGGAGACGTCCATCTGATGGACCGGCCACGCGCGGGAGGCGGCGAGGTGCAACACCGTGCGGATCGTGCCCGGTTTGACGACCGGGGCGAACGTGTCCGTGAAGTCGACACCAGCACGTTGACGGAAACCGCGCACGACCCAGCGCGCCTTGTAGCGCTCGAGGGTGCCGTCGGAGCCGAGCTTGTGCTTGAAGACCCACTTGCCGGTGATGACGTTAGCGCGAGGGGGCCGGGGAACCAGCTCCCAGGTCCGATTGCGCTGCAGCGCGTCGTACTCCTCCTGCATGGCGGCGCGCCAGTGCGGGTCGCGCAGAGCGACGCGTGCCGAGGTGGGCACCGGCGAGAGAGCGGAAGTGGACGGCGCGCTCGGCGGCGATGAGGGCGCCTCCTCTGTGCTTGACGAAGGCACCCCGCCGTCATGCGACAGGACGCTGTTGCCGCTGGCCCAGCAAACGTACTGGTCGGCGGGGTAACGCGTAGACGGCCGCCGTATACCCGCACGTGCTCGGGTGAGCATGGGTGGAGGAGCCGCGGCGACGGGCGGCGAGGCGGGCGAAGAGGCGGCCGATGAAGCGGGCGAGGAAGTGGCCGGGCTGGCCGACGGTGTCGACGCAGCGGCGGACGAGGCCGCAGGGGGCGACGGGGGCGCCGGGGGCGCCTCGGGCGTCGCGGGCGACGAGGGCGCCGGGGGCGCCGTGGGCGACGGCGGCGCCGAGGGACCAGGCAGGGCCGGCGCAGATGGGGCCACCGCGATCGGACGTCGGCGTGCGGGGCCGGCGGCTAGGGGGCCGGCGGGCGCCGAGGTCGTCGCCGAAGGTACCTGCTGAAAGGGGAACACCAACTCGTCAAAGTAAACGTGCCGGGAAGTGAACACGCGATGCGAGACCGGGTCGTAGCAGCGGTACCCCTTGGTGTTGGCGGGATAGCCGAGAAACACACAAGGGAGAGAGCGCGGCGCAAGCTTGTGCGCGGCGGTAGCGGCGGTGCTGGGGTAGCAACGGCAGCCGAAGACGCGGAGATCGTCGTAGGCGGGCGGCACACCAAAGAGAAGGTGGTGCGGCGAGTAGTGCCAACGCACGCGGCAGGGGCGGATGTTGACGAGGAGGGTCGCCATGGCAAGGGCATCCGGCCAGAACCGTGGGGGCATGTAGGCGTGAAACAGAATGGTGCGCACGCAGTCATTGAGAGTGCGAAGAATGCGTTCGGCGCGACCATTCTGCTGAGATGTGTATGGACACGTGAGGCGAAAGATGGCACCGTGAGAGGCGAGAAGTGTGCGAATGGTGATGTTGTCGAACTCTTTGCCGTTGTCGGTTTGTAGGGCGTGGATGGGCGGCCGAATTGGGTGGAAACGTACGCGAAAAAGGCGAGGAGAGTGGAGGCGACGTCGGATTTTCGGCGGAGAGGAAACGTCCAGACAAAGTGCGAGTAATCATCCATAAGCACGAGATAATATGTATAACCAGAATTACTCGGGACCGGCGAGGTCCAAACATCACTATGAATAAGTTCGAAAGGAAAAGATGCAACACTGGAGGAGGAACTGAACGGAAGACGAACATGTTTGCCTAGACGACATGCTTCACAAGAATGAGCATCCGTTTTATTACAAGTAAAATCAAAGCTTTGTAGAATTTGACGCAGGGCGGTGGAGCTAGGATGACCGAGGCGGGCGTGCCAAAGATCGACAGCGGCGGAGAGGGCGAGCGGGCGGCTGGTGGTGGAGGATGGCGAAACGGGGTACAGCTCGCCGGGGCTGTCACTGCGGTGGAGTAGCATCCGGGTACGACCATCCTTAACAGAAAAGCCAAACTTGTCAAATTCCACAGAAACATCATTATCACGAGTAAGAGAACGAACGGAAACAAGGTTGTGAATCAAGTCAGGAGAAATAAGAACGTTATTTAACGAGAGAGGAGTGGAGGTGGAGGGAAAAGGAGCGGAGCCGGTGTGCGTGATAGGAAGCGCATGACCGTTGCCGACGATTATGCGAGAGGGAGTGGAGGCGGGACTGGAAGTAGAGAGGTTACCGGGGTGGGCTGCCATGTGCGCGGAGGCGCCCGTGTCCATGAACCAGGGTGGGCTGCCACCGTAGGCGCCCGCGTCGGGGACGGACTGAAGGGCAGTCAGCAGGGCCGGGTCCCACTGTGACGCGTAGGGCGCGGCGTAGGGTGCGGCGTAGGGCGCCGCGTACCCGGGCGCGGCGTAGCCGTGGGCCGCGGGCTGGGGGGCCGCGGCGTAGAGAGCCTGGTGCGGAGCCGGGCGCGGCATCGAGGTGCCCGGGTAGGGAGCACGCGGCACGGGCATGGTGTAGGCGTGGACGACCCCTGTCCAGGGGTTATGGCCGGCGATCCATGGCGGGGTGGGGGCGGGCTGCCGAGGCTGGGGAGCGGAAGCGTTGTTGTTACCACCGCCGTTGCCACCGCGATGACGACGACCGCGGCGTCCACCGCCACCGTTGCCACCGCCACCGTTGCCGTTACCGCCGGGAGGCGGGATAGGCGCGAGCGGCGGGGGCGAGTAGAAGCCCGGGGGCGGACCCGGGGGGCGCGGCGCGGCAGGCGGAGCAGGTTGGGCGGGAGCGTACCCGCCCTTGGAGACGCCGGCGACGAGGGCGGTGTGGGCCGCCCGAGCCCGGAGGTGCTGGAGCCGACGCTCCTCGAGGCGCAAGTAGGCCACGGCCTGCTCGAAGGAGGGCTTGGTGAGGAGCGTGAGGTTGGAGGCGGCGTTGCTCAAGTCTTCGCCAAGGCCAGCCGAGAGCATGGAGAGCATGATCTTGTCATCGATCGGGAACTCCAAGTCGCGGAGCTCGTCAGAGAGGGTCTTGAGCTTGAGGACGTAGTCATCGAGGGAGTGGCCTTCTTGGTGGGTGCCGAAGAACTCCTGCTGGAGGAAAGTGACGCGCTGAATTTGATTGTCGGTGAAGAGCCCGGTGATCTTGCTCCAGACGGTGTGCGCGGAGTCGCCGTCGCGGACGACCGTGCGGAAGATCTCGGGGGAGACCGTCTGGTAGAACCAGCGGATGATGGTCGCGTCGATGGCCAACCAGTCGGGGTCGTGCGGCATGGCGAGGAGGTCGATAGTGCCGTCGACATGGTTTAGGAGATCGTACTCGCGGAAGAGGAGGCCGAAGTACGTCTTCCACGGGAAGAAATTGGCAGCGGTGTGAGAGAGCTTCACCGGCACGCGCTCTTGGATGGGGACGTCGCGGATGACGGCGACGGAGGGGCCGACGAAGGGGTTGGTGCTGCTGCTCCCGGAGTCGCTGAAGGGATTCTTGGAGTCGGGAGATCGGAAGTCAGACATGGCGGCGGTTGGGGCGGAAGTGGTGGTGGGTGTGGGGGCCGGCGGCGCCTGGAGGAGAGGCGGCGGCAGGGGAGAGGAGGAGGGCCGGCGGCGCCTGTGGAGGAGGCGGCGGCAGGGGAGAGGTGGCCGGCGGCGCCTTGGGGGGGGGGCGGCGGCTAGGGCTGGGGGGCGGCTAGGTCAGGAGACCGTAAGGGCCTCTGATACCATGTGGAAGATAATGAAACAATGCACAGGCCCAATTGGGGCCGGCTGCTCTCATATATATAGACAGATTACAGATACAACCCTGAAATACACGGGGACCTATATCTATACAATATATATCTCAACAGATCTGTTAGTTGCCGACAGACACGCGTGCATAATTTCGAGCAGCCTGTGTTTCTTCATCGAGTTTGCAATATCGATGAGGAACTTCTGGATATAAATTTTATCTCCGTATATGACTACCCTTTTCGTAATTCCTCCCTATAACCAACGTAGTGGTGTAAATTGTTCTGGGTTTTTAATTTTTTTTTGAGACAACTCTGGGTTTGTAAATAAACTTGCAGTCGCCTAAACACAGAACTATGGGTCCACACGCACTTCAAAACTGCAAAAGACATGGTTGCCAACTTGCCATGGATCGTGGCTTCTTAGGGCATATACAATGGTGATGAGTCAGCTGTCTGTAAGAGGTGGTTATAGGCAATTTTAGTGATATGGAGGAAAGAGAATGAAGAGAGAGATTGATGCTGTCTGTAAAGTTACAGACAGTCTGTAGGACTATTACAGTCAGCTTATAGACAGTGATTTTACTATTGTATGAATAATATCTATAACTTATAATCACAAGCAGCTATGGCTAAAAATAGATAATTTACAAACATACTATTGTATAGACTGTCTATAGCATTGTCTATGTATGACATGGAGTAGTATTATAGATACCACCTGTCTAAACCAATGTACATGCCCTTACTAGACCACTTTGGGCTGATCGGACGGTAGATCTTTCTAGACTACCGTAGGAATCCTTAGCTTTTGTTAACTTTGTCGCGCACGACAAATCCTATGCTCCGCCCATTGGTCTAATCCTATACTCCGCTCATTGCGTGCAGCAATGCTTTACGCCTACAGGGGTCGCAACAGTGGGCCAGCCAATTAAGGTACGTTTGTTTCGTTGGTTTTTAAGATTTGACATTTTTCCCTAGTTTTTTCTGCTGGTTTATCAAGCACCTCTAGGTTTTTCTGTGGTTTTTCTTGTTTATGAATTTTTAGTTTAGATTTGAATTTTGTTCAAATACAAAATTTTGTTTTCTAGTTTCAATTTTTTTGTTCAGTTTCAAATTTTGTTCCAATTTGAATTTTGTTCAGATTCGAAATTTATTCAGATTCAAAATTTGTTCAGATTTGAAATTTTTTATATTTGAAATTTGTTTAGATTTTTTCTTTCAAATCGATATTTTTTCAAATTCGAAATTTGTTAAAGTTTGTAATTTGTTGCAATTCAAATTTATTCAAATTCAAAATTTGCAAGAGATCTTTGAGGTGATTTGAGGGTTGGCCTCTGAGGGAAGGAGGGGGAGGGGGCAGTGGCCCCCCCTACTTCATAAAATTATGCAAATACAAACCGAATGACTATTTGAGCTCGATCACAACCTGAAAGCGCTAGTCACAGCTATCAAGGATGGATGCGCACATACCAGCAAGCGTGTGCAAATGCAGCTAATGTTGCCCCTGCCTCTGCCCCGCATTTGGAAGCATCGCTGGCCGGTGCTTCAACCTAGTAACATTCACCACAATGGATACGATGACATTGATTATTCCCAGGATCATGGCCAGCACCATGGCGAGCTCATACTCATGGCATGTCGCCCGAACGAACCAGTGCACATCTTTCGAAAGTGACTGTAGGTCAGGACGTCCCCCGCGGCGGAGGCCGTGCCCACACCCACAGCCGAGGCCGCCTGCGTGCATGAACAATCGAGCGTATGATAATCAAGGGAAACCGTACAGGGACTACTACTGCAGTATGTAGGGAGAAAATATTTACCCAATTCGCTAGGGTCATGAAGTTCGAGTAGTGAGCCTGTGACCCTAGCATGTGGCAGAGGCCCATGGCGTGGACGCCAATGGCTGCCGTGAACCACAAAATCTGTAGCTTGATGGATGTTCTGAAAGCCCTACAAATATTAATTAACGAATGAAATTGAGTAGAGCCATCGCCTACATGCACGTACGAGCTCTACACAAATAAGGAAGGTCACAAGGAAAGGAAAGTTATTTATGTACATCTGAAACAATGGGACTAGCGTGTCTGGCATGGTAGAGCGCAAGAACACAATCGCGATGATCGCTAGAGCCAAGCAGGATATGTTGGACGCCATCAGAACGTAATCCAGCTTGTTCATCATGCTGGTGTCGGTCTTGCGAAGGAAATGGTGTGAGCAATTAGAAAAATACAATTGCAAGAGATCTTACACTACTACAGAATAGCTTATAACCTCCAGCGCATTAGTGACGGGCAAAAACAAGCATGTCACTGGTAATAGTATCAGCGACGGGCAACATTAAGCCTGTCACTGGTAAAGGTTGCCAAACGACTGCCATACTTACTAGTGACAGTATTATATATATCCGCCCGTCGCTGATAATTCGACCAAATACTAGCGACAGATCCATTATTTTGCCCGTCGCTGATATTTATATTGCCGATGACAGGCTTATTTATACATCCGTCACTAGCATGTTGGCACGTGTAGTTGGCGGGGCTCACGAAATATTTGGGCGCCGCTGTCCCTGACTCCTGAGTTAGCGCGCGTGGAGAGAAATATTCGCAGCTGCCTAGTCCGTGCGAAATCACTTTGCGGGTGTCAGATCCAAAGAGCACCCTGAAGAAAATTCCCCAATTGTTTTGTCGGTGCCGCACCGCGCCGCCGCCGCCGCAGTCAACCTCCCGCACCCTATCGGCATACCTCTGCTCACCACGCTTCTCCCCGCCACCTTCCTGTGTCCTCTCTTCATCTTCCCAGAACGGGTCTCCCTTTCTCTCGTCGGCGTCCGCCGCATGATGCTCTGTTTTTCACGTGCCTACGGGAAGTCAAGCGGGACGCAGACGGAAACGACAAAGGGGAACAATCGCTTCAGCAGTAGGCCCCCGATGCAATCACGGCTCTCTGCGCGGCCGACCTCGGGGATTTCGTGAAAGGTATGCCAGCTCCAACCTCCATTTTCCCCCAATCCTCTGTTCAATCAATTGTTCTGGTGGAGATTGGTGAAATCGATGGCTGGATGGGTCCGCGCGGTGTAGCAATGCTCTCTGATTTTCCTCCAGATCGAGGTTGCAATCTTTATATCCTGTAAATCTCGTCTCCAACCCCTACTGTTCTATCTTTGTCGCCCTTCTCTGACGCTAATAGGATTGGTGACCGCAACGACCCCGTCTCTGGCTTGCTTCTCTCCCAATGTTGGACTGGAAATGCCCCGCTCCTCCTCCTCTGTTCACCTCCCCACTCATCCTCGTAATTTATATTCAATTTGATTCATTATTTTCTAGGGTTCTTGGTCTGACACGATGACAAACATCCTCATGATTTTGTAGCTCAGGATTCAAATCCTATTAATTGCATCGCAGAGTGAGCAGCATCCATGGTGCGCACGCATGTACGTTGATAGTGATGATGCCCCAGGTCGTGGGTATGCGCGGAGTGTTATGCGTTTGAGATTGACCCTTGTGTGCTCCTGTTTTTCCTGCTGGGTTGATTTCTTCCGAAGATTTTTCCTTGTTATTGATGCATGGTGCACATATGCTTGTGAAAATTCATGGAAGCAGCTTTAATTGCTGTTTCATTCCGGTTTGGTGATTTCTTTTCCATATCGATCCATACGATTATTTATTTTAAGGCCATAGGCAGGGGACTATAGAAAAATCCTACTTTGTCCTGTCAAATTAACATTGTTATAAAATTTTCAGCAACCACTTATTCGGTGATGATATTCCATTGTGGTATCTGTTGTGATTTTAACCAAGTACTGGTAGAAAGTTTTGAAGGTACTTGATGTGTGATGCAATTATTTAGTAGTAGTACAAACTCTACTTGATTATGCCAGTATTTTTTTGCCATTTGGCCATTCAAAGTATTGATATTGTGGTAGCACAAGATAATAAGACTTTTTGATGATCTACAGGTTAAATATGTGTAAGATAATCAGACTTTTTGATGCTCCGTCCTGCATCTCTCTCGCAAGCTCCAGACAGGACAAGGCAATATCATGGCGACTTCGTCCTGCACAGCTCGATAGCTGCTTTCTGTGTGTGCCCATGGTGTATCGTTCTGGTAGTGGTGGGCACCTCTCTGTTATCCTCTCTGATTTCACCCTCTGTTTTAGTGCTGCAATGTTGTCCTCGTCAGACATGGGAGTACAATGCAAGGGCATGGTGTTGCTCATGAATCTGAGCATACTGATGCGGATGAGCCTGAACCTGCACACGAGGTTGACTCGATAAGTGTAAGTTATATCCTTGGATTAGGAGTCGTAGTAGACCCTTTCCTTGAGATGTGATCAGTTGTTGGTTTCGTTGTACAGAACGTATGGAAAAACAAGAACTTAACCTCAGGTTCAAATAGATAACAATGATGTTTATTTATGCAACAATTTCAGCGTACAATCTGTTCTTGTCATTTTAAGCATACAAAACTATGCAAATTGCTTCATTTTCTTAGAATTATCTTTAGCTGGCCAAGTGTGCAGATAATAACACTTATCTACATTAGAATCACTGATTTGCAATCAAAACTAGTTAGCTTATGAAATTGACTGTAAATGAACTGGCAAATTAACTGATTAACTGATTGTACTGTACTAGCACATAAAGGTTCAGGTCTAACCATAGCTAGCAATTCAATGCCATATTTGTCGTATAAACTATTTACAAAACTGAAATCTGAATTCCAACTTAAGTACATTTGGGGACATCAAATAAAATTAGAATGGTACAAAGAACTCCAAATTAAGGTGGCACCATAGCAACGCACGGGTTCTGTGCTAGTACACATAGAACTGGAGTGTGTTCTCTACTACGTTCCACAATTCCACCTATATATGTAGGTGATATTTAGAGTTATCAAACTCTTTCCTAGATATTTAGAGTTATCTGTTCTTGACTATTATCTACATATAATTGTGCTTTATAAAATTTCCTTTTTAATAGAATGATTTGCAGAGAATGGATAAGTGTTTTTAGCTTCTATTCCAAAAGGTATTGTATAATATATTATTCTGTATTTAATCAGTTACTTGCATTTTAATGGATTAATGTGATTCCTGTTATTTCCTGTTCGTACTGATTTCTGTTATTTCCTGTTTGTACTGATTTCTGTTATTTCATGTTCTTAGTAGAGTATATAGTGAATTACCTTAGAATCCAATGATCAAGCATGCAGGATCACTGAATGAGGTATGGGGCATTACTACTTGTTCATGACTCACATTTCAGTATGCTTTTTGGTGTCGATTGCCTATTTACTCCCTCCGTCCGAAACTAAGTCAAGTCACTTATTTCCGGATGGAGGGAGTACATGATGGTTAATTTTCTAGGTACGTGTTGATTGGAACACAGAACTTCGCCAGATCAATAGGTTACTTCTAGGTGTTAATTTTGGTAGATGGTTTTGCTTTGGTGATCTTTTCATATGTACCAAATTAGCATATGAGTTTTCTCTTATAGTATCGAAACTTGTTGTTATCATACTTGGCAGCAACAAAATATTCTATTACTGAATAATTAAAGTGTTCTATTTTCCGCCCCTTGCAGATGGATGTTGAAAAGCTCAAGTTGGCTGATGCCGTGTGCACACTGTGATGTCAATTGGTATGCTGTTAGGCTGCCACTAAACGCCTGCTTGTCTGTCTATGGCGCTAGTAATGATCTAGAGGACTATGAAGATGGCTGGACATATGGATGCAGCTGGCACGAGTGTGGGAATTTTGGATTGTGTTGTGTGTGATTTGGAATATGTGTATTTTAATGCCATGTTGTTGTTTGGATCATGCAATTTGCAAATTCTTTTTTCATTATGTTATATGAGAAAATATCATGTCATATTGGATTATGCGAACGTATCCATCTTATTGTGATATTTGTAATATAAGTGGAAAATGTATTTTTTTTATTACTGATATGCATGCTAGTGACGGGCAAAATAATGGGTCTGTCATTACAAAACTGTACACTATTTGTTTTTGATTAATCTAGTGACGTGCACTTATGTTTAGCCTGTCACTGTTATATATACTAGTGACGGGCACTCTGCCCGTCACTAGTAACTAAGTACCAGTGACAGCATACCAGTGACGGGTGTCTTGCCCGTCACTAGTAAACAAAAAGAGCCTGTCACTAGTAAGGGTTTCTGCAGTAGTGTTACATGTGATTTGAGGATCGGCTTCTGAGGGAAGGAGGGGGAGGGGGCAGTGGCCCCCCTACTTCATAAAATTATATAAATATATCTAAAATAAAGGATGGAGAGGGGGCAGCACCGTGGAGAGTTCATACCTATGGCAGGTGGATCGGAATGGTCAACCGCACGTGATTTGGACACTAGTAGAAAAACGGCCTTTAGTCCCGGTTGGTAAGGCACTGCTCCACTTTTAGCACGCTTAACTCCTCCGTTCCATTCCTACTAGCTTCCAAGACTACGCGTATGACTTCTTGATAATAGTATGCTATCAGTTGTATTAACCCATACACTTTAATAACATATGATATTGCTTTTTTGAATTCCAAATAATTTTAAAAATAAGGAACAATGATTAAGTAATAATAAGCATCAGTGAATTCCAAATAATCTTTATGCATAATTCTATTATTAATTTTAAAACTCAAAATATTCAAAAAAAAACTTAAAAACTCGAAAATTCCAAAATACTATGAAAACTTCAAAATAATTAAAAAGTAGAAGAAACAATAAAATAAATTTAAAAATTCTAAAAAATAATATATTTTTTTCTAATTTTTTGGCAAAATCTAAAATCTTCCTGCTTTCATATTTACCTTTGGAATTTTGAGAAGCAAGAATTTGTGCAAACGGCCTATGGCTGTTGAAATCGGATGTATTTTTTGTGTAGATAGTTTTTCATATATTAAACTTTTTTTAGTCTGTATGCAAAAGTTATAGCCGTTTTAATTTGGAACAACCATTTTTTGCAAAAAATATCAAAATTCAAATTTTCAAATTTTCCATAAAATTTGGTTGCGTGAGGTACAAGCATGTTAAAGGATTTTGAGAAAACTGGCGCATAACCTTTAGTCCGGGTTGGTAACACCAACCGGGACTAAAGGTCCCGTTTAAACTAGGACTAAGGATTTCTGGCCCATATAGCCTTTTGAACCGGGACTAATGTGATCATTAGTCCCGGATCAAAGCACGACCGGAACTAAAGCTCAAATTCGACCTAGACATTAGGCTTGTTTTCTACTAGTAGGAAGTGCCCATAGGTGATGATGGCCCCCGCAGCGGATGCCGTGTCCAAAACAAAACTCAGGGTTATACCTCTGACGAAGAACACATCAGGCAAGATCTTGGAGATCACAAAGAATGGTTCACAAAGAAAATGTCTTCTTTCACTCTCTCACTTCTTTGCTCTCCTTCTCGACACTCAGCTCCAACACAATTATATCGACCGCTACAGGCCAACACACAAGTCAATATCCCATGTTTCTGAGAAGAAGCAAACATATTGAAAGCTCCTAAACGAGCATCTTTCCATTCTCGGCAATCAGCATACACCATGCGTGTAAGATGTGAAAAGGAGAAGGAGAAGGGTGTGCACTTGTGTGATGTAGACATGGATTATTATGCAACGAGTTTTTACAAATGGTTATGTCTAAATCCTAGCAATATAATGTAGAAACTATCCGGTATGAATTTTAAAAGCGATTCCTACAGTTACCAAGGGACGAGAAGATATCCATGGTTAGAGTTGAACAAAGGAGGGGTTTCTCCTTCTAAACAATGCACAACTACTGCATGAATCGGACAAATTAAACAGACCCTATGGTAAATTGATTTTGGATGGACTAAATTCCCATGGACCCATATGGTAAACAAATTAGTAGTATTGCCACAAAATTAGAGACCTGGGAAGGAGGAAGTGCAGCACTTTGCAACCATGTGCACAACAAACCCAAGACAAAAACATGACTTGGGAGTAAGGAACAAAGGATGAACAGACCATGCATTCTTAGTTCGGTTAAAATATTCCACTGAATCCTAGTATATGCATCAATAAACATATCTGCTGCAGTGTAGGTATGAAGAAAATCAGTTGTGTACATGATCGGAAGACATGAACATGGAAGCAAAGAGGGAGAAATAGGGGAGAGAGACCAAAAAGATACCAGGAAAGACAGAAACCAGAAATTTAGAACAGCGCCATAAGAACTAATCTCTCTCTCTCTCTCTCTCTCAGATCGCCTAGAAAGTTTTTGATCCAACCACATGAAGAACGGCTCACAGAGAAAGTATCCTTCTTCCACTCTCTCACTTCATCGCTCTCCCTCTCTCTGCCCAGCTCCGTCTCAATTATATCGATCGACCGCTGCCGGCCAACACAAGAGTCAATATTTCATGTTTCTGAGAAGAGGCGAACATATCGGAAGGTCACGGAAGCTCCTAATCGAGCATCTTTCCATTCTCCGCAATCGGCATACATAACGCGTGCAAGGGGTGAAAAGGAAAAGGAGAAGTAAGCAGTGCCACTAGGTGTGTCCTACTGTACTTAATTACTCCCTCATTAGCTAATGTGATTAATGAATTTGATGGATGATCCGATCGAGCTAGAGCATATAATCGATCCATCACGCAACACCATCATACTCCAAGCGAATATGCATGCATGATCCATCCATCGATCGCTCTCTCGCATGAAGCGAATTTGCATGCATGCATGGAGTTGCGCGCGGGCGCTTGGAGGAGCAGCTCGATCGATCGCCTGCTGCCATGCTGGATTGCACCTGCCAAAAGCATCGAGGAGCATGACGTACCCAACTTCGTTCATCCCTTCTCAGGTGCACGTACGTATCAGACGTAGGCTCTGACAAAGTCTGAGAGTTTTGGAGGAATTAGAAAGGTCATAAACCAAACAAGGATGCTATTTTGGAACCATCCTAAAGCATGCTTGCCTTAGCTACTTCAACTTCCATGGCTCCATCGATCTCAAGCCCATCATCATCAGGTCAACGCCTGCAATTAATGTTACCAAGGCTAGTTTTAAGGTTTTAATCACCCAGTTGAATATATACCGGAATACACAAGGGTCTGGCTGGCGCAATATTGCATAGTATATTAATCTAACGGGTTCTATAGTTTCTATTTATTTGATTTTTGTTGGATCGCCTATAAATTTGCTAGTCGATTCTCCTATATAACAAAAAGAAAAAAGAAAAAGCTAGATAGGCGTGCGGTTGCTTTGTTGAGTTGCAAGGTTTTTTTGCTCTATTGGGTGAGCAAGAATGTGGGAACTCTGATAGCTAAATTTCCTAGCTTCAAGGCAAGCAGGCGCCACCTAGGATGCCAGTTGCCTTAGGCTGCTCATAGTGCATAGTAATATAGGGTAGTAACATACACATGTTACTAATCTATGTTACTACCTCTATAGTGGATAGTGACATATTTGTAGTATCATGCAAAGTCATATTTATTAGGTTATAGACTCATCTTGTCTTGAAAAGTGTGATGTTATAGTAACATACTCCCTCCATGCCGGATTATAGGGCAATTGCGTATTTCGAGACAAACTTTGACCTTTAATTTTAGTCAAGAAAATATAAAATATATTATATAAAAATTATACCATTAGATTCATATTTAAAAGAACTTTCCAATGATATAATTTTTATATCAAATATCTCATTTTTTTAAGTAAAATTAATGGTAAAAGTTTGTCTTAAAATACACATTTGTCCAATAATCTGGCATGGAGGGAGTAGCTAGTTACCACAACACTCTCTTCAATTAATGTCTTGTCATGTCATTAAAATGCTTAGTTAGCACTGCATGTAGTTCTATGTTACTACCAATGTTACTCCCACTATGAGCAGTCTTATGAACACGCACTAGTAGAAAAAACGGCTTCCATTTACCCCAATTAGTCCCCAAACTGTTCGACCCGCGGCTAAAGGATGCATTAGTCCCGGTTCGTTCGAAAATGTGGGCCAGGGAGCATTAGTCCCGGTTCAAAGGTGCCCTTTAGTCCCGGTTTTCGTCAACACCCGGGACTAATGGATAGGGGCCTTTGGTCCCGGCTCGTGGCACGAACCGGGACTAAAGGGCACCCTTTAGTCCCGGTTCGTGCCACGAGCCGGGACCAAAGGCCCATTCAAACGAACCGTCCACTTCCCGCGCCAGTTACGACGCGACGACAATGCTTCGGAAATCGATCGCCATTACGGCGTTGTCGTTTCGTTCTCCGCCAGATCGCTTCGGGAAAACGCACCGCCGGCCGGCCTTGATCACCGCCGGCGGCTGCAGCTTCTTCATCTCCCTCTCTCTACTATATAAGAGCACTCATATTTTCATCTTAAGCACTTCTCATCCATCTTCTCCCAAAAACACATCTCCCACACGCATAGCATCATCTCACCACCGTCGGCGCCCTCTCTCTCCCTCTCAATGGCGGAGCAAGATCTACCTCGATCTCGGCTGTACTATATCACCATCGAAGACATGAACTTCACCATCACGGAAACTCTCCGTGCATTAAGGGTGGAGAAGTGGATCCGCGCTGTCAAGCAACGGTTCCTCGACGCCGCACCAATCAAGTGCGTGGGCTTGGACTGTGAGTTCACCACTCACGAGGTCAATCAGCGTGCCGCCGTCCTTCAACTCTCGGTGGTGTCCGAGGTATTGATCTTCCAGATATGTTGGGCCAATCGCGTGCCGCAACTGCTCAAGGAATTCTTGAAGGACACCACCATCAAGTTCTGCGGTGCGGCTATCGCCAATGATGTGCGCATGCTGAGGACATACGGAATTGAAATTCCGTCTGCGTACGATCTCCAAAAGATTGTCCCGAACCCCACTGACAAACTAACTCCGAGTCTCTATGATCTGGCCAATGCTACTATTGGGACATATCTTGAGAACAAGAAGAGGATCAAGAAGAAGGACAAGAAGATGAACAAGAAGAAGTACAAGAATAAGGGAGAAGAAGAAGAAGAAGAAGATGATGAACTAATATTTGGTTGGGCCAAAGTTCCATTGAGCTTCAACCAATTGTTATATGCCGCTCTAGACGCTCGCCTGGGCTTTGAGATTCCTAGGAGCTACTGGAAGCTAAAAGGCTACAATAGCCATGTTGATCGTCACAACATTAATGTTTATTAGGTGGATGATCATAGATGTGTGGTTGTGTGAGTCTTATTGTTATTCTATTGGATGAGTATAATGTTTGGAAAAATGTACTCCCTCTGTTTCGGTTAACAAAGTCTATTAATTTTCAAAAAATTTATTTTTAAAGTATTTTGGTTTTTTCGAATATTTTAATTATTAAAAATTAATAATTAAATTATGCATAAAGATTATTTGAAATTTATTGGTGCTTATTATTACTTAATCATTGTTGCTTATTTTGTGAATTTATTTGGAATTTAAAAAAGTAATATTATATATTACCAAAGTGTATAGGTTAATAGAATTGGTAGCATGCCATTATCAAGAAGTCGTGAGCGCAGTCTTGGAAGCTAGTAGGGAAGGAATGAAGAAGTTAAGCGTGCTAAGGGTGGAGCAGTATGAGGATGGGTGACCGACCGGGAAGTGAGGACCACAAGTACTTGTAATTTGATAATGAGAATGGAGTGAGAGCCATAAGTATCTAATTTGATATGAGAATAGAGATGATTAGATATTAGAGAAATAAAGAAAAATAGAGAAATAAAGAAAATAGAGAAATTCTGAAATAGAAAATACAAATTTTATTCCGAATGGACCTTTAGTCCCGGTCCGTATTACGAACCGGGACCAAAGGTCCTCCAGCCGCAGCACATAACCCAGGCCACGTGGAGGCCCATTGGTCCCGGTTCATAAACAACGGGGACTAAAGGCTGGAGCCTTTAGTCCCCGCTTTGTTAGTCTCGGTTGCTATAACCGGGACTAATGGGCTTTACAAACCGGGATTGAAGGCCTTTTTTCAACCAGTGACGTTTGCAATTGTGGAGTCTTTGTGAGAGTTTTAGAAGCAACAACTAGGTATTCTCATCATAAAATCATCATAGATCAACAGTAGTGATGATTTAGTGATGAAAATAGAGGATCGCAAGTCAACACATTTCTTGTAGTGAGCGGCAGAGGTTGCCGTTGTTCTTATCCTTGTCCGGGTAGATCTTGTTAAAGTCCCAACAGAGGACCCTCAGATCTAGCCAGGTAGAACACGTTTGCAGCTGCATTAGCAAAGCTGTATGAGTAAACTAGGAAACCATAAGCAGTATGTAGCATTAGTTTAGCTCTGGGGCAATAAGTTTTCTTCCCTCTTCCTTGTTGAGTCCTTGAGAACCATGAGTGTTAAGGATGGTTTCGTTTATCATTTTGTAGGATATCGCACATGGATATGTGTTCATAGTGTTGAATTTATATGGGGTGTAACCCATGTAGCTTACAAATCCCGAGATCTCAAGGCCATCTACTATGGTAGCCTCCGGTTGGTTGGGGCATTAGGTTTAGTCCCATATTATTAGTTGAGAAAGAGTTGGTGCGGTTTATAAGGTGAGATCTTCTACTCCCACTAAGTGAGTGGAAATAGCAGTTGTCCATGCGTGCTCCTCGTCCGCTCGCCTCTCAACACATCGCATGTGTAGAGTTTTGTAAATCGAGTTAGAAAATCATTTTGTGAAACATTTTAAAAATTCTTGGTGCACCAACTATGTTAGGTACGCGTTAGAGGGCGCGTACATGGTTAACACATGTGCCTGCCTTTATCCGTGTGGTGATTCGGTTGGCGCCTCTTCTGCCAGGCTAGACACAAGAGATGGGATACAGAACAAATCTATAGTTCTTCATTCTCCTCTCTCTCTCTCTCTCTCCCAAGTTCTTTTTGTAGTGCCACTCTCTTGGCATTATGAATACGTGCATGACTATCCGAGAGAGTAGGCCTCCAGAACTCCATCCGGTGAGATTCTACACTGAGATTCGTACGATAAGGTTTTTTGAGAGTGTCTAACTGCTTTATTGTTGATTGTATGTCTTCTTCATTAGTGGACCATCAACTTCGACAACACCATGGCCGACAACAACACTGACCATGGTGTTACGATGGTGACCGGTCTGGTTAACTCGTACGTGCTTCTCATCTCTCTATGTGCACTAGTTATTGTTGTATTTGCATATCTGATGTCTACGCACGCGTCTGTTCTTGTAGATAGTGTTAGGCCTCCAAGTGCAGAGGTTTGTAGAACAGCAGCAAGTTTCCCTTAAGTGGATCACCCAAGGTTTATCGAACTCAGGGAGGAAGAGGTCAAAGCTATCCCTCTCAAGCAACCCTGCAATTACAATACAGAAAGTCTCTTGTGTCCCCAACACACCCAATACACTTGTCAGATGTATAGGTGCACTAGTTCGGCGAAGAGATAGTGAAATACAAGTAGTAGTGATGATTATAAGTAGCAAATGTGATCTGAAATAAATATCGCTGCGAGCAAACATGTAACAAAACAGTAAGTAAATGGTGTGCAATGCTTGGAAACAAGGCCTAGGGATCATACTTTCACTAGTGGACACACTCCCAACAAATATAGCATAATTGAACCAATAGATACTATCATCAATATGCAACTCAAAACAATTCTCCAATGGAAAACGAACACTAATCATGCGTAGGGCTACGAAGCACTCCTCAAAGTCCGTATGTACCCAAACTAGATTGTCCCACACTATCACCGTGAACGCACTAGATGGTTCCAACAAACACCAACAATTCATAGAGACATTAACCAAAAAGATACACATGATGCACACACTAGTCACCTTTACACCATGATACGAGGTATCTCCGGAGAGTACAATAATAAAGCATAGGAGTAGCATAATATCTGAATAATAACATCTACCAATTCAACTAGATACAAAGCTCACGATCACATAAAGATCACATCATGGGAGAGAGAGGTGAACCACATAGCTACCGGTAGAGCCCTCAGCCCTGATACGTCTCCAACGTATCTATAATTTTTGATGCTCCATGCTTGTTTTTACACCATTTGCCTACTGTTTCGTTACACTTCGTGGCACTTTTATGCATTTTCCGGAACTAACCTATTAACAAGTCGCCACAGTGCCAGTTCCCTGTTTTCTGCTATTTTTGTGTTTCAGAAAAGCTACACAGGAAATATTCTCGGAATTGGACGAAACAAGTTCCTGAAGTCTTATTTTTCCCGGAAGCTTCCAGAGATCCGAAGAGGAGTTGGAGGGGGGCCACGAGGGCCCCACACACCAGGGCGGCACGGCCCAGCCCCTGGTCGCGCCCCCTATGTGTGAGGTCGCCTCGATCTACCTCTGACGATGCCCCTTCGCCTATAAAGACCCCCCGACGGAAAAACCTAAGTGCCCGATCAATTTTCTAGAACACATCGCGATCCGCCGCCGCCGTCGACCCGAAGATCGGGAGGGTCCAGAAGCTCTTCCCGGCACCCTGCCAGAGAGGGGAATCGCCACCGGAGGTCTTCTTCATCGCCATGCTTGCCTCCGGAGCGATGAGTGAGTAGTCTACCTTGGACTATGGGTCCATAGCAGTAGCTAGATGGTTGTCTCCTCCACCATGTGCTTCATGTTTAGATCTCATGAGCTGCCCTACTTGATTGAGATCACCGTTATGTAATTCTACATGTTTGGTTTGTTGGGATCCGATGAATATTGGTGTTATGATTGAGTTGCTATACTGAAATATATCTTATGTTATCTCTATGTTGTTTATGATCTTGCATGCTCTCCGTTGTTAGTAGCTATCTTGGCCGAGTAGTTGCTAGTAACTCCAAGAGGGGGTATTTATGCTTGATAGTGGGTTCATGCCTCTATTTAACCTGGGGGAGTGACAGAAACCTCTAAGGTTGTAGATGTGCTGTTGCTACTAGGGAGAAAACAACATTCATATGCTCGAGGGCATATGCTTTGTTTACATTACACACTTTGCTTAATGCAATTATCTGTTGTTCGCAACTTAATACTCATGGGGTGTTTGGATGATATCCCCGCGAGTGGATTATTAGTCATAGATGCAGTTGGATGGCGGTCTATGTATTTTGTTGTAATGCCCAGAGTAAATCGCATAGTGATCTTCTTGACATATCACGTTTATCTTTATTCTATCAATTGCTCAACTGTAATTTGTTTACCCAGCATGTGTTATTTATCTTATGGAGAGACACCACTAGTGAACTGTGGACCCCGGTCCTATTTCCATCATATTGCTATCACCTGTTTACTTTACTCGCACTGTTTACTTTACTCACATACTATTATCACTTTCCACTCGATACGCTCATACCCTTTGTTTCAAGCAAACCGGTGAGATTGACAACCTCATCGCAAGTTGGGAACAAAGTACTTGGTTGTGTGGGTGCAGGTTCCACGTTGCTGCTCGCAAAGCAAAGCTTGGACGAGGCGCCCTATAAATTGTCCGGAGCTGTTACGAAGCTTGCAAGCATCACCTTCAGTTGTATTGTCTGCTCTTCTCCTGATCGACATACCTTGGTTTCTTAACTAAGGGAAAACTTGCTGCTATATTCATCAAAACCTTCTCTTGGGGTTTTCCAACTGGCCGATCATTTACTACACATCTTTCATACTATCATCACCGCGCCACCAACAAATTTTCTGGCGCCGTTGCCGGGGAAGAAGTGGAAGACCTCTGCAAGGGGAGTTTTTCGCACGCACATCCTTTACGTTGTTTTATTGTTTTGCTTTACTTTATTTATTTTTACTTTATCAAAAACCCAAAAAAATTAGAATCCTTGATAGTTGTTTTTACTTGTCTACTCTTAGTTTTTCTGAAATGGCTAATCCTGAAAACACCAAGTTGTGTGACTTTACTAGCACAAACAATAGTGATTTTATCTGCACTCCTATTGCGCCACCTGCTCCTGCTGCAAACTTTTATGAGATTAAGCCTGCTTTATTGAACCTTGTTATGAAAGAGCAATTTTCTGGTGCTAGTACTGAAGATGCTGAAGCTCATCTCAACAATTTTGTTGAGCTTTGTGAGATGCAGAAATATAAGGATGTAGAAAGTGATATTATTAAGCTCAAGTTGTTTCCTTTTTCTTTGAGAGGAAAAGCTAAAGATTGATTGCTGTCTTTGACTAAGAATAGTATTGATTCATGGGCTAAGTGTAAGGATGCTTTTATTGGTAGATATTATCCTCCTGCTAAAATTATATCTCTGCGTAGCAATATTATGAAGTTTAGTCAGTTTGATAATGAACATGTTGCTCAAGCTTGGGAAAGAATGAAATCTATGATAAAGAATTGCCCCACTCATGGACTGACTACTTGGATGATTGTCCAAACTTTTTATGCAGGACTGAATTTTTCTTTGAGGAACCTACTTGATTCAGCTGCTGGAGGCACTTTTATGTCCCTTACCTTGGGCGCCGCCACAAAGCTACTTGACAACATGATGGTAAATTATTCCGAATGGCACACCGAGAGAGCTCCACAAGGTAAGAAGGTAAATTCTGTTGAGGAAACCTCTTCCTTGAGTGATAAGATTGATACCATTATGGCTATGCTTGCTAATGATAGAACTCATGTTGATCCTAATAATGTTCCTTTAGCCTCTTTGGTTGCTCGAGAAGAGCATGTTGATGTGAACTTCATTAGAAACAATAATTTTAACAACAATGCTTATAGGAACAATTTTGCTAGTAACAATTATAGGCCGTATCCTTCTACTAATGGTAATGGTTATGGTAACTTTTATGGTAATTCCTCCAACAATACTAGGGCCGCGCCCTCTAAACTTGAAGTCATGCTAAAAGACATCATGGTAAAACAAACTGCTTTTAACAAGTCTGTTGAGGAAAAGTTAGGCAAAATTGATATTCTTGCTTCTAAAGTTGATAGCCTTGCTCATGATGTTGAACTTCTGAAATTAAAAGTGTTGCCTAATGATGTGAAAGAGAACCATGTTTTTGCTACTGCTAATGCTATTCAAGTTGGAATTGATGAAAATATTAGATTGTTAGCAGAATTGCATGCTAGATGGGAAAGAGAGGATGAGATTGCTAGGAATATGAAAGTTTGTACTATTACTACCTCTAATGATGTTGTTCCTAATGATAGCAATCCTCTTACTTTGATTGGTGTAGAGAAAACTCCCACTCCTTGTGTTAAAAAGCCTAAAACTGCCAAAACTTTATCTCAAAAGAGTGCTGAAATTTTTCGGAGTGTAGGAGATGATAGCTCTACTAATTTTAATGATTTTGATGTTGATGGCTGCAATATATCTGAAGTAATTTTGTTCTTGCAAAAGCTTGCTTTGACTCCCAATGCTAGTTCTTTAAATATTGCTTTTACAAAGCATATTACCAATGCTCTCATGAAAATTAGGGATGAAAAGTTGAAGCAAAAAGCTTCTATTCCCAAGAAGTTAGAAGATGGTTGGGAACCCATCATTGATATGCATATTAATGGTTTTGATTGCCATGCTTTATGTGATCTAGGTGCTAGTATTTCTATCATGCCTAGAAAAATTTATGATATGCTTGATTTACCACCGCTTGAAAAATGTTATTATGATGTTCCTATTGCTGATGTTGCTAAGAAGAAACCTTTGGGAAGGATTAATGATGTTCTTATTATGGTTAACAATAACCTTGTTCCCGTTGATTTTCTCGTTATGGACGTTGAATGCCATGCTTCATGTCCTATTATTTTGGGAAGATATTTTCTTCGAACTGTAGGTGCCATCATTGATATGAGGGAAGGCACCATCAAATATCAATTCCCACTCAAGAAAGGTATGGAACACTTCCCTAGGAAAAGAAAGAAATTGCTTTTTGACTCTATTCTTAGAGCAAATTATGAGCTTGATGCTTCATCACTTGATGTTACTTGATTCGCAATTTTCTGCGCCTAGCTCAAAGGCGTTAAAGAAAAGCACTCTTGGGAGATAACCCAATGTTTTATTTTCAGTACTTTTTCTTTTATTTGAGTCTTGGAAGTCATTACTACTGTAATGAACTCTCCTTATCCTTTTTATTTCATTGTTGTGCCAAGAGAAGCCTCTAATTCGAGTGAGGTAAAGATTTGGGGATGTTGCTGTCCTGAAACTGTTTTCGGTGCTGCACCGTAAAAATTCGCGAAAATTCTCTGTATATCTTTTGGACCTGCGATTTCTTGTGCATATGTCCCAGGTTATATCCAAACTTTCGTTAGTTGAACACTTTTTGATTTGAGCAACAGAAAACCCCTAAAAAATTCGACCTTTGTCAGCTGTTCTGTTTTGACAGATTTCTGCCAATATTTGTGTTTGCCGCTTTATCGCTTTCTTTTGAGTTCTTTTGATCACGGAACTTTTGGGGAAGTTGCTACAGTAGTATATACTTTATATGTTATGATACACTAATGTTGCTAATAGATTTGTGTTTAGTTTTGTATGAAGGAAGTTTTCAAGTGTAGGGATTGGAGAATGATGAGATGAGTTGAAGAATGGATAAAAGCTCAATCTTGGGGATGCCCATGCATCACCCCAAGAAATATCCAAGAAGTACAAGCGTCAAAGCTTGGGGATGCCCCCGAGGCACCCCTTCTTCATCGGCAAAAATTAGGTCACCTTTCAAAACACTATATTTTTATTGCTTCATGCACTATGTGTTTTTCTTGGAGCGTCAGTTGTTTTAGTTTTATTTATTAGTTTAGTTTTGTTTGCTGCAATAAATGGTTGGACCCCAACAAATTTCCTTTGGAGAAGTTTCCTTGCTTTTCATTTGCCAAGAATGCTCTAGTTTTCATTCTTATCAAAAACCGAGTGTTCTTCTTTTTCTGCTACTGCTTTTGGTTTTCGTTTTCACCTTGATTTGCGTTCAGACCTTGTCATATCTTTTCATCAAGGTGTATTTTTTCCACTGATCTTTATTGGTTTTCATCAAAATAGGTGTCTTAAAAAAATTTCAAATGGTGTTGGAAAAGAGAAAAAGCTTTATGCAAAAAAGTGGTACAAGAAGGAGCTTGTGTTTACTGCGGCTTAGGCTTTTTCATGTCATGCTTGATATCTTTTTGATAGTATGCTTAGTGGTTTTTCTGTAGCATGACTTGTCTCAAATAACCAAGATTGCTTAATGATCCTTTGAAAAAATCATGCGTTGTTTTTATTATTTGGAAGCATTATTTTGGTTTTCTCCTTGATGCTTTATTTGGGTTGACTTGGCGCATGCTCACACATGTTAGACTCATCCAAAGTCGCCAATAGCCTCTATGATCATTTAGTTTTTGACTTTTGATGCCATCTTATACTTCTTTTAATGTCTCTTTGTCGCTTTGCATGATTATGGCCATTATTGCTCTCTTAGTTGGTCGCTTCCAGTCTTTTGCTAGCCCTCGCCTTGTACTGAGTATGAGCTCTACTCGTGCATCCAACTCCTAAAATCCAAGTTTGCCATTGTGTCCACCACACATACCTACTAGCAATTTTCTATTCCAAGTAAATTTGACTTGCTTTTATTTTCTCTTCAAATTAAACTCTTACCAGTGTTATGCGAAAATTAGTCAGTAAAGCTCTCACGAACCGGAAGGCACACTTTACTTTTTCTTGTTCTTAAAAATTTGACATTGTGGTCTCTTATGTTGAGTTGTTATGCTTGCAAGTTGTAAGTTGGATACTAGCCCAACCATGCTGTCATGGGGCAAGCTTTCAACATTGCACTTCTTATTTGAGTTGATATCGTGATCTTTTGTTTATGGATGCCCGCGGTGTGAAATGAATTGGGAATCTTGCGGGGATCATGGAGTTTGTATATGTGTTAGGGAAATGCCTGGGCCGCCAATCTAAGCCATGCATAATTCATGGTGGAAATTTGCAGCATACCCATGGTGGACATTCGACGACGCATCTCAAAATAAAAAGCTAAACAAATGGCAAATAAAAGAGATGTCGAGGTGTTCATTGTCTGCTTGTCCTATCATTTTGATGTGGGCTTGTTCCATGTCATCGGGCATGGAGGTACCCCGTTGGCGGTTCTCGATGATACATATATACTTACAATGACAAGAGCCTTGCTTGGGACTCTAAGTAAAGTAGCATGAGGTTTGGGTACTCGTATTCACGGGGCACGAGGTTTTCGACTTATGATTTGTCAAGCATATGCAGCATAAGTGTTCTCGCATTAACTTTAACCATTCAAGATGCTTATGATGGGGGCAATGAGAGCTCAAAGCCGGTAAGTACCATAATTTTTGAAGGTTATAAAACTTGCAATCACTGCTTCCCTCTGCAAAGGGCCTTTCTTTTACTTTTATGTTGAGTCACCACCTTCTATCTTTATGCACCATTAAGTGAGCATAGTTGTCATTCTTAGTATAATGTGCATTGTCCCAAAGTTTTCATTGATTGATTCATATTGTTGGTTTCACTTGTTCTCAAATTATTTGTATCCAGTCGCCCTCTTAAACTTGAAGGTGTCCTATGCATTATGTTTTGCTCTCCATGAAGGACAAGCTAAAAACCATTTGTATGTTTTTCCCTTATGATTTGAACACACATTTGACTTTCATTGTTTCATTTTCATGACCTTTTGTTTGTGTTCATTTTCATGTTTATAACATGGTTGCTAAGTTCCTATTGTCAAGATTATATCTTTCATGCCCATGTTTTAAGTTCTTATGATCCCAGCTCACAAATGCTTACATATATGATCAAGATTGTGTAGGTGCATGTCACCTCAAAAATTATTTTTTTGTTATCACTTACCTACTCGAGGACGAGCAGGAGTTAAGCTTGGGGATGCTTGATACGTCTCCAACGTATCTATAATTTTTGATGCTCCATGCTTGTTTTTACACCATTTGCCTACTGTTTCGTTACACTTCGTGGCACTTTTATGCATTTTCCGGAACTAACCTATTAACAAGTCGCCACAGTGCCAGTTCCCTGTTTTCTGCTGTTTTTGTGTTTCAGAAAAGCTACACAGGAAATATTCTCGGAATTGGACGAAACAAGTTTCTGAAGTCTTATTTTTCTCGGAAGCTTCCAGAAATCCGAAGAGGAATTGGAGGGGGGCCACGAGGGCTCCACACACCAGGGCGGCGTGGCCCAGCCCCTGGCCGTGCCCCCTATGTGTGAGGTCGCCTCGGTCCACCTCTGACGATGCCCCTTCACCTATAAAGACCCCCCGACGGAAAAAACCTAAGTGCCCGATCAATTTTCCAGAACACATCGCGATCCGCCGCCGCCGTCGACCCAAAGATCGGGAGGGTCCAGAATCTCTTCCCGGCACCCTGCCGAAGAGGGGAATCACCACCGGAGGTCTTCTTCATCGCCATGCTTGCCTCCGGAGCGATGAGTGAGTAGTCTACCTTGGACTATGGGTCCATAGCAGTAGCTAGATGGTTGTCTCCTCCACCATGGCTTCATGTTTAGGTCTCATGAGCTGCCCTACATGATTGAGATCACCGTTATGTAATTCTACATGTTTGGTTTGTTGGGATCCGATGAATATTGGTGTTATGATTGAGTTGCTATACTGAAATATATCTTATGTTATCTCTATGTTGTTTATGATCTTGCATGCTCTCCGTTGTTAGTAGCTATCTTGGCCGAGTAGTTGCTAGTAACTCCAAGAGGGGGTATTTATGCTCGATAGTGGGTTCATGCCTCTATTTAACCTGGGGGAGTGACAGAAACCTCTAAGGTTGTAGATGTGCTGCTGCTACTAGGGAGAAAACAAAATTCATATGCTCGAGGGCATATGCTTTGTTTACATTACACACTTTGCTTAATGCAATTATCTGTTGTTCACAACTTAATACTCATGGGGTGTTCGGATGATATCCCCGCGAGTGGATTATTAGTCATAGATGCAGTTGGATGGCGGTCTATGTATTTTGTTGTAATGCCCAAAGTAAATCGCATAGTGATATTCTTGATATATCACGTTTATCTTTATTCTATCAATTGCCCAACTGTAATTTGTTTACCCAGCATGTGTTATTTATCTTATGGAGAGACACCACTATTGAACTGTAGACCCCGGTCCTATTTCCATCATATTGCTATCACCTGTTTACTTTACTCACACTATTTACTTTACTCGCATACTATTATCACTTTCCACTCGATACGCTCATACCCTTTGTTTTAAGCAAACCGGTGAGATTGACAACCTCATCGCAAGTTGGGAACAAAGTACTTGGTTGTGTGGGTGCAGGTTCCAGATTGCTGCTCGCAAAGCAAAGCTTGGACGAGGCGCCCTATAAATTGTCCGGAGCTGTCGCGAAGCTTGCAAGCATCACCTTCAGTCGTATTGTCTGCTCTTCTCCTGATCGACATACCTTGGTTTCTTAACTGAGGGAAAACTTGCTGCTATATTCATCAAAACCTTCTCTTGGGGTTTTCCAACTGGCCGGTCATTTACTACACATCTTTCATACTATCATCACCGCGCCACCAAGCCCCGGGGGAGAACTACTCCCTCCTCATCATAGGAGACAGCAAGGTTGATGGAGATGGCGGTGAGGTCGATGGAGACGGCGGAGACGGCGATGGAGACCGATGGAGATGGCTCCGGGGGCACTTCCCCGTCCCGGCAGGGTGCCGGAACAGAGACTTCTGTCCCTCGAAATTCGTCGGCGGCGGCGGAGCTGCGGATCTCTTTCTGGAAAATTGCCGACCCTTTTAGGGTTTTCCGTCCCGAGGCTTTATATAGGCGAAGGGGCGTTGTCAGGGGGCTGCCAGGGCGCCCTCACACGTAGGGGGCATGGCCAGGGGCCAGGCCGCGCCGCCCTATTGTGTGGGGCCCTCATGGCCCCACTCCGTCTCCTCTTCGGTTCTCTGGAAGCTTCGGTGAATTTCTGGACGTTCGACTTTTGTTTCGTCCAATTCCGAGAATATTTCCTGTGTAGCTTTTCTGAAACACAAAAATAGCAGAAAACAGGGAACTGGAACTGTGGCGACTTGTTAATAGGTTAGTTCTGGAAATCGCATAAAAACGCCAAGAAGTGTAACGAAACACAAATCAAATGGTGTTAAAAACAAACATGGAGAATCAAAAATTATAGATACGTTTGAGACGTATCAGCATCCCCAAGCTTAACTCCTGCTCATCCTCGAGTAGGTAAGTTAGAACAAAAGAAATAATTTTTGAGGTGACATGCACCTACACAATCTTGATCATCTAAGTAAGCATTGAGTGCTGGGATCAAAAGAACTTAAAACATGGGCATGAAAGACATAATCTTGACAATAAGAAACTTAGCAATCATGTTATAACATGAAAAAGAACACAAACAAAAGATCATGAATAATGAAACAATGAAAGTCAAGTGTGTGTTCAAATCATATGGAAAACATACAAATGGTTTTCAGCTTGTCCTTCATGGAGAGCAAAACATAAATGCATAGGACACCTTCAAGTTTAAGAGGGCGACTAGATACAAATAATTTAAGAACAAGTGAAACCATGATCATGAATCAATCAATGAAAACTTTGGGACAATGCACATTATACTCAGAATGACAACTATGCTCTCTTAGACGGTGCATAAAGGTAGAAGGTGGTGACTCAACATAAAAGTAAAAGAAAGGCCCTTCGCAGAGGGAAGCAGTGATTAAACATGTGCTAGAGCTTTTCATTTGTAAAACAGAGAGATAAAAATTGGTTTTGAGAGGTGGTTGTCTTTGTCAACGACTGGCATTGGGGTTCTTACTATCTTCCATACAAAAATGAAGCAAGATTTTGAGAGAGAGATTGGCACTTTTGTGCTCTTTTATAAAGCTTGGCACTCCTCCCCACCTTTTTTCCTTTCTCAAACCATGGCTAACCGATTCCATCGGGTGCCCACCAACATTCACATACCATGGAGGAGTGCCTTTTTTTCTTTTTCTTTTTTCTCTTTTTTTTTCTTTTTGGAATGAGACAATATGGAAGATAGCAAATCCGACCACTACGTCCCCATGAGCTGAAAATAGTGTCACAAAATGAGAAGTATTTTGAAGGTTTTTTGAAAGGTATCACATGAAAATTTACTTGGAATGGCTTACAAATACCATGCATAGGAATTTATAGTGTACACAATGGCAAACTTGGTTTTTGGGAGTTGGATGCACGAGTAGAGCTCATACTCAGTACAAAATGAGGGCTAGCAAAAGACTGGGAGCGACCAACTAAGAGAGCAATAACGGCCATAATCATGCAAAGCGACAAAGCAAACACTAAAAGAAGCATAAGATGGCATCAAAAGTCAAAAACTAAATGATCATAGAGGCTATAGGTGACTTATTTTTGTAGTCAACATGGTGTAAGCATGCGCCAAGTCAACCCAAATAAAGCATCAAAGGAGAAAACCAAATTAATGCTTCCAAATAATATAAACAACGCATGATTTTTTCAAAGGCTCATTAAGCAATCTCAGTCATTTGAGACAAGTCATCCTACAGCAAAACCACTAAGCATACTATCAAAAAGACATCAAGCATGACATGAAAAAGTCTAAGCCGCAGTCTAAACAAGTTCCTTTTTGTACCACTTTTTTGCATAAAACTTTTTCTCTTTTTCAACACCATTCAAACCTTTTTGAGGAAACTCTTTTGAGGAAAACCAACATAGACCAGAGGTCCAAATACACCTTGATGCAAAGATAAAACAAGATCTGAACAAAAATCAAGGCGAAAAATGCAAGCTAAACGCAGTAGCAGAAAAAGAGAACACTCATTGAACGATAAGAGTGAAAACTAGAGTGTTCTTGGCAAATGAAAAGCGAGTTCATCTCCTCCAAAAGAAACATGATGTGATCTAACCATTTATTGCAGCAAACAAA